>OU343216.1:171831205-171928259 GCA_910596185.1 Chrysanthemum makinoi
TCATGTATCACCTAATTCACAAGCCATTTTAGAATCATGCTTTTCAATCATCTCCTTGGTTCAGAATTCTTCAGGTATCTCAAAATCAGTATCTTCAACAAGTTTTCCTTTACCCTCGTTTATATCTTGTGATGATGATTCTATAGACCTAACAGGTGTAGAAGAAGGCTCTTGGATAGTAATACCCTTAACAGTTGGTTTTGATTTCTTCAAATAAATCATCACCTCTGCGACACTAGTCTCATCTGTTACTTCTTTTGTAACAGCTGTAGAAATATCTGCAGTAGCAATATCTTCTACATCAGTAGGTAAATTTCTACTAGCACCAGTTTCTCTTTGAGTAGCAATAGTTTTATCCCCTCCAACATCACTTTCTTCAACAACCTTTGTATATTCAACTGCTTTACTCTGGTGCTCCAAAACTACTTCTTTACCCATTTTATTCACTACTACAAAGTTGTGCTTATCACCAAACTTTCTACCTCTGCTAAACTTTCTAGAAACTTGTTTTGGAGCATTCTCCTTGAAACTTGCTTCATCAGCACTAGAAATATGAGCAGTAGGAACATTTTCTTCAGCAGTACTTTCATCCGCTGCACTTTCTTCAACAACTTTTGAAGATTCTATCCACTCCTCTGCATATTTTATCAAATTTTCTTTATGCATATTAATCTCATGCAGCAAAATCTTTGTTATATACCTACTTCTCAACACATCCAGCTGAATTCGACGATTTCGGTCATTTTATACTAAAAGACCTGTTTTTCATTGTTTGTCTTGATCCTCATAAAGTTCCATATGAATCATTGCATATAATCAATAATTAACTTTATCTTTCCTAGTTCTCTAGTGGAAGTACTTCAGCCTTTGAATCCAGCAAAAATTCAATTTTGAGAGGATTGTGAAGAAGCAAATAGGATGTTAACAGACTTTTCTGTAAAAATAAAAAATTAATGAGAACAACACAAAAATATACTGAACAGGAAAAAAATAAAGTAAATAAAAAAATTAAAAAAAAAATCAATTCTTACCACATAATAAAAAAACGTGCTTGTATTTACCATCATATGAAGCATCTGACTTACTGTTGTCTAAAATTACAGCACGACCATTTGTAATGTTGAAAACTATTACATAATAGTGCTCATATGCAATGATTGGAAAGAAGACCTATTAAAAGTGAAATTAACATTAAATAAACATGAGTATTATTATGTTAATATTAGTAATAGAGTAGATCAGTAAAAAAAAGCTGTTTACAAAAAATAATGACAATATTACCAGTTCAATTTTCTCCATTGACATAGCTTTTTCTTCATTATGAAACTGATCTTCAACGTAGCTTCGAAACATTTGAGAATGGCCTTCTATATCTCTTTCATATTCAACCAGATCTTTTGGCTATTAAAACACAAAAACAAGTGCAAAGTTACAAAAACATATTTTTGTATAATAGAAGAAAAATTATACATAAGTAAAATAATAATAAATTTTTTTAAAATGTTAACTTACAATCATCACTGTTTTAAAGTAATGTCTAAAACTTTTTAAAGTATCCTTTCTTAATTTTTCTTCAAAATTTAGGATACTGACAAAGTTATCGATAATTTCACGCTCGATCTCTGTCTCAGAAGCAAGACACTTGATATGAATTCTTAAAAGACCATTTACTTTCCCATATCTGAAAATCTCCTCCCTGTTGTCACACCCCCAAAATATCGCAGCGGAACGATAGTGTCTTTGGGGTATGACGTCATAGCACAAAACATGGATACAGAAAACGACCTCTAAAATGAGACGTTTTGGAAAGTTTACCATTCGATTAAATAAAGTTGAAGTTTACAAAACATAAGAACCCAAAGTTTGATAATACATAAAGGGTTACAAAACATGTCGAATGGTAATAGATAAAAACACAAGACTCCAATGTATGGCATGTGACCCAAAAGCTCCATGAAATGCTATCGCCTTACGACCTGAGATAAACATGCTAAAAAGTGTCAACACGCTAAAAAGTGTCAACACAAAGGTTGGTGAGTTCATAAGTTTGTTGAAAATGTTTTGAAAAAGTCTTTAAAGAATGTTGATGTAGCAAAGGCATTGTGAATCCATTCAGTTCCGAGTTCTGCCCATACAAAACTCGCAACCTATGTGTTCACAACCCATTGCCTAAAATAGAATTGTCAATCTTGTTTGTGAGTAGGACATATGTGCATACGATATATACATGTACTTAATGCAAAGAATCACAGCCAACTGAACCTCTTGACAAGTCTACATTGTTTGTTGTGTCTCATTGAATAACAGATTATATTCACCCTAGGTCAAGTCATCAGGGACACAAGGGTGGGGGCGTCAGCCCGATAGTACTATCAATACCTCTCCGCCGCTCCCGCAGAGAGTTACACAGTTGCTAAAGTATGTATGTTGAAGCATAATTGAAAACAAGTTTAGCACATTAGGGCACATATCGCAATAAACCACACATAATGTCCAAAGAGTATAAGAAGTATAGTGTAACACAATTGTATAAATGGTTTGAGTATTCGCAAGAGTAAAAAAAACAAGTATTTAAGCATGGGATCTCCCCAGCAAAGAGTTTGTAAGAATTTAAAACGAGTAAAAAACGGGGTATGAACTCACCTGGTGGATTGATATGCTAACAAAATGAAGTACACGAACAATGATATGAGGAAAAAAAAACTCGGAAACTATCGCGGACCTAAAATGAATGTCATGACTTGAGTTATGATATGTTGTCGTGAATGCATGATTTGAAAACGTATCACCAATATGTTACTTGAAAACTAGTTATATAAAAAATATTATTACTTGAATGTGTGACGGTTCCATGTCAAAAATAATTACTTTTGAGCTAATGGCGAAAATATAGTTAAAACTATGTAACGGTTTTTAGTGATAAAATCGGTTTACATCGGACTTGACGTAAATATACATGGAAAAACTAACTCGTTTTTAAGGTCCGTTTCCCCCGAAACGTCCATTTAGGCCCTCAAAAACCTTGATTAAAATCCTGACAGCATACTAATGCTGTGAATAGTGTGTTCAGCACGTTTTCGACTCAAAGTTCGGTTAACCATAACTCACTCGTTTAAGTCCGTTTTTCAAGTTCTTTATATCACGCCGAAGGTAATTAAGTGTACTAATATATTTTTAAACTTTGGAGATTTCACAGAAAGTTTAAGGTCCTGTGTGTTCAGTCAGTGAAAATCGGATCAGCCGCCTAATTTCTGGAATAGTAACTTTTCACCGCAAAAATTGAAAACTACGTATCTTTTTCGTTATAACTCCGTTTTAGTCCGTTCAAAAGGCCACGTTTATAACTAAAAATATTTTCTAAAATTTTAATAAAACTTATAAAAATGACTAACTTTTCGGAAAAATTATAAATTTCGACAGCGCTTCGCGCTCATTTTAAACTTTACCATTTTTCTACTTGTTTAACCACAAACTACACCACAAAAATCCTTAGAACTACACTTCGCCAATCCTACTAAAAATGAAATACTAGTAGAACCATATAAGATAAAAAAAGACCATTTTTGGGGTTAAAACTAGTGTTTACAACTTACTAATTAACATACACTACATTAAGCCTTCAATATCAAAAGATGTAAACTCACTTTGTTGGTTCATTTTTCATTCCTCAAATTTTTGTAAACTTCTAACTAGTACATACTTGTTATAAAAATTAATAGGACACATATGGGTGATAACATTTGATAAACATGAATAAAACTACAACTTAGGCAAATATGATCATATGGACTTCATAAAAAAATGTATGAAAAATATATATGAAAAGGAATAATAAAAAGATGAAGTTTTATGCTTACAAGTTACTTGATGAGGTTTTATGAAGAAAGGATTAATCCTAAGCACCCTAGGTTTTTATTTCAAAACCTTACTTAAGAGTGTGTCTAGATTGTAATAAACTTGACTAGCAAAATTTTTATGGTTTCCTCTTGGAGCATCAATGGTGGCCGGTCATATGGAGCTAGAGAGAAGAAGAGAACTTTTTGATCTATTACACTTTGTAAATGAATGTGTATGTGAAGATATTATGAGTATAATATGATATAAGCTAGATATTTGATATGTAAAATGTGCGAGTCACCTTTGGGAGGTCGACTTGCATAAAAAAAAATAAGAGACCAAATGTGTGTTGATCACTTAAACATACATATGTGGAAGTAAATGTTTAGTTATTTAAGATTAATTAATAATTTGTGTACATATTTGAGCTTTTAGGGTAGCGTTAGCTAAAAATAAATTTTAATGGGTCAAGATAAAATATATTGAAGTCATAAAAATTATTAAAATACATTTCTTGCAAAATTTGAGTGAAATAATAATTATCGTGTAGTATTTAAGAAAACCGTCGTAATTATATAAATATAACCTTTTATATACAAAATAAATTTAAAACACTGGGTAAACTCATAATAATATTTTTATAAACTTAATATGAGTATAAAAACATATTGTGATAAATTTTTGGAAGTAACGGATCAATTGTTCAAAATAATTAATTACACGATAGCGTTTATTTAATAAGAAATTATGCGTTTAATGTGAAATGCGAAACCATGCATGAACTAGAATGATGAATATTGAGTTTGAGAAATGACCGGAAATTGAGAATTGTGACACCTGTATAGGAACATATAGAAATTATATAGTAGCATATAGCAATTAGATGTAAAAATTAAAAAAATAAAATCTTTAGTTTTTACAAGTATAGTTTTAAAAACTTACATAACATCTTTCTCTGTATCAGATAGAATCATTTTTGGGAATAGTTTTTCAACCTGTGATTTGAATTCTGGTATAGTCTCAACTCTTTTGTTCATATATGGAGATTCGAAAAGGATGCATGATGTTTGTCTTCGTTTTAGAACAACAGTAGAAACAACAGTATTAACTTTTTTTTTTATCAGAAGTAGAACTCTCATAAATATTTACTGCAGTAGTAGAAACCTCATAATATTATATTGATTTGTTTAAAGTGTCTTGAGGTGCTTCAGAAGATTGCTTGGTTTTTTGTGATGGATTGTCGACAATCTAGTTGTCGGTTTCCTTGTTTAGACGTTCTTCTTTAGCCTTGGCCGGTTCTTCTTCGGCCCTCTTTCTTTTCATTCTCTCTGCAGTCTCCAAAACATCATCATCTGTAACTCTTCCATTCTTATCATAATTATCATCTGCAGTATCTAACATCTCATCATCTTCAGCTTGCTGTTCTTCAATTGGTTGTTTATCATCTTCACCAATGTTCTTTAGTACCTCGTCAATTTCTTTGAAATCTTTTCCAGTACATTCAACAGATATATCTAAATTTGTCTTTGGATGGTCACTTTCTTTCAATGAGTGTTTTGGAGCATCCTCCTGAAAACTTTGTTCATCAAGAGAAACATCAGCAGTAGGTGAATTCCTACTAGCAGCAGTTTCTTTTTTAGTAGCAGCACATTCGTCATCTCCAGTTTCTAACATCTCAACATCTTCACCTTGCTCCTCTTCAATTGGTTGTACATCATCTTCACCAATGTTTTTCAGTACCTCGTCAATTTCTTTGAAATCTTTTCCAGTACATTCAACAGATATTTCTAAATTTGTCTTTGGATGGTCACTTTCTTCCAATGAGTGTTTTGGAGCATCCTCCCGAAAACTTTGTTCATCAAGAGAAACATCAGCAGTAGGTGAATTTCTACTAGCAACAGTTTCTTTTTTAGTAGCAGCACATTCGTCATCTCCAGTTTCTAACATCTCAACATCTTCACATTGCTCCTCTTCAATTGGTTGTACATCATCTTCACCAATGTTCTCCAGTACCTCGTCAATTTCATTGAAATCTTTTCCAGTTACTTCAACAGATATATCTAAATTTGTCTTGGGATGGTCACTTTCTTTCAATGATTGTTTTGGAGCATCCTCTTTCAAACTTTGTTCATCAAGAGAAGCATCAGAAGTAGGTTTCTTTTGAGTAGCAACAGATCCAGCAGTAGGTAAATTTGTACTAGCACCAGTTTCTTTTTTACTAGAAGCACGTTCGTCAACAACATTTGTAGATTCAACTGCTTGACTCTGTTGTTCTAAAACAACTTTTTACCAATGTTATTCTTCTCAGTTTCAACCCCATCACCGATATTCACATCAAGATTATACATACTTGGTTCATCAGGGGAATTTATCCTTTGTGCACTAGCAACCTTCTTCAACCTCCTCAGTGTAGTTATTTTTTTTTTATTTATTTTTTATTTTTTTTTATTTTTTTTTATCTCTTTACACCTTCCAAATATCTAACTCTCTGCTTTAAACTTCTGATCTCTGCATCTTGAGAAGTTGTGATTTGTTGGAGTCCAAGAACATCTTTTGTCAATTTTGTACATTTTTCCATCAATTCTTTTATGAGTTCTATACTATCCTCACCATTTCAGGATGTGTTACCTAGCCCAAGAGGTGGATTAGTGGAATTGTTATTATGTACAGCCAAATCCATCAATTCATTAGTTCCATATCTACCTTCATTACTTTGAGATGCGTTACTTTCCCTAATAGGTGAATCTAAGGATGTAAACTCAGTTTCAAATCTAGTTTGAGAATCTGATCCCCCCATATTAGCCATTTTGTTGGGGTTTCCATCATCTGCATTAAGTTCCTGAGAACATAGCACATCAGATGTTTCCTTGGGTTGAGTCTTATTTATGTTATCACTGGCCTTTCTGTACATCTATGCTAGAACAAGTAGTGGTAACCCTCACCAACATGTCATTTTGCACACCTATGGTAGCCTCATCTGAAACCATACCAGTAATAGCCTGAGGTAGCTTAGTACCCTTTTGTTGAGATTTCCTACGGGTATAGGTCTTTTTTTGTTGTGATGTTGAGTGTAAATTTTTGAATGTGGACGTTTACCATGTTTTGAAAAGTGGTGTAACGCATCCAGAAAAACCTGTTCCTTTTTTTTCTTCATAAAGGTAAAAACTTTGTTTGAGAGCTTGGGAGTTTTGTAAATTCGTTTATGAACCTTTTTCTTCAAAACTTGTTTATGCACAAAAATTTGAACAAACCTAGGATACAGAAAGCACTTACTTGAATCATCCAAATTTTTAATCATACCATCAAAAATCATCTTAGAACATTTAAAAATATTTTCCTGAGTCAAGCACACTATAGAAGAAGCTATACCTGTACTAAACTCATTCCAGCCAGTTGTTTTAGGACTTATACAATGCAGGATGGTATGGATTAGAAATTTCCATTGAGGTGAGAATAGCCTTTTGTAAAATTTTAAAGAACCGCTTTCCTTCTTATATCCCATTTTTTCAAGACCTTTGAAAATAGTAGGGGTTAGCAGGCAGTCGACACCGTTGTTATCTGCTAGTTCCAATGAACTTCTAACTGATGACTCAGTGACAATTACCTCTTCATCATCTACTAAAGCTCTAATTTGTACTTCCCCATCTATAGTTCTGGACTTAGCAGTTGTCCAAAACTGCTTAATGATCGAAATATATATAGTAGGATTTACTGATAATGCATACCTTATAGAGCAAGTGTTTAAAAAATCAATGATCTCAGCAAATCCTTCTGATTATGGTAATGGTTTTTTAAGTAAAGCAACCATGTTGTGACTATGAGGAAAGATTCTTTTCGACATTCTGAATGAAGGAGGTTCACAAATATTCAATAATGGATGATGAGGAAGGAAGATGAGAATTAGCAAGGGGTTATAAAGAAGGAGATTCACAAAGTTTTGGTAATGGTTATTTTGTGTTTCGCAATTTGGTTGCAATATAAGAAATAGGGCTTTTTTTGGTTTGTGAGTAAGAACTAGTTTACTTGAGAAGACAAAATGTTAGTTTTTTGCATATAAAACTTTTTAGTTGTCACACCCCCCAAATTAACTATTTTGCAGCGGAATGAAATACCTGGGGGATGACTGTCATAGCATCAAAGTTACAGTTATATCGAACGACCTAAAGTGTCGTTTTGAAAATATCGTTTGATTAAGTAAAATAATCAGAGTTAACAAAACATAGGTCACAAAAGATTTCCAAAGTACCAATATAAGTTTGTTACAATCAAACGATAGTTAAGTGCATAAAATATATGTGAGACGCGTCGTCACCGCGACTCTATGTTAAGTCCACATGCATGCCATGAAGTGAATGCCTTAGATACATGAGATAAAACATGCTAAAAGTGTCAACACAATGGTTGAGTGAGTTCATAGAGTTTGTTTAACATTTAAAGCTTTTAAAGAACGTTCATGCAGCAAAGGAAAAGTTTTTGGTCATTGAGAATAGTCGACAAAACAAAGGCATTGTAAATCCAATCAGTTCCAAGTTCCGCCCATACAAAACTTGCAATCTATGTGTTCACAACCTACTGCCAAAAGTAGTATATCTAGTAGTCAAGTATACGTTGTCATAATAGTTCACCATATAGCACCACGTATATAATAATGTATGTCAGACAAAGCCCCTAGAATAAATAATATGCGTCCCGTAACATAGTGAACGAGAGGTTGGCCGACCTCTAATAGCGCTATCCATACTACCTACTGATAGGAGACTAACAATGCGAATGTACGAACAGTACATCATACAACTATTATATACAATTGAGAATGCTCCGAACATGGGAGACTTTGCACGCTCTACCAATAAGGCGAGAATTTGGGTCAAGAACGCTCCGTAACATAGTGAGAGGTTCTGCTCCATAACATGGGGAGACTTTAAGTCGATAACGCTCCGTAACATAGGGAGACGTAATATAAAGTGAGTACGGTTCATTAAGTTCAAAACAGGTCGTAAGTTCATAATTAAGTTCAAGTGTTCCATTCAAAAGTTCGTAATTAAGTTCAAGAGTTTAAGTCGAGTTCAAAAGTTCAAAACAGTCAAAGAGCTCGAAACATATCAAAAGGTTCAAAATAGTCAAAGGGTTCAAAATCAAGTCAAACAAGTTCAAAATATATCAAAAGGGTCCTTTACAAGTTAAAAGAGTTCAACTATATGTCAAAAGGTTCAAATCAAGTTCAAAGTGTTCAAATATATGTTAAAAGGGCCAAATCAAATTAAAAGAGTTCAAATATATATGTCGAAGGGTTCAAAATCAAGGAAAGTGGTTTAAATAATAGTGTTCATAACATAGTAATCAATTTAGTTCGGGCATAATCTACTTACGAGCATAAAGAGTGAAACAAAAGATTAACAAGTTCATGATAGTTCAAACAATATAGTTTAAGTTTAGATTCAACATATAGTTTGCAAACAATCGAAATTGAAATTAAAATAGTTGAGCATGTATCTCCCCCAAAGAGTTTGTAAAATAATTAAAAGAGTAAAAGTGGGGCTACGAACTCACCTGATGCAATGATTATGATGACAAAAGTGGATACACTGAAATGAGGTGCAATCTCTATCTGCAACCTAATATGAATGGTATGCTCTAATATAAGTCATGAAACAATGTCGTGCATGCAAACTCATATGATATCCATACCACTTGTACATTTGAAAATAAAGTTTATCGTCGAGAAATATTTTTATAACGTCTTGTCAAGTTATAAAATACTTTACAAGTACTTACGTTGAAACAACATCCTACAATAGTTGTTAAGTGATAAATCAAGAAAATATAGTTTATGAGTATTTTTTGGAAAAGTTTGAGTGATCGCATATTATTCTTTATAACTTCGTTTGACGAACGGTTGAACATTTTGGAAAATAGGCTAGATGAACTTGCTTTTACTTGTAGACATCGTTTTCTCAAAAGTACTCTATCGATATGAAAAACGGCTCCAAACATGGTCACTTGCGATAACCAATTTGGACTAATAGAAAATATGTAAGTGTTATTATTTGTGAGAAAATAATAGTTACGATAGCCATAATTAAAACGCGTGTAACTTATTCATTATAGCTCCGTTTTCTACGTTCTATATATCCTCGGATTCATGTTAGTACGCACTAATATATTTTTGATAAGTCGAATCTTCTAGTTTACGTTAAATACTCGTTTTTGTCCCATGAAAAACCCTTGACAGCTTGTGCATTTTCAAAAAAATAGTTTTCGTCGTTAAACTTGAAAATAGCGTATCTTCTTCGTTATAAACCCGTTTTAACCCGTTCAAGCGACTACGGTTTCGTTTAAAGTCTGTTTTTTTAAAATATAAACCAAAATATCCCCTGACCCACTGATGTTTCTAGATTTCACAAAATTGGACAGCCCTTATATATATTTTGTCTAAAACGATTTCTCTTGTTTGAAACTTGTTCTAAAGCATTCCAGTCAACACCAAAGCTATTCTAAACCTACCATACACCTTCTTAGGGTGTCATGGGTTCCTAAACTTCTCCAAAAATGATAGAGTTCATGAGAATAATTATAGGATACTTAGAACCTATTATAAGTAGAAAAACAAGTAAAAAGGGGTATGAATACATATAATACTTGCATATTTTTCTTACTAGATCATAAAAATAAATTAAGTAAGAGTTTATAAGAGTAGGAAAAATTAGTTGAAGCTTACTTGAGTGATTGAAGAGTTTTTGAGCTAGAAAACTTAATTAATCTATAGGTTTTTATTTCAAAACCCTAACATAAACTGCTAATAGAACATGATAAACACTTGATCTTGCAAAAATGATGGATTCTTCTTCTTTTTCTTCAAATGGCCGAACCAAATGGATGAGCAAGAGAGTGTTCTTGCTTTTCACCTTTTATTATGTGTCGCTATGTGTTTTTAGTTTAGAAAATATAATTGCAAGTATAATGAAATATGTAGCAAAAGGGGTAGGATGGTCATTTAGGTGGACAAATCAAGATTGAATTATCTTGTGACAAGGGGGGGGGGGCGTGGACAATGGATGAGGAAGCAAGGATTTGGTGTAGTTTTTATAAAAGATGTGTTATTAAGTGTAGATATTTAGGTAATTAAGCTTATATATTTAGTTATTATGTATAGCGTTAGCTAGAAATCAATTTTAACAGAACGAAATACAATATATCGATGTCATAAAAATTGTAAATTTTCATTTCACATAAGTTTCGGGTGAATAAATAATTATCGTATTGAAATTACGTAAACCGTCTTAAATCTATACATTATATATAAGAGGAGGCATGCCACATAAAATGCAACTTGGCATCCCATAATGCCATGTCATATTTCCATGTCATCATTTTATTTATGTGGCATTTTTTTTATTTTTTTAAATGACATGTGGCGTTTTATTTAATATATGTACAATTTTATTTTTTTTAATTTTAAAATTCGTTTTTATGTGACATTTTTTTAAAATTTTTTTTAATGACATGTGGCATTTTATTTAATATATGTACAATTTTTTTTTTAATTTTAAAATTCGTTTTTGATTTGTTAATTTTTAATTTTAAAATTGTTTAATTAAAAAGAAGACATGTATTGGATTTGAACTTGGGTCATTCATGAGTTTTGTAAACAACTTACCACTAGAGTAAATTGGTTTTTTATTTATATCTTTCAAATCAATATAAATAAGGAGATGCTAAAAAAATCCTGCAATTTGTATTTTAGGAATCTATGAGATAACAATTAAAAAAAATGTGATATATCCTTATATATTTTTAACCTATTTTTTGTGTATAAATACACCCTATTATATTATTAACGATCCCTAACAAATTTTTTCGACTATTTAATTCTACAAGTTTATAATCCCTATTTTTTTTCTGACTTATGTGTTTAATTTGTTGAGTTTTATGTTTGACTCTGTTAGCAGATATGGATATAAGGATGAAGGTAGCACCAGAAACTTAGCTTGAGGATCTATGACATTCAGGTGTAGGGGATTGGATGATGATGTATATTTGAAGACTACTATTATGTATTCTGTATTTATCAATATCAATATCAAGGTGATGTATTATGTTATATTGTTGATTCATCATATTATTTATATCTTTTTTAACAGCACTACATATCTCCATGAATAACAAAAGGACCTAGCAGGTTGGCTAGGAACCTGTAATTACAACCATGGTGGAATGATGATACAAGTGGCGGGTGAATTTTTCAATAAGAATTCACAAACTTTTAACAAAATCGAAACTTGATTGGTTAAACATATTTAGAAAAAGTAATCATCTATATGTTTTTGTTCTGTGATGATTATTTGTTACCTAATCATTTGAAACTTTCATATGTAGGCTGGTCGGTTACAAAGACTTCATGAGTCATGGGAAGACAACTCACAGATTGGATTTGTGACCATGAAGGTATTTCATATATTCCTATACGTAATTTACTCACTCTTTATAATAATTTTTTTTGTGTCTCTAAACGTCATCTATATTTATTGAAGGGTAGTGGTAGGGCATTTTCTTCTGGTGGAGACATGGTAACCATCTATCGTTTGCTTCAAGTAGGTAGACATTCCATTTATTTATTTTATTTATAAATAGTTATATGTACATATACAAATGAAGTTATTGTTTATAATGATTTTCCGGTTGACATATGTACAGGCAAAGATGCAGAATGCAAATAATTTTTCAGGACGTTATATCAGTTTATATACCTTGTAGGGACGTATTTGAAACCAAGTGTGAGTTTCAATATACACGATAAAGTGTACGAGTTTACTACATTTTGACTGGAGAAAAGCTTAATGGGGCTGGATTGGTTGAATGGGTCAAGTTGTGTTGTATTCTATCCTTGGCGGATCATATGGGTTAATCTGGTAAAAACTTACCCAAAGTATATTTTTAATCCTTACAGCCGCATCCGTTTTGTTTTAAAAAGTTCAGTTATATTTGTTAATACATGGTGTTCTTGTAATCACATTCAACACTTTTAACTATCTGAAAGAATTACCCATCCCGGCGATATTGCCACCTCTTAGCTATGGAGCTAAAAATATTTAAAATTTGTTGCTCTCTATGATGATATACTGTATTGATCTCGACAGAAACTTTCATGGATTGAAGAATGTCTTGGACAATTGATGACAGATGATCCTTCTGTCATATCAGAGTCTCTTGCTCAGTATGGTGATCTTATCACAGTAGATAGACACAGCGTTCTTCACAAGTAATGTTCTATTCCGCTCTCTATCTCATATTATCATTTGGTCCTTTCTATATATTTTTAAGACAAACAGCTTTTATTGATTTATACTCATATAATTTGGTTCGGTTAATATTAATTTATGTTTCAGGATTGACAGAATAGACAAATATTTCTGTCATGACACCGTTGAGGAAATTGTTGACGCTTTAGTAAGTTCCCTCCACCTCTCTATCTCTATATCTTCTTTGAAAATACACGCTCTAACTTGTGCCATTAGTGGGCAGACAGAAGGAGAGTCTCATGATGAATTTTGCTCAACCGCCCTGAAAAGACTGAAGGAGGCCTCTCCTTTGAGCTTGAAGATTACTTTGCAATCGGTGAGTCTGCTAATCCGATATTAGTTTTATATGAAATATTCAATATCGTACCAATAGGTTTTTATCAATTTCCTTCCAAACCAAACCGTGTAACTTATTGTGTCCATATGCAGATAAGGGAAGGTAGATTCCAACCTCTTGATCAGTGTCTGGCTCGTGAGTATCGTATGTCATTGCATTGCATCTCCAAAGAGGTTTCTGGAGACTTTTGTGAGGTAAGGGCAGTTTCTTCTTGATCTATTGTGTCATATACATAGAAATAATAGTATGTGTGTATGCACTAATTTAATATATATTTCCTCGTCTCCTTTTGCAGGGTATCCGGGCAAGACTAATGACACTATATAATTATCCATATAATTCAGGATTTATCCATATTTAATATAATGTTTGGATGACTTATTCAGGATAATAAACCACCTGGTAAGGATCGATGGGTTGGCAAAGTCAATTTTGTCGAAGTATGATCATATTGGAACGTTTTCAGAATCTTCAACAGAATGTGGACTTTCTTTATATTGTGCTATTCTTGGTGTCCCACATCTATTGAGTTAGTTCAGGTACAGTCAGGGCACGGTATTGTTGGGACTTTTTGGGCTTATGAAGTTGAGTTCAAGCACTTAAGTAGCATAACTCAATTTCTTAAACTAACAGCCAAAAATGACCTTATTAGCCTGTTCACTGTCAAATTAGCACGCCACACGGACAGGAGCTCAAACCAAACTGCCTTTAGTGTCGCCAACAATTTTATATGTTTGGATGAGTTTGCTTCCTGGGGCGTATGGCTTATACGCTTATTTTAAATTGGAAAACCTTGTAGGTTTATGGGTTTATCAAGCTGAGCATAAACTCACTGTGGATAAGCTAATAAAACCAAAAAGTGAGCTTATTAGCTTTTTCAATTATACTAAGCAAAAAGCACGTGTGCTCGGAAAAAAGGAACTCATCTTAGCATATCCTAACAATTCTTGAGAAAGTATAGCCTAAATTAATATCTTCAAAAATCTTATTATAGTGTTGCTAACGATCTGATCAACATTGTTAACAGGAACTGGTGGTGTTGTACCGAGCGAGCTTTGGACTGGGGTCCAGGTGGTGGACCAGATTTGATTGTTGACGATGGAGGTGACGCTACTTTGTTGATCCACGAAGGTGTGAAAGCTGAGGAAGAGTTTGCAAAGACCAGAAAGGTGCCAGACCCAAGTTCAACTGACAACCCCGAGTTTCAGATTGTGTTGAGCATTATCAAGGAAGGTTTGGCTGTTGACCCCAAGAAGTACCACAAGATGAAGGAGAGATTGATCGGTGTGAGTGAGGAGACTACCACTGGATTTAAGAGGTTATACCAGATGCAAGCTAATGGTACTTTGTTGTTCCCGGCTATTAACGTGAACGACTCCGTCACCAAGAGCAAGGTATGCTTGTTTGTTATTGTGTTTTTGATTTGAATATGGTTAATTGTGTTGGTATGTTATTATTAGGTTTATATTAGAAGTGCTGATTATAGTTTTGTAAAAAATGAACTGATTTTGCTGCTGGTATGCTAATGGTTATGGATAAACGATTTATCGTGCAGGTTTGTTTTTTTTTCGAAATCCATAACTGTTTTTGCTAAAAGCTTTAAATTTCGTCCTCAAAAATCAAATATGTTCTTAGTTTGTCATATATGTTTTGATTTCTCTTCTTCTGTTAATAATATTTAAATGAGGGATATATCGTTGTCTCATCATAATGATAACAAAAGGATAAAAAAAAGATGGCAAGATATATCGTTTCAGTCGTCATTTTTTCCATTGACGGTCTGATTGTTACTTTTCCACATTTCATTTTTAACAAATCTTTGCTATTGGTTATGGTGTGTACTTATTTGATGAACATATGGTTAATCATGATATCTATAGCCTTTGTATCGTAACTATGATGCTGATAGATAGTTTCATCATCTGTATGGTTTTGATTTTGATGCAGTTCGACAACTTGTATGGATGCCGTCCTCTCTCCACGATGGTTTGATGAGAGCCACTGATGTCATGATCGCTGGGAAGGTGGCTGCTGTCTGCGATTACGGAGATGTCGAAAAGGGTTGTGCTGCTGCCATGAAACAAGCTGGTGCCCGTGTCATCGTGACAGAAATTGACCCCAGCTGTGCCCTACATGCCACCATGGAAGGTCTTCAAGTCCTCACCTTGGAAGACGTTGTTTCAGAAGCCGACATCTTTGTCACAACCACCGGTAACAAAGACATCATCATGGTTTCCGACATGGTCAAAATGAAGAACAACGCTATTGTCTGCAACATTGGTCACTTCGACAATGAAATCGATATGCTTGGACTTGAGAACTACCCTGGTGTCAAGAGAATCACCATCAATTGCTTAGTGAATTAATTTTAAAAAATCAATTGCTTATTCTAAATAGTTCTTAAAGTTGACTGATTGATTGTTTTTTGCCTGCTGTAGGATTGGCTGCTTTAAGCTTATATTTGTGCTTTTCGTGCCTTATGTGATATTGTCTTACTTATCTTGATTCCATAGGACTGTTAGCAGCTCTTTTCTGCCTTTAGACTTGGCTTATGGATAGCTTAGACTCCTTTTTCCTTAGATTATAAATCCTTAGCAGCCTAGGTGTAAGATATAGGATTTCACAAACACACTAAACCATAATCACTATGGGGCGTACAAAAGTGTTTAGAGAGAGAAAGTTCTAGTGAGAGAAAGGAAGAGAGTTGGGAACTATGTGAAACAAAGAAAAATGGTATTGAAGCTCCAACCCTCTACCTTGGGAGGTAGAGGGTATTTATAGTATCTTACAAACAAACGCCACCTACGGGTTGTGGATCAGGCATACAGTGGGTAAAGACCCGTCCGTCCTCCACGGTGTTACTAAACTAAATACTACTTAATCATAAAATAACTATGACTACGAGCTCTCTAGTGATTACATATACTTGAGGTGACCGACTCTTTAATACCTGGAATTTCTAATTCCTAACAATCTCCCCCTAAGGGAGGTCACCTCAAACACACATTAAACTTACATTGAATACAAACTGATATTACATTATAAATTTTTCTTGCAATCTTGATGAATTACTTTGCTCTGAAGCTCGTAGTCATTGATTCTTCATAATGCATGTTTGGTTAATCCAGGTGGAGGTCTTTTACTGATCCACGTGATAATGAGTTTTGAGCCAGCTTTGAGATCATCAGCCACATTAAATCTCTGACTCTTCCTATGTGGTGTTGATAATATGTGATGTTGTGACATTTGGACCGACATGCTCACATTCTTGATCATGATATCTTCTTATCAGAGTAGCGGAAGCTTGTGTTGATTCATGATATTGGCACTAGCAGATAGCAGAACTGGAGAGATAATATCATAATCTTTGATGCACTTATCATGATTTATTTAGAAATGAATGTGTTGTGTGAGCATGCGGCTATGGATTGACCGCTCCTTTCTGATCAGCTGCAAACGTCAGGCGTACCTGCATACAACAGTTAGCAATAAAGCACACGAAAGTGTCTTTGATCACTTTCGTGAATGAGGTACACGGCCCACGGTTCCCCGTGATCAGTACAGTCTGCCTGTGATCAGGTATAATTCCGAAGAATTTCCTTGACAGGGTTTTCGCAGCTGCTCTAGCTGTTCTCAAACCAGAACGTCTCAAAGAAGACAACACAGAGTGAGTGAACCAGCGAAATGAGATTCACTGATTGATGAAAAGATATTTGAAAAACAATCGTGTATTGCTCAATAGAAATAGTTTTTGCAATACAACTAAGGTTTTAATGAAAATCAATTATCAATCATAAACACCTTTTATTTTGAGAAATAAGCACACAGTCGATGTGCTAAAGAAAATAGTTTTTAAGCACAACGACCGGTTTTTCAAAGGTATCCGTCAATCCATAACCTGAACCAGGATTGATTCAAAAGATTGAATTTCTCCATTGTTTCTGTCCAGTTGTCACATGGTTGATCTATTGGATAGATCTCACATGCCACCTTTCAGGAGCTTGTTTGATGTTGGCTCCAGAAGGCTTTCCATCTTCATCGTGAATATGTATGCATATCACTTAGATGTTCTGGCAATACCACAAGGATAATGCGTAGGACTCATAAGATATAATCTCTCTTTCCACATTGTGTGAAACAGAGAGTCTTCATTGAAAGTGTCCTAAAGAGATTTAATGATGATCTCGTGGCTCTAGACTCAATTGTGCATATTTGGTTCCTATGCGGAGGACTAGGGGAGAGGATCTCCTTTTTCAATATCAACAATCTCTAAGAGAGAGTCGATAGATTATGTAGGTTCCCTGTGAGAATGAAACAAGCCCTTTTAAGAGGAACTTGAGTAGCTTGGGAAGTTTAGTGCAGTGCGTCACTGGGTCCATGACGTCTTGTCTTCAATACCAGTGTTACCTTAGTAACCACCAGTAGCATATGAATTGAACCCGGTTCTGCCCCTAAGTTTGAATTATGGGAGGGCTATTTATTTTCACCCTTTTCACATTCCAATTCTTTTTCATTCTTCAACCCTTCAGTGCTTACCGAGACTTCATGACTAGAACCTTGTTGGGTTTTATTCCAGTTACTAGCTCCGTTCTCAGTCCGCACTCTTACCATATCTCATTTTTCTCCTTTTATCAATATACCTAAGGACTCTACACTATCTAGTGGATTGTCCCTGGGTAGATCCCTCCGGTTCTGGCGGATCAGGGGAACAAATACCTAACCTTATCATCCTTATATCACCATACATAAAGTAAAGTTGGTCGGGCTATTTGGTATTGTTCATCTGCCTTTGGAACCAATTGAAAACCATTTGAAAATCAATCCAGATACTTATGATATATTATCAAAGCATTTTTTACCTGAATTGTTTTTGATATTTTTAGAACAAGAGCTCCCCTCAACATGTGCATAATGTATTTGAAATCGTTTAGTACAGGAGGCAAGAGGAAGAAATAACTTCTTTGATTACCATTTTCTAAAAGATATCATCATCACTTCCCAATCCATTTGATTAGATACATCATTTTGAGGAAGGATGAGGTTTTCAAAATTTTGCTCCCCTCAATATGTGCCTCGAAGTTTGAAAGAGTTTTGCACCTATTAGGAGGAACATGCACTTAGTGACAATTCAATCACGTTTCAATAATTTCAGGTTTAAAGTAGATGCTCCCCCTCAACATGTGCATGAGAAATTTGAAATCGTTTGTCACATGCGGGGAGGATAGCTTGTACATCCTTATAAAACCTTTTATCGAATTATCAGTATAAATCCAATTTAAATTACAAATTCTCCCCCGATCACAATTATCAAATCATTTGAGAATCGTGATCTCAGTAGATTTAAATTGTTTTTTGAAAGCTTTTTAAGGAGAATTGTGACTTGATTTTGAAAACGTTTTAACTGATAAGGATCGAATTTTGAGACTTTAGACTCCAAAGATTTAAACATGCTTGAATATCTTTTGAAAACAAACCATTGTTTGAAAAAAATACACTTTTTAATTAAAATCATTCTCCCCCTCAATCAATGACATAAGTTGTTGATTGAGAGATAGATAGTTTTAACAACCATTTAGTACAAATGATTTTCAAAAATTGAGCCGAGTAATTTTCAAAGCAATTCATTTTCATTGGATAGTGAGAATTTTTATAGAATCAGAGCATGAGATTTGAAAAACAAGATAAAGCATGGCTCTGTTTATTTCTTTTAACACGGGTTGTTACTGCTTGAAATGACAATAAACCACCATTTTTCTTCGCCTCATTTTTTTTTAAACATTCGAACAACATCTAAAGTCCCGTATCATTCTTTGAAAGACATCATTAAGATCGTAGATGTTATCGAATCGAGAAAAACATGACAAAATGACAATATTTTTGAGGATTTTTCGAATTTTTCACATTTTAATGGATTTTGAAAGTTTTATAATTTTCTATTTGATTTTTGAAGGTTTTGTAATTTTGTATTTGCTTTTTGAAAAAAATATATACAAAGAGATAGATGAAGAAAGACCTTTACTCCTCGTCTTCCTCCTGAAGACGTTTGAGTGTTCCTGGTTGAAGGCTTTTCAAGCCAAGTCGTGGAAGAATAAACTCAAAGCGTTCTCTTGGAAGAGCTTTGGTGAAGATGTCACGCTGGTGTCGGTCTCTAAAATAAGGTTCACCACCTTTTCACTTGTTCCCTTTTGATGAAATGATGTCGAGATGTCGATATGCTTTGCCCTTGAGTGTTGAGCGTTATTGCAAGAAGTATGCTGCTTTTTATTATCCGCGATGCTGAGAGGATTTTGTTGAATACAAAGCCATGAAGTCGGTTAATTAAGATCTCAATCCATAGGATTTGAACCACAGCAAGATGACATGGCTATGTATTACGACTTCGGTAGAGGAAATAGAAGTACTCATTTGCTTCTTTGACGACCAGCTCACAAGCTTATCACCCAGCGGCACCTCAGGGCGTGCCGGCGGGTATCTTGACACCTGCATGATGCGCTCTGCATATCTTTGTTAGTGATATCTGGGTGTCGCCGGTACCAAGTCCCATGTTGATGGTTCCTTGGAGGTACCGAACCCGTTTAACACGCTTCAAGGTGCTTTTGGTAGGCTTAGCTTGGTATCTAGCACACATGCATACAATGACGAATCTCGAATGCGGGCGTAAGAGGTACATGGGGATCCAGATCATACTCGATATTTTGTTTGGTCTACCATGATCCACGAGTGGCCCTCATCGGTTTGTACGGCTCAATCATGGGAGTGTCAACAGGGTCACTAGAATCAAATTCAAATTTCTTTAAAATCTCATTAGCATATTTAGATTGATTTATGAAAATGCCTCGGGACTTTGTGAAATTTGTAATCCCAAGAAAAATGACATTTGTCCCATCATTGACATTTGAAATTAGAACCCATTTCATTTGAAAAACGGTCACACTCATTGGGGTCAGTCGAGGTAAAGATGATATCATCAACATAAATTTGAACGTGAATTAAGTGTTTGTCGACTTCACGGTGAACAATGTTGGATGTGCTCCTTTCTTGGCCGGTAGAAGAAGAAACTTTGATAACATATCATACCATGCCCTTGGAGCTTGCTTTAAACCATAAAGAGCCTTCTTCAAATGATAGACGTGAGTAGGATGCTCTGGATTCACAAAGCCTTCAAGTTGGGCGTGAATGACTTCTTTAAGATCTCCGTTAAAATGCCGTCTTTACATCCATCGATAGACTACCATGTTCTTACTTGCGGCATGTAGAATATTCGATTGCCTCGATTCGAGCCACATGAGCAAATGATTCTTCAAAGTCTATGCCCTCCTCTTGACGGTATCCTTTAGCAACCAATCGAGCCTTGTTCTTTAACACATCACCATGTTCATCAAGTTTCACTTTGAAAATCCATTTTAGAGCAATGATCATAGCACAATCTGGAGCAGGTACTAATTCCCATACATCAAGTCGATCAAACTCAGGAATTTCTTCTTGCATGGCATTGAACCGGCTATCTTCATTCATGGCGGGTTTAACATCTTTTGGTTCGATCTTTGAGAGTGCGGAGTTGAAAAAGCACCATAAGGCATCGGTTGCAAGTTGTTTCCGTGTGGATACTGGGCGAGAGGAGTTTCCAATGATGTTGTCTAATGGATGATCGTGAGTCCATTTTAGAGGTATGCATGTGGTGTTGTTGAGGGCGAAGTAGCAGTCGATGTCTCTAAGAAGATGGTTACGATGATTGAGGAGCAAATATGTTTTCAAATGGAGCATCTTCGGGAGTAGCAAAGTTGACTTCATCCATAATCGAAGCATTTCCATGATGTACACTTGATGATTGAAGATTTGTTGATGAAGCAATTGAATCAAGCGGCTTGGCTTAATGACATAGAAGTTGAAGGGTTAATTTCATTGCGGGGATAGAAGCGACCTCTGTTGATTGAATTGTCATATCATTGTTACTTAGCTCAAATTGTTCATCAAACATTGGATCAAACAGTTTCTTTAAATCATCTTAGAGGAGGTACATATGGAGTTCTTGATGAGGTTTGTGAAAGAGATGAACCAATGGGACTACTTTGAAGTCTTGGTCTGGCTGGATTGTCCGGGAGCCATTTGACCGGTCGCTCATCAAGCGTGGCGTGAATTGTTTCCATGATATTTCGGGTTCTCTTGTTGTAGATCCGGTAACCTTTTATGTTAGGTGCATAGCCTACAAAAACTCCAATGTCCGCTTTAGCTCTAAGTTTTCCTAAATCTTGACCATCATTAGTTGGATAACATAAAGCCCGAACATACGAGAAGGAATGAGAAATTGGGTTTTCTGATTGTGGAAAAGTTCATATGGAGTTTTCCATGAGCGGTGTAATCGAGGGATCGATTTTGGGTGTAGCATGCGGTGGCAATGGCTTCGCCTAGAGAAACATGGAACTTTTGAGTAAATCGGCATAGTCCTGCGGCTTCCACAAAGTTCGATTCGTCTTTCAACTACATCGTTACATTGAGGAGTTAGAGGAACACTTCTTTGATGACTGATTCCAATACTTTCATAAAACTCACTAAGTTGTTTGTTAACAAACTTCCAGTTCCATTATACATTGGGATGATTACGTTTTGTTAAGGCGAACTGCAGTTGTTTGATGAGTTTGATGATGATATCAGGTTTCATCCTTTATCTTTAAGAACTTTACCAGTGAATCTAGAAATCATCAACCACAACTAACACATATTTCTTCCCAAAGATATTACGCTCTCATTGGTCCACATAGTCCATGAATTGTATGAAGAACTTCGTGGCCGAGTTTGTAGGTTTGGGTTTGTGGGCATACTTCTTGCTTTTCCCAATTGGCATCTTTGAACAAAGATGATCCTTTTCATACTTAAGTCTAGGTAGACCTACAACTAAGTCCTTTATGGAGAGATCATTGATGGTGCCAAGTTCAAGTGATTGAGGCAGCGATGCCATAACCAAGAATTTGTTTTAGAAGCCTTTGACAACAAGCAGATTGGAGAAGACTTCATCATATCTTCGATAGAGATGGTGTATAGATTTGAACCATTGAACCTCTTAAAAGTTCCTTACCATCAAGTTCTCTAACGAAACAAGTATGTTTTCAGAAGGCTACTTCTAGATCAGTCAGCGAATTGACCAACGAAGAGCGAGGTTATGACCAAGACCTTCCACATAATATACCCCGGAGATAACACTTTTACCAACAACATAATCTCCATAACCCATAATTGCACCGAAATGATCATTCCGAATCTAAGCGTCGATGAATTTGCTCACGAAGTTCATGAGCAGCGACCGGTCTCAGGTCATATGCTTGGAGCGGCCTGAGTCCGGTACCACGAGCGATTTGAGCGATCTGCAATTGAACACAGACAAGAATGGATAACTGGATAATTGGGATCCCATGCAAGAATGGGTTCCACTTGGTTAGTAACGATGGTGGAACACCCACATCGAAATAGAAACATCCATATCGAAGAAACAATGGAATCATTGGGAATAGATGCTTGATCTTTGGTGTCTGTATTTGACCTATTCAAAGTATGTTCACTTCTAAGGGAATAGTTCTACCAGTAGGCATCCATTTTCTAGTGGGCATAGTCTTAGCAGTTTGAGGGCAAAGCGATTATTCTTATGGGGTATCCAATAATAACCTATCTTTATAAATGTTCTTCCTGTGGGTTTCCTCTATTTTCTAACAATCATTAGTCTTTTGCCTTTTAGCCTTCTTTACGATTATTAGCATTAACAATTTTAACTAGGCATTTGTGACATTAGACAAAACATTCACACCACATTCATGATTAGCAGCGAATTCAGCAGACATCATTACAAGGTTTTGCAAATAGTATCAGAATTAATTTAGATAAGCCTATGGCTAATACTAGAATCAACACGATTAGTTTTATTCATTAAACTTAAAGTTCCTAGATTGGTCTTCTTCCAATGCACATTCTTAGCTTGCAAGGTCCTATCATTCCTTGTATTGTCTTGAGACTTTGACCCTTTCGCTTTAATGTCGCGATTACTCTGTGGGGAATGGGAACATTAGTTGGTTGATCTAATATTTGCATTCCTGAACTTGATGTGCAAGGATCGAACTCTTAGGCATTAGTGTTTACTTTCTTAAGACGTGATTTGAGCTATTTCGAGGCACACTAAAATTCACTTTCTTAGCACTAACATATCACGGAATCGAACTACTTGAAGGCACCCTAAGGTTGACATTCATAACATTGGGCATAGAATGGATTTCATGCTTGGCACTAGGCATAGAACAAGGCATCAGCTTTTGCCTTTTCACCTAAATTTTTGGACATGTTGCAATTACACATTCTAGCGACTCTTGAGATCGTTTGGCCTGGAGGCAAGCAAACCTAATTTCTCTATCAAGAGGTTTATTAATGAAATCCTCTTCAACAATCTCCTGGGACATTCTAGACTATCCTTAAGGTGAGCACAATAGTCATGAAAAGCAAGTTCATTATTCCTAAGATGAGGAGGAATATATTTAACGAATCGCAGTGTATTTTGATCTAAGGGTGACTTTGAAACAACATTCTTATTAAAACAAGTGGCGGTTCCCATTTTCGACTTCTCAGATTCTCAATTTCCTTTTGTAAAGACGTTATTTTTTAGTTGTTTTGGTCACGAGTGACTTTCATTGAATCATATAACTCTTTAAAGTGTCGTTTAACTTTTTCATTTTCTTCTAGAAAACTCTCGTTTTCCTTTTGTAAGGCATTAACTAAGTTTTGAAGATGAAAAGTTTGAAATCTTGAGAATCTAAAGGAAAAGGCATTTGGGATCCAGTCACATTGTTCTTTTCACCCTTTAATTGAGAGATTTGGGCTTTCAACCTTTTGATCGTGTTACAATGAGCTCGAATCACATTCATCACGTTTGCTAATTTCAAAAGCGCATCAAATTCAGGGAACATCAGAGGATTTCTTGATATTTAAGGTTTTAACATTTTCTTTTAAATGTTGATATTTTAGTTGTAAATCAAAATGTTTAACTTCTAGTTTAGAAAAATGCTTTACCAAATTATCGTGATCATCCTGATCAATTTTCTCATTAAGTTTCGAATAAATCTTTTCAAGCTCAATGACACGATCATGGGAGACTTTCAGAGCAACAGATAATTCATGAAATTGAGAAGCATTAATGGAGCAATTCGTAGCGATTATAAAACACATCTTGAGCAATACATTAGAAATAAGATTCTCATTCAAGGTATGCAAGTTCTTCCTCTCAATCTCATTATATTTTAACGCTCGCTCATAGTCACTAACCTCAACTATCATTGCATCAAATTCCTTTTCCATTCCTTTAATATCCGAATTAATCCCCTTTTTAAGACTCTCAAAATGATCTTTTAGTAGTTTAAAGAAAGGCATGACCTCGGTTAGATAGCATTCTTTTGTTTGCTCAAAACCCTTTCCCTTCAGTAATCCCAGTGGGTGTGATCCTTTTCTTACAAGTTTTCTCAAAATCGACAAATAGTTGAAAGAATACATATTGGTGATTAAGGTCTTGCATTTAGTGGCAATAGTCCTAGGAACTAAATGCATTGGTGTATTGGGAGGATACACGGTCGGCGAAGGCATTTTCAAGGGGGTTCGTTTCAACAAGATTCTCGCTTTTGCTTATCTAAATCCTTTTTCCAGAAAACTTGTTCGGGTGTTAATAACGTTTGAGGCTTAAATTTGTTTAAGGAGATCCAGTTTTCCTTCTTGTCATCATGGGGTTTGATCGTGATGTTATTTTTTTTGCAATCAGGATCTTCTAGCTTCTTATTCATTTTCACCCTAGATGCATCATCTAATATTCTATCTTCCTCAGAGCACTCAACGCGGCTAGGTTTCTGTCTAGGTTTAAGAATCTCATTGCCATCATAGATTACATTTTGAGCATAGCTAACCTCTTTTGTACTTCGGGTTGGGTTTATCTACGATGGGAACACTATGCTTATCGCTTAGAACTCTATGCTTAGTGACCATGTGAGCAATCTGAATGGTATTCCCTTGTACGTACAACTTATTTTCAAGCTTGTTCTTCAAAGTTTTAGATTAGAAAAATCATTCAAAAGTTTTGATTCCTTGGCATGAAATTCTTGCTTAAGCACTTTAACATTTTCTTGAAGTTCTTGTTTTTGCTTAGCAGTTTTGGAAAGCTTTTCTTGTAAGGAATTTAACTCTTGTTTTAACACTTCTTCTCTAAAATTACTTTTCTAATGATTATGCGCATTTGGTCATCCATTTCACGCTCACAGTGGTTAACTCAAACTTAGTACGTTGTTCATAAATAGCAACTCTTTCTTTATAGGCATTAAGTTCAGAGATAACGAAATCATCAGGGCATCACGGTGTATTCATCACAGACATAATCATCATTGCGGAGATACATCACTTTATACAATCACACTTTCACTTTGTTTCACATATTGATCATATGGGACAACATTGATATTACCATATTTTCAATATCGACTCAATGATTTGATTGTATTTCATTATGTATCTTTTGCACATCAACTTCATCATATAATTTTAATACCTTTGAGATGATTTTGTCTTTGGATGGTCCAGCTTGTGGTGAAGAAGAGACCTTAGGAGAGACCATTGGAGAAATGCTAGCCATGAAAATTGTTTGTGCGGTAGGTCCATCATCAACATGAGCATTATGCATCACAGTCGGCTGACTTGAAAGGCATTCTAATGATTGTGACCTATCTCCAGATTGGTACGCTCATCCACATCTGCATCATAGGTCTTGGCATTGCCCTCGGAAAAAAACTCCTCTTCATCCAAAGCGGCACCATTGTCCGAGCTTACACTAGCGGCATCTTATCCACGATGTAGTATTCGCATTACGTGGTCGTTTGGAGATGTGTAGTTTTAGCAATGTGTCCCTCACCACAGTTGTAGCATTTGGTTGGCTTTGCTTGTCCTTGATTTCTAGTCCTTCGGTTCTGATTTCCTCTTAGCCTCCACCAACTTCACCCCTCCACGATCATCTGTCTTTCTTGAGCGTTTGCACAGTAACTTTCCCATCTCTGATCAAAGAATGATTGTGAAGATTGGATGCAGTTCTAATTTCATTGTTGGTGTGAAGGCTGTGGTAGAGTGTAAGGGTCAAGTTCGTTTTGACCATGAGAGCTAGTTGATTGATGAAATGACCAATGCGGCATCGACATCACATTGTTTGAATCGTGGATCGGGGAATGAGTTTGTGATAACCATCTCATGGGAACTACTTTAGAAGCCTTGGTGTAATTCCATTTGAGTAAAAGGTTGTAGAAATCATTAAGTGAGCTTGATTCTACGAATGGTTTTGACGTTCCGAATCCTTTTCTCAAACATAGCATGTCTCTCATTCTGAAGAAGGAATGCATACAATTGCTCGTAGTTTGTGTTCTTAAGTCCTTTGGTTAGCTTCACAGAAGTGACAAGCTTGTGCCACTCGGGATTCATGTTGTTTACAAACTTTGAATTTAGCTGAATGTTTGGCATGGTCATTTTGATGTTTCTCATATCATTCACAAGCTTATGGAATCTCACATAGTACTCATAGACACTCTCATCAGGTTTCATCTTGAAGTGCTCAAACTCATCATACAGTTGTGATTCTCTGTCTTCATAGTTAATTCGAACACGAGAGAAGCATCTTGACATTATCCCATACGGCCTTTGCCGGTGTTGTGATTGATAAGCTTGTAGATATATTTTGGGAGAAATTGAAGTATGATGTTAGAAGCCACGATATCGCATCGAATCTCTTTTCTCTTTATCATCGAGCTCATTATATGTCTTTGGTATACGTCTATTCCATAGATCATTGTTCCATCAACAATTTGTATCAATTAAGTCTCTAGTAGTCTCAACTCGATAAGGTCCTTCATCAATGGATTTGAGAATGTTGACTCCATTTTCCTTTCCAAGACAATACAATCGATTCGTTGAGCCAAGAGTCATAGTCAGTTCATCAAGCATGGGTGGGCGAGTATCTGAACCAGCTGCTTGAACATCCTCGGCAACAGTGGAGATGATAGTAGGAACGTTGGTAGACATGTTTCAAGCTCTACGAGATTTTACTATTCTTTGATTAAATCGGGAAATTGATTCTTCCGGGATTTTACTAAACCAAAAAAGAACAACTTAGTAGAATGTATCACAGTGACAAGTATAAATTTAGACAAGTAGTAAAACACACAACTCGCTTAGTTATCAACTCGCTAAACACCCAACTCGCTCAGGAGACAACTCGCAAGGAATCAACTCTCTAAATAGCCAAGTTAGCATTAGCATCAACTCGACAACACTTGTCAACACCGCGGCAATGAATCAAATTAAACTAAATAGCCAACTCGCTTTAGTATCAACTTCGCAACACAATCAACTCGGCTTGAACACCAATTAAACAAATTAACTCACTAGCTTTACAACCGCCAATAGCTAAGACGCTTTAGATCTCAAGTTAAACGCCTTAAAGAAACACTCGCTAAGCAGAGACCCAAGTCGCATAACAATCAACTCGCTAAACAGCCAAGTCGCATGTACCAACTCGCATCCAATAACAAAGCAACTCGCTTTGAAGAACAAACTATCCGGGACTCAACTAAGCCGTACAAACTTCAAAAATAACCCTTTGTATCAATCAAAACAACCAAACCACAATGATTTAAGCCTTCCAATTCAAAACATAAACACATATGATGATCCTAAACACAAAAGTACTAGCAAAATTCAAACTTTAACACTAGAATTTGTCCAAATGAATCAAACTCTCCTAAACCCTTAATACCCCAAAAAACCTTATGAAATCCACCAAAACAAAAAGCATGAAAGATGAGTGATCTAACCATGGCTCTTTATACCAATTGTAAGATATAGGATTTCACAAACACACTAAACCATAATCACTATGGGCGTACAAAAGTGTTTAGAGAGCGAAAGTTCTAGTGAGAGAAAGGAAGAGAGTTGGGAACTATGTGAAACAAAGAAAAATGGTATTGAGGCTCCAACCCTCTACCTTGGGAGGTAGAGGGTATTTATAGTTTCTTACAAACAAGCGCCACCTACGGTCTGTGGATCGAAGGCATACAGTGGGTAAATACCCGTCCGTCCTCCACGGTGTTACTAAACTAAATACTACTTAATCATAAAATAACTATGACTACGAGCTCTCTAGCAATTACATATACTTGAGGTGACCGACTCTTTAATACCTGGAATTTCTAATTCCTAACACTAGGTCCTTTAGCTTCTTCCTAGCTTAATCTCATATCTGCCACAACTTATTCATGCATGTTCCCATAGCTCTCTAGGTTTCCCCTTAAGTTCCCCCTAGCTTATTAATCCTTTAGAGCTTAATTATCCATAGATCAGTCCCTATAGTGTGCTTATAGCTTATATTATGTTTGCCATGTTCTTGCAGCACTTTGTTTACTTGTTTTAGTCTTATTAGCCTTCTGTCAAGCATTGTCACACTAAAATCTAGCTTATTTAATAAGGTTAAAAGTAATATTTTTCATAAAAAGTTTACAGCTTGGGTAGACAATTGTGTAAAGAGAAAAGCAAAAAATAAAAATGAAGAACAAAAATGGACACTGCCCAGGCTTGAACCAGGGTAAGTATCCCTCCCACGCCCCACAAACATACCACTCAACCAACTCTCCTATTTAGATGTTGCGTACAAAACCACCATTTAAATTCCTTTTATAGTCATTTTTATTTTAGAAGCTTATTTTGTTAAGTGCTTCTAAACAACTTATTTAGAGTAACTTTTTCCATCTGATGTACATAAAGGTATAAGTAACTGTGATGTTATTGGTTGAGTTAGGACCTGTTGTACTTCAGGTTTGGTACGGCACAAATATCGATACTACAAAGAAAGGAGGAGCTGAAAAGGGCGGCTAAAGCGAGAGGTTGTTTGAAGTACACTAATTGTGGAGTTTTCAGTTATTTCTAAGTTAATAGGGTATCATTCTACATATATTATCACTGTTTCATTTGTTAACTCTGGCAATATGCTCATTACCGCATTTGGTATCTTATAATCGACCTCTTGAGGAAGATGAAAAGAAAAAGGCTATACTTTCTAAGTTTGGACCATCTTCTACTGCTTATTAGAATTTGGGGTCCAAGAAAAACGAAATCGTTCCATAAACCGATGTATGTTAACTTGAAGTACAAAATGGGAGTGGAAAACTTACATGCATATTTCGAACATGGAGAGATGATGGATGAATGACGCTTGAACTGTGCTAATCCTTGTGTTACAAGGAGGATAAAAATTTTGAGGTTTTATTGGAAAGCTTTTCACAATGCTATATTGGAGTCGCAACATCTATGTTGAAGGCATAGAGTTTCAAGCTATTGACAATGCAAGTTTGAAATGAAAAAAAAAAAAACAAAACTCTTTGGAGTTTTTTTTTTTATTTTATTTTATTTTTTTTTTATTTTTTTTTATGGTATAATTACAATAGATGGGTATGTATGCTTTACATTACAAGCTTACAACATATTTTTACAACTTTTGTGCAGGTAATAATTGATAACGTCGAGAAAGTTGAAGCCATTGACAATGCAATTTTAAATATTACTATTTCGTTCGCACTTTAAATGGCATATATTTTGATAATTTAATGTTCTTTGTTAAATATCTATAACAGAGCCTGGGAAATGCTATGCAGGTCTTGGAACATGAAGATTTATTGAATATAGAGGAAGTTCAATTCTATCAAATAATCAATAAGATGACATTGCTGGTAATTTTTCTTTCTATATTTAGTGCTTCTGTTAATATATCATCACGTCATTAAAGAATAAATTTTCATCTATTTAGGTGCAAAACATAAGAGAACATTCGAGATAACACTGTAACCCAAATTGCCAATTTCCGTTCCTTACAAGGGTCTCCGTCTTAGTCCCTTACAAGAGTATCTTGTAGGAGGAAAGATACATACGGTTTGCAGCCATTCTTGACATACAAGTTCCATAAGAGAGACACTTAGGGACGTCCATCGATGTCAAAGCCAAAAGGTAATGTGGCTTTGTGCTGCTTTGTTGTTTGATTTATACAAATAGATAGTGTAGCAGATATCATATTATCGTACTATGTATGAGCACAAAAATGATTATATTTAGTAAACTATTTTTTTATATGAGATGATCAATGAGCCATTGTCCATTAGAAGTACATATGCTGAAACTTTTCACTTGTGTGGAACATACGATCAGTTTGACCCATTTTCTTTGTAGTAATTTTTTTATCCCGTTAGAGTTAAAAGATGACCAGAATTGACCCAATGACAAGTAAATGGGTGAAAGTTTACACATCTGTTATATATGCTTAGTTACCTAATGTTTGGTATTTCAACCTTTTTAATTGCAGCTTAACGAATAAAGTGCACCTTGAGATTGAATACATAACCCTTCCCAATGGGCTATAGTTAGTGACTTACTAAATCATCAGTGTGACATGTTGATTCTTTCTATGTCAAAATTACTTAACACACCTAATACTTTTAAGGCAATTGTGTCTAGGTACTATGATTTGAAGGTTGGAAAAGGAGCTGAAGCTGTGAAGGGATCTCGGGTTGCAGTACGGTTTGTGGCTATTTGTATTTTTAGCTCTTCTCAGATGCTTAGTCAATGTTCGAGACTATATGCTACTATATAATCTCTTTGTTGTGTTAATGAATAAGGGGTTGTTTGGATAAGCTAATTTCCTAATTTGAGGGAGTTCTACTCACATTTCTATAAAAATGTCTCCTTTTCCTTTTCCCACATAAATAACTTTTTGACGAGTTTCTACATTAGCATTCTGAAGAATATTATTTAAAATAAACATCGATTATACAATCATCTCAACTTTAGAAAACTTGTGCACATCCAAAAACTTTCTCTTACGACAAGTTTCATTGCGGCTCATAATGTGGTTCTAATTATTATATACGACTATCTTATATCCATGTCATAATGCACATCTAACACCCCCTAAAACTGTCTCAATTAAGTTCTCAATAGACCTAATATGTTGCATTCATCTTGTAGGTACATTGTTGCTAAATGGAGAAACATCACTTTTATGACAAGTCGGACTGAGGGGGCTTGGTGTCGGTGGTGGAACGGTAAGGACAAATTACATCTAACTTATTATGAGAAATCAAATCAGAACCCTGTAGGTTGGAAAGGAACAAGTCTCAGTAGGATCTTAGCATTCTCTTCCACAGATGGCGAAGCGAGGATTTTCTTATCGGGTGGGCCAATTTTTTTTTGAACCAATGTAATACAAGTGTTTCTCTCCTATTCCTTGACAGTACCTAAACATAGATTTCAATACTCATTACAAGTAATATTAATGAAAAGAATGGAAAAATCTTGCAAATCTGAAGCCAAAAACAAGTCATTAATTGAAGATTGATGTAGTTAATATATAATTACGTGGTCATGTATTTTTGTTTATTTCTATTGCCGATCAAACTTCCATTCTTATACTTAATTGAAGTATTGAACGGCACACATTTTTAACTCCTAATCATGATTAAATGGGGCACTCTTTTATTATCTTTGGGTGGGCAAAAAGACCATCTTGTGAAATAACTACCCTACAATATATGGAACCCATTAGTAAGTAATAAAAATTTGGGGTAGGCCAGGGCCCATCCAAGGCTCTAAGTAGTGCGTACAACATAATCATGGGGGTGTATTGCATTTTGTATAAAACCATCGATTCTGTCAACTCTTCATCTGTTTGGGACATGGACTTGTCATTGACCATCAATGAATCCTAATCGAAGGTTCAAAATGCGCTTAACTACTTGTGCGATAGCATGTCTAATCTCACTATTAAGGAAGGCTGTTTCTCGCCACACTGGTTGGTTTTGGCAGACCATAGGAAAAGCGTGTACTTTCTGGTTAACTTTCTTACCTTTAAATTTATCAGTCTTATTATTATTAAAGTTAAAATTTTAATTGTTATTGTTACTGTTTTTGTTTTCATTGATATAGCTTGCTGAAATATGCTGATTTTTAAAATAAAATTCTATCATTGCAGTTAGCAGTTGTTGCATCTCTCGACTTTAGCAATAATAATAGTTATCTGCTATCGAAGTCCATAGTTGCCATGTTGAATGAACTCAACTCTATCCTGTCTAATACGCTTAGAACCCATAATAGTAATTTCTTTGTCACAACCCCGTGCGTGCACGAGTATGTTCCCGCATCTTCGTTGAATGTAATATTCATTTAATTAGTTGTATACCCCTCTTATGTCCTCCGGTTTCCTTCCCTTGTATGTTTTATATATACATAGCAATGCATTTTGGTTGATTTAGTAAAATATAAAATTAGTTTAACGTCATTATATTCCAGAGCATGCAAGATGTTACTAGAGCGAAGTTTAAGATGTTTATGGATTTCGTAAAGAGTTTGAGAATATTTGTAGAAAAGCTCCTACTGAGCAGATTCAAGAGATTATTCAAACTATTGAAGGTCAAGCGGACCTAGATGCGTAGGTTGACGTAATTTCTAATAGACTCAATTTATTTGTATAAATATAATGTGTGTGGCTTGAATGACCAAGTAGATAATACTCAAAGAGGCGAAGATACAAAGATGAGTAGAACCACCAAAGCCACCACATATCCTAAGGCGAAGATACATAGATTAGCAGAACGACTCATCAATTAACAACCAAGTATGTGAATTCGCGATCTGATAAAAATGTATAAAACTGATTACAAGTGACCACATTGGTCATAAACTATTTTTAGTTGGATGTAAATATAAAAAAGTGCCAGTTAAGATCCACAAGGCTGATCTTATACGGACTGTGTATTTGGGCTTTGATAATTTCTTCATTGCAGGTTCTAGACAATGGCTTGCTTTATGATCCCCATGATCAACAGTCAATTGCATATGCTTTATTTAAGCTTTTTGCAGATAAGCAACTTTGGGCAAAATGCATGGGAAATGGGCTGAGAAACATCTGCTCAAGTATTTGCAAAACAAAAATTTACATTTTTTGGTTACATATTGTCACACCCCCAAATTATCTGTTTTGCAGCGAAATGGAATTCCTGGGGGATGACTGTCATAGCATCACGATTCGATATATTGAACGACCTATAGTGTCGTTTGAAAAGAACATCGTTTGATATAATAAAACATTCAGAGTTTACAAAAGATAGGTCCCAAATGAAATTAGACATGTGCGGAATTAAGTTTGGTACAAGTCAAACGATGTTTTTAAAGTGTATAAATCCCATGTGAGACGCGTCGTCACCGCGACTCTATGATATGTCCACATGCATGCCATGAAGTGAATGCCTTAGTTACCTGAAAATACATTGCTAAAAGTGTCAACACAAGGTTGAGTGAGTTCATAGAGTTCATGTAAAAGCGTTTTATCGACTACCAAAAGTATAGGCCATGTATGACAAAAATGTCACATAAAATGTTACAATTGCTATAAGCACATGACAAGCTAGACGATCATGATGTTCACCCCAACAGAGTGTTTTTCCAAACAACTCAAATAATGATATTAAATGAAATGCATCCGTTTGACTAGTTGGAATCCACCAACCCGGATGGAGGAGTCACCCTCGATAGATCTATCCACTCACCCTCGCTTACCCAGTAATTAACGGTTCATGATTTCTGATATGGGGACATTCAATTGGAAATGAAGTAACTTAAGCAATGTAATGAATTTGATATACTTGGTATCGTAATAAAAATGATGTGCAATGTATTCTCCCCCGTAGGTTTGAAATAAAGTAAAAACTTGAATAAATCGGGGCTATGAAAATTCACCTGTTGCAATGATTATGATGACAAAAGTGGATACACTGAAATGAGGCGCAACCTCTAACCGTGACCTATGATGAATGATATGTTCTATAATAAGTTATGATGTAATGTTATGCATGCAATTCGTATGATATCTATACCACTTGTACATTTGAAAATAATGTGTAACGTCGAAATGTATGTTTATGACATCTCGTCATATTATAAAATACTTTACAAGTATTTATATTGAAATGATATCCTACGATAGTCATTTAGTGATTAATTATGAAACTATAACTTTTCGTCGTAAAATAATGTCATTTGACAATTTCATGAAAGTGACTAAACGGCCTTGAAAAGCTAGTCGTAAAATAGTGCACATCGAGTGTTAGGAAACAAACTCAACTGTTTTGGGAAGCTTGTATCATTATCTCAAAGTTTTAGCATTTAAGTTTTCATCATAGAGGTCTCGATCATCAAGAAAAATATAGGTAAAGTATGGTACTTGTGTCCGAAATATTGTTTAAGGGTGATTTTCTGCAAAGTTTGAGTGACCGTATTTTATTCATTACAACTCCGCTTGACGAACGGTCGGACATTTTGGAAAATAGGCTAGGCGAACTTACTTTTACTAAAAGACATCATTTTATAAGAAGTACTACATCAATGTTAAAAATGACCCTCAACATGGTCATTCGCGGCCGATATCTTTGGCTATTAGAAAATATATTAATTATGTTTATATGAAATAGTTACGACAACCTTATTTAAACGCGTGCAATTTAATCGTTACAAGTCCGTTTTCTACGTTTTATATGTCCTTAGCTTCGTATCAAAGTATACTAATATATTTTTGATAAGTCGACACAATTTATAGCGCTTAAGACTCATTTTTGACTCGTAAAAAGTTAAAACAATATGCTGAATTTTCTGAATTTTATAGTTTTCGTCGTCAAACTTGAAAATATCATAACTTCTTCGTTATAACTCCGTTTTAACCCATTCAAGCGGCCACGTTTTCGTTTTAAAGTATATTTTCCAAATATCTAGCCCAAAAATTTTTACAATCTGTCGAAAATTCCAGAATTCAAAAATATGATCAGACCTTTAAATAAAGTTGTCGAAATGAGTTTTTCTCGCGCAAAACCTATTCTAACCAATTCAAACCAACGCCAAAGCTATTCTAAACTTACCATACACCTTCTTAGGGTGTCATGGGTTCCTAGACATCACCAAAAGTGATATGTTTCAAGGAGTAATTATAGGATGACATATATTTATAACACTTAAAAACAATAAAAAGTGGTATAGACATCAATATGACTTGCATGTTTTTCTCAATCATGATGAAATGAACATAATATGAATATGAAAGATGAATATGAACATTAAATGCTTACTAGTTACTTGATGAGGTTAAATGAACAAGGGTTAATCCTAAACACCCTAGGTTTTTATTTCAAAACCTTACTTAAGAGTGTGCCTAGATTGTGAAAATAACTTGACTTGAAGAAAAATGATTTCCTTGCTTGTGATCACCCTTATGGCCGGTTCTATGGGGAAGAAGAAGAGAGAGAGCAATTTTTTTTACACTAGATATTATGTGTTGTATGTGTAGTCATACGTATAAAAATAATATAAGTATAAGTAAGTTAGATATTTAGTAGCAAAAGTGGTGTGAGTCACCTTGGGAGGTCGACATACATAAAAAAAAAAGAGACCAAATGTGTTTTGACTAGCTAAATACATATATGTAGAAGTATAGTGTAGCTACTTAAAGATTAACTAGTAACTTGTATTTATTTAAGCATTTAAGGTAACGTTAAGTAGAAATAAATTTTAACGGGTAAAAATAAAATATATTGAGTTGTAACACCCCGTGAACGTCACGACTTGAAAATCATTGAAATTTAAATCTTTTACGCGGAAAAGACTTGACATAAAACTGACCTGTTGTTACTAATCGTTGAACTGATAAAATTTTGTAACAAACTGACTCTTGAAAGTATTTTTTTACATGAAACTAGACTCAATTATCTTTGAAATGACGGGTGGCTCGACCCGTGACGACTTACGGTTAAAAAGATATGATTTTTCCAAGTTAGTTCTCTAAAGTTGTTCTCCAAATTAGTTTAAAACACCGGGTAAACTAATAATATTATTTTTATAATCTTAATATGAGTATAAAAATATATCGGGATAATTTTTGAAAGTATCGGATCAAATGTTCAAAATAAATGTTTACGCGATAGCGTTTATTTAATAAGAAATTATGCGTTTAATGAAAAATGCGAAACCATGCATGAACTAATATGATGATAATGATGCTAATGATATGTAGACTAAACCTAGTCTATATGAAATGTCCTTGATGATATGTTCATGAATTCGCAGCTAAACCATTAAGGTTACGCGAATTTGATACTCGTAAACCTAGTTTACGAAAAATGATGAGTAGTGACTCATGAATAGTTATTTTCTCTGGGAATGAATAGTGCTTCGTGAAGAGTAAAATGTTGAAATACGTTCTCAGAATATCAAATCGACTTCGAAAACGATGAATAGTAAAATGATGAATAGTAACCGATGAATAGTAAATTCCTGAGATGAATAGTGAAATTTCCAAAGTTTGTAAAATGACCTAAAATTACGAGTTGTCACATTCGCCCAACCAAAAAGGAATTCAGTCCCTGAATTCAGTCCATGTTAGGTTCTACGATGTTACTTGTGAAAAGGTGAGGATATTTGAGTCGCATTGGGTCGTCCAATGTTTTCTGAATCGTACCACGCCTTTCCAAGACGGGACTTTGAACATAAATCTGTTTTCAACTTGAAATTCTAATGGTTTGCGACTTATGGAACATATTTCCAATATTTTGTGTCGTATATCGACGTAACTTATCTAGCTATATGTTGTTACTTGTAACTGATTCTTGATTTGTACGATATCTGTGTTGTTTCATGAATAAGTCATTGACTAGTGAGTTGGACTTTCCTGATTTTGGCCCGTAAATAAGTGATTGACACCTCAACCTTAGAGTGCCTCAATTGGTGTAGTCAATATGTTCAGGTGCTAACTATTGTTGTAAAGCAACTTGTTCGATGAAGAATGATTTGCCTAATCATTTCTAGAATATCACACATGCCTTGAGTATATCTTGTAATGTTTGAATTGTTCTCTCGCTCTAACCATTGAGCTGTGGGTAATAGGTGGTAATCATATCCTAGTAGATTCCATGGGAAGATTAAATGATTATCAGGAGTCTAAGGTGAATTGAATAGCTTATAATAGGTACAACTGGAATTGATACCACGTGTCTCATGCCAAATTTCAAAATGTTAAGTCTGTCGAAAAGGACCTTATAGAAAAGAATAGATTATGGACAACAGTTGTGATTCCTCGCGTTTCTCGTTCTAGCAAATGTCATTATTTGAATCTTACTTGCCTAAGGTGCTTAGTTTCCATCACCAAAAATATTTATTGTTTGATGGTGTCTCTCCTAATTTCTCTTATCAAAATGTTTCCACGCTATATGTTGTCAAGTCACAAAACCTTAACTATTTAAGTGATGTGGTGTAGTGATTGATTTTCAAGATTTGTCCCAACATTGAGTGCTTCTAAAATATTTCATCACTTATATTGTTATCATGCTAGCAAGAAAATAGATATCAGTTCATACTATGTCGAAGAATGTTTGTTCTAATTTCACTTGTAGATGGAGAGTCATTGATTGTCCGATATGTTCAAACCTGTTGTATCTCTTGATATGAAAGTGAGGTTATCCGTAATTTCTAGAGAACACAATGCCTTCGGGAAAGTTAATATCGATAACCTTAATTTAACCAAATTTTCCTTTAAGGGAAACTAATTGTAGGGAAGTTCACATATTGTTGAGGCCATGTTTAATGGAATGTTCTGCAGTCTCAGCAAGAAGACTTGGTTGATCCCTATAGTGTTGCTTAGTGTGTATTCGCTTCGTACTAAATCTTGTAACTCGGTCCAACTGATGCTTTTGAAATGATATAATTTGGCTTCTAGTCCAAAATAGTGGTTCGGAATGTCTCGTGATGTCTTAAGATTTTTATTGAGTTTTGAATCATCTTACTACATACTTCTAGTCCTTGTGGGTAGTTTTAAAATCCTTTCATTGTTTTCTTGTATCGAGGAATCCTCCTCATAGATGGTATAGAAAATCTTTCCTAAAAAGGTCACTCGTCAAATTCTAACTTATCGATTGAGTGAGGGATGAATGGCGTAGGCTTCTATAGAGTGTTAACAAAAAGAAATGTTTATGAACAATTTATCTGATTACAAAGCTTTGATTTTGAGTGAAGATTGTTTTCATGACATAATTCTTCCTAAATTATACACAGGTGATCAGGCCATGTATAATCGAGGACAAATGATGTGATGCTTGGTTTTGTTGAAATGGTATTATGTTCCTCCGAAGTTTTAAATGGTATTCAACGTTTTGTTTTGTAAGATAATGGCTCAATAATTTTTCAGAGTAACATGAAAATCGTTTCACATGATGGTATTAAATAGTTGATAAAATGACTGAAAACCAATTGATAGGGTGGTAACGAAACAACTTGTTTTAAAACTTTATGAAACAATGTTTCTAAGATAGTGTAGAATAGCTTGAAATAAAATTGAGTGAAATAATGTTATGAAGTAGTAGCAAAGTAACTTGGAATAAGATTTGTTGAATGGTTTGTAGGATACATGGGAGAACCTCATAGAATGGTAATAGTCTCCTAATTGGTCAAGAATAAAGTTGCTCTAACCCCTAGGTTGTGATTATTGTGGAGATAATAAATGATAAAGATCACATTAGCTAGAAAGGTACTTATTATCTGTTCCTATTGGTAGTCTAATCATGTCTCAAGTGTAGGAGCAGTAGGCTGTCTAATAACAACAGCTTTGAAACTCTCACAGTCCTTAAATCTATAAGATAGTGTAGTTTCTGTAGTCTTAGTGATAGATGGTAGTGGTGTGTCAAATCATGCCCGCTTCCCAAGCGGCAAGTTATATGTATGAGTAGTGATTCGTGCCGAAACGTCAAGCTTGACTCACACAAACTAGCCACTTGTGAATGACTAGCCGTAAGAAGCTTAAAACGGCTCGGACACTGAGTCTTTGATAATGAAGGCTTAGGGGTTATGTGTGTGGATAAAACCTCAATATCGATATCAAAAATAATCACGAAGATAGATTTAAATTCCTTTAGGAAAAAGAATAATAAATCGAATCCCGTGTGTGATCGTGTGTACGGATTAGTCAACCCGAATCGTTTCCCAACGAGGCGTGAATTGCCAACGTCGTTCTTGGTTTGGAATTTAATGCTCGATGTTTTGGATAAATGATTTTGATTTTATTAACTACGGGAATGGGAAAAGTAATTAAGGAAATCTAAACTACGGGAAATCCTAAGTGCGATTAAAACTAAAAAGTAATTAACAAACGTAAATAAAAATGCAACTACGTCTAAATGATATCCTAAAAATGCCTAAAATTACTTTTACTCTAAAAATGTAATTAGAAAACTATTTTAGAATTAAAACTATTTTTTAAGATTTTTCTTGATTTTTTTAAAATTAAAAACTAAATTATAACTATTAAAACTAATTTAAAATACTAAAAATTATAAAAATCAAAGAGAAAAATATGAATCTATTTTCTAAAAATCACAAATAACTCAAAAGACTTTTTAAAACTATTTTTGTATTTTTCAGATTAATTTTCTATTTTTTATGAATTTAAAACTATTTAAACCTAATTTAAATTGTGAAAAATACTAAATAAAAGTGGAAAAATAAGGAAAAATCTTTTTTATGCTTTTTATATTTTTCTTAAACTGTGAAAATTGAAAAATTATTTTTTGGAACTTTTTCTTAATTATTTGCTATAAAAGCTAATAAAAATTGATTAAAAACTACTTTAAAATGAGAAAATTAGCTAGCAATGACCAAAAATAATGAAAATCTCAGGAAAATTCTAAAATGATAATCTTAATCTATGAAAAATGAGAGATCAATAGCTTATGTGTGATATTTATGAGCTGTAGCACAAACTGCTTATTAATAAGCTATGTAAAATAAGCAAATAAGAGAGTTAAGCTCTCAAACAGGTACTCAAGCTAGATTATGCTAAAATGAACTAATACCAGCTAATTATACCTACTCCTAACCAGCTACAAGCACTAATCAATGATTTAGGCTAACTGATTATTCTAAGTAAAACAGTGAAACACCCCCTTGGTTTGAGCTAGTGCACAAGCTTAACCAATAAGCTAAACCAAAAACAAGCAGTGCAGTCTTAAAGAACACCTGGCCAGCTACAATTAGACCAAATATAAGCTTCTAACTCTCTAAATTGAACCTAATGCAACAGCTGCAAAATCTGCATAAACTGCTCTGCACCTGACTTTAGACTATAGATGGCAGTTTAGCAACTTTGACTTTTGTGAGTTTTAATCCAATGTAATTAACTGAATTTGATGTTTAAAGGCTAATGATGATTACAGCAAGCTAATTCTACTTGATTTAAACCTATATGCAAATTTTGAGCTACTTATCTTAACAGTTATGAAGTCTAAAACAGTTGAACTTGTGAAATTGACTTTATGAGTTCTATGATGCAATATAAAGACAGATATGTATAAATTAGACCTAAGTAAGCTTATATCAATAAAACTAAATTACTGAATCAAACTTAAACTCAACAAACTGATACTAACCAAACACCCTTTTAGAGACAGTTAAGCAATCTAATTCTAGCAATACTCAAAACTGAACCATACTAACTATCAAATCAAATCTCAATTTCAATATTCTACCTAAATGCAGCAAGATCAAACACTATAACAATCAAACAGTGATTACTCTATTTATGTAACATTGACAGTTATGAAACAAAATTGCAAATAAGATAATGCTTACGTAAATCCAGCCACTATGGCTTGCTCATGAGACCATTATAACAGTAACCTAACCCAAATCTCAACTCATTTCACCCAGATCCATTACAAGATCAGCAATCCAAACCAGATCCTGCAACTTTGACTTTCGTTGACCAGTTTATAGAATTTGAGTAAATGATGTTTGAAACTGAAATAAGCTCACATTAAGCTATGAAAAGCTTATATGAACCATATAGAAATAGTAGCTATGTGTAAATCATTCCATAGAACAGATTTGACATGTTTTTTTATTTTTCATAGATTTTATTTGATTTGTTTTTTGTATTTTTGAGTAAATGTGAGAAACAAACTGATTTTACTAGATAATAAGCTATTATTAACTAAAATAATACTAATAAGCAATTCAAACAACTTAAAAGCTAAACATGAATTTTGAAATTAAAAAGGAAATTTCATTAATATCAAATCCTTAATACAATAACTGAAATTAATAAAGAAATACAAAGAAGTAATTTAGAATGATAAACAACTACACTTAGCTACTGAAATTGAAAAGAAAGAGAGATATCCATCAATGAGCCTATGAGGGTCTTTATATAGCCAAGCTTGAGGGTCTTGGAAGGATCTAGATACCAATTTGTGCTTTCTCTGAGCTCGTTTCCACCATTAGATCATATCCCACATGTGTCCAATCAATCTCAATCATTGGATCACATTTACCACGTCTCATCAGCCAATGGGAGAGCAAGGAGTGGCATTCTCACACGGATGGGTGACCTGGCAACCCATGTGTCAGTGTATGTCAGAGGAAAGTACAATCTTACCCTTAATTGTGGTTAATTTGACCATATTGACTGAAGGGTAATTCTAGGGTTTATCTTTTCCAGTTTTGGGGGTAAAAGAAGCGCGGGTGGGTTTCGGGTTTTATTTAATATATTTCAAACATATTTTGACCGGGTTGGGTTAGCCTTGACTCGGGTAAAAAGTTGGATTCGGGTCTAGATATTAACCGGGTGTAGGATTGGTTTAGTTTGGGCCGTGGTTTAGACTTTGGGCTTATGTGGATTGGATTTGAATATTAGACAAGGACTAGTAATAGATCCAATAGTAACTATAGGGACTAAATATGCAAAGGCTGAAATTAGAGGGACCAATCATGTAAGATTTGAAAGTATCTTCAAGGACCATTCTTGTCAACCATAAATAATCCAGGGACTGATTTTGCAACTTTCTGAATCTCAAGGGCCATTTCTGACAAAAGCTGAAACTTGAGGGACTATTTCTGACATTTCTTCAAACTTTGCTCAAATCTTCACAAATCATCCTCAGAGATTAGAAATCTTCATAAATGCATAATTCTGACCTTCCGGCTCAGCTTAATCTCTCTTAATCTCTCGTGCTCGATTTTTCGTCTGATTTGGCTCTTTTTATGTGTTTTTGCATATCCGTACCTGCACAAGCACAAACTCAAGAAAACCACAAATATTAGCAATAACCGGCTTTTCCTTGGTTGTTTTGGGTCAGTTTTGATAATAAAAAGATATGTGTTTAAGCACATATCAAGTAGTGTATATGAGATGTGATGGTACGAATGATGCTCTAGATGATAATGATGACGATGATGATGATGGAAATCCTAGTGGTAAGTTAGGAGATGATGGTGAATGAAATACTACTATCTTCCTTGTAGTAAGCATCCTAATAGGTACATTAGGACTAAGCCTATAAGTCCTACCAAATGGTATGATCTGTCCCAACAGAATGATAAAAATTGTCCTGATCCTACAGTGAATCAATGGTGATCGTGATGGTGTAGGTGCAACTTCGTCCTCCTAAAAGGGTTCAGTCTCATCATCTGATGTTATCGGTGTTGAGTCAACTGATGTTAAAATTGTGATAGGGAATGACAGGGCATTCTCCATGTCAAAGTCTGATGTGAGTATGATAGGATGGGTATCTGAAGGCATTAATGTGACAATCGATTTGAAATGAAAGTAAATAACTCGCAAAATGTGCGTATGAAACCGCATGTATAGTGACTATGCACTTATGATGAAATGATGAGATGCTATGATGATGTAGTTATAGTCTAAGGTCAATGATGCAAACTAGTTCTCTATAACCGAAGCTCTGATGCCAATCTGTCACACCCCTAAATTACCTGTTTTGCAGCGGAATGGAATTCCTGGGGGATGACTGTCATAGCATCACAATTACAGATATATTGAATGACCTAAAGTGTCGTTTGAAAAGAACATCGTTTGATATAATAAAACATTCAGAGTTTACAAAAGATAGGTCCCAAATGAAATTAGACATGTGCGGAATTAAGTTTGGTACAAGTCAAATAATGTTTTTAAAGTGTATAAATCCCATGTGAGACGCGTCGTCACCGCGACTCTATGATATGTCCACATGCATGCCATGAAGTGAATGCCTTAGTTACCTGAAAATACATTGCTAAAAGTGTCAACACAAAGGTTGAGTGAGTTCATAGAGTTCATGTAAAACGTTTTATACGACTACCACAAGTATAGGCCATGTATGACAAAAATGTCACATAAAATGTTACAATTGCTATAAGCACATGACACCGAAGCTAGACTGATCATGATGTTCGCCCCAACAGAGTGTTTTGCCAAACAACTCAAATAATGATATTAAATGAAATGCATCCGTTTGACCAGTTGGAATCCACCAACCGGATGGAGGAGTCACCCTCGATAGATCTATCCACTCACCCTCGTTTACCCAGTAATTAACGGTTCATGATTTCTGATATGGGGACATTCAATTGGCAATGAAGTAACTTAAGCAATGTAATGAATTTGATATACTTGGTATCGTAATAAAAATGATGTGCAATGTATTCTCCCCCGTAAGTTTGAAATAAAGTAACAACTTGAATAAATCGGGGCTATGAAAATTCACCTGTTGCAATGATTATGATGACAAAAGTGGATACACTGAAATGAGGCGCAACCTCTAACCGTGACCTATGATGAATGATATGTTCTATAATAAGTTATGATGTAATGTTATGCATGCAATTCATATGATATCTATACCACTTGTACATTTGAAAATAATGTTTAACGTCGAAATGTATGTTTATGACATCTCGTCATATTATAAAATACTTTACAAGTATTTATATTGAAATGATATCCTACGATAGTCATTTAGTGATTAATTATGAAACTATAACTTTTCATCGTAAAATAATGTCATTTGACAATTTCATGAAAGTGACTAAACGGCCTTAAAAAGCTAGTCGTAAAATGGTGCACATCGAGTGTTAGGAAACAAACTCAACGGTTTTGGGAAGCTTGTATCATTATCTCAAAGTTTTAGCATTTAAGTTTTCATCATAGAGGTCTCGATCATGGAGAAAAATATAGGTAAAGTATGGTACTTGTGTCCAAAATATTGTTTAAGGGTGGTTTTCGGCAAAGTTTGAGTGACCGTATTTTATTCATTACAACTCCGCTTGACGAACGGTCGGACATTTTGGAAAATAGGCTAGGCGAACTTACTTTTACTAAAAGACATCATTTTATAAGAAGTACTACATCAATGTTAAAAACGACCCTCAACATGGTCATTCGCGGCCGATATCTTTGGCTATTAGAAAATATATTAATTATGTTTATATGAAATAGTTACGACAACCTTATTTAAACGCGTGAAATTTAATCGTTACAAGTCCGTTTTCTACGTTTTATATGTCCTTAGCTTTGTATCAAAGTATACTAATATATTTTTGATAAGTCGACACAATTTATAGCGCTTAAGACTCATTTTTGACTCGTAAACAGTTAAAATAATATGCTGAATTTTCTGAATTTTATAGTTTTCGTCGTCAAAACTTGAAAATATCATAACTTCTTCGTTATAACTCCGTTTTAACCCATTCAAGCGGCCACGTTTTCGTTTTAAATTATATTTTCCAAATATCTAGCCCAAAATGTTTTACAATCTGTCGAAAATTCCAGAATTCAAAAATATGATCAGACCTTTAAATAAAGTTGTCGAAATGAGTTTTTCTCGCGCAAAACCTATTCTAACCAATTCAAACCAACGCTAAAGCTATTCTAAACTTACCATACACCTTCTTAGGGTGTCATGGGTTCCTAGACATCACCAAAATTGATATGTTTCAAGGAGTAATTATAGGATGACATATATTTATAACACTTAAAAACAATAAAAAGTGGTATAGACATCAATATGACTTGCATGTTTTTCTCAATCATGATGAAATGAACATAATATGAATATGAAAGATGAATATGAACATGAAATGCTTACTAGTTACTTGATGAGGTTAAATGAACAAGGGTTAATCCTAAACACCATAGGTTTTTATTTCAAAACCTTACTTAAGAGTGTGCCTAGATTGTGAAAATAACTTGACTTGAAGAAAAATGATTTCCTTGGTTGTGATCACCCTTACGGCCGGTTCTATGGGGAAGAAGAAAGAAGAGAGAGCAAATTTTTTTACACTAGATATTATGTGTTGTATGTGTAGTCATATGTATAAAAATAATATAAGTATAAGTAAGTTAGATATTTAGTAGCAAAAGTGGTGTGAGTCACCTTGGGAGGTCGACATACATAAAAAAAAAAGAGGCCAAATGTGTTTTGACTAGCTAAATACATATATGTAGAAGTATAGTGTAGCTACTTAAAGATTAACTAGTAACTTGTGTATTTATTTAAGCATTTAAGGTAACGTTAACTAGAAATAAATTTTAACGGGTCAAAATAAAATATATTGAGTTGTAACACCCCGTGAACGTCACGACTTGAAAATCATTGAAATTTAAATCTTTTACGCGGAAAAGACTTGACATAAAACTGACCTGCTGTTACTAATCGTTGAACTGATAAAATTTTGTAACAAACTGACTCTTGAAAGTATTTTTTTACATGAAACTAGACTCAATTATCTTTGAAATGACGGGTGGCTCGACCCGTGACGACTTACGGTTAAAAAGATATGATTTTTCCAAGTTAGTTCTCTAAAGTTGTTCTCCAAATTTTTGTTCTCCAAATTTTGTTCTCCAAATTAGTTTAAAACACCGGGTAAACTAATAATATTATTTTTATAATCTTAATATGAGTATAAAAATATACCGGGATAATTTTTGGAAGTATCGGATCAAATGTTCAAAATAAATGATTACGCGATAGCGTTTATTTAATAAGAAATTATGCGTTTAATGAAATATGCGAAACCATGCATGAACTAATATGATGATAATGATGCTAATGATATGTAGACTAAACCTAGACTATATGAAATGTCCTTGATGATATGTTCATGAATTCGCAGCTAAACCATTAAAGTTACGCGAATTTGATACTCGTAAACCTAGTTTACGAAAAATGATGAATAGTGACTCATGAATAGTTATTTTCTCCGGGAATGAATAGTGCTTCGTGAATAGTAAAATGTTGAAATACGTTATCAGAATATCAAATCGACTTCGAAAACGATGAATAGTAACCGATGAATAGTAAATTCCCGAGATGATAGTGAAATTTCCAAAGTTTGTAAAATGACCTGAAATTACGAGTTGTCACACATATCTATTACATGTTGCGTCATCGTCAGTGGGGGCAATAAGGTTAGCGCGGGCATCTGGGCCCAAGAGTTGAGATAACATAGATCTCATATTTACCATAGATCCAATAAATCAATCTTAGCCATTCATTTTTTTTATCAAAGTTAATAAAAAAACCATTTCCACATTTTTTTTGAAAACAACATATCTTGCAAATGGTAAATCTTCAAACTATAAAAAATACACCATCGCGACGAGAATTAAATTATCTTTCTATCAATATGCACTTTTCTATATTTTCGACAAACACTTTTTTTCAAAAATTCTGCCTAGAAAAATCATATATGATTTTCAAAAATCATATATGATATTTTTGATTTAAAAAAATCGAATCATATATGATTTTCACAAATCATATATGATTTTTACAAATCATATATGATTTTCAAAAATCATATATGATTTGTAAAAATCGAATCATATATGATTTTCACAAATCATATATGATTTCTCTGGGCCGAAATTTTGAAAAAAAAAATCGTTAAAAATATATAGTAGTGCATATCTATAGAAAGATAATTTAATTCTCGTCGCGATGGTATGATTTTTATCGCGTAACAATTAATGGTTTGCGAGATATTTAATTTTTTAAAAAAAAGGTGAAAGTTTATTTTAATAAAAAAATTAATAGCTATTATTAGTTGATTGGATCTATGGTAAATTTGAGATCTATATTGAACTTTTGCCCTGAGCCAAAAAATGAAATACACATTAAAAACTCACCATCTTGATAAAATATTTAGACTCGGAACATTATCACTGTACACAACCTCCATGTTCACTTGTACTATAGTATAGTCTACAAATAATATAAACACATCATGAATTGATGTGTTTGGTGCTTAGTGATTTTGAAAAAGTTACGTACTAGGATATATCAGTAGCATTTTTGTAGAGTGGATTTGATTAATACCTTTATTTACCCACATTTTTAATATTGACTATGTAAAAGATGTTCATGATTGACATTGTTTAGAACAAAATGTTAGAAAATAGTTACCTCCTTTTAGCCGTTTTATGGATTATGGTAACATCAATTATAGTTCTTAACCGTTTAATTTAACTTTTAATAACTTTTAACTATATATTTGTTCTACTAAATCCTAAAAATAAAACCACAAATCAAAGTACTTAACTGGTTTTAGTCGTTTAATGGATTATGATAACATCAATTATAGATTTTAACCGTTTCATTTAACTTTAAATTACTTCTTAGTATATATTTGATCCACTAAATCCTAAAAATAAAAACCACAAGTCATACCCGTCCATCGGACGGGTTTTGATTTCATCGTATATATATATATATTTATATATATATATATATATATATATATATATATATATATATATATATATAACAATATATATACAAAATAAATCCAAAACATCGGGTAAACTAATAATATAATTTTTATAGTCTTAAAATGAGTATAAAAATATATCTGGACAATTGTCGAAAGTATTGGATCAATTGATCAAAATAAATGATCGTGCGATAGCGTTTATTTAATAAATAAATATACGTTAAGAAAATATGCAAACCCATGCATGAGCTAATATGCAGATGATGTTACTGATGATATGTAGACTAACTCTAGTCTATACGTAATGTTCTCAATGATGTTCCATAAATACGCAGCTATCCCTCACGGTTATGCGAATTTGATACTCGTAAACCTAGTTTACGAAAAATGATGAATAAAAATCATGAATATAAATTTTTCTCCGCGAATGAATAGTGTTTTGTGAATAGTAAAATTTTGAAATAGCCTCTCAAAATATTAAATCGACTTTAAAAATGATGAATAGTAAAATGATGAATAGTAACTGATGAATAGTAAATTCCCGAGATGAATAGTAAAAAATTCAAAGTTTGTAAAATGACCTGAAATTGAGAATTGTGACATTCTTCCCCTGTTAGAAGAATCACGTCCTCGTGATTCAATTATTGATAACTATGGTCTGATCCTCATCAAGGGTCTAAAAGTTTATGCTCGTGTGTATAGTCTAAGTGATTATGTCAATGCTCAAGTATCTGGGTTTCTCATCCAATTAGGTACGTTCTTGTGCTATCGTGACTATTTCCCATTCTAAAGACATGCTCTCTTATGGTTAGGTTTGATGTGGCAAGCTTTCCCATTCTCGAGCAAAACCCTCAAAAGACTTTTAGGTAACCGATTTTTACTTAATCTCACAACTCATCAAACAAGAACTGTCATGAGATTAGGCTAAATCGGTTTGAGTAACAACTTGACTCTTAGCTTGATTTTTGCAACTCATCAGACAAGAACTGTCACAAGAATCAAGCTAGGAAACAAGTGGTTTTGAAGAAAGTATTTTGAAAATTTGGCTCAATTATGGAATTGCTTACACATATAAGACCGATACTCCCTTCATTGCATGAATCTTCCTGAATTAGACATAGGTGATCAGGCTATGTATAATTTAGGAGTCACTATGCAATGCTTGGACTAATCGACTCATATGATGTTTGGTGTTGAGTCAATTGATGTTAAAATTGTGGTAGGGAATGACAAGGCATTCTCCACATTGGGGATGTGACAATCGATGTGAAATAAAAACAAATAATCCACACAATGTGCGTATAAAACCGCATGTATAATGAGTATGCACTTATAATGATATGATGAGATGCTATGATGATGAAGTTATAGTCTAGGGTCAATGATGTAACCTAGTTCTCTATAACCGTTGCTCTGATACCAATCTTTCACACCCCCAAATTACCTATTTTGCAGCGGAATGGAATACCTGGGGGATGACTGTCATAGCATCAAAGTTACAGTTATATCGAACGACCTAAAGTGTCGTTTTGAAAATATCGTTTGATTAAGTAAAATAATCAGAGTTTACAAAACATAGGTCCCAAAAGATTTTCAAAGTACCAATATAAGTTTGTTACAATCAAACGATAGTTAAGTGCATAAAATATATGTGAGACGCGTCGTCACCGCGACTCTATGTTAAGTCCACATGCATGCCATGAAGTGAATGCCTTAGATACCTGAGATAAAACATGCTAAAAGTGTCAACACAATGGTTGAGTGAGTTCATAGAGTTTGTTTAACATGTAAAGCTTTTAAAGAACATTCATGCAGCAAAGGAAAAGTTTTTGGTCATTGAGAATAGTACACAAAGCAAAGGCATTGTAAATCCACTCAGTTCCAAGTTTCGCCCATACAAAACTTGCAACCTGTGTGTTCACAACCCACTGCCAAAAGTAGTATGTCTAGTAGTCAAGTATACGTTGTCATAATAGTTCACCATATAGCACCACATATATAATAATGTATGCCAGGAAAAGCCCTTAGAATAAATAATATGTGTCCCGTAACATAGTGAATGAGAGGTTGGCCAACCTCTAATAGCGCTATCCATACTACCTACTGATAGGAGACTAACAATGCGAATGTACTGACAGTTACATCATCGCTACAACTATTATATACGATTAAGAACGCTCCGAACATGGGAGACTTTGCACGCTCCACCAATAAGGCGAGACTTTGGGTTAAGAACGCTCCGTAACATAGTGAGACGTTCTGCTCCATAACATGGGGAGACTTTAAGTCAATAACGCTCCGTAACATAGAGAGACGTAATATAAAGTCAGTACGGTTCATTAAGTTCAAACCAGGTCGTAAGTTCATAATTAAGTTCAAGTGTTCCATTCAAAAGTTTGTAATTAAGTTCAAGAGTTTAAGTCGAGTTCAAAAGTTCAAAACAGTCAAAGAGCTCGAAACATATCAAAAGGTTCAAAATAGTCAAAGGGTTCAAAATCAAGTCAAACAAGTTTAAAATATATCAAAAGGGTCCTTTACAAGTTAAAAGAGTTCAACTATATGTCCAAAGGTTCAAATCAAGTTCAAAGTGTTCAAATATATGTTAAAAGGGTGGTTCGCTCCCGAACAGTCAAGTTTAATCACACAAGCTAACCACTTGTGAATGGTCAACCGTAATAAACTTAAAACAGCTCAGAAAGCAATTCAATTAAGATCAGAGGAATATAGTGGATTCCTGGGTCGTTAAGTCCCACGGAGGATGAATGGTGTTAAACAACTTCAGATGTCGAATAATCACTAAGGATAGTGATCAGTAAGGATTTTGATGAATAATTACACCTAAAGAGAAAGTTTGTAAATTACAGGGGCTTAAATGCAAATTAAAGAAAATTAAAAAGCTAAAATATATTAAATAAACGCTATCACTATTTTTACAATGATGTTTTTGTGATTTATAAAACAAAATAACTTAAATAAACTATTTTAACTAAAACGTAAACTTAAATTATCTAAAAACGTGACTTAAAATGAAAACGTGCGTTATGTATAAAAATTACAGAGTCGCGCAAGTAAAAACGTAAAAATTTTGAAATAAAAGTCCTACAAGTGTAAAAACAATTTTCTTACGTACTATATGACAAAAGAAATTTTAGAAAAAAGATTTATATTTTTTAGACTTTTATATTTTTATTATGAATTAAATACTATTTTAGACTAATTAAATGATTAAAAATACTAAAACTATTAAGAAAAATCTGAAACTTTTTTATAAAATACTTAATACTAATACAAAGCTAAGAAAAATATAAAAGGTGTAACAACTTAATCTAATAAGCTAGAAATAAGCTAAATAATACGAATAAGCTAAAATGACAAACAAGGGTTAAGTAATAGATATTGCAAGGTTATACCAGTCAAAGACCCAAGGGCAGTTGGTATGGTGTGTGTGTGGTGAGTGGGTGGCGAGTCGAATCCCAGCAATGAATTTTTGCAACTATTTTATTTTTGGATTTTTATTTTTGAAACTGATTAAGCTAATGATAATAAGCAATTTTCAAAACTACAACTTTTTCTAAAAACCAATAATAAGCTCAGTTTGAGCTTATTTATCTCAACAGTGAGCTTAGAAATGGAATAAGAACAAGTATTAAGCTAAAAAGCTAAGAAGCTAGTGAATAAGCACAAGATAAACTGGAAATAAGCTGAGAAACTTGTAATAAGCTAATTTGACAACTGAAAAAGCTAAATAATTAAGAAATAAGCACTGAATAAGCTAAAAATACTTAACAGTGAACAAAAGTTTGAAATAAGCACAAGATTAAGTTAAAATGGCTTATAAGCTAGTGAATAAGCAAAAGCTAATTGAGATTAAGCTAGACTAATTATAATAAGCTAATATGACCACTGAGAAAGCATAATGACTTATAAATAAGCACTAAACAATCTCTAAATAAGCACTAGTTAAACTGATACACAGGACACTTTTTGTTTTCACTAGGTACTTTCTAGCTTAATTTTAAGCATTTAAATAAGCTAGGAAATAAAATGGAACACTGGAACTAACAAATACACCAACTAAGCTTTCCAAAAAGCTAAAGCTCTCACTGTGGAGTTCATTTATGAGCTTTTAATGAGCTTATGAAAATTTTTAAAACACTGAGTAATATTTGTACTAGTTAAAATGGACAAAACAATAAGCCACTAGCAGGCTTATTAAATAAGCTACAAAGTGAAAAATGAACATTGGTATCTTGAGACAGCTAAGTTGGCTACTTAAAAAGCTAAATTTCACAAGCTAAAGTTAACTGATGAGCTCTAGATGAGCTTGTGAAATGGGCTATCTCAACTGTGCACAGAGCATGCTCTTGAAAAAGGGTTCAAAATAAGCTAAGTAAAAAGCAGTTTAAAAAGCTATCTAGAAAATATAAAAATTACTATGACAGAGATAAGCAGTTGAATATTGATATACCAAAAGCTCAAATCTTGAAAGCTAAAAATAAGTTCACAAGAAATTCACAAAGTTTATTCAAAAATTGTGAACTAGAAAGTTTTGACTTTTTAAGTTATTCTCAAGTTTGACTTATATGAACTTGTAATCAATCCTAAGCACTGATTATGATGTATTAACCTAAAATAAGACTAGATTGACCAATGATAACAACTTATGAACATGAAATCATGATCATGGATCATGAAAATCCAACAGTTGATGAATAAGATGTGATCAAAGGTATTTTTGACTTTTTAATGAACAAGCACTGGTTTTCTTTGTTTCTTTGAGTTATTTAGACCAAGTTAGACAGATAATACCCAAGAACACAGTATTGAACAACCACCAACACAGTTAAACCAGTAAAAACAAACAAGCCTTTATAAAACTGTTAAGAAGCTTTAGGTACTAAACTAGCTTTTCAAACCAAGAAATCTAGAGATTATCTTGTATTAACCATATTAAGACAGATTTATGCTAAAATTAACAGATTTTAAGCACTTATACAAACTTATTCAAATCTCAAAGAAATAGCTTACAAGTTGGAATTCAAGCACAAACAGAGAACCAAGGACTGAGATTACACCCTATAGCTTCCCAAGAAGCTCTAAACCCAAGGGCAATCCTTTATTAACCCTGCTCCAGCTTTGATCACCATTTTCATTGCTTTTTAATTTTTCAACTATTTTATTTGTATTTTTGGTAATTTTTGAATTAAAGCTCTAAACTGATTTTAAAGGTTTCTAAAAGCTTAAATAAGCTTTCTAGGAGCTTATATTGGCTTATTCAGTCCTTAACAACAGCTACGAACAACATTTGATCTTAACATGAGATTTTTGAACATGGAAAATTGCATAACCTGAAAACTTGGAACTTAACTGAAATTGAAACTGAAAAAGGTTTTAGATTACACTGAAAATGATTAAACAAAGCTTGAAAGCTAAAACATACACTGGAATTTAATTTTAAGCTAAAACGACATAAGCTAAATTACAATTATTCTAGATAGATCACTCCTCTGCTTCTCCTCTTTCTTTATAGCATTGAGATACTCCCCACATGTCTCTGAATCTTTCCCATCAACAATCTTGGCCATTGATTCAGTCAAAACAATCTTAGCCTTCAAATCCACTTTTGGCGCCAAAAGTAGTTTATATAACTTGCAGCCGAAATTTTGCAATTAATGCACTTTGGATGGTTGTATTGGTGGAGGAGACAAGAAAGAAAGGTTTAGTAGCTAAGTTGTGGATATTTGGTGCAAAAATCAGGTTTGTGAGTGTAACAGTAGAAGTTTTATGGTGGGGAAGCATTTATTGGTTGTGGGCTGAGATGTGAGGTGGAAAGGATGGTGATGAGTGTTTTTAGACAGCTGGGGGGTGATAAGGTGGAAGAAAAACCACCTGGTTTTGGTATAACAGGCGAGGAAGAAGGAGATGAACAGTGGTGGTGGTATTTGGCGGGGTTTGACCTGGTTTGACCCGTGGATATAATAAGTGGGGGTTCACAATGTTATTTGACAGGGGTCTATTGGGTTTGACAAGGGTTCTTTTTGATTTTGGCAGGGGCTCAATAATAAAAGGGGGGTCCGTTTGGTATTAATTAAGCACAAGGACCAATTTTGCAATTTCTGAAAATTAAGGGTTAAACCTGCAAACAATCCAAAGTTATTACAAGGACCATTCCTGCCAAATATGAATAGTACAAGGACCATTATGCATAAAATTCCATTTTTTTTTAATTTCCAAGGACTATTTATGACAATTTTTAAAGTTAAGGGACCTAAGTTGTAATTTTGCAATTTTAAATTTCAAAGATCAAATTTGACAACTCATGAATCCCTAGGGACTTTAAATAACATTTTTCTTTATTTTGAATTACCAGGGACTAAATTTGACAACTTTTGAAACTTGGGGGACTAAAATTGCCAATTATGCAAACTTGATACGTTTTTCACCATATTTTGATATTTTTGCATTTAAAACACATAAAACACTTATTTGTGATATTTTCATCATTTTGATGCATTTCTGAGTGTTTTCAGATGTTTTGGCATTCTAAACAGTACAAAAATGATGAGTATTTAGACACTCATCAATCCCCACACTAAGATATTGCTAGTCCCTAGCAATGATTTGAGAAAAATTAATGGATTTCATCTCTTTACCAAAAGCCATTACTTCGGGAGTAGCCAATTGTTTTAGTTCAAGTAAGAACCTTGGTACAATGATAACCAAATGATTTTGAGCAAATCACCGGCTGTAAACGGATTTGATTTGTCTTTACCAGAAGCCGTTTGCTTATGGACTAGCCAACTCTTAGATAAATTATCAATATTATCTTTGGTGAGTCGATTACCAATTATGGTTTTCCAACTGCCTTTACCACAAGCCATAAACTTACGGGCTAGCCAACTTTTCACTAATTAAAGATATGGTGAGTTGAACACCATACAATTTTGGGCAAATTGCAAGCCGTCAACGGATTTGAGATATCTTTACCAAGAGCCGTTTGCTCTTGGATTAGCCAATCCTTATGTGGGTTAGACATGGCGGACTGATTACCATTTGCTGAGTAAGTGAAAAACACTTACTCCAAAAAAAAAATTTTGGCCAAAAACGAGGGAAAAACGGGGGAATTGGGTGGAATAATTACATGATAAAATTCGTGAGAATTCCCCCCCGCACTTAGAAATGAATATTGCCCTCAATATTCAAAGTACCGGCTGTTATGCCGAAACAAAGAACGTAAAAGGGAAATACTACGGCCATTATTTTATTTTTGATATATACATATTTTTTTTTTAAGAGTATGTATATACAACAGCGGGGGGCAACTCCCCCACACTAGGGTGGTAGAAAGTAGAAAGAAGTCAGAAATATGATTGAAAACCCATATGGTGTGCTACTGTTTTTGATTCCCGTGTCACTAGCTTGACTCGATCCTCGCATTCATTGGTTCATGGGGAATGTTTGTAGATCTGGGACAACCACGGGTGGAATGTCCTCTCCAAAATAATGCTTTAATCGATGACCATTCACTTTAAAATTTGGACCATCGGGTTGAGATAACTCAATGGTGCCATAAGGATAAACCTTAGTGATAGTAAATGGACCAGACCAACGGGACTTAAGCTTCCCCGAGAAAATCTTCAATCTTGAATTGAAAAGAAGGACTCGATCACCAACGTTGAAAACGCGGTTCTTGATTTTAGAGTCATGAATCTTCTTTGTCTTTTGTTTGTAGATCAAAGAGTTCTCGTATGCTTGATCACGGAGTTCATTTAATTCATTCATTTGAACTTTTCTGTGATCACCAGCTGTCTGAATATCGAAGTTTGCATGTTTTAAGGCCCAGTATGCCTTGTGCTCAAGCTCAATCGGAAGATGACATGCCTTTCCGTACACTAGCTTGTATGGAGTACACCCGATTGGTGTTTTATAAGCTGTACGGAAGGCCCATAGTGCGTCATCCAGTTTATCCGACCAAGAGGCACGGTTTTCGCCTACTGTCCTTTCAAGAATTCTTTTAATCCCTCGGTTGGAAACTTCCACTTGCCCACTTGTTTGTGGGTGGTACGCAGTAGAGAGACGGTGGGTTACACCATAATTTTGCATGACTCTATCAAATTGGTCATTGCAGAAATGCGTACCACGATCACTAATTATAGCTCGCGGAGTTCCAAACCTAGCAAAAAGAGATTTTAAGAATTTTACAACAACTCGGGCATCATTGGTAGGTAAAGCTTTCGCTTCAACCCATTTTGACAAATAGTCAACAGCCACAAGTATGTATTTGTTTCCTCGAGATGATGGAAATGGCCCCATAAAGTCAATACCCCAGATGTCAAATATCTCACACACTTGAATGGCGTTTTGCGGCATTTCATTTCTTTGTGAGATATTTCCATAACGTTGACAAGCGTTACAGGTTTTGATAAACTCGTGGGCATCCTTGTAAATAGTGGGCCAATAAAACCCAGAATCAAACACCTTTTTGGCGGTGTAATTTGGACTATGATGGCCCCCGGTGGGTCCAGCATGGCAAGCTTTGAGAATGTCCATAGCTTCTTGTCCATAAACACACCGTCGGATGACTTGATCCGCACAGATTTTGAATAAGTAGGGGTCGTCCCAGAAGTAATGTTTAACATCCTTGAAGAATTTGTTCTTCTGTTGGGTCGACATCCCTTTCACTATGAAGTTACCCGCATGGTAATTTGCGAAGTCGGCAAACCATGGGGTGGTAGAGTTTCCACGAAAAGAAACCGCATTGAGTGTCTCGAGAGGAAATGTTTCATTTATTTCTTTTCTCTCGAAAACATCTTGGTGAGGGTTTTCTAGACGTGTGACAGATGATCAATGCACCAGGTTCTCAGCTCCTTTTTTATCACGTATAATGATATCAAATTCTTGCAAGAGGAGAACCCAACGGAGCAATCTCGGCTTTGCATCTTGTTTTGCAAAGAGATATTTGAGAGCCGAATGATCCGTATACACCACGCATTTGGTCAAGATTAAGTATGGCCGAAACTTCTCAAATGCATACACCACAGCTAATAGCTCTTTTTCTGTAGTGGTGTAATGGGTTTGAGCTTCAGTCATAGTCTTACTTGCGTAGTGGATAGGCTGAAAATGCTTAGATCTACGTTGCCCTAGGACTGCACCGATAGCAAAATCACTTGCATCGCACATGAGCTCAAAAGGCAAGTCCCGTCGGGAGCAACGAGAATGGGTGCTTCAGTAAGCTTTTTCTTTAATGTTTCAAAAGCTTTGATGCACTCGGGTGAGAAGATAAAAGGAGCATCTTTTTCAAGAAGATGGGTCATAGGCGGGCATTTTAGAAAAATCTTGTATGAATCTGCGATAAAAACCGGCATGACCTAAAAACTCCTAATACCTTTGACGGTAGTAGGATGAGGTAATTTAGCAATAACATCGACTTTTGCTCTATCTACCTCAATCCCGTTTTTTGAAATCTTATGGCCAAGGACTATGCCTTCTTTGACCATAAAGTGACTCTTCTCCCAATTTAGACAAAGATTGGTGTCTTCACACCGTTTAAGCATTTTTTCTAAATGGGAGAGACATGTTTGAAACGAGTCCCCAATGACCGAGAAGTCATCCATAAACACCTCCATTGTTTCCCCGATCATGTCGTGGAATATTGCCATCATACATCGTTGGAACGTGCCAGGAGCATTACATAGGCCAAAAGGCATACGTTTGTAGGCAAAAGTTCCGTATGGGCAGGTGAATGTGGTTTTTTCTTGATCCTGTGGATCAATGGGAATCTGAAAATAACCCGAGAAACCATCAAGGAAACAATAGTATTCGTTTCCTGCTAATCTCTCAAGCATTTGGTCCATGAAGGGTAGAGGAAAATGGTCTTTACGGGTGGCGTCATTTAACTTACGATAGTCAATGCAAACACGCCATCCCGTTACCAGCCGAGTTGGAATTAACTCGTTCTCTTCATTTGTGACAACAGTTATGCCACCCTTTTTAGGAACACAGTGAATTGGGCTAACCCAAGGACTATCGGAGATCGGGTAAATTAATCTTGCATCAAGAAGTTTGATAACCTCCTGTTTGATAACATCATGGATTTTTGGATTTACTCTTCTCGATGTTGAACTGCTGGCTTGAAGTCATCCTCCATCAAGATTTTGTGAGTACAAAACTCATGGTTGATACCCTTAATGTCGGAGAGTTTCCAAGCAATTGCTTGCTTGTGTGACTTCAAGACCTTTATGAGAGCGAAATTTTTCATCTTTACTCAAATCTAGAGCAATAATGACGGGTAATTTATCATCACCCTCAAGAAATGCATACTCGAGATGAGGTGGTAAGTCCTTAAGTTCGACTTCAGGAAATTCTTCAGTTTTCTCAACTGACTTGACTTCCTTGTTATGAAGTTCGACGGGAGGGAGTGATGATGATGGATCATCATTAAGCAACTTCTCAATGAGAAGTATGTCCCCGTCAATGTCGATTGGAGCGTGATCAATTTCCCATGGAACTGAATCACTGGACAAGTATGCTTTAATCTCTTCCAAGATGAAGTCACTTTCCTCAAACGGAGTGAGAGAAGGAGTAGAATTGGCGATGATGGGTTGAGATGAATGAGTGAGATTATCACTCGAAGAATTATGATCATAACCAAGAACTTCTTGAGAGTACTCTTCAGAAGCAACATCAATGATATCTATTCGGTTAACCGATTCAGAATCATAATTTGCGGAGTACCTCGAAGTTTGATCAAGGTTAAAGGTGACAGCTTCATTACCAACACGTAATGTGATTTCTTGCTCAAATACATCAATGAGAGCACGGCCCGTTCTTAGGAATCCTCGTCCAACAATTAGAGGAACCCGTGGATCAGCATCGAAATCAACAACTACAAAGTCAGCCGGAAAATGGAACTTTCCTACTTTCACAAATACGTCCTCGGAAATGCCAAGTGGACGGGATATTGTACGATCTGCAAGCTCGAGAGTCATGCATGTAGGAATAAGGTCCATAAGAGAAAGTTTCTTCCATATGAATGAGGCATCGGTTGATGCTTGCACCAAGATCTGCTAAGGCAAAGCATTCAACCATTGGAAATACACAAGGTAAGAGAAATTTTCCAGGATCTCCAAGCTTTTCTGGAAGCTTTTTCAAGATAACTGCAGAGCAGTTCTCGTTCAAAGGAGTTTTAGCCATTTCAAACAGCTTTTCATTGTTTCTTAACATGTGTTTAAGAGTAGATGCAAACTTGGGCATCAGCATGATAGCATCCGCAAAGCTTATGTCAAAATGTAGTTCTTGGAAAATTTGAAAAAATTTATCCATTTGATGACTGGCTTTTTCGCGGAGCTTTTGCTCATTCAAACGTGATGGGTAAGGAATAGAAGATTTGGATTTGGGATTTTCAACAGGAGCTACTGGAGGTTCAAAAACAACTCCTGGATTGGATTTGGGTTTCTGGACAATTTGAGGATGGACATCATTGGTACCTCCGTTATTAGTAGGAAGTTCCTTGTCCTTTGTCGCCTCAGGTTCACTTTCCACTACCTTCGGAGAAGAAGAAGAAGAGGTAGTAGGAATAGCGGGTCGATTGTATGAAACACCACTTCTGGTTGTGATCGCCTTTGCATCGCCCTCGGGTTAGCGATCGTGTTGCTCGGAAGTTTTCCTGAGCTCGAGGGTTGATCATTTAAAGACTTCTTAAGATCACAATCGACTAACCAACAACCTGTTCATTTCATCTTGGGAGTTCATGAATTGCTTCAATAACTCATCGATGATGGTCCAGCTTGGAACAATGGCTTAAGTTTGATTAGGAAAATTCTGGCCTCTAATGTTTGGATTAGGGCCTTGATTTTGAAAATTTCCTTGATTAGGATTCATATTCCCATGAAATTGATTCCCTCGATTAAAATTGTTTTGATTAAGGTTTCCTTGATGTTGGAAACCTTGATTTGGTCAGGGATAGAAATTACCTTGGTTTTGATAACCTTGGTTCATTCTAGGTTGGTTCCGATTCCGGTTTTGCATGTTAGGATTCTGGCTAAAACCGGGTGGTCCCTAATAAGTATTAGCACGGTAGTTTGGTTCATTTTGAGGACGGTATTGATTACCTCCTTGGTTTGAAGTACCGGCTATAGCATTGGCTTCAAATGGACTACCATCGGTGGCAAGACAGTTGTAGTATGCATGAGGGCCACCACAAGTAACACAGACTTCAACTTTCTTTACTTCACCATGTGATGGTGTCTGTGTGAAAGTGACTTTCTTTTGGTTAGCAAGAACCAAAGCTTGAACAATATCCGTGAGTTTGTCAATCTTAGCATCGGTGCTAGATGTACTCACGGAAGATGAAGTAGAAGGTCCTGCATTAGACTGAGACTGATATGTCTTAGTTCGGAAAGGACGGACCTGGGACTTGTTTTCAATAATTTGCAAGGCTTCTTTAGTGGTCTTGCTCAGAAATTACCTCCGCGGAGGCATTTAGAGAATCTTGGTCACTTGTCTGCACCATTGTAGAAAGTAACCATTTGCATTAACTCGGTAAAACCATGATGCGGACACTTGCGGAGCAATTCTTTGTAACGATCCCATGCCTCCCCTAATGATTCATCAAATCTTTGAGAGAATTTCATTATCTCATTCTTAAGACTTGTAGTTCGAGATGGAGGATAGAATTCGTTAACAAACTTGGTAACTAGATCCTCCCATGTCTCAATGGAACGAGGGGGTTGTTTCTCAAGCCAATTCCGGGCTTGTCCCTCTAGAGAAAATGGGAACGGAAGAAGCTTAATTGCTTCATGTGGGACATTCTTGTATTTGATGGTAGATGCAATCTTGTTAAACCATCGAATGTGTGCATGAGGATCATCCCGCCCAAAACCATAAAATTGGCTTTGGGTTACAAGATTAAGCAACCCGGTTTTGAGCTCAAAGGTATCGCCACAATGGTTGGGACAATAATGGCATCTCCGTAACCCTCGATGGGTGCTTGGAGAAGCTCATTCATCGGTTTGTCTTCGCCATTTCGACGGGGGTGGTGGTGGTACTAGACGTTCCTCATCCACGGCTGAAGGAGCGAACGTCCTCTACGCCACGAGGAATATTTGCAAGCTCGAAAGTGGACTTGTGGAGTCGGAAAAACGAGTGCGCATGCACTAAGTTTAAAAATCAATTTTTCAAAACAAATGCGAGGCAAAACAACAAGTGAACTTAACCAATAATCACAAATGAAATGGCTTCTTTGAAAAAGGTACACCAAATCACAAGGACAAAAAGGCAAGTTTTAAATCTGATGTTCGGGAACTTATTAATGGTCACACCCCAGTTGGTAGGTGTACTGCCTTGATTTGCGGTGGTTGATTTTTATGTATTAATTAAGTACCACTGAAAAGACGTAGGTAATGATTTGTGCAAAGGGTTTAAAAACTTTTGGAAAATATTTTTGGTATCGTTTCGTTTAACCAAATCGTATATCTTTAAGAATCACCTTAAAGGAAACACAAGCTAGAAAACGTTACGATTGTTTTGTTGTTTTATATTTTGTTTGGTGTTGTTAACACTTTAGGAAAAGTGTTAAGTTTAATCACACAAGCTAACCACTTGTGAATGGTCAACCGTAATAAACTTAAAACAGCTCAGAAAGCAATTCAATTAAGATCAGAGGAATATAGTGGATTCCCGGGTCGTTAAGTCCCACGGAGGATGAATGGTGTTAAACAACTTCAGATGTCGAATAATCACTAAGGATAGTGATCAGTAAGGATTTTGATGAATAATTACACCTAAAGAGAAAGTTTGTAAATTACAGGGGCTTAAATGCAAATTAAAGAAAATTAAAAAGCTAAAATATATTAAATAAACGCTATCACTATTTTTACAATGATGTTTTTGTGATTTATAAAACAAAATAACTTAAATAAACTATTTTAACTAAAACGTAAACTTAAATTATCTAAAAACGTGACTTAAAATGAAAACGTGCGTTATGTATAAAAATTACGCGAGTGCGCAAGTAAAAACGTAAAATTTATGAAATAAAAGTCCTACAAGTGTAAAAACAATTTTCTCACGTACTATATGACAAAAGAAATTTTTAGAAAAAAGATTTATATTTTTTTGACTTTTATATTTTTTATTATGAATTAAATACTATTTTAGACTAATTAAATGATTAAAAATACTAAAACTATTAAGAAAAATCTGAAACTTTTTTATAAAATACTTAATACTAATACAAAGCTAAGAAAAATATAAAAGGTGTAACAACTTAATCTAATAAGCTAGAAATAAGCTAAATAATACGAATAAGCTAAAATGACAAACAAGGGTTAAGTAATAGATATTGCAAGGTTATACCAGTCAAAGACCCAAGGGCAGTTGGTATGGTGTGTGTGTGGTGAGCTGGGTGGCCAGAGTTCGAATCCCAACAATGACTTTTTGCAACTATTTTATTTTTGGATTTTTATTTTTGAAACTGATTAAGCTAATGATAATAAGCAATTTTCAAAACTACAACTTTTTCTAAAAACCAATAATAAGCTCAGTTTGAGCTTATTTATCTCAACAGTGAGCTTAGAAATGGAATAAGAACAAGTATTAAGCTAAAAAGCTAAGAAGCTAGTGAATAAGCACAAGATAAACTGGAAATAAGCTGAGAAACTTGTAATAAGCTAATTTGACAACTGAAAAAGCTAAATAACTAAGAAATAAGCACTGAATAAGCTAAAAATACTTAACATTGAACAAAAGTTTGAAATAAGCACAAGATTAAGTTAAAATGGCTTATAAGCTAGTGAATAAGCAAAAGCTAATTGAGATTAAGCTAGACTAATTATAATAAGCTAATATGACCACTGAGAAAGCATAATGACTTATAAATAAGCACTAAACAATCTCTAAATAAGCACTAGTTAAACTGATACACAGGACACTTTTTGTTTTCACTAGGTACTTTCTAGCTTAATTTTAAGCACTTAAATAAGCTAGGAAATAAAATGGAACACTGGAACTAACAAATACACCAACTAAGCTTTCCAAAAAGCTAAAGCTCTCACTGTGGAGTTCATTGATGAGCTTTTAATGAGCTTATGAAAATTTTTAAAACACTGAGTAATATTTATACTAGTTAAAATGGACAAAACAATAAGCCACTAGCAGGCTTATTAAATAAGCTACAAAGTGAAAAATGAACATTGGTATCTTGAGACAGCTAAGTTGGCTACTTAAAAAGCTAAATTTCACAAGCTAAAGTTAACTGATGAGCTCTAGATGAGCTTGTGAAATGGGCTATCTCAACTGTGCACAGAGCATGCTCTTGAAAAAGGGTTCAAAATAAGCTAAGTAAAAAGCAGTTTAAAAAGCTATCTAGAAAATATAAAAAATACTATGACAGAGATAAGCAGTTGAATATTGATATACCAAAAGCTCAAATCTTGAAAGCTAAAAATAAGTTCACAAGAAATTCACAAAGTTTATTCAAAAATTGTGAACTAGAAAGTTTTGACTTTTTAAGTTATTCTCAAGTTTGACTTATATGAACTTGTAATCAATCCTAAGCACTGATTATGATGTATTAACCTAAAATAAGACTAGATTGACCAATGATAACAACTTATGAACATGAAATCATGATCATGGATCATGAAAATCCAACAGTTGATGAATAAGATGTGATCAAAGGTATTTTGACTTTTAATGAACAAGCATTGGTTTTCTTTGTTTCTTTGAGTTATTTAGACCAAGTTAGACAGATAATACCCAAGAACACAAGATATTGAACAACCACCAACACAGTTAAACCAAGAAAACAAACAAGCCTTTATAAAACTGTTAAGAAGCTTTAGGTACTAAACTAGCTTTTCAAACCAAGAAATCTAGAGATTATCTTGTATTAACCATATTAAGACAGATTTATGCTAAAATTAACAGATTTTAAGCACTTATACAAACTTATGCAAATCTCAAAGAAATAGCTTACAAGTTGGAATTCAAGCACAAACAGAGAACCAAGGACTGAGATTACACCCTATAGCTTCCCAAGAAGCTCTAAACCCAAGGGCAATCCTTTATTAACCCTGCTCGGCTTTGATCACCATTTTCATTGCTTTTTAATTTTTCAACTATTTTATTTGTATTTTTGGTGATTTTTGAATTAAAGCTCTAAACTGATTTTAAAGGTTTCTAAAAGTTTAAATAAGATTTCTAGGAGCTTATATTGGCTTATTCAGTCCTTAACAACAGCTACAAACAACATTTGATCTTAACATGAGATTTTTGAACATGGAAAATTGCATAACCTGAAAACTTGGAACTTAACTGAAATTGAAACTGAAAAAGGTTTTAGATTACACTGAAAATGATTAAACAAAGCTTGAAAGCTAAAACATACACTGGAATTTAATTTTAAGCTAAAACGACATAAGCTAAATTACAATTATTCTAGATAGATCACTCCTCTGCTTCTCCTCTTTCTTTATAGCATTGAGATACTCCCCACATGTCTCTGAATCTTTCCCATCAACAATCTTGGCCATTGATTCAGTCAAAACAATCTTAGCCTTCAAATCCACTTTTGGCGCCAAAAGTAGTTTATATAACTTGCAGCCGAAATTTTGCAATTAATGCACTTTGGATGGTTGTATTGGTGGAGGAGACAAGAAAGAAAGGTTTAGTAGCTAAGTTGTGGATATTTGGTGCAAAAATCAGGTTTGTGAGTGTAACAGTAGAAGTTTTATGGTGGGGAAGCATTTATTGGTTGTGGGCTGAGATGTGAGGTGGAAAGGATGGTGATGAGTGTTTTTAGACAGCTGGGGGGTGATAAGGTGGAAGAAAAACCACCTGGTTTTGGTATAACAGGCGAGGAAGAAGGAGATGAACAGTGGTGGTGGTATTTGGCGGGGTTGGACCTGGTTTGACCCGTGGATATAATAAGTGGGGGTTCACAATGTTATTTGACAGGGGTCTATTAGGTTTGACAAGGGTTCTTTTTGATTTTGGCAGGGGGCTCAATAATAAAAGGGGGTCCGTTTGGTATTAATTAAGCACAAGGACCAATTTTGCAATTCTCGAAAATTAAGGGTTAAACTCCAAACAATCCAAAGTTATTACAAGGACCATTCCTGCCAAATATGAATAGTACAAGGACCATTATGCATAAAATTCCATTTTTTTTTAATTTCCAAGGACTATTTATGACAATTTTTAAAGTTAAGGGACCTAAGTTGTAATTTTGCAATTTTAAATTTCAAAGATCAAATTTGACAACTCATGAATCCCTAGGGACTTTAAATAACATTTTTCTTTATTTTGAATTACCAGGGACTAAAATTGCCAATTATGCAAACTTGATACGTTTTTCACCAGATTTTGATATTTTTGCATTTAAAACACATAAACACTTATTTGTGATATTTTCATCATTTTGATGCATTTCTGAGTGTTTTCAGATGTTTTTGGCATTCTAAACAGTACAAAAATGATGAGTATTTAGACACTCATCAAAGGGCCAAATCAATTTAAAAGAGTTCAAATATATATGTCAAAGGGTTCAAAATCAAGGAAAGTGGTTCAAATAATAGTGTTCATAACATAGTAATCAATTTAGTTCGGGCATAATCTACTTACGAGCATAAAGAGTGAAACAAAAGATTAACAAGTTCATGATATGTAACATATTGGATTTCACATACACATCATAACATTAACACTTTAAGCGTATAGATGATTTAAGAGAGAGAGAAAGTGGGATATTCTAGAAAGAGAAACTCATGTAAGGTTAGATTACCAAAGAACATCCAACCCTCTACCTTGCAAGGTAGAGGGTATTTATAGGTTACAAACTAAACGACCTCCCTGTGGATCAGGTATACAATGGGTAAAGACCCGTCCTTCCTCCACGGTGAAGCACTAAACTAAAAAGCTAACTAAGTAACTAGTAAATAACGTAATGTCTACGAGCTAACTTATGCTAGATTACATTTGGGGTGACCGATACTTCACTATGGAATCTTCTAATTCCTAACAATCTCCCCCTAAGGGAGGTCACCCCATGTTTTACATTTTGAATCCTAGCATTCTATTTAATCTTTAGTCTTGAGCTCGCAGACTTTTCTTCATCAAAATATTCAAACTATGTTCTTCTGTGGTGATATCATCATTGTTCAACTACGATGTATGTTTTGTGGAGGTTGTTGAGCTGATCCACCATGATGACCTTTTGAGCATTACTAGAGATCATCAGCCACTGCAGATCTTAGCATTACCCATTGTTGTGTTTCCAGCATTTGATGTTGTGACATTTGGACCGACATGCTCACATTCTGGATCATGATTTATTCTTATCAGAGTAGCGGAAGCTTTCGTTGATTCATGATATTGGCAAAGATCGCAGCGTAAGCATGGAGTGAAATATCAGAGTCATTGATGCACCAATCATGATTTCTTTAGATATGAATGTGTTGTGTGAACATGCGGCTATGGATTGACCGCTTTATTCTGATCAACTGCAAGAAACGTCGGGGTGTACCGCGATAAGACGCTTAGCAATAAAGTGCACGAAAGTGTCTTTGATCACTTTCGTTGAATTGAGGTACACGCCCACGGTTCCCTCGTTGATCAAGACAAGTACCGCTGTGATCGTAGAATTCAAGAATCTCCTTGACAGGGTTTCACAAATGCTCTAGCCATTCTCAAACCGAGCGTCTCAAAGAAGACAACACGGAGTGAGTGAACCGGAATAGAGATTCATCGATTGATGAAAAGAGATTTGAAAAACAATCGTGTATCGCTCAATAGAAATTGTTTTGCAATACAACGAAGTTTTAGTGAAAAATCATTTATCAATCATAAACACCTTTGATTTGAAATAGTACACGTCGATGTGCTAGAAAAAAAGTTTTAAGCACAACGACCGGTTTTTCAAAGGTATCCGTCAATCCATTTACTTGGACCTGGATTGATTCAATTTTGAATCGCTCAACGATGAGGTCCATATGTCACAAGCAAGTCTTGGCAATACCACAAGGATAGCGTGGAACTTCAAAATACATTCTCACATTCCACATTGTGTGAAACTGTGAGCCTTCATTGACAATGTCCTAATGAGATTTATTGATGATCTCGTGGCTCTAGACTCAATTGTGCACATTTGGATCCTATATCGGAGACTAGGGAGAGGGTCTCCTTCTTCAATACCAACTATCTCTAAGAGAAAGTCGATAGATTATGTGGGTTCCCCGTGAGAATGAAACAAGCCCTTTTAAGAGGAACTTGAGTAGCTTGGGAAGTTAGTGTAGTGCGTCACTGGGTCCATGATGTCTTGTCTTCAATACCAGTGTTACCTTAGTTACCACCAGTAGCATATGTATTGAACCCGGTTTCTGCCCTAAGGTTGAATAAATGGAGGGCTATTTCTTTTCACCCTTTTCACATTAATTTCTTTTTCATTCTTCAACCCCTTCAGTGCTTAACGAGACTTCATGACTAGAACCTTGTTGGGTTTATTCCAGTACTAGCTCAGTCTCACAGACTCTTCCCATATCTCACTTTTCTCCTTTTTTCATCATACCTAAGGACTTCTACAATATCTAGTGGATTGTCCCTGGGTAGATCCCTCCGGTTCTGGCAGATCATGGGACCTCAACCTAACCTTATCATCCTTATATCACCATACATAAAGTAAAGTTGGTCTGTCTTTTTGGTATCGTTCATCTGCCATAGGAACCAATTGAAAAACCATTTGAGAAATCAATCTAGATACTTGTGATATAGAATCAAAGCATTTTGTATCTTAATTGTTTTGATATTTTAGAAATGCTCCCCCTTAAAATATGCATAAAATTTAGAAATTGTTTAGCACATGGAGGCAAAAGATCTTTGAAATCGTTAGATTAAGAGTGAAAGGTCCAATCTTTTGATTAACATTTTCTAAAATGATCATCATCACTTCCCAATCAATTTGAGTTGATAAAGCATTTTGAGGAAGGATGAGGTTTTCAACAGTTTGCTCCCCCTCAATATGTGCCTCGAGGTTTGAAAGAGTTTTGCACATATAAGAGGGAAGTTCTTTTGAAGTACAACCATGATCACCAAACATTTAGAAACCATTTAACACACAATCAAGGTACCTTATGTAACAACATGGAAAACTTTGTACCCTGAAGGTTTGAATTTGTTTTGAAATGCTCCCCCTTAATATATGCTTCGAGATTCGAAAATTATTTAGCACATATTAGAGAGCAGTATGCACTTAACATGGTCATCTTTTAACATCTTTCATATTTATATCACATTTTCTCCCCCGATCAAAAATTTCAAATCCTTTGAGATTTTGGATCTCAAGTGATTTAAATATGTATTAGACAAAAAATTTGTTGGAGAAAAATGTGTCCAATTTTATATGATCAGAAGTGGACAACACCGAAGTTCCCTTTTTTAGACACAAAGGGAAACCACAGGACATAACCTAACACTATTACATGCATTATAGTTGTTCATAGTTTGTACACCACATTAAACACATATATAATACGAACGAAACTACTTAAGATGTCCTCATTCAGTTTTTTGAAGTAGTTTGTAATGACCATCACGAAGTCTACCACCAACAAAACTTTCAAGGTTGCGGAAGATCCTTCGAGTCTTGAGTCTTCGCCTGATTGCAGCAATGAAATCTTCACACCGCTTTAAGTCATCATCAGTCCAGAATTTAGTCTTGTTCCACGGCTTCAGATCAACTCGATTTCTTTCACTGGTGTTCAGTTCTTCTTCGATCATCTTGAGAGTACCATCACCGAATTTGTAGAGCTCACACAATCTCTTCAAAGATGCGAGACCCATATCTGTCATGGAAGAGGATCGTCTGGGTGTGTCAAGCACTCTATAGTCATGACGAAAATCATTTCCCCGAGGCATCCCATTCGGCCTTGTTAAGTTGACCCGAGTCTGGTAGCTTTCCATCCCAAGCTGAAAGTCCTCAACCCTTTTTCGAATGACTAACCCCCTGATCCAAAGGTTGACAGCAGCAGAGAGAGCTTTTTTCTCATGGATAGGCAAATGTTCAAGGTGTCCTTGGAGATTCAAGAGATAGAGATCTTCGAAGTCATTTGGCAGCAGATGTTTAAAGTCGTTTTCTTCAATAACATACTATTTCAAGTCTGCTCTTTTAAGGACGGTCTTCTTCAAATACTCATAACCATAGATTGGGAATACCTCTACTCGTACAGCACTTAAGATTTGCAGCTTGGATCGAACATCTTTGCTTTTATCGCACTATGTCTCGATGTAGAATTTCTTCTTTTGTACCACCAAGTGAGAGATACCATATGAGGCTTCGATGTCATACTTTTGTTCGTTGTCACCGAATTGATCGAACCATCTGCTTAAGTCCCCGATCGTAGTAGGTTGCGCATTCATCTTTGAAATTGATAGAGCTGGTCTTCTTCAAGAGCGAGCACAAAGATAATCCAAGTCTCGGTTGAAGAAGAATTCGGACTGAATGGTCATTTGTCCAAGTTCACCACCGAGAGGAAGAGGTCGGGTTCACATTGAAATGACTAATCTGCCACCGACTTGATCACTTAGCATCCTGTGGCACTCTTCCATCTCGATATTGAGATGATTGGCATCAGATTGAAAGACCTTCACAATTTCAAAAGCTTGTCCTTCAAGGTCCTTTGGAGTGATTGACGAAATTCCATTATGTTCACAGAACCACTTAATGAAGCTGCATATCACCAGAGCATGAAGAAGAGATTCTTCATTTGGGGTTTCATAGTTGGTAGAAATAGTTGAAGCCCAGTTGTTGTCAGGGATCATCGTGTCAGTCTCCGAGATGGACCATGAGGGTTCTGGAGTATGATGTCTCTCTTCAGTGACCCAACTTCGAATGATGTCTTTAGAAGGTGCAACTCTGGATGGATTAGGTCGTTCACCTGATATGTAAGTATCAAACCAATCATCTTCAGACGGATTGGGAATAAACCTGGTGGAAGCATCATCATTGTCATCGATTCGATTCGTCATAACATGCGACACCTCATGAACCAATTGATCTTCGTGGATAGAGAAGATCAGAAGTGAATCTTGAATCAATCGTGGTCCAAGCTGCCGATTTCTTCGCTTCCTTGATTTCTGATGAACTGGGTTGATTAGGAGGCTTTGGCGGTGATGATGGTGGTGGTGGAGGTGTAGATGTTGTCTTAGAAGATCCACCAGCTCCGAAGTTCCAGACCCCAGTTGGAGGTGGAAGTGGAGGAGGATCTTTAGGACCTTTACGCAATGTTTCCAACACTATGGTCCTCCTTTTCTTCTTTGCTTCTCTTTCTCCAATGTCTATCAAAACTGTTCATGATTGTCGTGCTTAATTGATTCTTTGAGAGCCTCATATAGTTTCTTATGGACCTCATGCTTATGCTCGTCAGCTTCATACATCTTATCTGAAAGTACAACTCTCATATCTGCAATAGGTAGATCTTTGAACCGTCTAAGTAATGGAGCTTCCATTGCCCATTCCACCGCATCCTTAACTTCACCTTCAATAGCGTCTGCAACCCCTTCATCAAAGTTGAGGTGTTCCAACCTATAGACACGATCCACAAGGGAATCAACAGATTTAGGTAGTTGTCTCTCAAGAGCATCAATTATTTTTACTGCTTTGTCGAAAAATTGATCAGATGTAAGTATTTGAGGCGGTGAAGCTGGTGGAGTTTCCATTTCAGCAACTATAATCACTGGTTCAAGGGATAGATTCTTTGCAGATTCAGGTGGTGGAAGTGCGGTTGCTTGAGCAGGTTTGGGAGGTGGAAGTGCGGTTGCAAGTGAAGATGCTGACATAGGCGAAATGGTTGATGTGTCTTGCTGAATATTGACAGTAAACATGGATTGTGCATCCTCTTTATCATTATCTTGCTTAGAAGACTCAACATCTATGGGTTTGTCATTTAAGAATTGATCACCGAAAGTGATGTCTGTATCTAGGTTCTTCAATGAAGATAGAGAACCGGTAGACAGATTTGGTTCTTCCAAGTGCATGGTCTCATCAGATCTTGACTCAAAATTCTCTCAGAGTCTTTATACATCAAGTCATCAACATTCCGATCGACGGGTATCACTTGATGCAGAGGTTCTTTTAAAGTTTCACACTTTCACAAACCCAGATTGTTCATTAGTGAAGAGGATTCAGTTCTTCTTCATATTGATTGGTGGTACTTGTTGGAGACGATGAGATTGTTAGAAGCATGTGTGCGGCTTGTTCAAGATCAACACTAACAATCCCTTTTCCTTTGTCTTGAGTGATTGGAGTTGAATGGCTCGGCTCTGGTGCAGGTTCTCTGAACACAATACCTCCAATTGGTGTACTCACGTTCTGACTTTCTAGACTTTGCTTGATTCCAAGTTGCAGAGAGGCATCATCTTCATCACCAACCTCATATTACCCCTGGAGACCTCAGTTTCCTCAATGTTTACTTTTTCCCCTTCCTTCTTCTTTCTTTTCTCGCTTCGGTGGTTCTGTTAGAAGTTTGTGACTTTTCACGCCATCTTTTTGGAAGAGCAACATATGAAGTCCTTGAAGTCTTGAGCCGAACAGACTTAGCAGCTTTGGGTTGTGGTTGAGTGGGAGAGTCATCAACTTCATCACTGGATCTAGAAGCCCTTTTCTTGAACAATTTGAAATGATCCGTCTTCTTAATATCTTCAGTGAGAAGAGAATCAGGAATCGGTAGTCCAAAGATCTCTTTATTGGCTCCACCGGGAATATATTTGAGATTGCCCAGAACAAATTCATCCCCAGCATTATGTAGTTCTGATTCGATCCTAGGGTTGAAGTTGTGAGTCTGTTGCAGGTACTGGATAACAAGCTTGAAAATCGATGCTAGGAATCACAAGTTTGTTGAGTCTCTTTCGTCCCTGAGCTTTATTTTGAAAGTTTGTTCTATCAGATATGAATGTGTTCATTGATAGCGAAAATTCTTCCCAGATACGTTCAGAGACATTCACATTCACACCATTGACAATGCCCCATAGAATTTGCAAGATGGGAATTCTCACTTTATCAAACCCTGATGTTTTGCCAGATAAGCACAAGTTGAGAACTGTTGTCATTGCCCTCCAGGGTTGAGACATGTGTCCCGTGATGATGTCGAAGCCCTTGTAATGCTAGTCTGGTACCCCAAACCAATTAGAAAGACTATTAGATCGTCAGCACTTGGTGGAGGTACAGATCGTATGTTGGAGTTGCAGGGAGTGATTCCTAGAGCCTTGCTAAGAATGTCGTGGTTTATCTCAAATTCCCTATTATCCAGTTTGCAGGAATATTTAGCTGTGATTTTGTTCCATTCAAGGGTGTTCCAGAATTGTTGTATGTAAATGGTGGGAATTGTGCATTGCTTTGTTAGTGCACCGAAGAAGTTAGTGTTTTTGAGGATATCAATAGACACTTTGAGGATAGGATTTTGTTGCAACTTTTGTAGGTCCACATAACAGTTACCTTTTCCAATTTCTGTCCATTGACTTTTAGGAAGGATTTCTTTGTCTGAGAGAACATTGGGTGGTGCAGAAGAAGTAATGTTTTCAGCTGAGGTGGTGATAGCCATTGAAGATCTGAAGATATACACAACCAATAACAGTGATTGGGAACACATTAGATTATATGTGGTTAGTCAAGACAACATTGAACACATTCTTATGACATAAACACACAAACTTAGAAGTTCAGACAGGGTTCCCATAAGCAAATAGTGATTGATTGAGTGGCATAAGCGAGAGTATAAGAATAAGGACTCCATTTGATATAGATTTCACGAGACGAGTTGTTTTGAAATTAAAATATTTACAAAGCATATTTTCTAGGAAATAACATCATGAGACAAGATACAAGTGTGGAAATGATATAACAGTTTGTATGAAACAAGTTGTGATATTATGTTGATATAAGATAATCCACGTACAATTTGCTCAAACAGAAATGTTATAGCAGTCACAAAAGTAAGTTGTCAACACAAGTTGCTACAGGAAATCCTGAATCAGAATTGTAAGCATGAGATTATCCTAGCAAGTTGCCTTAAACATTTTAATAACCCTAGTCGCCTTATGAAAAATAAACCAATTAAGTCGCTAATCATAAATGGACAAGTCGCTAAACAAGGCTAAGTCGCTACATGAGAACATACTATGTCGCTAACTTGTAAAGACAAGTCGCCATCAACAGAATAACAACCAAGTCGCTACAAATCGTTCACTAAGTCGCTTGCAATTACTAAGTCGCTAACTTGTAAAGACAAGTCGCCATCAACGAATATTGCTAAGTCGCTACAGATTGGTTAACTGAGTCGCTAACTTGTAATGACAAGTCGCTACCAACATAATACAAATAAGTCAAGCTACAAATTAGTTCACTAAGTCGCTAACTTGAAATGACAAGTCGCTACCAACAGTAATACAGCTAAGTCGCTACAACATAGTTCACTAAGTCGCTAACTTGAACGCACTTAAAAGTAACAACTCGCCATGATGAATTTGTGCACTAACTCGCTACCAAGAATATTATCACAGCAGATAACTCGCCACCAAGAACACAATCATATCATTCAATTAACGTTGCAAACCATTCAACATAATCAGATAATTTAATTTAATTTTTTTTGAAACACAACCCAACCCATTCAGTAAATCCATATACACAAACGATTTTAGAAACACAACCTAACTCAAATCACAAAGAAGACGCTCACAAATTCATTTATACATAAATTCATGAGAATTACAACAACCCTAGTGCATCCAAACTACCCTTAACCATTAACATATATATCCCAATTGTTCCATTCAACAAATCCAACAACAAACCTCTACGAGGGAAGCGAGGGATGATTATCAAGGTCCGTGGAATCTTTAAGGAATAAGAGTTAGGAAACGCATATATTGTTCATATTTAGAGACAAGAGACAAGTCAATAATGCCTTACCACACGTAAGTCGCTATGAAGAATCGAGAGAGAAAGAGATGATTATTTTTGAGTTTTTGAAATATAAAATGGCAAGTCGCTAAGGTATAGGGAGGGTTTAAGCAAGATAACCAGGTGGTCACATTTAGTCCCTGTAGTTTTGTGAGAGATTAGCAACTCACTATCCTAGAATCATAATAAGTCGCTAAGACTTTTCAAAGCAAGTCTCTAACCTCAAATTTACCAAACCAAGTTGCTAAGACTTTACAAAGTAAGTTTCTATCTTGTCACATTATGTGTTACAGACTCATTAGTTTCATGAACTTATCAGATTGCAAACTAGCATAGATAGCATAACGAGATAACATAATAAGATAAGCAAACTAACATAATGGATAAACAATAACAACCTGCATTTGATCACAAAACATAACTAGCACTGGCGCAGATATAAGCAAGATAACTTGAAAAATTCTCCCCCTCAATCAATGTCACCAAAAACCATTGATTGAATTAACCTCACCCATTATAAAACAAGAATATATCATTTGTTCGAACTTCATCTATGATCCCGTGCCATTATTGAATGACATTTCTAGGACCGTAGATGTTATCGATAACAAAGAATGTATTCTTTATTAGTTTGAGGAAAAATACAAAATTATGAATTTAAAAGAATGAAATATTTAAAAGGTAAAAAATCTTCCAATTTTTTTTTTTTTTTTTAAAAGAGATGTGTACACATATATGTAAGAGCGAACACAGATATGAAAGAGCGAGTCCTGATTCAAGATGAATAGGAGTCAAAGTATGAGGTGTATCAATTCTGGCATGCTATAGCTCCTGAGTGAGCTATATTCATTTCTGATGGAAGCCAAGTCATTAAGTTCCCATTGAATTGAGCATTGAACCTGAAAAAGACTGAGAGCACATTGTACTAGAAGCACATGTAGAATTGCAATTGGATGGGTTAGTGACATGAGCAATCTCACTATTTGATGTATCACAGTTTGATATAGTCGTATCATTATTAGAGATCCCTTTAGGCTTAATATAGTTGAAGAGTTTTCCTGTGGGCATCTACTTAAGACAAGATCTAGGTATGTAAGTCCGTTTGGATCCTGTAGACTTAAATAATCTGCCAGTGGGAATCCATTTGAAGCACCATCGGTAGTTTTGTATGTGTGCACTACCCTGTTTTGACTATTGTTCCTTTTGTGATTTGTTTGTTTCTTAGGGGATTGATCAGCCAATTGATGTTTCTTATGAGAACTAGTAATACTTCTAGTATTTCTGATCTTTGAGCTTTCAACATTAACCTGGGGTTTGAGATTCATCATATCGGAACGAAGTAATGAAGTGACTGGTTTTGTGAAAACAACATTCTCATCAACTTGGGAGGCACGCCTAGATTTCGATGGTTTAAATCTTTCAGTTTTAAAGGCATTGGGCTGCTTAACTACTGTATGCTTAGAGTGGTTCTGAACAGTTGACTTTCCCAAAGTTGATGGTTTTGCAAACTTAGTGTTCACCCTATTTCCACTAGATTTCCTAAGCTCATTTTTAAGGCAACAATATTGAAGCACTTATCCTGAATTTGGGCTTTGAGGGCATCAATGTCATTCAACAAGATGTTAGATTGATTGATCAACTTGGAATTGGTCTCCTCTAAGTTCTTTCTTAATGATTCATTTTCTCTTAACAGGTTGGACACACAAAGAGCAAGCTCAGCATTTCTAGGTTCAAGTGTATCACTCATCTCATGACAGTCATACTTCTGCACATTTGAGAGTAGTAATTTCAGATTGCATATGGTTGAGTCTTTGTCCTGAATCTGGGTTTTTAATTGATTAATTTCAAAAATTCTCAAAATTCGAAATTCTGATTAATGCAAGATTTTTTTGCATAAAAGCGTTCATCCTTTTGTTGTATCTCAATTTCCAATGAAATACAATGTTTTTCAAGAATTCAGTATTTGTTTGAAAGTTCATCATATACCCTTTTTTCAATCATGTCATTAGCTTTAACAGTTTTAGATTCAGGCTCAACCAAGATCGATTTCACAAGATTAAGATCGAGTTAGAATCGTGTTTATTAACATATGAATTACTCTGACTAGTTAAGTGTACCTCATCACATGAAACCTTTTCTGACACTGAGTCATTGATATCGGTACAGTTGTCTACATCTTCTTTAATTGCAACTGAACTTCTGCCTTCGGTATCATTCATTGGTTTATCTGATCCATCGCATGACCTATTAAAATCTTCCCATAGCATCACTTGACACCCATTCATTTCATTCAGCTTGTCATTCTCTTTAGCAGCTTCCTTAATGTATATTTCCACATTACCCATAAGTTGAATAAAGGTGTTTCGAACTCATGGATTTCCATTCCAGGTGTTTTTGAATGAGATTCCAGCAAGTCATCATCAAAATCGAGGAATATTCCCTGGGATAAGTGGTGAAATTGATTGAAGATTACTTGAAGAGCTGCATGAGATTTATCAGTTGAGAACTGTTCATTGGTAATTTGATACCTCAGTTGTTCTAAGTTGAGTAACACAGTACTGGTCAAAGTGGGAAAGTCCTGATGAAGGATAGCACTGCTTGTTCGATCCATAGTAGTAGATAAGAGTAGTTTGAGATGCTGATGAAGTAGTTGAAAGGGCTCAATGTTGTACTACATTTTCTTTGCATCAATGTTCATTGACAGATGTGGTTCGTTGAGGTTTGACTCAGATGGTGAGGAGTTTTGATCACACTTTGATGAATCAATCAAGGTTGGACACTCAAAAATGCAACCAGTTTCATTGTTCTGTGAGGAATCATAGAGTTCAAGTACTTTAGTGATTAAAGGATCTTTGATGTAAGACATTCTGGGTTGACGAGTATCTTCTACATGAACGACCTCAGCCACACTGGAGATGATTGTAGGTACGTTGGTAGACATGTTTACAGATTAAACGGGATATTATAGCTCTATGATTAAACCGGGAAATAGATTCTTTCACGGGATTTTACTAAATCAAGAGAAAACCGTATTACAGACAAGAATCAACCAAGTCGCTACGTAACCTTGAACCAAGTCGCTAAGTACCAAGTCTCTATAATCCCAAGTCGCTAAAACACAGTCAAGTCGCTATATGCCAACTCGCTAAGATCCAAGTCGCTAGCAAAATTTTGACAGCAAGTCGCTAAGAACCAAGTCGCTAATTTGTCAAGTCGCTAAATAGCAACTCGCTAAGTACCAACTTGCTAACACCAAGTCGCTAACAATATAAAGTACAAGTCGCTAACTTACACCAAGTCGCTACCCGTAGTGGAGAATTCACTAAGTGTACTTTTTGTCGGCTTGTATCAATAGACAAGTCGCTAGCTCAACTCGCTAAGACCTTTGTAAAACCCTAAAAACGTAAACGTGTGAAATGATCATAATGCCCTCCAGCCAATAAACATGAAACTCGTAAAATAAATCCAGCTCGTTAAGTGCGTTAAATATTTAATTTATAAATGATTTGTATGAGACATTAATAATAAATACAAACTTACACTTATACAACAAAATAAATATCACACAATAACAAGGTTACATGGACTATATTAGACATTTAATTTGAATGGTAACATAAATAAATATGGAAGATATCATTTTGGTCTTCAAATCCCCTTGTTGGTCGTCCAATTCTAACGCCCCTCCCCAAAATTATAGGCCAAATCAATTCCCATTATTCCCTTATTAATCTCTTGTAACTTACCTTCTTTACTAAGTCAAAATAAATCCCTACTACTTCTCCATCCTAATGTGACGGCAAAAAAAAGAAAAAAAATGAGAAAAACCCTTCCTCCCCACTTTCAGTCGTCAACCAAGGAGTCCAAGAGAAGATTCGTAGATGTGTGTATGGGCTGATATCACGTGTCCGATTCGAAGGCTTGCTTGATGTTGTCGTTGGTTTGATTGAGGCTGCTGGTCGTGGCATATCAGGGCACCAAAGGGGGCTCGTTTTGCTTGTTTACTTTTGCCTTCTTCTTCCTTGTCTCACATAAAAAGAACTGGTCGTGTGTGTTGATGGCCTGGTCGTGGTGTCTAAGGCTCACAAGGAGTGCTTGGTTTACATTGTTTCGATCTTGTTTCCTTCTCTTTCGGTGCACGCCTCAAAGGTTCCGGACGACGGGATTGATTCATCGTGTGACCTTACTTTCCTATTTTGGCTTGCTTCGAATAAGGTACATATATTCTATCTCTTTTCAGTAGGGGTTTCTCATGACTTTCTGATCCTTTGACTTTGTTCGCTTATGATATTTCATTGCTATGATATTCGTTTGTTTTGATTATGAATCTTATGATTATGAACCTTACGATTATGAACCATCTGATTGTGAACCATCTGATTATGAACCTTCTGATTATGAGCCTTTGATATGAACCTCTGATTATTAACTTATGTTACGGAACTCTGATATGAACCTTTGACTTCTGAACCTTTGATATCAACCTTTATGATATGATTATGCTTTGACCCTTCAGTTTGATACCCGAGCCAAATATGTGTTCCTAGTCATGGAGGTAACATGACCATGTCATTGATGCACCAATGGCATGACTCCAGGTAATGAGTGATGTTGCACACCATCCCCATTATGTTATATGATTATGAGCTCAAGATATATGTTTGGCCACTATGTTTCCGGGCGTTATGGATGCATCCTAAATATGTTTATGATATGATATGATATGATTTATATGGTGAATGATGTCGTGTACACGCTTTTCACATTCGAGCTGATCACTCCACTTGTTACCGAGGTCTCCCCTCCTATTATATATGGTATTCCGAGGTCACCCCTCCGAATACAATGGTTACTTATGATATGATATGATATGATATGTTTCCGGGCTCGTGGTAGATTTCTGACAACCCACAAACTTTTGATATACCTATATTGTACCTTCTGTATTCCCCAATACACCATATTCTGTATTAATTGTTCATTACTCAATACCCTTATATGACTCACTCAACTACCAAGATATATATATTCCATTGCTTTGATTTGTCATACTCTCATTTCGTTACTTTAGACTATCGTTCCATTCACGTACCGGGTTATTATATGATTATTGAATTTGATTGTGCTATTTGCATGTTTTATGTAACTACTGATTATCCTGCTATGATGTGATTAATATGCAGTTATCTGAGTTACCTGTTGTCATCTGATGATATGTGATCTCACTGTTATGTGACTCTCTGAATTGTCTAGTGACCATGCTAATGTGTAATCGATAGTTTTGTCTCTGTTATTATGTGTACTTCGTTCAGTTAATCTCGTGGACTATGACTATCCGTGTATCCTTGTCTCGCTTATTGTTGACCTGACATGTTTACATTTGGCTATGCTACGGGCTGATTTGGGTAAATGGTTCAACTTATGACGTCTGACTTGTTAACTTGTTTAATTGCCCTGCTATGTCCCTAGTTCATTTAATTATAATGTTCATACTGTATTTCCTACTTGTTACGTGTGACTGCCATGTTTTGACTACTGTTAGTACTTCCGCTGTTATGATACTGATTTTGTTTTCAACTAAGGGTTTTTGACATGCGTGATTGCCATGCTCACTTATTAATTAATTGCTTCCGCTTGTCTTTAGATTTCTCTTTGACTTGTATGTCTTATGATTTCCTGAATCGATTGTACGCCATATATATGTTGTGTGGATACGTTATGTTTCAGTACTTGTACGCTTGGTTTGTATGTGCTTGTATATATGTCATCGATGCTTTGCTTTGCTTCATTCTCCTTGTTATCTATTCTTTTTGGATATCTGTGTAATTGTGTTCTGCAGGATCCTCTTGACTCATTGTTCTCTTTTCGCTGCGATCTTGTTATCAATTTCCTTTGTTTCTTTTCGTTTCTGCTTTTGTTTAGATTTCATTTTATTATATCTGTTCACTGGGCTTTTTAAGCTCAGCCGCATTTCTTTTCATGCGGCAGGTTTTAGGTTTGAAGATGGGCTTTGATGGGCTGAGAGTTGGATTATCTGAGTGGACCAACCCTAGTTACCTTATTATTTGGACTTACTTTGAAGAGTTTTTGTTTTGATATTTCATTTCATTTGGATATTTTATTTCTTCGTCAGTCAATTGTTTATATGATTTGATACTTCATTTTTAAGGTTTCCGTTTGTAAATATCTTATTTGTATGTTCTGATATGACACCAGAATGTGACACTTCTACCCTTGTCGGGTTGGGGTGTTACAACCTTCAACAACAACTCGCTACCAAATAACAATACAAGTCGCTAACAAGATAAATTATCCGTGGCTCAAGTCGCTAGCTAGAAAAACACATAAACACCACTTTTCAATCCAAAAAAAAAAAAAAAACAACCCAACCACGATGATTCAAGCCTTCAAAATCAAAACCTAAACACTTGTGATGATTCTAAACACAAAAGTACAATCAAAATCGAAACTTTAACACTAGAAATCAACCAAATGATGCAAAAACCTCTAAACTTTTTCAAACTCAAAAACCACATAAAAACCACTAGAAATCCAAAGATATGTAAGAGATGATCTAACCATGGCTCTTGATACCAATTGTAACATATTGGATTTCACATACACATCATAACATTAACACTTTAAGCGTATAGATGATTTAAGAGAGAGAGAAAGTGGGATATTCTAGAAAGAGAAACTCATGTAAGGTTAGATTACCAAAGAACATCCAAGTTTATAACGTCTTGTCAAGTTATAAAATACTTTACAAGTACTTACGTTGAAACAACATCCTACAATAGTTGTTAAGTGATAAATCAAGAAAATATAGTTTATGAGTAGTTTTCGGAAAAGTTTGAGTGATCGCATATTATTCGTTATAACTTCGTTTGACGAACGGTTGAACATTTTGGAAAATAGGCTAGGTGAACTCGCTTTTACTTGTAGACATCGTTTTCTCAAAAGTACTCTATCGATATGAAAAACGGCTCCAAACATGGTCACTTGCGATAACCATTTTGGACTAATAGAAAATATGTAAGTGTTGTTATTTGTGAGAAAATAATAGTTACGATAGCCATAATTAAAACGCGTGTAACTTATTCATTATAGCTCCGTTTTCTACGTTCTATATATCCTCGGATTCATGTTAGTACATAATAATATATTTTTGATAATTCGACTCTTCTAGTTTACGTTAAATACTCATTTTTGTCCCATGAAAAACCCTTGACAGCTTGTGCATTTTCAGAAAAATAGTTTTCGTCGTTAAACTTGAAAATAGCGTATCTTCTTCGTTATAAACCTGTTTTAACCCGTTCAAGCGACCACGGTTTTGTTTTAAAGTCTATTTTCTGAAAATATAAAGCAAAATATCCCCTGACCCACTGATGTTTCAAGATTTCACAAAATTGGACATCCCTTATATATATTTTGTCGAAAACGATTTCTCTTGTTTGAAACTTGTTCTAAAACATTCCAATCAACACCAAAGTTATTCTAAACCTACCATACATCTTCTTAGGGTGTCATGGGTTCCTAAAATTCTCCAAAAATTATAGAGTTCGTGGGAATAATTATAGGATAGTTAGAACCTATTATAAGTAGAAAAACAAGTAAAAAGGGGTATGAATACATATAATACTTGCATATTTTTCTTGCTAGATCATAAAAATACATTAAGTAAGAGTTTATAAGAGTAGTAAAAATTAGTTGAAGCTTACTTGAGTGATTGAAGAGTTTTTGAGCTAGAAAACTTAATTAATCTATAGGTTTTTATTTCAAAACCCTAACATAGATTACTAATAGAACATGATAAACACTTGATCTTGCAAAAATGATGGATTCTTCTTATTTTTCTTGAAATGGCCGAACCAAATGGATGAGCAAGAGAGTGTTCTTGCTTTTCACCTTTTATTATGCGTTGCTATGTGTTTTTAGTTTAAAAAATATAATTGCAAGTATAATGAAATATCTAGAAAAAGGGGTAGGATGGTCATTTAGGTGGACAAATCAAGATCGAATTCTCTTGTGACAAGGGGGGGTGGACAATGGATGAGGAAGCAAGGATTTGGTGTAGTTTTTATAAAAGATGTGTTATTAAGTGTAGATATTTAGGTAATTAAGCTTATATATTTAGTTATTATGTATAGCGTTAGCTAGAAATCGAGTTTAACGGAACGAAATAAAATATATCGATGTCATAAAAATTGTAAATTTTCATTTCACATAAGTATCGGGTGAATAAATAATTATCGTATTGAAATTACGTAAACCGTCGTAAATATATATACAAAATAAATCCAAAACATCGGGTAAACTAATAATACAATTTTTATAGTCTTAAAATGAGTATAAAAATATATCTGGACAATTGTCGAAAGTGTTGGATCAATTGTTCAAAATAAATGATCGTGCGATAGCGTTTATTTAATAAATAAATATACATTAAGAAAATATGCAAACCATGCATGAGCTAATATGCAGATGGTGTTACTGGTGATATGTAGAATAACTCTAGTCTATATGTAAGGTTCTCAATGATGTTCCATGAATACGCAGTTTAACCCTCACGGTTACGCGAATTTGATACTCGCAAACCTAGTTTACGAAAAATGATGAATAAAAATCATGAATATAAAATTTTCTCTGAGAATGAATAGTGTTTTGTGAATAGTAAAATTTTGAAATAACCTCTCAAAATATCAAATCGACTTCAAAAACGATGAATAGTAAAATGATGAATAGTAACTGATGAATAGTAATTCCCGAGATGAATAGTAAAATTTCCAAAGTTTGTAAAATGACCTGAAATTGAGAATTGTGACAATAGCGAATTACGGATTAGTTTTTAAAAAAAAAAAAATATATCAAAAAAAATATCAAAAAAGAACATTATATAACAGCACAAATTTTTTTTTCTTTTTTTTATGTTATAAACAAATATATATAAGATTAAAGTAATGAATCTTTTTTAACTATCTGAACATTATATTTTTTAGTAAATATGTTACAAACTTTAAATCTACTTGGAAAATAATCACAAACATAAACATCAAAATCACATTAAGCTTGAATCACTTGAAAGTAATTACAAACATTAAGATTGGAAAAAATCATAAACACAAACATAAAACACAATAATCCATGACACGATTATTAATGATTCTATGAATTTAATTTGTTTTTTTCAATAGACAATGTCTTGCATCATGATTTGCAACTTGCCCACAATTTCGACACTTCCTTTCATCTTAATTAGCCAATACATTTCCACTACATGAACACTTTTTTTCTATTTAAAATCTGCATCAAAGAAAAATGCGCAAGTTTAAAAATAAAATCAAGTAAACTTAACAATTAAATAAAATACTTTTTTTTTTACATTTTTTTTGAATTATTTAATATATATAATTCAGATCTAGATCATAGTGGAACGGTAAAAATATATCCAGATCTGTTTTTATTATTAGTGTTATTGTTATATACATAATAGTATAAGGGAAGCCCAAAGTTTGTAAAGGCAAAATTTTAAAAAGCCCAAAGTTTTTTTTAAAGCCCAAAAGATATCAAATGTGAATATTTTTAAACCCAATAAATAATTTTGTAAACGTGTCAATAAATGCACAAATATAACACCACCAATAATAGAAGTAAAGATCAAAAAACAAAACAGATTTCACAATGTTAAATCTAAGAGATGAAGTTGTCGCATATAATGTTTGATCAAAGATTGATTCAACAAAGAATCAAAATGGTAATTTTTTACTCCTATTTTTACAGTTTTAGTTTGTATCTACTTTACTAAACATATAAATTATTGAACTATTAGTATTTTTGTTAGTTGCATATTTGATTTATATATTTTTACGAAGACAGAATTAAATAAACATTTTTTAGCTTTCCTTTTGTTGTTTATATTGTTATTCTTCTTCTTCAAAAAATATGATATTGTTATTCTGATATTAAAAGTAAATTAAAGTAAATCCCAATACCGTCTTTCCACGGGTTATGGGTCCAATACCGTCTTCCACGGCGTATGGGGGAGGTTAAGACGTAGACAGCCATACCCCCTACCTAAGGTAGAGAGGCTGCTTCCGGTCTACCAAAGGTAGAAAAGGACCTCCGGCCTTGCAATGGGTGAGGATCATTGTTATTCTGATATTAATATTGTTATTCATGCTAAATACATACTAAATACGAACTTAATCTAAGTCATCGTTGGAAAATGCTAAATGTAAATTATCGTAGTCAAAACTTTCAATGTCTTCTTTCTCCAAATCTTCTTCGACATCCGAAGAACCCTCTTCAAGCAGATAAACTCCAGGCATTGTAGCAAACTCTTTCGCTTGATCATCTCTTAGTTGTTTATTTCTATCCGTTTGTGCTTGTGCTTCATCCCTTTTTTCATCTTCTTTATACATCTCCATTTCGATTGGGTAGTACCAATCGTCAGGATCCCATACATGTTCTTCCGCATCACTGTTGTTTTTTTCTTCAACAATCTCTACATTGAAAGAACATAATAATTTTACACTCATATTGTTTAAATTAAACTTTCCTAATCCATACTCAATATACACTTTGTTCTTGAATTATTAAAATTGCAAACCAGTGCTCATACCTTCTTTGATGGTTTTGTCCTCTGCCCTTTGTTCTTGAATACATTATTTTCTGAAACAATAAAAACAAAGCAGTTAGTTTTCATAGAATGAATAAAAATAAAAGTAATAGAAAAATCAATTCAAAAAATCATGTTATACTTGTTGTCGTTTCCGTTTTGTTCTTCTTCAAAATCGCATTCGTTTCTTGATCTTTTGTTTGATGCAGACATGATTTTTGTATTATCCAAATATTCTACAAAGATTACAGGTATTTGAGTTGAATATGATGCAGTAATAACTGTTTTGCAGTTGCAGTTTTTATAATCATTATCAGGAAAACCAAGAGACTAATAAGTAGCCTTCCATGACACTTCTGTTTTACAGATTAAAAGTGCAATTATTACATTTTAGACATATAAATATATATATTTGTTTTATTTAATCTTTAAGGTTATATATTTTATCACAATTGATGTTAACATAAGTAGTATTAATAACATTTTTTCTTGCAAGCATTAAATAGCTTGTGAAAACAAAATATTACTATAGTTTAGCATGATTTTTGTTATTCTGTTATTGTTATTCTATGTATGAGGATAGTTACACTTCGATTTTTCTTATCGTTAGTATGATAGTTATTCTGATATTAAGTTTGTTATTCTGATATGAAGATTGTTGAAGTTGATAATATATGTGAATTCTGTTATTCTGATAAGAGGATTTGTTGAAGTTGATAATATATTGTTATTCTAAGTATGAGGATAGTTTGTTATTCCGATATGAGGATTGTTATTTTGATACTTTGTTATTCTGATATGAGGTTTTTATTATGCTTTTGATAATATTTTAATTTAATTTTCATTTTTGCAGCTGATAATATATGTGAATTCAAAAAATATGAAGACAGAATGACAAGGAAAAGAATTCAAATAATGAGAAACATAGTCAATTCAACGAGAACTTTTAAAAACAAAATAGATTAAGCTATTCTAAAGAGGAAATCAGTAGTTAGAAGATCTGAAAGGTTGAGTCTTCAGAAAAAAAAAGCTGATATTAATTCAAGGAGAACATCACCAATGATTATTGTAACAATTCGCATTTTTAGGATTTCTATCCATTTTTGAATTTTTACTATTCAGTTTTTAATATTCATTTTTACTATTCATCACAACAATTTTTTATTTCATATTATTGTAAGTTAACCTATTTTAGTAATAATCCGAGAATTTGACACTCATCGGGTCATTTCTGCAAATTTCACGAAACCGTGTCTGAGATTTACGTTTAGGTTTAAACGACCTTTAGGCATCCTGATATGTCCGAAAACATTACAAATAAGAGAAACATAAGTTTTTCACCTTTCGTGACATTTTCGTAAGTTTTGTAAATTTACGTTTTCCAGTTTTGCGTTTTACGCGATTTACGTGTTTTAAACATACGTTTCCAGTTTTAGCAGTGTTTAAGCAACTCGATAGAACTCATCACTCATCTAATATGCTTATATAGAGTATATTTATAAGTTTTGACATATTTATAATATTCATATTTTTAGGATACCCGGTTTTAAGTTTCTTGACTTTACGACTTACGATTAGCGATTAACGGGACCAAAACTCACTCCGTAAAAGCAAGATATTATAAAAACTCATATCTAGTCATCCAAGATAGGCATGGAACGAAATTTTAGACCACATGGGGTGTTTGTATATGTGTCATCAAGATAAGACTAGGAAACTTATAAAGGAAGACTTATACATGTTTAAGTAAACTTAACAATTAAGTATTTCAAGACTATATAATTGTTTTATGACTTATAAGAACATAAAAAATCAAGATAAACTCACCAAAACTCTCTTTTTTCCTTCATTTGGTCGTTCACTTCACAATCTCTAGCACCATGATTCTTTAATCTTCAAACTACAAGTTATATACCAAAGTTCAAGGCCTAGTTATTCTCTACATAGTTCTAGTGTTCTTTTGTTGATTCCATGGTTGAATTAGGAGCTACACAAGGTGAAAAGGGCTGAGTTAGAAGTGTTCTTACAAGGTTAGATCAAGCCTAGCATGGGTTAGCAAGGTGTGTTAAGGATTTGGAAGCTCGGGTTCATATTGGAAGTATTTAGGTTTTAGTGTCCTAGTTCTTGTTTCTTGTTAGTATTCATCACAAGGATTGTAAGCAAACTCTCATGTTATCATTTGATTACTATATATACTAGTATTTCATGTATGTGATATGTTTTATATGCTTATTATGGTTGATTGTGCTTGGATAATTGAACTAAAACACTAGAAATCGTCGATAGGACTAGTTTTGCAAAATAGAAACTGAATAGGGGCTGTAAACGTAGTTACTGGGAAACGTTCATGAACTTAGAAACTTAGGTAATAACATAGGATTATAGATCGATGTCTTGTGGTCGTTTCGCTGGGTGGCTCATGCTGTAAATCATCCCGATGAATAAACTAGAGCCAAAACGGCAAAACGTGTCCAAAACTGAGTAACAGGTTTTAAACGGCTAGAACTCATAATAATTGCATATAACTCCTTGGTGGTCAAAGAATAAAAGTTTTAGCTAACACCCTAAATTGAACTTGGCCGCTGGCCGTGCATTAAAAGGAGTTGTATAACTCAACTTATGACCAAAACCGTGAGACAGTTTTCTGCTAATTGAAATAACTAGTACATCCAAGGGTAAATTGGTAATTTCACATTAGTTAAATAATTTCTGGGGCAGTAGAGCCCACTAATCTGTTTATTACATTCAATTACTTTTCCGAGGACATAAAAACCGAGTCATGATCATTTACGGTTTAGAAGTAACGGGTAGATTTAGATGGGGAAAACTTAAATAAACGAAACGTAAACACTTATACGACTTTACAAATGTTAAGTATCCAAGCATAATTGATGTAATGACTATATAAGACATGTTTATACATTCACAACAATATTTTAGAAACTAAGACACAACATCATATTCTAGGTTGCGCGTAGAGGTTTCTCGGCTTATCCATCGATTCATTATACATTTGATATCACCTTTATTATAGTGAGTCATAGCCCCTACTCTTTTAATACTTGTTTTAACTCTTTGGGGGAGGTGCATGCTCAACTATTTGCTTTTACTTGTATTAATACTCAAAACAATATACTTGATTGCATTATACATGATTGCATTATACATGATTGCATTATACTTGATTGCATTATACTTGATTACATTATACTTGATTACGTTATACTTGATTTCGTTATACATGCTTGGAAATACTTTACTCGCTTAATTTAAATACATGAATTGTATTTACATACATACACAATACTCTATAATGTCGGAGAGGTATTGATAGTTCTATAACTCGGGTATATGCCCCCGCCCATGTGTACCAGATTCATGACCTTGGGAGTAATATAGTACTATTTGGGAAGATGCCCCCGCCCTTGTGTACCAGATTCATGACCTTGGGTGAATATAATCCGGTGTATTGTGCAAACTATATTTTGGCAGTGGGTTGTAAACACACAGGTTGCAAGTTTTGTATGGGCGGAACATGGAACTGAGTGGATTTACAATGCCTTTCCTGTGTGAACATTCTTTAAAAGCTTTACATGTTAAAACAAAATCTATGAACTCACCAACCATTGTGTTGACACTTTTTAGCATGTTTATCTCAGGTCATAAGGCGATAGCTAGAATTTGAAGCATAGAGTCGCACAACATGTTTTGAAGACTTTATACATTCGTATTTACCATTCGAAACATTTTGTAAACATTTATGTATTATACTTTGGGACCTCATTGTTTGTAACTCTGATTTCATTAATCGAATGGTAACTTTTCAAAACGTCTCATTTATAGGTTATTTTCTATAACTTGTACTTTGTATTATGAAGTAGCACCCCAGTGACACAATCTTTCGCTGCGATATATTGGAGGTGTTACAATTATAAATAAAGTAACATCAATTTCTAGTGATATTGATGTTGAAGATCATGTTTGTGTTTAAAATGAAAGTATACTAACAATCAGAACTAGGGGATCTCCAAGTCAAACTTTTTTATCTTCTTTCTAATCTGTCAGTGCAGCAACGTAATGTTGTGTCAAAAATGGGATTCAGTTCTTTGCTTTAAATGAAGATTTGTGTTATACCTTCTAGGCTTGGATTTAAAGCTGTTGATTGCTTTGATGAAGATAGTATGACTTTGAACTTGATGTGTGGAAACATTGAAATCAAAAGAGAGACAGTTAATGCAATTATGGGATTTCCAATGGGCAAGAAAAAAATAAATTCTATTAAAAGAATACGAACAACCAACCCAACTATACTCTCTTGGAGAAACCAGTTTCATCGATATAAAAATTTGAAAGAGACAAATATTCGTGTTACTGAAGTTGTTAATAATATTTTGGATAATGGTAACACTGATCGAATGTTTTTGTTAAACTTTCTGGTTGTCCTTTCGAGATGTCTTTTTTTACCTGGGAGTGTATCTTGCCAAAAGATACTGTCACTCATTCCAGATTCTGATGATGATATCATAAAATTGGATTGGTGTTCATATCTTTTAGATTGTTTGAAAGATAGTAAAAAAGATGGAACAAATACAACACGAGTGATGCAAACTATTATTGTGGACCTATTACTTTTCTATCGGTATGATTTTTATTTTCATTTCATTTTTACATTCTATTGTTTATATTTTTATGTATATATTTTTTTTTCTTTTTACAGTTGTTGTATGCTGAATCAATCTACGAACAACAAAAGACAAAAAGGCAAGACGGTCATGCTATTGAATACTGGACTTCTGATTTGCTTTATGAGGTTCTAAAGTAGACAGACTCTTAAACGAAGGTTATGATTAATTTAACTTTTTATCTGTATAATACATTTTACTTTTTTTAAATTAAGTTTTAAACATGTTTTTTATTTACAATACATGGAAGATAAAGGAACAATCAATGCACATATTAAAGGAAAGAAGGGTGTGAAAAGTTATGAAAGATGTCATACTTATAGGAAAATTAAAGCTCCTTCAATGGTTTGTTTTTCTAAACTTATTATATTCATTTTTTAAAAATTTAACTATTTATTTTATTTTATTATTTTTTTTCCAGGATGATTCAAATAAGGCTTTAAAATATTATATTGCAAATGAAGGTGTAAAAGAATCTGTTAATCAAATAACAGAATTAGATTCAGACATTTCAAGGCCAATGAAAAGACAAAGAATGTTTCGACCAAGAAAAGCAAAGGAACATCCAAATGGAACATCCAATGATAGTTTAGAAAAAGTTTAAATCCAATGATAGCTGTTCAATGTTTAGTTGTTTGAATTGATATTTGTTTTTTTTTTATATTATGGAGTTGTTGTGTTTTGGTGGTTCTGTTTTGAATTTATATTCGTTATTTTATGACAATGCAGTTTAAATTAATATGTGAACCTGATTGCTACTGTATCGCAACCTGATTGCTACAAACCTTTTTACATTGGTTGTTACAGGGTGCTTGAGGATATAAAAACACATAATATATCAATACCATTAAGAATTATAGTTCTTTCGTCATAACCATCGACATTACATAATTAAACATAACAGGTTCGCCTAAACATACACCAAAACATACCACATAACATACCACATGATGTTCTAAAAGTCATATAATCCTAATTATCCACATTACATAATTTCACAAATGAACTTCCGTTATCCATATCATGCTTACAAACATGGAATATGGAGTCCTGAAATTGCCTTCCTTCTTTACGTTCAGGAATGATTTGAAAATCTTCATCTAAGTAGATAAAAAAACAAAAAATATTTAATCATTGAACTAAATAAAAAGCATAACATAAAAATAAAAATATTCACATAATTAAGTCATCTCTACCGGCCAAAAGAAGTAATAGATGAGACTAGTGTGGCAATAGTGGCCGAACATTTAATTTGTGGAAAATAAATATAGAATGGTCTAAGGTAACTTTTTATTTTCTAACCTGATGAAATTAAAACAACGTCCTTATGATCATCGACGTCTTTATTATCATCACTTATTTCAATTGTTTAATTAAAGTATTAGTTAAATCACCTTTTTTCATTAAAAATGTTTAAGAATAAAAAAACTAATGTAGATTAATTTACCTATTTCTTCTTCATTGTTACTATATAGAAACCCTGGAAGAGTGTATTCATCGACCGAAAAATCAACATTTTTGTGAAATTTAATTGAATAATACTAGTTTTCGTATATCAGATTTTGTAATAGTCTATATTTTTGCAATTTTTTCTAACCTTTATGAAAATGTTGTTTAGAAGCTTCAGAATACTTTGTAACATCACACTCAATTGTTTCCCATAAATGATCATTATTACTATCTTCATCTGTTTAATTAAATCATGTAAAATATTTATATAATTCAATTCTTTACTTATTAATGTCTAAAAAGAAACAGTCTATTTTTTTAAAATCATAAAGATGGATTAGAATGAGTTTCTGAACCTGTTTCATTAAAATATAAATAATATTTCACATGTGAAAGAAAGGTGTATGCATACAGAGATATTGCTGCATTTCATCACAAACTGGAATTTTACCCGTACACCTCCTTGCCATTTGTCTCTCAGGTTTAACTATAAAAATAAATACAACTTCAGAAGAATAATATAAAACAAAGATATCAACTAAAGTAAAGATAAGATACCATAATCATTGGATTCATTTCTTTTAGAAGTAGCATCTACAATAACAAGAATATATAAGGTCAATTATAATGTTTTTTGATTAAAAAAGTATTTAAACTCAAAACGTAAGTAACATTAATTTTTCAAACTGAATAAAGAGCTACATATTAAACTACAAATTGTTCTAAAAAATACATTATTCTAATTAATAGATTTGATAAAGGCCAAGTCCAATAATCCAAATTTAAATAAAAAATATTAAAATGTCTTGAGAATACTAAAGAAAACCTTTCAATAAACTCTAAACTAACACAATACTAGCATTACCAATTTGAATTTTACCCTTACACCTCCTTGCCATTTGTTTCTTACACCTCCTTCCCATTTGTCTCTCAGGTTTAACTATAAAAATAAATACAACTTCAAAAGAATAATATAAAATAAAGATTTTAACTAAAGTAAAGATAACATACCATAATCACTGGATTGATTAGTTTTACAAGTAGCATCTACAATATTAAGAATATAAAATGTTAATTATAATGTTTTTTGATTAAAATATGAATATTATTTATCAAAAAAAGATTTGGAATGAATTTTTCACATGTGAAAAAAAAAAATTACACTTAAAAATAAAGTAAACATTATGTTTTTTAAAATGACTAAAGAGGTACATATTAAAACCAAGAAATTTAAAAAAAACAAACAAACAAACCTTTTGAAGCCATTAATAACCAAATTTAATCTAAAATATCATCTGATAATAATAAAACAAAGAAATAATAAACAAACAAAATATAGTCTAAATAAATAAATAAATAAATAAATAAAAATAAATAATTTTAAGAAGGCGGCTTTACTGGTGAAAATCAAAATGAAAATGAAGACGAAACAAACTAGGGTTTCAGTGTTAAAATTCTTTTTATATATTAACGGGCTGGGCTTTTTTGATGGGATGAAAAAGTGATTTATTTTAAAAACACAACCTAGCAGTAGTAACCAACACTAGCAGTAGGAACCAATACACTAGCAGCACGATCCAATACACTAGCAGCAGAACGATCAGTCAGTACACTAGCAGTACAAATCCCAACATATGATATCAATTAACAATTTCAAAAATTCTATATTTCAAATTTGAGAATATTTTCACATATGAAAAGTTCAAATACTGATGTATACAAAATATTTGTCAAGCCAAAATAATGGCTTCCTGACAAACCCAATCAGTTGCTCTGCAATGGTCATGTCAGTTCCCACCATTATTTTGACTTCAGTTTGTGCCTGAAAATGATTATCCTAAACTGAATAATCATCCAGGGATTATTACTCATATGTTTGGTAGTTAAAAACTACAAAAACCCTTTGATGACCTAGCTTACAGGTTACTAAGGAAATATGAGAAGATAGTTAATCCTGAAAGAAGAAAATCTTCAATGCATCAACCATATTTGTTTTTCAGCTGTTTTTTCTATTTTTCCAAAAAGAAGAAAATCTCATTCCCATGAACTTTTCTGATTTCATCTTTAAGCGAATTTTTTCATCTGCAGAAAGATTTAAAAATTCATTCGATTCATAAATTAATTTTTTCTATGAATATTATTATCAGAAAGAAGCATTTTAGCATCATATTTTTTCTCAAAGTCTTGATTTGGCCTTGTTGTTCTGGACTTTCATTTTTAAATCCAGACTTCCATTCTTCAACTCTTTGACCATAGTAGGTCTCCATATGTGTCATGGAAAAAATTGCACAATCATTTGAATTTTGTCTTGTTCTCCATGGCATTTTCAGTATACTTGGTTTACAGAACTTCATATATCGATCTTTTGGATGTTTCTTTCTTTTCAAATACTCACAGAAGAAGTTCGTCTGAAAAAATAAATACAGGAATATAAATAAATATTAAAACAAAAGTATTGATGACAAGGTCATTCATTCTAGAGTCTGCAAAGACTCGATCACAGAACAAAAGAAGTAGATTCAAAGTTTTGGGTCATATGTGCTAATTGTAAAAAGGACAGAAGTCCACTTATCTGCGGGGTAAAACATTGAGCACCACAGCTTTTTGAAACAGATTTTTACCATCTAAATTACTTTTGTAAATGATTTTAAACCAAAAAAAAAAAGGATTTGAGATTGAACTTCAAATTAACTGAAAAACCAATTTTCAAATATTTTCAACATCATTTGATCTCTTCATAAGTGCAGTATATCAGATATGTGCAGGATCTTTTTTGAAATGAAATTTTGACTTTTTTAGTAAAATCTTATGAACTGACTTATGTGACTTTTTGAAGACTAAATTAAGCTAATATAACTACTAATGTAACTATATTATTGAATATGCAACCTATCTTAACTGATTTGATGCAGAAAATTAAGATCAAATATGATTTTTGACTTTTTTTAACAAGTGAACTAGGAATATTATGATTAAAGTAACTTATGCTAACCTATTAAAGTAACTACTACAACCTACTTACTCTAAAATATAGAGCTTAATCCAAACATTCCTTATCAGGACAGTTTTGAGAAATTTTGAAGCAACTATATGAAATAAGCAATAAAACTTTATGACAGATTAACAATACTTATATTAAAGTAAAATGTAGCTCAATTAAGCTGAATCTAAAAACAATAACTATAGTTTTCTATTAAAATAGCTCAACTAAGTTTAATCTGCAAGGCAACTTCCCTACCTACCTCTGCAAGGTTATGTGACAATATCTCCACCAAAGCCTAACCAACTTGGGCACTTGCAGTGCTTTAAATTACCAAAGGATCTAAGAAAAGTTTTTCAAAGTTTGGCATTTTCAGCTATAATCTATAGACTATCAAGTGTTACACAAATACCCAAAGTTGACATTTGCATTAGTTTTACAATTCCAAAGTCTAATCAAGTTCGACATTTGTAGCTATCAGCAATGGAAAAGTAAAAGGTTAAAGTAATGCAAGCTAAATATGATTACTTACAAGAACCATCGGTAGAGTTCCATATAATTTCTTTATTAGCTCTAATTCAGAAACTTTGGAACCTTCACAACTTTTTGTATCTGTTAATCTATTATCGATTATCTCAATCTTCTCATTCTTTAGATTGAAACAAATGATGTAGTAATGAGATTCCCAAAGTATATTGAAAAACACTTACATTGATATCGAAAATATAAGTCATTTAAAATATATATCATAGATAAACGGTATTTGATTTAAAAAATTGCTACAAGAAAAAATAATCTAAATAACTTACCAAATCAACGTTTAACTAATTTGCTAAAGAATCATCTTCAAGGCATCCAGCTAAATACAAACTTTCATGAAAAGATTCATATATATCGTCTTTTGATATATTTTCAATATTCAAAGAAATAGGCTGTAAAAAATATATATATTAAAATTCACTTATCTATGATAATGAAAAATGAAAAAAAAAAAAAACATACCGTAACTTGTGTGTTACAGAACAATCTTTTTGGAGCATTATTAGATAGTCTGCCTTCTCTATAATTGAGCAAAATGCACCACATATCTACGATATCAGAAAATATCCATTGTTTATAATAGAAAGATTCAAATTTTGCACGTTCTACTCCAAAAGGAGAATCTTGTAGCTGGAATATTGTTTCCATATATATTAATAAATAAAAACAAAAAAAACAAAAACACAAAAATAGTTATATTTTTAAACAAAAACACTAAAAAATTTATATTGATAAACATACACAAAAAAAAAGTTGTATTGTTTATAAACAAAAACACTAAAAAAGTTATATTGTTTAAAACTTACATTGGGTTTTTGCTCATACTGAATAACGCATTAGCTGCATTAAATTCTTCTGTTGATGCTTGAATTTCATCAAATTCTAAAATCGTTTGACTTTCTTCTGGAGGTGTTAGAAGAGAAACAATTTCTACATTTTTCAGATTAGGTTTTTCTTCTGATGGTGTTAAATTAACCTTTTCTAATGATTTACATAGTATTACTTCTTCACCTGGATTTGAATAAAATTTAAAACCCAAATCAAGAGAGGTTATTTCATCAAAAGTTTGCTTCTCTTTTTCATGAATATTTGATTTAGATTTCCCAAAATCAAACTTCTTTTCTTGATGACTCAAATTAAACTATTTTATGAAAATCTGCAATTTTCAAAAAAACTGATTCAGATTCAGATTTTTGAAGTCTTGAATATTCTATATTAAGCTTTACTCGTTTTGCTCCATTTATCACACGATCCCACTCATCTTTTAATCCTTCGACTTCTTTCGAATTCAGAAAGTTTGATAATCCTTTCTTCAGTGAATCCTTCATTTCTATTATTAAAGTTTCCAACAAAAACAAGCTATTCTTTGTTTTGCAAACAAAGCACTGTTAAATCATCATCAAAATATAAGATTAATTATGTTTTGTTTATAAATATAACTTTTTAATTAAAAGAAAATTATAAAAATATATTTGTATAAAAGATATACCTTTTCATCATCAACTTTTCTCAAAATATCTTTTTTGTCTTCTTTCATTTCAATACGTTTCTTTTTAAAATCTTCACTATGCTTATTAACACGTTGGATACAAGTACGCGTTGATACATTTCCTTGTTTATCCTTAAATACCGTAACTTGTAGATAGCAAGTGAAATATAATACTGATATCAAAACGTATTATGGGGAGTAATATTATCAAACTAATGATGAAGCTATGTTGAGTATATATATATATATTCATATAAAAACATTCTTACGAGAAAACCAAACATACTTTAATTCAATTTATAAAATTTCAAAATCAAAGAAAACAACAAAGAAACACACCAGGTTCTTGCGAGAAGCAACATGTGATTCACCACAATTAATCTTTTGCACTTTCCATCTTTTCCTAAAAAACGAGTATAACATGTAACTTTCTTTTAAACAAACAAATGTTTATAGCAATAGAAACTAAATCACAAGTAGTAGTAGAAACTCTCTCAGAGGAAATACACTCTTGAAATTCTCATACTTTATATGTGTTGTATGACCTGATCCTACAGATTGTCAAAGAAGCTAGAACATCTTATAATAAGTCCAAGTTCCAATTGATCTTAACAATAAATCTACAAGTTGTAATAAGCAAACATGTATGTTGAGTAATAAGTAAAGTCACACAAAAGAGGAATCCTATAAAATGGTTGCCTATTCTATAAATTGAAGTTATGTTGAGTAATATAATATCTGATATTAAAATTCAAAATCATAGAAAACAACAAAAGAAACACACCAGGTTGTTGCATGCAGAAGCAACATGTGATGCACCAGCAAATAATCGTTCTGCATTTTCCAAGTTTCCCTAAAAGCAACCAAAAGAAATATGACATGCAATTTTCTTTTTAAAGCAACAAATGTTTACTTATTATATGTAAAAAAAATAATAAAAAAATACCTTTAAATTCCTTTTTAACTTCAAGTTTCATTCTTTTGTTCTATCTCTTATTTTCTTAAGTAATCACTTTTTGTCGTTAAGACAACTCCATCTTTCATTTATCCTTTGATCCTGATATCTTTTTGAATCACTCATTCAAAAACTCTTTTCATTAGACATTGATACTATAACATAGTTATCTAAGTGTATTTTGACTTTTGTTTCTATTTTTTTGATGGAAGATGATAATTTTATCAATGAAATTATCTTTGGTGGATG
>OU343216.1:171928359-171977385 GCA_910596185.1 Chrysanthemum makinoi
TCGATATGTTTTGCACGTGCATGATAGATGTGGCTAATGAGTTTCATATACCAACATGTACGTGTTTTTCACTTCTAATGCTGCTTTTCTTGGATTTGAGCTGTATATACAGACACTCTGTGATGACCAAAACCAAGATGTTATTGAGCTCATCCACTCGGATACTGAAGTACTGGTTCCTTGTTTCGTCAAACAGGTTCCTACCAAGGTATTTCCGACCGTGATCCAGACCAAAGAAGGGCTGGACTTTCTTATGTGGTCTGCCCGTAGACTAAGAGAGGTCAAAGCAATCATCGTTAACACATATTTTGAATTAGAAAAACATGCGATCGAGTCATTGTCTACAGACAACACTGTCCCACCTGTTTATCCGGTAGGACCGATACTCAACCTAGAAGGTGATGGAAAACTGTTGGCCGATGATGTCATCAGTTGGTTGGACAGTCAACCAACTTCCTCCGTTGTGTTTTTATGTTTCGGGAGTATGGGAAGTTTTGATGAGATTCAAGTGAAGGAGATTGCAAGGGCTTTAGAGCAAAGTGGGTACCGTTTCGTGTGGTCTCTACGTCGACCTCCATCTGATCAGGCATCAAAAGTCCCTAGTGATTATAAGGATCCAAGTGTGGTATTGCCAGAAGGATTTTTGGAACGAACTGCTGGAATAGGGAAAGTGATAGGGTGGGCTCCACAGGTGGCATTACTTGGTCACCAAGCAATTGGTGGGTTTGTGTCTCATTGCGGGTGGAACTCATTGTTGGAGAGTTTGTGGTTTGGTGTACCAACGGTAGCGTGGCCGATCTATGCTGAGCAGCAGATTAATGCCTTTGAAATGGTGGTGGAGCTGGGATTGGCTGTGGAAATTAAGCTGGATTATAAGAGGGATGTGTGGGATAAGGCGATTGATGCTCAAAAAGACCATACGCTCATAGTCACTACGGACGAGATAGAGTGTGGGATAAGACGATTGATGGAGGATGAAGAAGTTAGAACGAAAGTGAAAGAGATGAGTGACAAGAGTAGAGCCACTGTGGTGGAGGGCGGTTCATCTTATGCATTTGTTGGTCGCCTAATTCAGGACTTTATGGCAAACATCTCTGGAATTTAGCCGTATGGTTATTGTGTCTTTGGCTAAAGTTTAAGGCTCGTTTTCAAGTGTTGGTGCAACTAGTTGAAACACATTCTATAAAAAAGAGAACTTTATTGTCAATGGTCAACCCTATCAGACCCGGACCGTTCGACCTGTATGTAATTCTATCATCCAACCACCAGTGGAACCGTCACATCTTGCCACTTGTAGCAGCTATCTCCGTTTATCTTTTAGCTTTCCTGAGCTAATTAAGACTTCTTTATTTTGTCCAGCGTGCATGGGCGTTTCTGTTTCTTGGTGTTCAGATGCTTACAAGTTACAACATGCCTGATTCAGAGTCTTTAGTTAATACGCAATCTTATCTTATCCCCGCCTATTTAATTCTTTTAGAAAATACATAATCTTATCTGATACGCCTGATTCAGTTTGTGTGCTTAAAAATACTAATCAACAATCCAAAGGTTTTTATTTATTTATTTATTATGTTATACTTCTATGTCTTGATTCTTGCCACTGTTTTTTTTTTTTTCTCTTTTAGTACTTCTGAGTTTACAAGACTGATAACTCTAGAAAAGACATTGATTTAATAAAACTGTTGAATCACTTGGTATGTTAACAAATTGGTCCACTACAGAAACGAGACTTCATAAGTTTAGAGACTTGAGAACCGAACAAAAAACAGGGGGACTCAACCGTCTTCCGAAAAGAGATGCGGCTATGTTGAAAAGACAATTATCTCATAATTGGTTGAAGATCACTAGACGTTTCGAATAAAAAACGATGAGACCTTTTAGTTATTATTTAGATTAGATTTAGATTGTTTTAGATATATTCGATATATATATATCTTTTTATTTATTTATTAATTGTTTGTTGGCCCCATCATCATCAGTCAAATAAAATAGATCTTCCCATGCCTAGTGGTAAAAGGGCTTGTGACTATTATTCTAAAATGTGTGAGTTTTCAAGTTCAATTCCTACTAGGTGCAAACAATTCTGAAGTGTCACGCCAACCTCCTGAAAAAGGAGGGCTTTACCTGGTTTGAGTTTGTGGGTGGTGAGTTCAAACCTCGTGGATTAGTCGGCTAAAAGAAACCATTGTTACCCCAAAAAAATAAAAAATAAAACTTTATTATGTGTATCATTTTCTGAGGTTAACTAGCAATGTCAATTATTGTTGTACTTCACTCATGTGACCTTGTAGACTGGGGCTGCTTATATTTCATATATATTTGCTAATACTGGCGGTTCTCAACTTTATAATGATATGAAACTGGAAGTTGTTCATTAAAAGGTTCCCGATGAAGGTCTTCTTTGTTCAGGTATGCTCAGCACCTGTCACCATCCAGTTTTGGTGTGTAGTTTTAATTTATTTAAAAATAGTCTTTTTCCCTCATACATAATTTATAAAATAAATAAAGCTAAGAGTCCAAGACTTCACATCCAGTTTTGGTGATTATGGGTTTGAGTCTCTCTTGGTTTGCTTCTTTAATTTTTTTTAGTTACTTAATTTACTCGCTTTAGCATATATCTTGTTTGTATAAGTAAAAGAGGATAAGACCACAGTAAAAAAGGATAAGACTGCATTTGCACTTTAGCAGATATCTTGTTTGTAGAAGTAAAAGAGGATAGGACCTGCCATATTTGCTGATAAATTAACTATGTTAAGAGACTTTAGCTCACTTGAGTCCATAGACCAATGGATAAGGCCTGGAACTTCCAATAACCCAAGCCAATAGACCCGACCAGTGAAAAGTGAGAACCCTTAGTTTTACTCCCTTTGATTTTTTTCCAAGCCCGGCCCTGTATCTAGAGGTGGGAATTTGGACCCATTTTACTTACAAAACGGTCGAATTGGTTTGTATTATGTCCCGGGGTCAAACGGGTAATGCTTAAAACATAGCTTAAAGCGAAACGAGTTAAATGTGTTCAAATGCTTGCAACTTCTTAGGGTGTGTTTGTTTCATTAAGATGTTTTATGTCTGAATCTGACTACCACATATTACCAGTAAGAGGTGGCTAGAAAGTCTAAATCTGAACGAAATAATGTTGTTTGTTTTTGTATAATTGAAGTCCGAATGAAGTGCTCGTTTCTGCAATTTATTTATTAAACCAACGCAATGCGATAATAAGTAACTTATGTAAATATGAAACAAGACTTTTTATCATAAATATAACATAGTTAATAAACCATCAAATATATTATATTAACACAAGTCTTCAATGTCTTATCGAGTAAGAGGCAATAAGACAAGTCTCCCACCTCTTACCGAGTAAGATGTTGTATATGTCTAACTAAGTCTAACTCAAAAGAAAAAAACAAACAAGCAAAACGTCTGCCCACCTCTTACTGGTAAGAGTAAGAGGGCTAGTAAGACATTTTTTTTAAAAACAAACACACCCTTAGTCTTTTTTGGTTAAATGCTTACAACCTCTTAGTCTGCTTTATTATACATTTATAGTTTTTGTAATTATATTTCAATAATTAATACTAGTAATAAAATTATAAAAACTGGACTAATTCACATTGGCAGTTTAACCACAACATATTGATTATGACTGCTGTCCAAATCTTCTATGAGATAAAAAAGTTGGCATGTGGGTTGATTTTCTTTTTCTTTCTTTTACCCTTTCTTTTAAATTATAAAAAATGTTCTGTTTACTGTGTTGTATTTATATGGTGGAAAACTAAGATGCCAAAATGTAGTGCATCATTCTTTAATGCAGGCTGAAGATGACACTTGAGGTAATCCCTCCACATGTCAAACAATATAAGACTTACGAAATGGTCCATGTGTTCATACATGCCAGCAATGAAATGACATCACAAGTTCAATCACTATTATCTACAAGAAGTTTCTCATATAACATAAGCTGAGAACACTTTAACCAAAGTAAGAGAAATGGCGAATACAGTTGCAAACCTCATATTCATCCCTGGCCCTGGGGCTGGTCATATCATGTCCACCATCGAGATCGCCAAGTTGCTAGTGAATCGAGATCAAAATCTATCCATAACCTTACTTATCATCAGCCATCCTAGCTCGGGTTCTGGCTCGGCTATCACGTCCTACATGGAGTCACTAGCTAAAAAATCTAATAATCGCATATCCTTCATCGAACTCCCTCAAGACAAAACACTTCTACCACCTAGTGACTCGAAATCTCCTACTGTTTTCTTTAGGGAATTCATAAACAGTCACTGCAAATATGTGAAAAAAATTGTCTCCGACATGATAAGCAGACCCGGTTCGGATTCTGGTCGGGTTGTTGGGTTTGTTGTCGACATGTTTTGCATATGTATGATAGATGTGGCTAATGAGTTTCGTATTCCAACCTATGTGTACTTTACTTCTAATGCTGGTTTTCTTGGATTTAAATTATATATCCGGACACTCTATGATGATGTGAACCGAGATATTTTCGAGCTGATGCACTCAGATACCGAAGTACCTATCCCGGGTTTTGTCAAACAGGTCCCAACCAAGGTCTTTCCGACAGTGATTCAGACCAAAGAAGGGCTGGACTTTCTTATGTGGTCTGCCGGTAGGATAAAAGAGGCCAAAGCAATCATCGTTAACACATGCTTAGAACTAGAAACACACGCTATCGAGTCATTGTCTAAAGACAACACCGTCCCACCTGTGTATCCGGTGGGACCGATACTCAACCTAGAAGGTGATGGGAAACAGTTGTCTGATGATGTCATCAGTTGGTTGGACAGTCAACCAACTTCCTCGGTTGTGTTTTTATGCTTTGGGAGTATGGGATGTTTTGATGAGATTCAAGTGAAAGAAATCGCAAATGCTTTAGAGAAAAGTGGGCACCGTTTTGTGTGGTCTCTACGTCGACCTCCATCTGATAAGGCCTCAAAAGTCCCTGGTGATTATGATGATCCAAGTGTGGTATTGCCAGAAGGATTTTTGAAACGAACGGCTGGAATAGGGAAAGTGATAGGGTGGGCTCCACAGGTGGCAGTACTTGGTCACCAAGCAATCGGAGGGTTCGTAACTCATTGTGGGTGGAACTCATTGTTGGAGAGTTTGTGGTTTGGCGTTCCAACTGCAGCATGGCCAATCTATGCTGAACAACAGATTAATGCATTTGAAATGGTGGTGGAGCTGGGACTGGCTGTGGAAGTCAAGCTGGATTATAAGAAGAATATGTATGATCGTAGTGCTGATAAGGGCCGCCATATAGACATAGTCACTGCGGACGAGATAGAGAGTGGGATAAGACGATTAATGGAGGATAAAGAAGTTAGAACGAAAGTGAAAGAGATTAGTGAGAAATGTAGAGCCGCAGTGGTGGAGGGCGGTTCATCGTATGCATCCGTTGGTCATCTAATTCAGGACTTCATGAGAAACATCTCTTGAATTTGAGTTTATAGTTACTGTTTTTGGCTATAGTTGAAGTCTTGTTTTCAAGTGTCGATGTAGCTAGTTACGTATATCACTTATAAATAAGAAAAATTCTTGTATGCCATTATCTTATTTGCATTAAATTATGAAACTGAGTGATTAAACTATGTCAATGATCAACCCTATCGGATCCAAACCGTTTCAACTTTACCACCTCTAGCAGCTACGGTCTTTTATATATGTTTTTTTTGTTTAAGTTCTTAATGGTTCATCTTCTAGCTTTCTTGAGCTAATTTAGACTCTTTGTTTTGTTCCTGCACTTTCATTTCTGTTTCTTGGTGTTCTTTTGTTTGTTGTTTTAGACTTTTACGAATCTAGGCCAGATATGACACTTGTAACAAATACACGTGATCGCTTTCATATTCTCGCAATGTGTTGCAGTATATACGCATACAGGCAGTTGACTCTTCCCTAATATTATCTTAAGTTAGGGTGTATCTAGAATCGCCCATTTACCTAAAAATGGGTCGATTTCGATTATATGTTGTCCCTGGGGTAAAACTGGATAAAGTTTAAACTAGTTGACTAGTTGACAGTCCTAAAGTAGGTTCAGATGCTTACAACCGCCTATACGCTCTGTAAATAATTTTTCATCGTACAGGTTTTGTAATCATATTTAACACAATAAGTATTACAGTAATAGAATTATAAAAAAACGCCGACGATCAACCTACCTATATTGACATTACAACTTTTTAACCATATCAATTTTGACCCATTACTTATTTTACTCACCCACCCATTAGGTAATCTTTAATGTTATCTGAACTGCTCAATTTAATGTCTATGACCAAATCATTTATGAGACAGAAAGTTGGCATGTGGGCTGATTATCTGCTTTTTGACTTGACAATACTTCTGTTTTCTAGGCTACATTTATATGGCGGAAAACTGTGAGTCTGTGATGTCAATGTAGAATTGGTCCCCGGTTCATTTTGCAGAATAAAGATGGCATTAAGGTTTTATTCCAACCACAAGTCTTAACCAATATCAAGATCTACAACATGGTCCATTTGGGCATACATGGCTTCAATTAAGATCATCAACAAGAAATGTGACATATACATAAGTTGATTAAACTACAAGCAAACTATTCATGTACCACAAGATAAGCTGAATGCAGCTGCAAACCTCATATTCATCCCTGCCCCTGGGGTTGGACATATTATGTCCACTAAGGGGTGTCCATGGTACTGGAACCAGACCAACACGGAACCGGAAACGGAGGAACCGAGAATCAAAAATAAGGAAAAATTGGAACCGAAACTGTACAAGTTCTTCGTTCAGTTCCGGACGGAATTTTCGTAATTCCCGACAAGTACTAAAGTTTGTTTAAAAAATTCAAAATTCGTTGTCGATAATTCATAAAAGACATGCCATGATCCACACAAACACAAAATAAGGTCTACGAGAATGACAATCATTCTAATAATTACAGCCGTTAAAATTAACATAAACAAAAACACAAAACATAAGTTCGTAATTGTTCGAAAGTATCATGTGCACTTTATATAATAAATCTAGTTATTGTTCATGTCTTTAATCCAATAACGACTCTTATAAACAATTCCCATTTCAATTCACATGATGACAAAAAGAAAAAATGATTTTAAATAATTTACATCCATATTGATGATGATATTGAACCTTTGAATGCTATTAGTAATTGAAGAATCAATAATTTGGTGTTATTTGGAATCAATAAAGGTTAGGGTTCTGATTCAAAACGAGTTTTGGGTTTTAGATTACGAAGTTGGCGATTCATTGACAAAGTTTTTTTTTTTTTTTTTTTTTTTTACATGTTAGTTAAGTTGCAAGTACACAAAGTCCAAAACAACCCCTTCCAATTCCATACTTTCAAAACAGTTGGTTCTTTTCGGGAAAGTACCATAACCGGCCGGTTCCGACCCAAACCGTCCCGAGAACCGAATTTTTGAAATACTAGGAACCGAGAACATACCATGGTTCTAATTTTCGGTTTGGTTCCTAGTCGGTACCGGCTCGGTTCTTCGGTTCTTTTGCTTCCTCGGTCTTTTTGGACACGTCCACTGTCGAGATTGCAAAATTACTAGTGAACCAAGATAAACATCTCTCCATAACTGTTCACCCTTCTAGTTCGGGTTCTGGCTCAGCTATCACTACCTATATCGAATCATTAGCTATAAAGTCTATAGATCATGTATACTTCATTGAAATCCCTCAAGACAAAACACCTCCACCAATTGAAGGCTTGAAACTTTCCTCTAGCTACTGCCTATAAGGGATTCATCAGCGGTCACTGCACATACGTGAAAAACATTGTGTCTAACATGATAAGCGGATCAGGATCAGGTTCTGGTCTGGTTGTTGGGTGTCATATTTTGACATACGTGTTTTTCACTTATGATCCACTCGGATATTGAAGTACTCGTTCCTTGTTTCGTCAAACAGGTCCCTACGTGACCTGCATCTGACTAAGCATCACAAGTCCCTAGTGATTAAAATGATCCAAGTGTTGGAATTATATAACATGACTAATCATAAATATAAACAATAAACATCAAAGTAAGTGCGGAAGCGTATAGGAACATATAATGAATAATTAATTAACTAAAGAATAAAGTATGCGTACCTTACTTGATTCTAGCCGAACAAGAATCAAATCCACAAACTAGCAACGGATGAACCCTAATTAGGGTTTATAGGATTATATGAATTACCCTTTACCGTTTTGTAATTCAATCCAAGATAATAACAAAAGTATGTTATTACTATGTTCTTGTACACACGCATTTCAAACCGAATTAAAGTACCGCTAGTTTTTATCAAATAAATAACTTTGTTTGTGGAAAAGAGTGGATCGACACCTATGAAGGGTGTTCGACCGGTTTTGGACAAGAAAACACACACAAAACAATTTTAGGGTTTAGCTTATGAATACAATAGATAGAAAAATAAAACCCCAAGCCTTGTTTATATACCCAAGCAAACTTGGTGAACAAGTTGGTTTTCTTTCCTTGTTTTGATCCTTGGCCGATCGGTTTAGATATCCCATAGGGATTCCGGAACCTTCCCAACTATTGCAATTTAGTCCTTTTCCATAAACATTTAACGACCGTTAATCCATTACATTAATTACTTAACGTCCGTTAGTTATTTCGTTTAATAAATAAATAAATATAACATTTATATTTAATTATTAACTTTAAATTCTCATACGTAAAGTGTGCAATCCCATAGTCTCGAGTTCGATCCTAACACACGCCTATTAATTTATTGTCCATAAAACCAACAGCTCCCACTTGGACATATCTTAATAGAGTGATCACATTCGGTTAGCGTCTAGCAACACTTCGATGCCTCTAGTACAACTCGAGCAAGGCTCCTGGAAAACCTTTTAATGATTTCTCATTATTATTATCCTTTTGTTTCTAATACCATGTTAAATAAAGATATGGAATTAAGTCATTCTTTATTCAACTATTCTGTTTCTCGTTATTAGTGATTGAGCAAGATTACCAAATCTTCTGAACATATTCAGGGGAGATTTTGGGCATGGCCATGCAAACATCTTGTCAACCCTACGAGGGGCCCAGCAGTATTAAACTCCAAAATAAATTTGAAGGAACAAATTCTATCTTGACTACGAGAATAACCCATAAACTTTGCAACACTTCAGGAAACAACCCTTATGACTACCAGTTACGTATAGCGTTAAGTTGTTCCACGGAAGTGCACTACATTCATGACACTTATCCGTATCTCAAGTCTAAGGATAACTATTCATAATTTACTTATAACAATATCCACAAAGTAAATTATGTAGTTGGATAAGTCCTATATAAAATTCATTGAATATCATCTGAAATTGGTATGCATTCTCATCAATATACTTTCAAGTATATTCTACCATATCTCTCAGATTTGTCTTAGTTTAATGATACTCCCATATCATTAATTGACAACGGACGATTTAGAATAAATAAATTTATTCACGGATTAAACATGCAAATATAGGATACAATATATTATAAAATCAAACATACCAAGTATTTGATTTATTATAACAATTGTTTAACATCCCTTATCCAAATACCAAATAGATCAATGCATGAAAATTCCAGTTGATGAATTATGCCTCAAGTAATGACAATCATACTTGTTGACAAGGCATAAATCAACCAACTTGATCTATCGTAATTTTGAGAATACTTATTTCAAGAATTCAATTAATGAAGTCCTTGTATGTGTGCATTCACCAATCCACATAGTAATTCATAAAGTGTGTGACATCCTCTATCACCAATTTATGACAATTTAAACTTTCAAACATTTTAAAGTTTAAAGTATTCTTATTCTTTTAATGTATAATGCAACTGCGCTCTAAGTAGCACAACTAGTTCAAATGTTCATTAACAAGGATGAAATCCTACCATGACTAGAATTGAGTGTCATCTCAATTAAACCATCATCATTGTATACAAACAACAATATGCTTATTAAAACTCCGTAAACTTTAATATCTCATTGTGTAATGTTTGATGCTTTCCTAACTTTCAAGTTTAAAGCCGATGACAATTTTCACAACATTTGACATATTGTTCATCCATAGAATCTAGGAGCAATTCCAGTTTGAGGATGTAATTCTATTAGAATATTCATTACACAAGTTATCTAATAACTTTTAATTAGATATCAATGTTGTCAAATCATCTATCATTCAAGAATGATACGACAATTTAAATACACTACATGATGTACATGATGAATCTTCATGTCAAACTTAGATTTCATTCATGTTCTATCTTGTCAAAAGATATTTATCAATTTCCTAAATGATATATCATGTTTTATTAGAATCATTTATTTTACTGCACATGTTTATTAATAATAAACATATATTCCAAGGTTGTATGTTTTAATTCTTAAATCTTACAAATGAAGTTTCATTCCAATCTAAGACTTAACATTTAGCTTACAAGGAATGTTACTTCCTATATGTTATACAACATATAAGATTTAAAAACCTTAACATAATACTCCCACTAGCTTTCAGGAATACTTAAAATTTATCTTATTTCAATTATAAATCAAACTAAGATTTAATAATTAAACATAAGAATAATTTCATAGATGCATGCATTTATCCATTCATGAATTATTTGCACTTCGTACACTTTCAAAGATTATATGAATTCAAAAAACCTTTCAATTACTTACCGTCCTCGCTCAAGTAATTTCTCAAGAAAGAATTTTGATATTCCATTGTCATATTTCATATTAATGAAAACAAGTATGACAATTATCATCTTTATATATTTAATGTGTCTAGAAAAGAATATTCAATCATAATTAATTGCTTAAGTATGATTAATAATCTTGTCATTAAACATGCATTAAATATGTGTACAATTTTGTCCATATGATTTCTATATAGAAATTCATACCATTAGGGTTTTTCATCTATTTGAAGAAACTCATTTCCATTCTCTAGTCTAACTATTAAGATAAACCAAATTTCCAAAATTGATTATCTTTATGGACAGCTTCTTTAACATTCATAGTATGAGTAATTTACCCAATTCAATATTTGGTAATCCATCATAATGATTATCGGGTTTACTATAATCCTGTAACTCATATTTCTCAGCATATAAGTCAAATACTTGAGATATCCTTGCAGATCTATGAATGAAAATTCCATCATCTTGAGGTTTATCATTTTCATGTCTAACCTCATCATGATATTTACTAGTGTGTTTTAGAAGATTATGTATTTTGTAATTTTATCTTTCAAGATAAAACTCCCACTTGCCTTTTGTAATATATAGACTATCTATATATACTTAGCAATTAGAGCAAAACTACATTGTTCTCTATTTGGGACATTACAAATACACATTGATAATTCTTGACATTAAGTTTGTTAACAACCTATTCATAAGTAGTTTAACAAATTCAGAATCTTCAATTTTAAAACTTAATGTGATTCATCACATTCCATAATGAAATGGTGTTTTATTAATCTTCTAGGTTGGAGTCATATTGAGTATATTCAATCCATACTCAATTTCTAACCTTGTTACTATTTAAGAAAGAAGTTATGGTTATCATAAATCAAACAAATCAAATAGAGTTTGATTCTCCTAACTTAACATACCATCAACTTGTGGTATTCATTAGAATTTAATATTGTAAGACAATCTAACAATATATAAGATAAACATATTCTTTTGGCTTACCTATTTACCAACTAAGTCAACTTAATGGTATAATAGACTTTCCAAGCCAATTGCATGCTTTATAACACAAGTACCTTTTAACCAAGTCACTTCATATCCATGTCTCAACAAGAAACATAAACTGTTATAATCCCATTATACGTTATAAATCATTGATCAACTCAATGACTTCTTGTATATGTCTTAATTAAAAACATAACAAGTTAACGTCTTACTTTATTATAAATCTTAAAAGACTTTATGTTTATGTCTTTACAATGAATCATAAACATGTTTAACTAAAGTAATTATGAACACAACTCTTGGTTTCAATAGTAATTTCAAGTTAATTTATTTTACTTCACAATAATGTAGGACTACATTATTTTTCATTTATGTCATTCCAAAATTCATAAATAAACAAATTGAAGTAGTATTAGATTTCTTCATTTATGTCATTCTAATAATACATAAAAATCTAATTTGAAGTAGTCTTATATATCATTTTGACACATGTTCTAAATACTTGTCTAATTTTGAAACTGTAAATATGTCCATGCAAGATCTCACTTTACATAGAGATTTACTTTGTTGTTGCAATCTCGCCAAGTTCTCACATGACGTAAATTTCAACACCAAATGTTTCTTGAATTAGATATGTACAAGTTATATTAGAACGTTAGTCTCTTACCTTGCAGTTAAGAGAATCCGTTAAATCATATACTTATATGTTGTACCTTGCACACAATATAGATTTCTCCCACTTGTGCATGGAACAACATCATGTAGCGGATAAACAACACGACATATGTTTGTTTATGTGACTAATATGATTGTGTCATTGATATTAGCATAACTAGTAGATGTAGAACCACTTCATTGTCTAATAAGGAAACGTACATGACTATCCTTGAAAACATAAGTGTCTACAAGTGGAAAGTAATTATCTTAAGACATTCTAGAGATAATCTGGGTTACTACCAAGATGACAAAGCTTGTAACTCCCATCAATAAGAGATCATTAGATTAATTCCTTATTCAGTAATAAGAACACAACACTCCCACTGGATTTGACAACATTGTAAGTGTTGCATTAACCAGTGAAAGAAAATAGCGTTCTATTTCCCTACACCTTTGAGAAAGTCCATACATAACAATTACTTATGTACTAAAAGAATGTATTCTACTATGTAGATGATGAATTTATCCATCAATGCAATTAACTTGAAATAATTGGGCATGCAATTTCTTTCTTAATAGTTATACTATTCCAACAATTGTAAGTAGTACTTTTAAATGGTCAAAACAAAACAACTATATAAAATATGCTAGTTTGTATTTTACCAATTATACAGTAATTAGTCTAGCTTCTAATTTAATAACTCAGAAATATGCAATTTGCTTAACTATTAAAATTTGCTTACGAGTTATGTATTTAGAATTTAGACAATTCTAATTGTCCTATCATACCTTTCTTCATTCATGAAAAGGAATAGGATTGAATCTCACTCTTTCTTATGAAAAGAGGACTAGGTTTATTCTTTTAGCAAAGTTGACTCTACCAAAACCCCTTACAGGTGTAGATCAATTTACCAATACAGGAATAACCTTCGTTTACGGTTTAATGTTGCATTAATACATTTAAAGAATTAGCAAAATTCAATTTTAGTATTTTCGATAATTAAACTTTTCAAGAAAATAAAATACCCAAGGTAATATTCATATAACCATAGAATTTTCTCGAAAACTAGGATCCAAATTATCGTAGTTCCATTACATCAGTTGATCTGCTAGTAACGAAAGCACATAATAGGGTAATCTGTCGAACAATAATTGGCAAACAATTTCCAATTCCTAGATCATTATGGGATTTATATTTTCCAACGCTATTGCAAATATAAACATGTTTCATCCCATCTTATGCCTTGAGTCCAGGTCTCACTTCCTACTCAACTTAAGTGTCTAACTTAAAGAACTGCAAATATGTCCATGTAAGGTCTGACTTTACATAGAGATTTACCTCTCCATTACAATCTCGCCAAGTACTGTCATGACGTAAATTGCAACTTCAAGTGTCCCTTTAATTAGATGGCATATACCTTAATTTAAAAGGGTACTAGTTTTGATTTTATGTGGTCAAATCAAATAAGAACAAAGATGTCATGCATTCATCTTGTAGCATAATTTTAATAAAAAACTTTTTATTACCAATTCATAAAGATCAAATTATCAAAGTTTTGATTGAGGTATTGGGTTCACCAATCAAGGAATTTAGTGTTAATTATCATCCATTATACCGTACTTTTGCATAAGTGTAAACACTTAGTGTTTCGGGTAATTACCACCGAAATGGCGCATGGAATTAAAACTAATTCGCCCTTAAGATGAGCTTGTACATTATATGGCTTACTAAGTAGCTCCACTCGAACTGACAGGGGGCAGAGGACCAGGTAAGCGCAAAAGCATAACCTTAGACATCCTTTCAGTGACTGTATGCGCACTTCTTAAATAACCCCTTTATAGTTCATTCAAATGGGTGAGCCGTTCAACCATTGTACCAAAGTCACCAATCAATTAAACTATTGAAAACTTAACTCTTCCAAAACAAATCAAATTTCACCATTGTTTAGTCCGTATTATTTTTCTATTCAAAATTACCCTTTGCTTAAAACTGTCTAACATAATAAACAAACAAGTAACAAATAAAAAATAAACTACTAAAAAACAATGCGCACATAATAAACAATTTATACGTGTAAACAAGTAGCCACATGCAACTTATTCGATAAAACCCTATTAATAATCAATGTCTAGGTTAAATTAACGTATATATTAATTAGGGCTTTCACTCTCTCAATTGAAAGTGAGCCACATACATCGACGAATCGATTGCGTAAACCCATAATTAATGATATACCAAATTGCACATAATTGATTCATTAATGTATATAATTGGAGTTTTCCCCAATTCAAGATTTATCATAAATATACATGTGTATAAAACTTAACAATTAATTTTCGCATAACCAATCTTAACAATTAAATATTCAAAGCAACTTATCCATGACTAACATGCATGTATAATCATGGATACATCATAACAATTATACAAATAGTCACAAGATCGCATACAATTCCATGTCACATAACACTTTATTCATGAATTTATCACGTAACAAATATATTAAATCTAGGTTTCGATATTGATAACATAACAATTAATATAAACCCTTAAAAAAAATTAGGAAATCGACTAAAAAATTTTAGGGTTTCCACCCATAAAAAAAATTTCGATCCATAATAGATTTTTAAAACCAAATTAGGGCAAAAGCCCTAACCCTAAAATTAGGGTTTATATAATCATAACCAAAACCCTAGAATAAATCATATCAAACACAATACAATATCCGTTTTTTACGCGTTTAGTAATTAATTACTCATTAAAACCAATGACTCGTGATGCCACTGTTGGAATTATATAACATGACTAATCATAAATATAAACAATAAACATCAAAGTAAGTGCGAAGCGTAGGAACATATAATGAATCATTAATTAACTAAAGAATAAAGTATGCGTACCTTACTTGATTCTAGCCGAACAAGAATCAAATCCACAAACTAGCAACGGATGAACCCTAATTAGGGTTTATAGGATTATATGAATTACCCTTTACCGTTTTGTAATTCAATCCAAGATAATAACAAAAGTATGTTATTACTATGTTCTTGTACACACGTACTAAACCGAATTAAAGTACCGCTAGTTTTTATCAAATAAATAACTTTGTTTGTGGAAAAGAGTGGATCGACACCTATGAAGGGTGTTCGACCGGTTTTGGACAAGAAAACACACACAAAACAATTTTAGGGTTTAGCTTATGAATACAATAGATAGAAAAATAAAACCCCAAGCCTTGTTTATATACCCAAGCAAACTTGGTGAACAAGTTGGTTTTCTTTCCTTGTTTTGATCCTTGGCCGATCGGTTTAGATATCCCATAGGGATTCCGGAACCTTCCCAACTATTGCAATTTAGTCCTTTTCCATAAACATTTAACGACCGTTAATCCATTACATTAATTACTTAACGTCCGTTAGTTATTTCGTTTAATAAATAAATAAATATAACATTTATATTTAATTATTAACTTTAAATTCTCATACGTAAAGTGTGCAATCCCATAGTCTCGAGTTCGATCCTAACACACGTCTATTAATTTATTGTCCATAAAACCAACACCAAGTGTGGTATTGCCAGAAGGATTTTTGGAGCGAACAAATGGACATGGCAAAGTGTACTTGGTCATAGAGCAATCGGAGGGTTTGTGTCTCATTGCAGTATGGCCTATATATGCTGAGCAGCAGCTTAATGCTTTGAAATGGTAGTGGAGTTGGGTTTGGCTGTGAAGATTAAGTTGGATTAGTTATAAGAAAATGTATGATGAGTACCAAACGGTCATAGACTCATAGTCACTGCAGATTATCAAGAGTACGCAGGGATAAGGCTTACTCATGGAGGATAAAGAAGTTAGAACGAAAGTAAAAGAGATGAGCGACAAGTTAAGATACTAGAGCCGCTGTAGTGGAGGGTGGCTCATCTTAAGCGCCTCTTGGCCGCCTAGTTCAGGACTTAATGAGAAACATCTCTTAAACTTGACTTCATGTTTTCGGCTAAAGTTGAAGTCTTCCTTTCAAGTGTGAAGTGTTGGTGTAACTAGTTGAACCAAAGTTTTGCTTAATGAGAAACCATCTGTTAAAGTGTGAGTCTTACATTACAAACATTTGATATGTGTATTCAATTTTTTATTTACATTTTTAAAAAATTTGCTTATATACCATGAACTCAAAATTATTTGCCCGTTAATAATTCGTAATTTCGTATTTCTGATATTCAGGCTCATTCACCCTACGTTTTCAACCAAAATTTTACCAATAACCTTTAATCTTTATATATCAAGGTTGCATGCAAAGATCAATGGCTTCTCCTATTTAATTTCATTTTAGTCTGCCAGTCATTCATTTATTTTCCAAGACTTATTTGGTTTTCTCCATAAATTTGTATAAGTCTATTCAGCTTTTATTACATCTGAGTGTTCCATTAATATCTTGAATAATGTTTGCTGAGCATATGTTTATTTCGATATAATGTTAGAAAGGTGCATACTTTGTAAAAACAAGTTGTTTGGCACTGCTTATTTTTTTATATGTTTTTCTCCTATTTTTTTAAGCTTAAAAACAGTTCTCGTATACAAACACTTTCTGTTTTCCCGTTTATTTCTAAACAGAGAAACAGTCTTTCGTAGGTAATGAACTGCTTATTTCATATTACATTTTCTAAATTAAACTAAAATCAGTTGTTACTATCATATTTAACTTAAAATTCTTACCAATTGCATATGATTGGATATTTTTATCGACTACCATTGCATCTTTTACAATACAAGCAAATCCAAACACTGTTTTAAAAGTACTTATTTTTAAGCAGATTCTAAGTACTTATCTTTAGACAGAAATAGAAAAAATAAGCAATCCCAAAAACAAGCGAGACAAATTTTAAATCATCCTAAGTCTATTTTTTACGTCAAATAAATAACAACCAACATAAAAAAAATAAAAAATAACAACCAACATATATGGTTGGTGAACACGTTTATCATCCATATGTTCACCTTTAATATTTATTGCTAAATGTTTATATTTTACTCAAATAAACACTTTTAACCTATTATATAAAAGTTTTAATCTTTTCTTGACTAAACATGATATTACCATGTTCATATATTTAATTGCAATTATAATATTCTCATACTAGTAAATTGCACCTAAATGCTAAAAAGAAGTTAATAACATGAAAGTTGTTCTATATTATTGACCTTTATTTAAGAACGAAAATGAAATAATAGCAGTTTTATTTTATTTTGACATATAAGTTCTATTGAAAAATTTAATGCACTTGTGGGATTAATTCACACCTGATTTTGGGTAAGGAGGTACATAGTGTACACCCATGACCCTCATGAACACCCTGACTCAATAGTGGTTTGTACTGGTAGTATTGGTTACTAATGATAGTGTAGTAACTGATGGTTTTTGCTGAGAGTGTTATGGTTTCTGCTGCTAGTGTATTAGTTACTACTGCTAGTGTAGTAACTGATGGTTCCTACTGGTAGTGTTATGGTTCCTGCTGCTAGTGTAATGGTTCCTACTGGTAGTGTTGCAGTGATTAATTTGTAAAGCCTTTGACTCATTCAAGTGGTGTTATGACCGCTATGACCACGTTTAATTGGTCATGTAACCACTATTCCTATGATAATGAAGGCTTATCATGGGTGATTAATTGGCCGTTAATCATACATAATGTCCATTGACTAGGAGTGAGTATTCTCTACTATAAATAGAGATGGTTTTCATTAGCATGTTGATACTGAGAAACATACACAATCAGGAGGAACAAACATATAACAATAAACACTTGAAAGCAAAGAGTTATTGAATTGTGCCTAATTAAATAACATACATTTGGTCTTATCCCAAGTAGATATTTGTGATACCCCGACATTAGGGTCGAATAGTTTACTTTGGAAAGTGATCACACGATTCCAAGTGATATCCGGTAACCACCTAGTGGTATTGCATTGCTACTGATTATCTTACCCTGCTGCTGGGAGAATAACCACCAACAATCAAAGTAAACTATTTGTAATAATCAATGGCTGTTGCTGCAATGAAACACATGGCTTCAAACTTTGCAAAGCTGGACAAGTTTGAAGGGGTAGACTTTAGGAGATGGCAGAAGAGGATGCACTTCTTTCTGTCAAGCATGAGTGTGGTCTATGTTCTGACCACACCTAATCCTGATGATGGGGATGATGCTACTGTGGAGCAGATCAGGAGGAGGAGCAAATGGGAGAATGATGACAACATTTGCAGAGGTTTAATTCTCAATGATATGTCTGATTCTCTATTTGACATTTATCTAAACTTTGAATCTTCCAAAGAACTGTGGGATTCCTTGGATGCCAAATATATGGCCGAGGATGCATCAAGTAAGAAGTTCCTTGTAAGTAATTTCACAAATTACAAAATGACTGATTCAAGACCAGTTATGGAACAATACAATGAACTTCTTGGTATACTTGGAAGGTTTACAAAACATAATATGCACATGGATGAGGATATTTTAGTCTCTTGTGTTATTGATAAACTCCCTCCTTCTTGGAAAGATTTCAAGCATAACTTGAAACATAAAAATGAGGAGCTAACTCTGGTTGAGTTGGGCAGTCATCTGCGCATTGAGGAATCTCTTAAGGTGCAGGATAATGACAAGCCAAAGAGCAATGCTACTGGTGCATCTGTTGTCAATATGGTGGAGCATAACAACTCCACCAGGTACAATGACAACAAAGGCAAACGTAAACATCATGATAACACAAGGGCATATCCTAACAAGAAGGCAACACCTACTTGTTGGAAATGTGGCAAAACCGTCATATTAAAAGGGATTGCAAAGGTGTTAAGGTTGGTGGTAAAGCCAATGGATCATGCACTAATGGTTCAGTGAGTGGTGGTTCTACCAACTCACTGAAAGGTCAAAATATGTTTAATAAGTCTTTTCAGATTTATTATGTTACATATGTATCTGAATCTTATTATGTGCAGGATGATGATGTTGTGTGGTGGGTTGACTCTTGTGCAACAGTTCATGTGTGCAAAGATAGAAGCTGGTTCATGACTTATGAGTCACTGAATGATGGTTCTATTCTTCACATGGGAAATGAGTCAAATGCAAAACTTGGTGCATGGTCGTGGTTGTGTAGATCTTAAGTTTAGTTTTGGAAAGATTGTAACTTTGTTTAATGTTATTCATGTCCCTGATATAAGGAAGAACTTGGTTTCAAGTAGTATTTTGAATAATCATGGATATAAACAAGTTATTGAATCTGATAAATTTGTCTTGTCTAAAAATGGCGTGTTTATTGGTTTTGGCTATTTATGTAATCAAATGTTCAGGCTTAATTATGTCACTGATAGTGTTAATTCAGCATTTGTGACCACCAATAACCTGAATGACTCTACCCTTTGGCATGCTAGACTTGGCCATGTACACTATAAAAGGATGCAAGATATGTCTAAGGATGGGTTAATCCCAAAGATTTGACATGGACACAAAAAGTGTAAAACTTGCATGTTGACCAAGATAACTAAGAAACATTTTCGTGGTGTTAGTCGTGAGACTAAGCTTTTGAGCTAATACACACAGTGACTGTGTGATTTGCATGCCAGTCCCTCTTTAGGGAATAAGAAGTACTTTGTGACATTTATTGATGATGCTTCTAGGTTTTGTTATGTCTATCTCTTACATACTAAGGATGAAGCATTAGATAAATTCAAAGTATTTAAAACTGAAGTTGAATTACAACTTGGGTCCCTGATCAAAAGATTAAGGACCGATAGGAGGTGAAAGTACATGGATAATCAGATTTTCACCTTGGTATTATCCATGAAACGGCAGCCCCTATACTCCTCGAAATGGTATTTCTGAAAGGAAAAACGGGGTGCTAAAGGAGATGGTTAATTCCATGTTGTCCTATTCAGATTGAGTCAAGGGTTCTCGTGAAGCTATGTTAACCGCTTTGCTATTTATTAAATAAAGTTCCCAACAAAAGGAACAAGGTTACCCCTTATGAACCTCGACTAAAAAGGAAACCCAAACCGAACTATCTCAAGGTATGGGGTTGTAGGGTCGTTGTAAGACTCCCATCCAAAGTCAAAAACTTTGGGTGAAAGAGGCATTGATGCATCTTTGTTGGATATGCCGAGCATATCCAAGGCCTTTAGGTTCTAATGTTATTGAATCCTAATAAATCGCTTTCAATTAACTCCATAATTGAATCAAGGGATGCAAAATTTGATGAGAATAGATTCTCATCAGCCCCTAGACCAAGTCAGCTACCATCGAGGTCCCTCGCTGTGGTTGTGGTTCAACAATCTAACCTCAGTGCTCGAAGAGCAAAGGGCCGACTCCAAAGTCATTTGGACCGAAGTTTCAATTATACTTAATTAAAGGAACAAGTGATGAGTTCTTCCGACCAATACTCCTATTACTTCATTGTTGAGGATGATCCCAAGACATTTGAAGAAGCAATGAAGTCCTAGGATATTACTTTCTGGAAAGAAGCAATCAATGATGAGATGGATTCCATCATGGGCAACAACACTTGGGTGTTGGTTGATCTACCACCGTTGCAAACCTTTTGTTGCAAATGGATTTTCAAAAGAAAATGAAGGTGATGGAACTATTGAAAAGTCCAAGGCTAGACTAGTCATTCGTGCTTTTTAAACAAAAGTCGATAGACTATTTTGATACTTATACCCCTCAAGTGGCTCGTGACGCACTTCATAAGACCTGCTTATTGCTTTGGCATCTATTCGCCACAGTCTGATTATTCATCGATGGATGTGAAAACAAAATTTTCTTAAATGGTGAATTGGATGAGGAGGTTTATATGAACTAACCTCCTCGTGGCTTCATCATACCTGCAATGAAAAAATGTGTAAACTGATTAAGTCTCTTTATGGACTAAAACAGGCACCTAAGCAATGGCATCAAAAATTTGATGAAGTGGTTTTTGTTAATACAAATATCGTCATTAAACGTTATTTATATTTTTGATCTTTGCCTAAGTTTTGTTAACGACAAAAGTAAATTTAATTTATAAAAGCTTAAAGCTTGTCAAGTTTATTAGATATTAAAACAAGCTTTCTTAAACAATATATTCATCATTCAAGCATTTACATTTATGATTAGTAACATCTTGATATGACTCTAATCATTATGTATGATAATAGTTTGTAGAATGTGTTAGGTTCTTAAAACCAAACACTACTTAAGCATTTGCATATTTCTATTAATAGTAATACAACATTTGACATCATGTATTACATCATGGAAATCATTGGAAGATTCCATTAGATATTTTGTGAAGATTTGTACTCTTCATATCTTGCACAATCTAACTTAGATAGAGTTGACTTTAGCAAGATTTGATATCTTGACTGCCAGATCAAGGTACCATTTTGGTACACCGGAACCCTTTTAAGGGGTCCGGGTCCGTGGACGCCTCCTCAATTTGGCTATAAATCGCAATGCCAAGCCAAGTAGTTTCTCATCCCTTTCTAACATACTCTCATACATATCTTCTCTCTAACCCTTCTAACTCAGTTTCATATCATATTAGTGATCTCTTTGGTAGCAAAGAAGATCAAGTCATATTCAAGCTTCAACGAGAAGTTGGAAGTCTTGTTTGTTTAGTGTTGTATGATCTAGTGTTGATTCATACTTCATTGTTGTATCAAACCATCATAATCTTGTGAGTGTGAGTGGTTAGTATTTTATTCCTCAAAATACATTGTGTGTGGGAGTAGTTGTACCCTTGGAAAGAACTCGACATCTAGCTTAGTGTCGGAAATAGTGTGTTTAAGTGTAAAGGTTTTCTCCACGCAAGTGAAAGGAGCTTGTTCACTAGTGAAGTTAAACTCTCAAGTGTGAGACTCGGGGAGTGGAGTAGGGCAAGGAAAAAGAGTCCTTGTAGGCCAAACCACTATAAACAACTTGTTGTGGTTTGATCATTTCTTTCCTTATTTACTCATTACATATTGCTTGCATATTTCATTAACATACTCAAGATCAATATCAATTGATCTTTCAATAAGTTTCAAAACAAAGTTTTTAATCGGTAAACTATTCAACCCCCCTTCTAGTTTTCTACAATTGGTACCAGAGCCTCGTTGCTCAATAATTTCTAAAATAACTTGTATTTTATAAACTTGAAACGATCCATGGATTCTGAAAACTTTAAAGAAGGGCAATCTATGCAAAGACCACCACTCTTTGAAACCAATGGATTTATCTATTGGAAAACCGTTTTGAAACATATGTAAAATCAAAAGATATAGATCTTTGGTTTATTATTGTTAAAGGAGATTTTAGTTCTACAACAAAGGATATTTCCGTTGATGAACAAAAGAAATTAGTTGCTAAAAATAATGAAGCTAAAATGATGCTTTATAATGCTTTACCTAGAAAAGAATATGAAAGAATTTTTATGTGTGAAACCGCCAAAGATATTTGGGAATCTTTAATTGTTACACATCAAGGTAATTCACAAGTCAAGGATAACAAAATTGATCTTCTTGTTCAACAATATGAACAATTTGTTATCCCCGAAGATGAAACCATTGATTGTGGCTTTGCTCGCTTTAACACTATCATTACATCACTTAAAGCACTTGATGAATCTTTTCGTAGTAAGAACTTTGTCGGGAAATTTCTTAGAGCACTCCATCCCAAATGGAGAGCTAAAGTGACCGCTATTGAAGAATCAAAAGATCTCTCAATAATGTCACTAGACGAGCTAATGGGCAACCTCAAAGTTCACGAAATGGTAATGGAGAAAGATTCGGAGATCATCAAAGGAAGAAAGGAGAAGATCAAACCGCTGCTCTTAAAGCAAAGGCGAATCAAGCGATGATGGTGAATCTTGTTACGATAGTGAAGATGAGGAGTATGCTATGGCCGTTAGAGATTTCAAGAAGTTCTTTAGAAGAAGAGGAAAGTTTGTAAGACAACCTCGAAAAGAAAAGAAGCCATTCCGAAAAGATCGGGATGATAAGAAGATTAAAGGTGAAAGAAAGTGTTTTAGATGTGGTGATGCAAGTCATCTCATAGGAGAATGTCCCAAGCCACCTAAAAACAAAACTCAACGAGCTTTTGTAAGTGGTGCTTGGAGTGATAGTGAAGACGATGAGGAAACAAGCAAGGAAGAGATCGCTCTAATGGCACATGAGTCAAATGAGGTACTTTCCGACTCTTCTTATTCCTCTATAGATGATGACACCTTGCAAAAACAATATAATCAATTGTGTGAGCTAAGTCTAAAAATCATAACTAAAAATAAATTTCTAAAACCCAAAAAGGAGTTTTTGGAAAATGAGGTATATGAGTTAAAAGAAAAAGCAAAACGACTTGAAAAGGGAAAAGCAAATGACGATGATTGTAAATCATGTCAAGAGCTTAATCTTGAAATAGAAAAACTAAAGCTCACACAAGAAGTTTTAATAGAAAATAATTCTAAGTTTAAAAGGTTTAACAAAAACATCGCCATTGCCGATGAAATAGTTAAAATTCATAAAACACCATGAGACATGAATGGGCTAGGTTTTAATGAAGTATTAATTCCAAAGAGTCAAAACAAAACGCCGAAAAGACTAACATTCACAAAACTGCCTGCAGAAGATAACACGGACCAGACGGAACCAAAATAAGGGTTCCGTCCGTTATGCAAAATGGTACCGCGGTACTTCAGCAGAATGTAATGTTCGCAATACGGACCGTACTGAATTTGTTAAAATAACAAAGAAAACCAATGATAATGTTAAACTAAAACCAGCCATTATATCGGGAGTAGGACTTGTTAAAAATGAATTTAGATCTAAAACTACTCAACAACGATATAAAACTTCTTTTGCCAAACGCCCCTTTCCTAAGAGCAACCACAACGTTCAACCTAACTACCAACACAACGTTTGGAATCAAAACTTTCCTAGACCATATCAAACTCCAGATTACATGCCATGGAACCCTTACCCATCATTTCCATACATGAATCAAATAAATGGTATGTTTAACCCAAACGGACCCATGAGATATTGGGGACCAAATGTTTGAGTTATTTGCTTCTAAGGTATGCTTGAAAGTTGGATTGGAACCTGATGAATGGATAAAAGATAGTGGATGCTCACGACACATGACGGGCAACAAAGTCTCTTCTCATCATACCAAGAGTATGACGGAGGTAATGTCACTTTCGGTAGCAATCTCAAAAGCAAAATCATTGGCAAAGGTACGATTGCTCATAACTCTCTAACTATTGAAAATGTTGCTCATGTGGATAGGTTAGGATTTAATCTACTTAGTATTAGCCAACTATGTGATAAAAAGTATAAAGTACTATTTGATGAAAATGGTAGTAAAATACTAAAAGATGGTATCACTATAGCTAAAGGAGTTAGGAAAAATAACATATACGCCATGAAAATAGATAAAACATATAATGACAAACTTTGCCTAACAACATTAGACGATAGCTCATCTCTTTGGCATAGACGCTTCGGTCACGCTAATATGAGACTTATACAAAACCTATCTTCAAAAGAGTTGGTTAGAATTTACCAAAACTTAAATATGACCAACACTTTCGCTTGCAAAATTGGTAAACAAACACATAGTAGTCACAAATCTAAAAATATGGTGTCCACATCTAAGTGTCTAGAATTATTACATATGGACTTGTTTGGACCATCCGCTATAAGAAGCTATGGAGGCAACTTATACACTTTGGTCATAGTAGATGATTACTCAAGGTTTACTTGGACATTATTTTTGAAAACCAAAAATGAAGCTTTTGATAAATTTGAAATACTTAGCAAGAAAATTCAAAATCTTCTAGGTGTCAAATTCGTGTCGATCCGAACGGATCATGGTCGTGAATTTGACAACGAAACTCAATTTGGAAACTTTTGTGATACAAATGGTATAACACATAACTTTTCGGCTCCACTAACACCTCAATCAAATGGAGTAGTAGAACGTAAAAATAGAACAATTCAAGAAATGAGTAGAACAATGCTTAATGAACAAAACATTCCTCAAAAGTTTTGGTGTAACGCCGCTGACACTTCTACATATATTTTAAATAGAGTCCTAATACGCCCTTTCCTAAACAAAACACCATATGAACTTTATAAAGGTAAAAAGCCAACATTAGGATATTTTAAAGTCTTTGGTTGTAAATGCTTTATTCTTAATACTAAGGATTATCTCACCAAGTTTGACCCAAAGTCTTATGAAGGTGTATTTCTTGGTTACTCTCAAACTAGTAAAGCTTACATTGTCCTAAATAAAGAAACAATGATAGTCGAGGAATCGTTGAACATAACATTTGACAAAAGTCCACCTCCCTCTAAAACATCACCTTTGGTAGATGATGACTTAGTTGAAAGTCAAATAATTGAAAGTCAAATTAATAATAACAAGGAGGATGAACCATTAAATAAGGAAATTATCAATATAAAGGAATCTAAAAGTCATCCATTAGAAAAGGTCATAGGAAAACTTAATCAAAGAACCTTAAGATCACAAGCTCAAAATCAAAGTAATCATTTTTGTTTTGTATCCACCATTGAACCAAAACCCATAAATGAAGCAATAAAAGATGAATCATGGGTAATTGCCATGCAAGAAGAATTAAACCAATTGGTTAGAAATGATGTTTGGAAACTAGTTCCAAAACCCAAAGATCAAACTATAATTGGAACAAAATGGGTCTTTCAAAACAAAATGGACGAAAATGGTGTAGTATCTAGAAACAAAGCTAGGCTTGTTGCACAAGGTTATAATCAACAAGAAGGAATTGACTATGATGAAACTTATGCACCGTTAGCTAGACTTGAATCTATTAGAATATTACTTGCTTATGCATGTGCTTATGATTTTAAATTATTTCAAATGGATGTTAAAAGTGCTTTCCTTAATGGGTTTATTAACGAAGAAGTGTATGTTGCTCAACCTCCCGGTTTTACCGACTTTGAGAAACCACATCATGTCTTCAAACTCAAGAAAGCATTATATGGCCTTAAACAAGCACCTAAAGCTTGGTACGACCGCCTTAAGACTTTTCTTATTGATAACAAATATACTATGGGATTAGTAGATAATACTCTTTTACCAAGAAAAAGGAATCACAAATTATCATTGTTCAAATATACGTTGATGACATTATATTCGGATCAACTTGTCAAGAACTATGTAATGATTTCTCTAAAATCATGCATGACGAGTTTGAAATGAGTATGATGGGTGAGTTAAACTTCTTTCTAGGACTTCAAATTAAACAACTAGAAGATGGTATTTTCTTTAACCAATCTAAATATATAAAAGACATGCTTAAGAAATTTGGTCTTGAAGATTCCAAACCAACTAAAACACCCATGTCCTCTGACACTAAACTCACCAAGGACGAAGAAGGTGAATCCGTAGATAACACTAAATATAGAGGAATGATTGGTAGCCTACTCTTACGGCTAGTAGACCCGACATTATGTTTAGTGTTTGTCTATGTGCTCGCTTTCAAGAAAACCCAAAGGCATCACACTTAGAAGCATTAAAAAGGATTTTTAGATATATTAAGGAACAACGTGTTTAGGATTATGGTATCCCAAAGGAACATGTGTAGAAACCATAGTGTATGCCGACTCGGATCATGCCGGTGATTATGTCGAGAGAAAAAGTACAAGTGGTATTTGCACTTTTGTTGGACATTGTCTCACCTCATGGTTTGCAAAGAAGCAAACGGCTTTAGCCATCTCTACTATCCGTTTAATACGCCTCAGCCGAAAAGCATGTCAACAAGCTCTTTGATGAAGCAAGCTCGTGAGACTACGGAATTCATCTCAACGACATTGTGATACTTTGTGACAACAAAGGAGCCATCGATCTCAAAGAAGAATCCCGCTCAACATGCTCGCATACAAAGCACATTGAAATCCATCACTTTCTCGCGACAATGTTCAAAAAGGAAACATTTCAATCGAGAAAGTATCCTCCAAAGACAACATTGCCGACATCTTTACTAAACCTCTTAAACGAGAACCTTTTAATCTTCTTAGACTTGGTTTAGGGTTAATGGAACCAAACATGTAGGATAAACATAGCCTAAAACATTAGAATAGTCAAACCAAAACAATTTTGTCTTGTTTCGCCATCGTAGCCACGGCACCAAACGACAACACGGACGAACCAAAAATTTGGTGCCGCTCGTCCGTGGTGTCTACTGTATAAAAACAAACTTTATACATAACATCTTCTTCCTCACAACTCACTTTACCAAAACATGCAAAACTTAAACCAAGCTCATTATTGTCATCTTCCCACTCACTAATCACTGAAGATAACATCATTGTAAGTATCCTAACTACATTTCATCTCTTAATTCGGAGTCTAGGATTCTTATTTATGCACAAAACTATCACAAATCATTACATGGGGTTTTATGTATGCTTCTATACCAAATATGAATTCAATTGGCAAATTGCATAACTAGTCATTCAAATTAGGTACTACATTATCATATTGCATAAACAAAATCATGTTTCCCACTAATTGATAGATAATAAATATAAGGCCTTATTCAAACAACCAAACACCCCATGTCAAAAGTTTTGAAAAGCTTCTCACTTATAGGAAAACATTCTTTTATTGCTAATACAAATAGAAACGTTAGAATTTTCATCACTTGCATGCTCTTGAATACTAAAGGTATTGCATAACTAATATGCACTCCCTGGTATATTCAAATGTAGCCACATTGAATTAGGAGCATTTGGGTTATCTCATGGTATTTGCCAAACACTCCACTAAAACCATTTTGTGCATAAAATGAGTCGAGATAACCGCAACTCCAAATTGTTTTCATATAGGCACACACTAGAATCAAAAACGTTAAAATTTATCTTAATTTTTTTTTTGTTAACTCTTGTCCTTAGGAATAACCATGGTAGCCGCAAGATTCTATGATCACAAAGACACTCTTAACTACATTCCCAAACACCACAAAACCAAAGGACTCACCAAGGAACAAATAGAAATATTTAGGGGTCTAGAATCAAGGTATTTCCACGAGGGTAGAACCATTCACCCATCCTTCCTTGAGCATACCAATCTTCGTGAAGAACTAGCCGCCATTCAATTCGATTGTCTTCTTGACATTGATGAACCAATTTGTCCTAGGTTCGTGTTAGAATTCTATGCTAGTGTGACCGGTTTTAGTGATGAAGATGATGATGAGTTTTGTCTTAGCTTTAGAATCAACCAAAATGACTACACCATCACTTTAAGTGAATTTGCTAGAGTACTAGGAATTCCCAACCGAGGAACTTGTGTCTACACGGATAAGTGGTCACTCACCGCCTTTGATGCAATCAATGACCGCTCTCTTCCCTACATAACCCGTTTAGCCGATAAGGATGTCATCCGTGAACACCTTTTTAACCCAAAAACTGATACAACCCGAGTAACCGGAAAGGGAAAAGAGGTAGACCGAGATCCATATGGAATGGAGCTCAATGAACTTAAGCACGAATTTAAGAAATGGGAGGAGTTACTTAGAGCAAACGTCATTAGCACCATAGGGAATAGGGATCACATAAACGCTTGTCTTTGTCACATGCTTTACAACTTGTCCACCCGACAACCATTCAACTTAGCCTACTACATAGCTAGGAGAATGATTGATATTCCAACTCAAGGATCCGTTGCTCTTCCATACGGGATGCTTCTCACCCGCCTCTATAGAAACTTCGCTCCAATTCCACCAACCCCAAAAGGGATGCACCTTCACTATGAACTCATCCCTCACATCTTTGTACCTTTGAGTGATGCTCGAGTTGCTAAGACTAAAGGCAAGAGAGCTAAACCTCCAACTCCTTCATCATCATCATCAAATAGCTCAGAGGATGGTCTTCCAAGCTCTCATCTTCCACCTCATGAGTATTACGCATCTCTTCCCGAGATTGAGAATGAATCAGAAGAATTCAAGCAAACTAAGGGAATGTTCAAGTGCCTTGGTAGGATGATGAACAAGATTTACAAGAAATTGGACAAATAAGGGTACTTTAAGGAGTGTTTGGAACAATGCTTTATCATTAATGTTTGATACTATTTAGTTGTTTTATTATGTAGGATGATAATATAACTTAAAACAATGGTGTATGCTAACAAACTCATGGGATAGCACAAGTATGCTATCAAATTTTACCCATTTTCACTATATTGTGAAAATCAATAAGCCTTGCTCTTAATCTATGCTCCACTATGTTTACATATGTGTTATTTACTTTTCCTAACTAGAAATGTTTAGTATAACAGGTTTTGAAAAAATTTCGTGTTTCAAAATTTCGTGTTTTAAGAAACATTCTGTCCAAATTTCAAGACTCCACGGATCGACGGCACCATTATCTTGGTACCATCCTTTATGTAATTTGGTACCGCCATATCTCAGATAGGACCGGACGGCACCCTTTTGGGTTCCGTCCGTGTATGATTTTGGTGCCGTGGATCCTCCGTGTAATTTTCTCAATTTTGACTCTTTCGTGATTCCAAATTATCTTCCATCACTTAAAAATCAACCTTAACTAGTTTATACTGTTATTAGAACTAGTATTATTCACTAAGGATGTAAGAAATCCATTTCCCACCAAAATTCAAAAATTTGAAAAATCCACCCAAGGAGCCCTTTGGCATAAAGGAAGGAACCAAATTTTGGTACCTTCAAATCCGTGGGTAATCTGAATATTAGGAAATTCCACTCACTAGAACACATTAATTGCATATCTTTTCTTCTTCACTCCATCTTCTTTGTATGGATTGACTTGGGTGATATGACTAGCATTCAACCCACTTCCAAATCATTAGGAACCTCATCTCTTCAATGGTTCAACATCAAATCAAACCTTTTCTCAACAATTTCTTACCTCTATAAATTGAAAGGCTTTACCATGATCATCCTCACACCTTCTTCATTCTCATTACTATCTAGCAAATCAAAACCCAAGTTAAAATGACTAAATCATCACCAAAACCTTGCAAGAAAACCGCTAGAATGAGCGTAAGGCCTTGTTGTTTTGTCAATCTTAGCTCATCATCCGAATCTTCACCACTCACAATCTCATCTCCCATTAGAGATGATACACACCTTACCTTAGCTACACCTACTTCATCACACATTGTGATCACCACTCCACCACCAATAAAAACACCTACTTCACCTCCACCGCCACCCATCCAAACATCCAAAACACCCTCACCACCTTCACCAAGGTCTCCCACTCTCACTCCCATGGAGTTATTTTCAACTCCACCAACATCACCAAATCCTTTCCTAGAGGACTTGGAAGACTTGCCTCCTAGGCCAAGTCATCCACCACCATTGCCATCCTTTGGCACCATTGAGCTAATCGCTCATGAATCAACTCGGTCATCCATTGACCCAAACGCCCCATTAGGGCCAAGACCTCTCCTTTTCCACCCCATTCACAAGGACATTCATGGTCCTTTATAGGGATCATCCACTTCCATCATCAATGTCTCCTCATATTGAGGACATTTCGGAGAGCATGTGGGATGACAATCCCACTAGAGAGGAGATTCAAGCCGAACTCCACAACCTCCACCAATTCAAAGGCATGGTGGATTCTCACTTAGGTGAGACAATGCAAATGCAAAGTGCTTTGCTTGCATCCATCATGACCACTCCAAACATCCCCAACACCACCAACACATCCACCATTCCACCACCACAACCTCCCTAAACTTTCTACCCTCCAAGGCATGGTTGCTCTACTTGTGAGCAACCGGGTCAAACCGTGGATCGGACCCGGATTATGGTCCATGACTTCCACGAAGAAATGAGGTTCATCCTCAACCACATTCTTGAGCGCCTCAACGCTCTTTCCCATCCACCATCACTTTAGGATGGTTTTTGAATAGTCTTTCTTTTATTTGCTCTTTAGGATAATTTTCATTTTCTTGTACTTAAAACACATCATTGTGTTCTCTTTTCATGATCTTTACTCATGAAAAATTTTAACTAATGAATGTTGTTTCTTATATTGTTGGTGTCATTACATAGTGTTTGGAAATGCTTGTGAATGATCATTATTACTAACAATTTTTTTTGCTTTATTTTCACAATCCATGTATCTTCCCACAAAAGCACCCAATTTAGGGGGAGCTTTGAACAAGGGGAGATAATAGCTCGGCTCATTACATTCCAAGATAGCCTCTTCTTTTGTTGAGACAAAAGGGGAGAAAATATAGAACTTGAAATTATTTATATTTGACTTTTCTCAAAAGTCAAATCGCATACTTTGACTTTCTGAAAAAGTCAACATCATGCATCAACTAGTGAATTCTTTGACTTTCATAAAAGTCAAATTTCATACCCTTGCATTATCATTTTCTTTTCAAGCTCTAAAACTAATATTTTTATAACTCTTGTACAAACTTTGTTCCTTTTATAAAAATAAAATTTATATTTTGTCCTCAACAAAAAGGGGGAGATTGTTAATACAAATATCGCCATTAAACGTTATTTATATTTTGATCTTTGCCTAAGTTTTGTTAACGACAAAAGTAAATTTAATTTATAAAAGCTTAAAGCTTGTCAAGTTTATTAGATATTAAAACAAGCTTTCTTAAACAATATATTCATCATTCAAGCATTTACATTTATGATTAGTAACATCTTGATATGACTCTAATCATTATGTATGATAATAGTTTGTAGAATGTGTTAGGTTCTTAAAACCAAACACTACTTAAGCATTTGCATATTTCTATTAATAGTAATACAACATTTGACATCATGTATTACATCATGGAGATCATTGGAAGATTCCATTAGATATTTTGTGAAGATTTGTACTCTTCATATCTTGCACAATCTTACTTAGATAGAGTTGACTTTAGACAAGATTTGATATCTTGACTGCCGATCCGGTACCATTTTGGTACACGGGCGAACCCTTTTAAGGGGTCCGCGGTCCGTGGACGCCTCGTCCAATTTGGCTATAAATAGCAATGCCAAGCCAAGTAGTTTCTTATCCTTTCTAACATACTCTCATACATATCTTCTCTCTAACCCTTCTAACTCGGTTTCATATCATATTAGTGATCTCTTTTGTAGCAAAGAAGATCAAGTCATATTCAAGCTTCAACGAAGTTGGAAGTCTTTTTATTTAGTGTTGTATGATCTAGTGTTGATTCATACTTCATTGTTGTATCAAACCATCATAATCTTGTGAGTGTGAGTGGTTAGTATTTTAGTCCTCAAAATACATTGTGTGGGAGTAGTTGTACCCTTGGAAAGAACTCGACATCTAGCTTAGTGTCGGAAATAGTGTGTTTAAGTGTAAAGGTTTCTCCACCGGTGAAAGGAGCTTGTTGACTAGTGAAGTTAAACTCGCGAGTGTGAGACTCGGGGAGTGGAGTAGGGCAAGGAAAAAGAGTCCTTGTAGGCCGAACCACTATAAACAACTTGTTGTGGTTTGATCATTTCTTTCCTTATTTACTCATTACATATTGCTTGCATATTTCATTAACATACTCAAGATCAATATCAATTGATCTTTCAATAAGTTTCAAAACAAAGTTTTTAATCGGTAAACTATTCAACCCCCCTTCTAGTTTTCTACAGTTTTGTCTAGTGGTTATGTTCTTAACTGCAAGGTACGACAAAATGCGTGTATAGCAAATTTGATGAATCTGGTAAAGGAGTCTTCATTTGTCTATATGTTGATGACATGTTGATCTTTGGCACCTAATTCAAAAACAAAGTTGACTCGACAAAGGAATTTTTGTCATCAAAATTCTCCATAAAGGACATGGGAGAGGCTGATGTTATCCTTGGTATAAGGATTAAACATGAAAGTAAAAAGAATTTCTATCTCTCGCCTCACCTATATTGAGAAGGTGTCGAGGAAATTCAATTACTTTGATTGTACTCCTGTGAGTACACCTATGGATACTTGTGAGAAGTCGATGCTTAACAATGGCAAGGTCAGATCTCAACTTGAGTATTCTAGGGTAACCGGTCGCTTGATGTATGCCATGACTTGTACAAGACCGATATTGCTTTTGTAGTGGGTAAACCGAGAAGGTATACTAGTAATCCTAGTGCTCATCACGGCAAGCGAGTTCGAGGGTAAAGTATCTCAAGAGAACTATGGATTATAGTCTCTCATATACCGGGTTATCCTTTAGTGTTGGAAGGATATAACAGCGATGCAAATTAGATCAAGAATAACAAGACAATTCGCCTACTAGTGGTCGTATTCCTACTTGGTGGAGGTGCAATTTCTTGGGCATCCAAGAATCAAACTTGCATCACTAGTTCAACAATGGAATATGAATTTGTGGCTTTAGCATCTGCTGGCAAAGAAGCTGAATGGTTGAAAAACTTGCTTCTTGAGATTCCATTGTGGCCTAAACCTATAGCACCTATTTCTATCCGTTGTGATAGTGCAGCTACATTGGCAGAGGCTTATAGCCTGTTGAACTGTTTTAACACGTTGCACACTCTCAGACCTTGAAAGATCTAGCACTCGTGGATCGTTAGTGTTGCCTATGTAATCATAAGCAAACTAATAGAAAATCTCTACAACTCGTGTTCTAAAGCGGAATGTAAACACAAGTTGTTATTACTAAGAACACTTAGATCCTCTATGGATCTTTTATTCACCTAAACTCTATGTTTTATATCCGTGTTATTACAAACTATATGGTTCCTTTTATAAACAAGGAACCCTAATCTCTTACTACCTAATCGACTAAACATGCAAGCATGCATTTAATGACTAATACACTAAACTATATTGAGCAAGACAATAAAAACCCATGCTAACCTCGGGCCGTTCAAAGATAATAATGAGTTAGCATTTAATACAAGTAGTTTACGCCGATCCTAGTCGACTTTTACCCTTCAGAACACGGCAATGCTTGTACTCTTCAAGAGAATCACTTCTTCACAGATTGCTTCTACTTGTGAAACCTTCGGCAGTAATGAGAGCATAAATCCTACTTCACATAATTCCCAACAATCCTCCCCTAAACTGGAATTTGACTTGGTTAAGTTCCAGCTTTCGACCTTGAAACATCTTTGAGACTTCAAGACTAGAGGATTGTTTTCACACATCAAGAGCAAAGAACCAATAACAAACTCATCTCTATGATGATCAACCTGAGACTCCGTGTCTTTGCAAAGACACACATGACATAATCGTACATCAATACTTATCAGTTGCATACTATTCTCATCACATCCGGTGTGTTAACATCCGAGAGAGGTGAATCATTGAAAATAATGGATTTGATGTCTCTTTACCAATAGCCATTACCACTGGAGTAGCCAAATGTTTAAGTTCGTAAACTATGGTACATTGATAACCATCTCGATTTATGAGCAAATGAAAGAACTATATTAACGGATTTGAGGTGTCTTTACCAGTAGCCGCTTTGCTTAGGACTAGTCAATTCTTAGAATTGGTGAATTGATAACCAAATATGGAGATAGGTGCCTTTACCACAATCCATATAGTGTGGGCTAGTCAATTCTTGGATTCCAAAAAGGAATAAACCATGGGGAATTGAGGACCATACAACTCTCGAATTAAGCATGGGTGGTTGCGACCCTATGATTTTGAGCAAACCATTACATTATCAATGATTTGACATGTCTTTACCAAAGTTGTACCCTTTGGACTAGCAAACTCTTTGATACACACAAGGTATATCCGGTGAGTTAAAACCATCACCTAAATACAATAAATCTGCAAAAGAAAGTTTTTTAGAATGACAAACAATATAAGGAATAGAAACATTATTAAGTAAAATAAAACAAATAATGCAAAGGACCAAATACAACACTCTCTTGAGGTATATGCCTCCCCTGAGGCCTATGCCTCCCCTTAAACTAGGCAGCTATAGGGTTAAGCATCCCAATATAGACCACTAGGTGTTGAAACCTTGGTCCATCAAAAGCTTTAGTTAACAGATCCGCCACATTATCATCTGTATGAATTTTAGCCACATTTATCAAATGTTTTTCATATGCATCTCTTATAAAGTGGTGTCTGATTTCAATATGTTTGGTTCTACTATGAAAAACTGGATTTTTGACAATGCATATGGTACTCTGATTATCAATAAAAAGAGTTGTGTTCATGAAGTTATACCCATAGTCCAAAGAATCGGTTTTGGATCCAAAGTACTTGCCTCACAAAGTTGCAAAGAGCAACATACTCGCCAAAGAGTTGAGGTAGCCACAACGGTTTGTTTCTTACCGCAATCGCCACGAGATCAATCTCTTTCCAAGGAATTGGCGTACCTCCAGCTTGGATCTCCTATCCATTTGCACCAAAGCATAATCACATACTATATGCTTCCAACTTTAAAGGAGATTCTTTTGGGTACCAAAGGCCCAAAAGAGGTTGGCCTTTGAGGTACTTAAAGATCTTCTTGATTGCATTGAGATGGGAAGTAAGTGGAGTGACTTGATGTCGAGAGCACACACTTACAAAAAAGGTAATATCAGGCCTTGAAGCTGTTAGATACATTAATGAACCAATCATAGATCTGTATAAATGAACATTCACGTGTAGATCCGGATCATTGTTGGCTTTCGTTTTTGGAGCTTCATAAGGTGTTGTGGCAGTCCTGATACCTTCCATGCCGAATTTCTTCAACATGTCCCTCACATATTTATCCCGACTGATAAATATCCCATCCTGCTTTCATTGAACTTGGAGACCCAAAAAGAAAGTGAGCTCTCCCATGGCACTCATCAGAAATTCTCCCTTCATTAGATCCTCGAATTCCCTACACCAAGCTTCTTTAGTGGATCCAAAAATGATGTCATCCACATACACTGACAAGTATGATATCTGCCGAGTTCTTCTTCTAAAAAGAGTTTTATCAATGGCACCTCTCTCAGTAGCCATGCTTCACAGAAATGATGAAAGCCTAGCATACCGTGCCCTTGGTGCCCGATGAAGTCCATAAAGAACTTTAACGACTTTGTAAACATGAGTAGGATGATCTGGGTCTTCAAATCCTTTGGGTTGTGTGACATAAACTTCCTCTTCAATCTCTCCATACATAAAGGCACCTTTAACATCCATCTGATATAACATGAAGCCCATGTAAGAGGCATATGCCAAGAAAATTTGAATGGCCTCTACTCTGCAAATGTGCAAACACTTCATCATAGTCAATCCCTTCCTCTTGCCCGTAACCTTGAGCTACTAATCTTGCTTTGTTCTTAATCACCACACCCCGTGCATCTCTTTTGATTTTCATAATCCATTTAGTTCCAATAGCATATTTCCCATCTGGTAAAGGTACCAAGATCCAAACTTGTTGGTTCTCAAACTGCTTGCATTTCGCCTTGCATTGCCTCAATCCAGCTTGAGTCTTCAAGAGCTTGAGAGACACCGGTTGGTTCTACTTGGGAAAGAAAACATGCAAACAGACAATGCTTGTAGTCTGTGTGATTGTCTCTTTGCTGATTTGAGACATAAGAAAGAAAAGCAACCTGTCCAAATTTAGGGCTAGAGATAGCCTTCGAAGTTCTAACAGGAGCTAGAATGTCTCCAATGATATTCGATTGAGGGTGAGAAAAGTTGATTCTTTTTAGTAGCAAAGTGGGGTTGACTTCAATGGTAGGTTCAAGATTCACAGCTTGGTACAAAAGTTGTGTCATAGGAAGGTGAGGAGAAAATGCCAGATGTGGGTTGATGATTTCCAAGATCCGGGAAGGACTTGGAAGCGAGTATACGGTTCCCCAAAGTCTGTGGACACTCTAGTAGGAGTAGGAGTAGTAATGTGATGAGCTTTCACAGATTTGATGACAATGGGAGAGATCAGATCGACTGTCATGAGAAAAATGGTTTCCAATCGACCTCATTTGCAAGCTCCCCAGCTTACCTTTTCACTTCAAGCTTAGCAAATTCTTGAGTCTCAGAGCCTAGCAAGGTCCTCAAGATAGTGTGATTCATCTTCACGCCGCCAGTAAGTATCTCTTGAAGAGTTACCGCAACATTGTTGGGAGAAAGAAGGCACAAGAATGGGATGTTCATCATCTTCAAATTCACTTCCGTGAGTCAGATCCAAGTGTACCTGCATTGTTAGTGGGATAATGAGAGTCGCACTTTGGTTAGCCATATGTCCGGTATACCCCGATAATCGCTAGGTAGTCGAGGTCAAAAGACCACACATGACCCTCGCCTTGAACATTGGGCTTATCCTCCGGTATATCTCTGTGTTCAACGCCTCCTCAATCTTCTTGGCGTATAAGTTGTACACTCTATAAGCCTTGCTATTAGCCGTAATAACCCACAATATAGCCATCATCACTTTCTCATCGAACTTCCCAACGGATCAAGGGTGTTTAGAATGGTCACTTGACAACCAAAAGGTTTGAGGTAATGAATGACAGAAACCTTCCCAAAGAGAAGTTCATATGGTGTCTTGAGGTGAGGTCTAGTAATGGAGACCCTGTTAAGCACATAGCAAGTCGCCAACAAATTCAAAAACATAGTGGTAGCTTGGAGTCGCAAGCATAGATCTTGCGGCCTCAATCAAGGTCCGATTCTTTCTTTCACCACCCCATTTTGTTGCGGGTTCTTGGATTGCTATAGTCCTCTTTATCCCTTTAGACCTCTGAGTTCTATAATAATGGCATTCTTGAACTCTCCCCATTATCACACCAATTCCTTAACCTTCTTGTTCAACTGATTTTCAACGAGAGTGATGAAGTCTTTCAAACTGAGTTGTTTCATCTTTAGTTCTTAGAAAGAACACCCAAAGAAAATCTGCTATAACCATCCGTGATGACCAAACAATAGAACTTGTGATCAATGCTTTTGACTTGAGTTGGACCAAATAGATCCATATGTAACAAATGAAGAGGTTCAGAGATGATGATCAATGCAGAAGGATGTTTTGTAGGATGCTCGTGTTGCTTCCCTTTGTTACATGCAACACAATTATGATCATTGGAGAACACTTTGGTGGGAAGACCTTCGACAAGACCCCTTTTGGAGAGAGTGTTTATAGTTTTGAAATTCACATGAGCCATTCTCCTATGCCATTTATTGGACTCATCCAATGATGCTTTAGCCAAAGAACAGTGAGGTCACCATCGGGGTGAACATCATTGAGGTTGAATGTGTATAGATTGTGAGTTCGAGGACTCTCAGCCAGAATTGAGGTATCTTCTTGAAGCTTGAACTCTTTAGAAAGCACAAGACATTCATTTTCAGAGAAGAGTACCTTGTTCTTGGTGTCACAAATTTGTGAGACAGAGAACAAGTTGAAGTTCTGAAGTTCCCTAACATAGTACACATTCTCAAAGTTCAGAAGAGGTGTCTTGATTGTGCCTTTTCCAATAATTCTACCATCACTTCCACCAAAGGTCACATTCCCTCCTTCTTCAATAGGAACAAAATTGTGCATCATATCTCTATTACTGACATACTCGTGAATGTACCACTATCAACAATACCAATATCTTTATGTTTAAGGGGATGATCCTATAAAACAAACATATTTACAAAGGAATGTTAGTATACCAAGGAGGCTCAAGTCATTGTTGACTTGAACCTCCATTGTAATGGATCATTAGATTTAGATTTAGCAAAAGAGTAAGATCCACCATTGTTCTTGGGTTTCCATTGATAGTTAGGTCTTTTATTATTCCAAGAACAACTGCCGAGGACTTGAAAGCGGTGCCCCAACATCCTTTCCTATTTTTCATAGAGTCAACATATGCAGGCCAATAACCATGTTTAAAGTATGGGCTAGTGGGTCGCACATAAAGTCTATTAGGAGATTTCCTCCAAGAAGGGTCAGTTCTAGCTTGTGGGACATGTGGTGGAATAATTTTAACATTGGTCCACACTGTCTAGGTTTCTCACTAAGAGCACATGCACCTGATCTTTGCTCATGAAATTCACAATCCTTAATTAAATGAAATTTACTTCCGCAAACAAAACAAGTCTTCTTTTTGGAATATGGATTCAACAAAGAAGATGTTCGACACATGTAGAAGTATTTGAACCAGAAACATTAAAGGAATTGTTTTTAACAGACAAATTATGCAAAGATGTAAAAGACAAGTCTTCAAGTGAGAAACAAGCTTGGAAGTTGGTTCCTCACAGCTTATCCTAGAGGGCTTGTAGATAGTCTTGGGTGTGCTTGAGTGTAGGCTCGGTGAGGGCTTGGGAAGGTCGACTTATCACTTGGATCACATCCGTAGTAGATCCTTGATCCGATGAATTGTCACCGCCGAGAAAGAGACAAAATCATAAGATGAAGCATCGTTGTCCGGCAAGTCTTTTGACTTTTGCCATACGTATGGTGTGATCCATCAAAGTCAACAAGTAATAGACAGTGTCAAGGGCATGAATTCACCTCTAATAGGTCCAGTGGACAAGATGCAAATCACCTTCCTTTTTAAAATGTTCTAAGCCTGCAAGTGTAGATTTACGCCCATCATTCCTAGCTTCCAAACCTACATACTTTTGAAAACCTAAACCTATTCAAGAGTTCACCGATCGACTACTATAGATTTCTTTAGCTAGATTGTCACCTGATATCAACCATTGTTTATGTCTAGCTATTTCCTCAACAAGTTTCTCTTTAAGCTCTAGATTCTCAATAGTATCGGCTTTTTCATTTTCAAGCTTTCAAGTTAATGTTTACAATATCTAGATCAAATTGAAGCACCTTAATCTTTTCTTCATAAGCAATCTGATTCTTTTGAAACCAAACCTTTTTGTCTTTCTAATGTTTTTAACGAAAGTTTATAAGCTTCATTATCAACATAGCATGCATTGTATCTAGGTTTCATAGTATCATAAGCTTCTTTTAGTTCATTGTATCTCTCACTACAACCAAATATACGATTGTGTACAGAAAGACCATGAAGGTAAACCGATCATGCCTATCTTCTGAAGTGCATCTTGCCGCCAGTAATTGCTTCTTCTCAGACGCAGCCTTCCACATTCACAAGGTCATGAGCAACCCAGTTGACCTGTTCATCCAAGGTGACTAGAGCTGCTGAAGTGCTAGCTCCTTTCGATTCTCACTGAAAGGTATTGTAGCCGGTACTCTCTCCATTCTTCCTGCCTTTGCATTCCCTCAGAAATGACCCATCCGTGGCAAGAGAAACACTTGACCTTTCTCCGCCAAATCGATTTGGATCCTTTCCCTTGAATCCAAACTTCCTTCCCTCGCCTTCTCTTCAAACCTCTTGATATCCATCGAAAGCATGGCCACTTGCCATTTCAAACTTCATCTCCTCCATCTCAGTGGGTCCACTTGATCAAAGTCTTCATATACCGTGATGCTCGAGTGTCATAGTCGGAACAAAGAGTGAAGGACATCCTCCAATATACTTCCAGTCTTAGCTTGAGGATGTGAAGGAGTGGGATGATAGGATGATGATGGTAAATAAGATGGACTAGAAGCATGCATCATCATATTCGAGTGGGATGTCCCAACAAAGGCTGAATGACCAGATGAGGTTGCACGGTAGGGAGATCTGACATCAGGTTCAAGAGATCTGAGTTTGTTGTATAGCTCGTTGATGAGTGTCTAAATACTCATCATTTTTATTCCTTCTACACTGCAAAAACAGTCAAAAACACTTTGAAAAGTCTCAAAAAGACAGAAAAAATATTTAGACTGTGTTTTATGCAATAATTGTCAAAATCTAGTCCCTAGTTATTCAAAACATGATAATTTTTCATAAAAGGCCCTCAAGGATTTTCAAGTTGTCAAAATTAGCCTTATAAAATTCAATTTTACAAAATGGCAACTTTAGTCCCTGAAATTTCAAAGATGGACATAAATTACCCCAGGACATTTTTAATTTGAAAATTATTATTTTTGGTCCTTGGGAAAATTAAACTTGTCAAAATTGGTCCTTTTGATAAATTTTGGAAAAGTGCAGTTACGGTCCCATGGTTTTTGTGGAATGGCAAATATGGTCCTTGTGATTATATTACCAAACCAATTGAACTCCCTTGCCCTTTTTGAACCCTCTATCCCGTGACCCCCATATATCTAACCACCCATCTTATTCCCTTCTCCCTTTTATCCAAAACCAAAAGTCACAAACCCAGAAAAACCCAATCTTCCTCTTGGCGCCAAAGTCTTTTTGTTCCCTCTTCTCAATGTCCCTGTCTCTCCCATTTACCCGTGCAAGCTTCACATGCCTACCTATGGTTTCTCCCATCTCTTCACATGGCTTAGCCACGCTTGTAATCCACACCTCAAAAGCCCCATCAATGGCTCATGTTATCTCCAGAGTTACACCTAACTGCTCATTGGTCAGGATCAAACTCAAGAAGCACACAATGATGTTTTTGGTTGTTTGTCTCACAGAAGAAAAACAAGACAGAGAAAGAACCAAGAGATGACAGTTTTAAATTTTTTTATAAATAGTGGATTAGAGAAAATTTGTAAAGTTGTCTAGAAATTCAATGTTCTAGTCCCATTTTAAATTTCATTGTCATTTTACATTGTTGTAATTTTTAATTTAAATGCAATTTAATTTCTTGTTTTAAACTTCAGTAATTGCTATTGTCTTTGGTTCATGTTTTAAAATTTGTCATAGGTAAACTTAATTGTTTTAAACTTATTGTGAGTTTCAATTGGTATTATAAATTAGTTCTTTTAAATCTCATACAAATTTTTGTCTCAAGTTTCAAAAGTGTTCTGCCCCATAAGGCCATGCTTGGATCAGTTTAGTTTTTGGGTCAAAAACATGTTTTGACCCATTTTGGGATTGGAAATCAATTCATTTGAATCTTGGCTAAGTACTTTTGATGTTATTTAGATTAGTTTCAATCTGCAAAATAGTTTTTGGGAAGATAGATCACAAAATCTAAGTTGTCCAAACAACCCCTTTTGATCTCACTTTTAGTTTAGCTTAAGTAGGTGTTAGCGTTTGAAATTGTTCTTACAAGTGCCCTGTAGGTAGATGTTAATCTGTCGAAGCTTATTGGATCCTTTTGAGCGTATGTGATAGCTTAATTTTGCCTCTAACGTTGCCCTTGTGCCTCTTATTTCTCCTGTAATGTTTCGTGACGCCCCACTGCTCCCTTTTTGCACAGACCGTCACAAGCTCATACAAGCTTGTAAGTTTCTCCAAATTGGCTTTTTGAGTTCTTGGGAACATAAAGATCAGGTGTGTTAGCTTATTTCAGTTTCTTAGGTTAGGTAGTTAGCTTATTTTTAGGTCCTTAGAAAGCCCCTTAACTGCTTTTTTTTGTCCCCATAGCTGCAGCTTTTCACCTTATTTCTTTGCTTAATCTGGATTAGTGTAGTGTTTAATTAATGTTGAGATTAGGGTAGATAGTTTTTAGCTGTTAGTAGCTTACTTATAAGCTTATAGAGGATCATTTAGAGTATTCCTTGTCCACTCGTGCTACAACAGTTCACGACCTTTTTTTCTTCTTAATTTAAGCTTTTGTCCAAATCGCTTGAAAAAGGCATTCATACAGCTTATTTAAGTGTTTTCTGAAGTCAAAGTTTTTTATAAAAGTTGTTTATTTTGAAGCCTTTTTGAGTTCCAATAGAAAAATCAAGAAAAATCCAATAAAAAAAATAAAGTTGCAAAAAGGGTAGAGGACAGATTCAACCCGTGACCTCTAGCCTTCCACCCACCACAACACCACACAACCAACACCATCGCCCTTGGGACTTCTTTCAGTTTACCTTCGCACTATTAAATATTTAAGGGCTTTTGGCAGTTTTGAGAATAAGCACTTCCAAGCTTAATTTTTGCTTATTTCATAAAGTAACCTCTACTTTAGTTATTTTTCTTAGGTGCACCATTGTTCAAAGTACTTTCTGTGATTTTTCCAAATTTTTGTTAATTAGTTTAGTATTTTTAATCATTTAATTCGTGTTATTTAGTTTTTAATTCGTAATAAATAAAATAAAAGTCGAAAAAATACCCGGCTTTTTCCTAAAATTATTTTTAGTCATTTAGAATGTAGGAAAATTGATTTTGCACTCGTAGGACTTAAATTGCATCTTTTTCACTCTCGGGGCTCGGGATTAGCTCGGGGTTTCGCGTTTTCGCATTTTAGCACCCTAGGATGTAGTTTAGCATCGTTTTATTGTTTCTTAGGCTTAGTTATAGTTTATTTAGATTTTACTTAGTTTTACATGCTTTATTTTCATTCCCGTTATTTAATTTGTAGGATAACGAAATCAAAATCCAAATTTCTTAAACCAATTCAAGTCCTAATCACGAAACTCAACGACACCGTCAATTTCACACCTCGTTGGGACACGACTCGGGGAAATCACTTTCCCGGTATCACTTTTATCACACCCGTAAGATTTGGCTCGTTAACCTTTTTCCTAAAGGGTTGATTTGTCGAATTTTACGGTTATTTTGATACACGTTGATATTGTGTTTTTCACCACTCACATTCACAACGAATCAAATTTTAGGCCATGCCGAGGTGTGTTATACATTATCGTGATTTTTGCGATTAGTGACTTGAAGAACCTTCCTCGTGAAGTTATTTGCTTTCCAAAAACCCAAAAAACCAAAAATATTCTTCTCATTCCTCTTATTCGTTGATTCTATTTCTCTTACCCTCTTTCACCGTTTGATTCTACTCTTCGTATCCTGTCGATCACTTAATTCTATTTCTTTAACCCTCTACATGTTTAATTCTCATGGCGACGATCGATTATCGTCGTTGTTTCCACTGCAAAAGCCGTATGGAAGAGGATCAGCTTTATTGTCAGAATCACGATTGTTTATGTAAACGGTGTGGAAGGGTTGGTGCAAGCAAATATTGCTATTGGTGCGAATTATCCGATAAAAACTCTCTCGATGATTCTCCAAGTTTTTCCGACAACCAGCCACAACCCGAGATTTGTTCTATTGTTTCTGAACCCAAACCGTCTAGAATTGATCAAAATCTTTCGCGATTTACGATTAAGGTTAAGAGAAAAGAGCAAGAACCGGAGACCAAAACGGAAGTGGTGGAAACTGCTAGCTCTGAGAGCACACCACTTGTCCCACCTCCGGAATCTTCAAAACCTTTTTCGACTAAATCATGAACATACTTCAAAATTGCTTGAATGAACTTCGCTCAAGATTCAATTTCGGAAATACCGCTTTTACCTACCATTTGTGATGTTGTTGAGCCCTCGATTCCTACTCCCGCACTGAGATACCTTCGCTTCGATCAAGAGTATTACTACGGTTGTGGAGACGTGTTACCGAAAGGTTTCCGTTGTTACAAATGTATGTGCGAGTGGTGTGGAACCTATCTCATTGATGGATGTTGTTCGATTTGTGCCGAGAATTCATTCGCTTATGATTCTAACCCAAACTCTTTCAATTATCCTCAAAACAATTTCAACTACCCTCCACAGAATTCATATGAACCACAACCGTACTATCATCATTTCAGTGATTCATCGTTTCATAATTTCTCTCCTCAATACCCTCATTGTGCTAAGTGTGGGGGTCCTCATGATGATTATCAATGTCAATCGTGGAATCAAAACTATGGGCCTGACCCTTGTTATAACGCTCCTTGTTTTGACAATTTCCAACCCCCACAACTTCCCGTCATTGATCCATTTCCTCATATGATTCTTGAAGAACTTTCCGAGGAACAAGCGCTACAAGCAACGAAAGATATCAAGCCGATGAACGAGCAGCTCAAAAGCTTCTCCTATTGAACGAAGCTGCTCAACAGCGTCTCCTATTTAACGAAGCTTGCTGTCTCGATGACGAGGATGAGGAAGATTGGGATATGACAAAGGACAAAGTGCATATCTCAAGCCCACAAAGTACCGCACATGTCCACTCTCCGCCCTCATATTGCCTATCTACCATAGAACCTTCGGATAACCTTTTAATGGGGGACGAGCATCTTAGCACTATTTCAGAAACGAAATTGTCTTGTGTTGAGAACCTTGTCCCAACCCCAAGTGAGTCCGAGGTCATTTCTGGTGATATGTGTGATGACCCTCTCGATGATGATTCTTCTCCCACCCCGAAAGAACCTGTTGAGGTGATCTCCGAGTCTGAAAATGACTATACGTCGTTTGATGATTCCTTATCGTGTGGAGACATCGAGTATGTTGAGGAGACACCTTCTGAGCTCGTTAGCTTGGAAGAAGTGAGAGATGTTGATTCCGATGATCTTGATATGGACACTGATTTTGAAACGGACGATGAAGATATTCTTGTTGTGTCCGAGAAACCTTTTGCTATGGCGTTCACTAATCCTCTGTTTGACTTCGATTCTGAATTCAATCTAGTTTCAGATAATCACATCTTTGATATTCAGAATGAGGATAGTGACTCTTACATGGAGAACCTCGTTACATCTCCATCTTTACCCGAAGATAAGAATAGTGGCAATCCCACTTCGACGTTAGACCTTCTCGAGGAGTTCTCTGATGAACTCGCTCTTATTGATCATTCTCCACCGGGAGATGATGATGCTCACTTCGACTTTGAAGCCGACCTTACCGAATTGGAAAATCTTATTTACAATTGGTCTTCTGATAATTTGTCGAGTGACACTCGTATGGAAGAGGTCGACTCAATTCTTTCTCCGGATGACTCGATACCTTCGGTTTTCGTGAGTGACGATTATGGCTTAGGTCCATCATCCACTCGTTCGCCTGCTAAACCGCCGGATGATGGAACCTCTTCTAAGCCCGATACGGATGTTTTCATTGCTTTCGGTGGATAAGATTTATGAACATTCCCTTAATGTTCCTCAATCTAATCTTTTCAACACCCAACCCACCCGTTGTCATGAGATTGACACTTTGCCTTCTCCTCCCATTTCTTCTCCATGTCTTAACTCCTACGGGAGTGAAGATACCATCTTTGATCCTGCATTTCTCTTTCTTTTGAGCCGGTTATATCTCATCGGAGTGGAACTTTCAGCACATTCAATATCTATCCAAACTATTTGAATGAAAGTCCGATGGACATTTTCTATTCCACTTGCTCCCCCATGGACCAATGAATTCGGGGTCGAGTCAAGCTAGTGACTCGAGAAACAAAAACAGTAGCACACTATATGGGTTTTCACCCATATTTCTGATTTCTTTCTACTTTCTACCACCCTAGTGTGGGAGTTGCCTCACGTTGTATATAAGTTTTCTAAAAAAAAAAAATCCAAATAATGGCCGTAGTATTTCCCTTTTACGTTCTATGTTTCGGCATAACCGCCGGTACTTTGAATATTGAGGGCAATATTCATTTCTAGTGTGGGGAGGAATTCTCACGAATTTTATCATGTAATTATACCACCCAATTCCCCCATTTTTGGCCAAATTTTTTTTATGGTTATCAGTCTGCCATGTCTAATAAACAAAAGGATTGGCTAATCCAGGAGCAAATGGCTCTTGGTAAAGATATCTCAAATCCGTTGACGGCTTGCAATTTGCCCAAAATTGTATGGTGTTCAGCTCACCATATCTTTAATTAGTGAAGAGTTGGCTAGCCCGTAAGTTTATGGCTTGTGGTAAAGGCAGTTGGAAAACCATAATTGGTAATCGACTCACCAAAGATAATATTGATAATTTATCTAAGAGTTGGCTAGTCCAGAAGCAAACGGCTTCTGGTAAAGACAAATCAAATCCGTTGGAAGCTGGTGGTTTGCTCAAAATCATATGGTTATCAGTGTACCATAGTTCTTACTTGAACTAAAACATTTGGCTACTCCAGAAGTAATGGCTTTTGGTAAAGGGATTCAAATCCATTAAGTTTTCTTAAAAGATTGCTAGGGACTAGCAATAGTTTAGTGTGGGGATTGATGAGTGTCTAAATACTCATCATTTTATTCCTTCTATCTAATCGCAAAAAACAAATCAAAAACACTTTAAAAAAGTCTCAAAAAGACAGAAAAAATATTTAGACTGTGTTTTATGCAATAATTGTCAAAATCTAGTCCCTAGTTATTCAAAACATGATAATTTTTGATAAAAGGCCCTCAGGGATTTTCAAGTTGTCAAAATTAGCCTTATAAAATTCAATTTTGCAAAATGGCAACTTTAGTCCCCGAAATTTCAAAGATGGACATAAATTACCCCGTGACATTTTTAATTTGAGAATTATTATTTTTGGTCCTTGGGAAAATTAAACTTGTCAAAATTGGTCCTTTTGATAAATTTTGGAAAGTGCGCATTTGTCCCTTGGTTTTGTGGAATGGCAAATATGGTCCTTGTGATTATATTACCAAACCAATTGAACTCCCTTGCCCTTTTTGAACCCTCTATCCCGTGACCCCCATATATCTAACCACCCATCTTATTCCCTTCTCCCTTTTATCCAAAACCAAAAATCACAAACCCAGAAAAACCCAATCTTCCTCTTGGCGCCAAAGTCTTTTTGTTCCCTCTTCTCAATGTCCCTGTCTCTCCCATTTACCCGTGCAAGCTTCACATGCCTACCTATGGTTTCTCCCATCTCTTCACATGGCTTCTTAGCCACGTTGGCAATCCACACCTCAAAAGCCCCATCAATGGCTCATGTTATCTCCGAGTTACACCTAATCGCTTTCAATGGTCAGGATCAAACTCAAGAAGCACACAATGATGTTTTTGGTTGTTTGTCTCACAGAAGAAAAACAAGACAGAGAAAGAACCAAGAGAGGACAGTTTTAAATTTTTTTATAAATAGTGGATTAGAGAAAATTTGTAAAGTTGTCTAGAAATTCAATGTTCTAGTCCCATTTTAAATTTCATTGTCATTTTACATTGTTGTAATTTTTAATTTAAATGCAATTTAATTTCTCGTTTTAAACTTCAGTAATTGCTATTGTCTTTGGTTCATGTTTTAAAATTTGTCATAGGTAAACTTAATTGTTTTAAACTTATTGTGAGTTTCAATTGGTATTATAAATTAGTTCTTTTAAATCTCATACAAATTTTTGTCTCAAGTTTCAAAAGTGTTCTGCCCCATAAGGCCATGCTTGGATCAGTTTAGTTTTTGGGTCAAAAACATGTTTTGACCCATTTTGGGATTGGAAATCAATTCATTTGAATCTTGGCTAAGTACTTTTGATGTTATTTAGATTAGTTTCAATCTGCAAAATAGTTTTTGGGAAGATAGATCGCAAAATCTAAGTTGTCCAAACAACCCCTTTTGATCTCACTTTTAGTTTAGCTTAAGTAGGTGTTAGCGTTTGAAATTGTTCTTACAAGTGCCCTGTAGGTAGATGTTAATCTGTTGAAGCTTATTGGGTCCTTTTGAGCGTATGTGATAGCTTAATTTTGCCTCTAACGTTGCCCTTGTGCCTCTTATTTCTCCTGTAACAGCCACTGCATCAGCCCACTGCTCCCTTTTTGCACAGACCGCCACAAGCTCATACAAGCTTGTAAGTTTCTCCAAATTGGCTTTTTGAGTTCTTGGGAACATAAAGATCAGGTGTGTTAGCTTATTTCAGTTTCTTAGGTTAGGTAGTTAGCTTATTTTTAGGTCCTTAGAAAGCCCCTTAACTGCTTTTTTTTGTCCCCATAGCTGCAGCTTTTCACCTTATTTCTTTGCTTAATCTGGATTAGTGTAGTGTTTAATTAATGTTGAGATTAGGGTAGATAGTTTTTAGCTGTTAGTAGCTTACTTATAAGCTTATAGAG
>OU343216.1:171991770-172071463 GCA_910596185.1 Chrysanthemum makinoi
ATGTTTTTGATAATGATGGTAGAATCCTTATGAGGTGGTATTCAAAGGGCGGCTTCTTTTAAGGAGGCAGAACTACCATTTACTTAGTTAGAGCTGATGTTAGTGTTTTTGTTCGGACTTTTAAATTTTATTAATGGGTTGAAGGCAACCTTGAATCTTATTTTAATGAACATGTACATTTATATTTTTATCTCCAATATGCTTAGTGTTTGGCGGCAACTATGCCTTTGACCTCTTGATGTGTTTCTTAGAATAAACTTTCCAACTTGACCACGAGTGCTAGCTCTAACCGCTAAGTTAGGGATCTTTGATGCTTTTTTGGTAATCGAATGTGTATATAACATGGTCAGTGTAGTCATATGGCATGTTAGTTTGTAGCTTTGGGTAGATTAAGTCAGAATGATTTTTTATCCTTGCAGATATCTATCCCTTTAGGAGTGGGACAAAATAGAGTAGTGTCGTGGCCATCATGTTTCCAGCGGAACTACATGTAAGTATCTTTTTTTGCACTTCTCATATATTTTGCTTCTTCAAATATGCGTATTTTTCATACTTTCTTGTAATGGTTTCAATAGTATGGCCAACTAAAACCTACTAAAACTCATCCATTTTGTGGCTACAAACAAAAGAATCTATATGATCAAAATCATCCATTAATCAAGTCAAAAGAGACTCCACCAATCTGATGTATTTCATAAGCAACAAATGTTACAGCACTAGCAGGGGCAACATATTTTAGCCAAATACAGGGGCATGTGTGAATTTCAAAGATGAGTAATTGTTGACCCATAGCCAAATACAGAAGTAAGAGTACATGTTGCCCCACATGGTTTTATACACAGAAAGTCTCATTGTTTCAATGCAGTCATTCAAACCTCCTCGTGGGTTATATGGAATATAGGAACCATGTTTGTTTTGATTTAAAACCCCAAACGAAAAGACATTTATGCGAGGAAGTAAAGAATTTTTCACATAATTGTATCTCTTATATAGATGTAATTTGTAAAAGTTTGTTGCCTAGTTGGATCGATTGGTTAAACGATCCATTGGTTTCTTATATGATCCCTTGTTCTATATTTAGTTATATTCTAGCTCCTTGCTAGTTTTTTCTTTTTAATGAACATGTCGTTCCAAAAAAACCTATCATTTTCTTGTTATAAGCGTATAACCTGTGTAAATTGAAAAAAGTACCTTGATAAGATCAGGAAAATATATGCTCGGTCCTCGGAGAGAACCCGCAACAAAGGAGCATCTGGATTTCTTTTTTTTGAACGACATCTGGATTTCTAATAGCTACACTTTTGAAAATTTTAGCTTCAGGATTCCTGGTTGAATGATGAGTAGTACGCCGTCAGGTAGTTACATTTATGGTAAGTGCATAGTGACATGTTACTAATTAAGACAATTAAAAAGTGTATATAAATATGACATTACCTGCTAGAAGTTTTTGTATTTTTTGACCAAGTTTAAGTCATTTGCACTTAGGGCAGCAACTTGTAATTTTGTGATTTCAGAGACATTATCTCCAAGATTGGGTGTGATACAGCCAAGGGCTCGAGCTGCTCTAACTGCCGCAATGCCAGTATTGACATCACATATAACCACTTTTCCATGGATATACAACTTCTTTCTAAGCACCGCATATAACAACTCCTATAAAATAAAATTTGGCTAATTAGTCCCTACAGCGTGACATAGTTTGTGGGTTGTTCATTTATGATTTACTTAAGAAAAGCTTGGTAGTAGAAACCATACCTTGCATCAGCTTTAGTGTAGTTGTTTGTCACCTCTTTTCCATACGAAATAGGCACTTTTCCTTCACTTGAAGGGAAAGAATTAATAGATGAACTCTACAAAACATAATAAATCAGATCCATTAAAGCTCCAAATTGTGAGCCATTACAGGAAGGAAGGTTATTATGATACTCACTGCCACAGTGAGCATATATGGAACATCATTTTTATGGAAAACATTGTAGGACCAGAATTTCCAGCACAGCTGACTGTTACTATACCTCTTTTACAGGCATATAAAGCACCAAGTGTAACAACGTTGGAGGTAGGCTCAATTGATTTTCTAGGGCCACTGTAATAGTTATGATGTCAATGTCGTCAGCTATTGCATCATCGAATGTTGTCAATATATCTGCATCGTTACATTCTAATTCACAGACTTTATAAGCAGTGATGCGTGCCAAAGGAACACCTCCTCTAGCAGTTCCTTGTGCTAAATAAAAAAAAAACAACCAACCCAGATCAGCCCATTAATATATAAGAGGCGATATTGATACTTATGTGAAAAGATTGTACCTTAAGCAAATCGGATTAGATTCTCAAGCATTCAGACGGTGGTTGTTGCATTTGGAGAAGAGATTAGTTATAATATTATGTTTTTGATAAAGGATAGGGCATACAAAGAAATAAAGGTAATGGTGACACCAGCACTTTCAATAGCGTTAGTTTGGAGTTGATAATAACTTGAAGTAACTTCTTCAATAACAAATTAAAACCCACTTTAAGAAAACTACGTATAGTTGATACAATATATGTATTGATTTCCAGAATAACGTAGGTACCATTCCACAGTGGTCTGACAACTAAGTGGGCTTCACTTATGTATTTTCTTTCACTTCTACCTTTGTCTAGCGATCGTGAGCTGCTACCGTTGTGTCCAAGGTGTGTACTGAAAAAAGATTGTCCATTGCCGCATGCAAAGATTTTTTTCCTTCAAGAACATCATCACATAAAGCTGAAAAATAGACAACAAACCTAAAACGTAAAGGAAATTAAGATATGTTAGATGTGCCAAACAAACATATTATTCAATACAAAACATTTTAGGTGGCTAATGGGTGGGTCAGATCAACACCTGTATTGATTGTATGATTCGGATTAGGTGGAATTTGTTTATGCCTTAAAAATACACTTTTATAGCGCATAAACATCAAAAAAATATCTACTGATCTAATTAAACTATAAAACTAATCATAGATATATACAAGTCAAATATTTAATAATAATAATAATAATAATAATAATAATAATAATAATAATATACCTGATGATTGATGATTCCAGAGATTAAGAAAAAAGTAGTTAAGATTGTTTTTAGGTGCCACAATGATCGACAGGTAGGTAGTTATAATGGCCGCACACGCGCGAGGCTTTTTCTAATTTTTTAAATAATGTATTTTTATATATTAAAAACAAAATAATTTAATCTTTGTTTTGTTTTATAATTTAAAACTCGTGTATAATATAGGGGCTTTTGAAGAATGACTTCATAATTTTAACATGTATATTAATTAATAAATGAATTACTATTAAGATATCCACTGTGGTGATTATCAAAAAAATTATAAAAAAAATGAAAATGTCTAAGAATATGTAATCTATAGTGGATATTCAATTCAAGACTATGTGACATGAATAAGTCTAACATACTGAAACTTCTCATTAAATTTTTGTACATGATATTTTTATAAGAGGTAAGCCACACCCACAAAAAAACATCTAAAAAAACATCTACAAAATAAGATGTGATTGGTCTATTTTTTTATAGTTTCTCTCCTCCCTGACACCTCATTTTGTGAATAGTTTTGTAGATGTAGCATTTGCCTATTAATAAAGCTTGGTTTATAATAGGTTAATACAACTACAATTACAGAATAATCTGCATCAACCAACTTCACAACAGTTCAAATGAGTCTCTCTTAACTAACTCACTTAATGAGTCTTTTTTTACTAACTCACTTTTATAATAGTAAACCCAGTTAGCAGATGCTATATAAGGTTTTAAATTGCCAACTAAAGCAATGGTTCCATATATACCAAGGCCAATTGACCTATTGTTGAACAACTAACACTTTCACATTACTAGCACATTGCTCTTAGGTCTTTAGCATTTGTAGATGAAAAAACTGGAATAGAAGAGATGTACATGATTAGCAAAGTTAGCTCGAAACAAAAGAAGTAATCAAATAATTTCAATCAACACTGCAATATACTTTTTAGTCAACTTCATGTTGAAACACAAACATGAATTCAAAAGTAATGACATCTTTCCACATAGCACATGCATGATCATGACAAATAATCTTTTATGTGATCATAAATTCCCAAATTTATCTTTCTAAGTGTCTCTTATTAGTTAAGACTGATACATATATAGACACAATCTTCTATGCTAAGTTCACCTTTGTTATAATATTTCAAAGATTTACAGAGAGCTTTAATCATTAGCTTCTTCATTAGGAAACTTCTAAAACAGGATACTGCATTATAAGTTTTACCAAACACTCACAATGACACCAAAAAAAAAGTCTTATCGGCTTTAAATAAAGGGGTGTTTTTGAGTGTTTATTTTAAAATGCATATTGCTAGAAAAAAAATCAGTTATGAACCTGCTCATTGTTGAGTTTTTATTTAGGGGGTGTTTGGGATTGCGTTCTAATACTCTAATGAAGCACACTGAAATTTCAGTGTAAGCTTTATTTTCATTGTGTGAAGTTTGTGGTGCAGCATGAATCATGACGACCCTTCCAAACACTACAGTGAGCTTTTATTTGGCAGTAAGCTAATCCAAACGCCTAAGCGTTTACTAATTGCTTCAAATTAAATGCCTATGATAGAACACAAAAGTACTCAATCATCTTTAGTGAAAAGCCCTTTTTATATATATTTTGTTTCCATCCAACTTTCTTGCAAGAAACTGAGAATAGTTTATGAAAGATCTATACTTTAGTTTTTTTCTTAAACAATTTACATAAGATCGTAAGGGTCATGTAATATAGATATTTTTTTAAAAAAGAAAGTTTGAATTTTTATAGTTATCGACATGAAGACTGAAAATCTATGCTACGCTAATCTTTAAGTCTTCTGTATCTAGTCTTGTACTCTGGCATGATTGATTACCTTCTCTTCTCTAGTACTCATTACACGGCCTGCATACCGGGAACGAACACTTGTTGTAAGCAGCAAATATATCACTAATTTCGATGCGCCAACGTGCCACTACATCTAGCGTATCTTCCCATTCAAATTTTCGTAAAAACTTGGCTGCATCATAAATCAATAGCATAAGCAATGTGAAAAGGCCAAAACCCATACATTTCAATATCATTATTCATCATTCAAGAATGAGAATCGAAAATGCAAGAAGTTTTTTCCTTCCTATTCTCTTTTCCCAATGTATGACCTGAACAATACAAAAGCTTGGGTGATCAGCTAGTGAGAATTTAATAAGCTTAGAATCAGCTCATGTGGCCTCGATTTAGATGATAGATGATATCTTTTTTATACTATAACTTTTGAGTAAGTCCGCCAACCATATATTTCCTAACAGCTCTATACAACTATATAATAATCCATGTGAGATTCTACCAGTCACACGCACATGTAAACAAATTTAACAGCAAAACATGCTTCTTAGTGCTGCTGAACGCTATATACATCTCGATTTGTAAACTATGTTTTGACTACACGTGGCTCATAATTTGTCTTTGTTGCAACAGTATCGTTTACACAAGCACCCTCTTTCTTCCTGTGTAAAGCTTGAGAATTAGCAGGATATTAAAGAAAATATTTAAGGATATGTGCAACAAGTAGGGTTGGATTAGTTGGAAAACCCCTTGCCTCTCAACCGAGAGGTCAGGGGTTCGATCCTCACTCCCTACAAAAAGGCCGGAGGTCCTTTCTACCTTTGGTAGAACTGGAAGCAGCCCCTCTACCTTAGGTAGGGGTAAGGCTGTCTACATCTTAACCTCCCCCATACACCGGAAACGGTATTGGGTACCCATAACCCGTGGAAGACGGCATTGGGCGTTACTTTACTTTTTTTTTTATTTAAGGATATGTGCCAGTATAGTAGTGTTTTCACATACTGCCTCTTTAAGTCTGGTGGTGGAATACTGATAGCTCCACTTTCTATTTCATTAGACTGTGGGACTGCAACTTCCTCAGAACTTTCACTTGGAGCAACCATGGACTGCAGACGGGTCTCTAACGCCTTAGGATTTGAAGAGGCTGCAGGATGCACAACGCTAATCACTAATTGTTTAGTATAAAGCAATTAAAGATCAATATGGAACATGAAATTCTTGAGGTGGCAATTTTGGCTCATTTACATATAATTGTGTTTTCCACACTTATTTTTAATTGTGTGTTTTTATGTATACATTTCCAAGCTTACACCAAGTTCACCAACAGTCATTACGCCATACGCTTTATACAAACAAAAGCTCCATACTTTAACATCCGCCCACGCAGACAACTATACTATTCGCGCGCTCACGGCTTTGCTCTTAGCGGCCAATTAAGTACTTCCCACGAAATAACCCATCCTAGAAGTACTCCTATCCGAGCACGCTTATCTACAACGTTTTATGGGATTGGCCCACGGCATGTCATCTCTCATAAGGCTAAGACTTTACTCGCGTACAATCTACCTTTTGTGTCAGTATGTGGATGAATTCTCTCTATGATACACCCGATTTATTCTCACCCTTTGAAAGGACTCAACGTCCTCGTTGAGTGTTTCCACACAACCCAACCAATGTTGGTCGCTCTGACACCACCTGTAATGTGACAACATGTTACGAGTGATATTAGAGCAACCAATAGACAGACGACGTGGGGGTGTGTCGCGCTACTCAACAGATGTTGATGTGGAGTCAAGTGAAGAAGCGAAGAGAGTGGGTGTATAGAGAAAAATTCATCCACACATGAGTGAGACATAAGAGAGATGTTGAGGACATAATTGATGTTTTAGCTTTATCGGTTCGACGCGTTTTGGGCCAAACACTGCACATTCCATAGAAACTTTGTAGTTGGCCATTAGTTGGGTACCATGATGAGAACCAACTTACAAGTGCTCAATTGGTGTATCAAGAGGTCAAAATGGACAATATTGTGGTTTATATAGGCGGATAGCGCATCATCTCTATCCATTTTTCCAAACATACCCGTTGACTTATTGGTGCGCTCAGCAAGCGATCAACTAAATCCACAAGCCGCCACTTGAATGGCGGACCGTAACACTTAAAACTGCCCAGGCGAAATCAATGAAGATGGGGAGTATAGTGTTTCCCCGGGTCGTTATGTCCCAGCGAGCTGTGCAATGGATTATCAAACGTAAAGTGATCGGGAGATTTGGACGGAAAATGAGATTTGGAATGATTATATAACTACAGGAAAAGCCAACAAATTACAACGGCTTAAATGCAAATTAAAGGAAATTAAAAAGATAAAATCTATTAAATAAACGCTATCACTATATTTAAAGTGATGAACGTTTAAAACTTAAAACTAAAAACTTACGTTTAAAATAAAATTTACGTAGACGTACAAAATAAAAAGTGATATCTAAGAAATAAAAGTCCTAAAAATATGAAAATGACATTTCTACAATCCTAATGATAAAAGAAAATTTTTAGAAAAAGAAAATTATTTTTATAACTAATTATCTAATTATTATTAATTAAAAACTATTTTTAACTATTTAATAATTACCTAAAATACAAGAAAATAGGAAATAAAGCTAGAAAAATAAAATTAAGACTTAGAAAAGTCTAAAATATCAAAATAGACTTTTCAAAACTATTTTTGTATTTTTCTGATTATTTTTCTATTTTTTATGAATTTTAAACTATTAAAAACTAATTAAATTACTAAAAATTACCAAATAAACTATGAAAAATCTGGAAAATTACTTTTTTCACTTTTTATATTTATCTAAACCTAAGAAAATTGAAAAATTATTTTTTGGAACTTTTTCTCAATTATTTGCAATTAAAGCTAATTAAAATTGATAAAAACTGATTTTAATTAAGAAAAATAGTAAATGGTGACTAAAAATTATGAAAATTTCAGGGAAATACTAAAATGGTATTCTAAAGCTAAGAAAAATATAAAAACTAGGGCTTAAGTGGAAGAAATCAGAGCTGCTATGAAACTGATCCTAATAAGCTACTTGGAAAATAAGCTAATAAGCTCTAAAGTGAACCATCTGATAACAGAAGCTAACTAACACTGAAACTACTCTACAGCAACTATTGTAAGCTAATTCTAACACCTAAATAAGCATGCTACCTAAGATTAGAGCAAACTGATTCTTAAGCTAAACAGATAACTGACCCTAAGTTTAAGCAGTAGCAGCTGCTTATTTAATAAGCTAAAGTTAAAAACAAAAGTTTGGTTCTCTAGTCTACGGTCAGGAGATTAATTATCCAAGATTACAGCTAATGAAGACTAGTATTAAGGAAGCTAGAGAGCAAATTAAAAATGCAAAACAAGGACGTTGTGAGACAGAACAAATGGGCAGTACCAATGTTTGAGCTAATCTAACTACTTATCCAATAAGCAAATGAGAAAACCAGATAAGTGGTCTTAAAGACCACCTAGCCAACTGCAAATTTGCCAAATCTTAGACCCTAGTTACTTGAAATGAACAGTGTGCATTTGCTGAAAGTTTTGCAAAATACTGATAATTGAAACAGTTGACTTTTGAAAAACAGTGACTAGGTTGACTTATTTGAGATTTGGAGCTAATTTATGGACTATTTATGATGTATTGAGATAAAGTAAGGCTGATACAACCTATGTCTATGAGTTCTAAACAAGAAACAAGCTTATGAATGTCTAAAATCCAAGCAGATAGCTGCTGAGACAGTTATGAGTTGATTTGACTCTGAGCCTTGCAGGCACAAGTAAGTGACTCAAATGAGTCTCAAATGACTACACAAACAAGAAACAACAGGAACTAAGCATGGAGCTATCCTCTAGTACAGTTTAAAGATCAATTCCAAACATCCCTTTAAAACATGATTTTCAAACAAAAACTAATCCAAAGATTGAACAGGCATAAATCATGATCAAACTAACTTTAACTATTCTAAATTCTACTATTAAGACAGATTTTAACAGATTATGAGTACAATTACATAGATAAGCAAGAAATACAAAAATGGCTTAAAAAATGAAAAGTTGAAAATCTTACTCTCATGAGTCCACTGCTATTGCAGGCTAAACCAAACCTTAATCCTACTCTATTCTAAGCTAGTTTAACCCATGATCAACCTCTGCATCACCAAATCCAATTCATTTGCATTTTGAGTGATGGTTGACTTTGTTGACCAATTGAGAATTTTGAGTAAAATCTGATTAAGTGACTTTCTAAGTGAATGATAACATAAAGTAGACTTATTAAAACTTTAGATAAGACTTATACAAGTTTATAAGTCCAAAACAACAACCAAAAATAACATTCTAATTTATAGAGATTTTTGAAAATTGCATAAACTGTAATTAAAATGGAAACTGGAAATTTGTTTTCAATAAAGATTTACATACACTTAATATTGCTCAAACAAGAGCTTAAAAGCTTAAAAGTACACTAGTAAACTTGAAATTATAAAAACGACATAAAACTAAAACTACACTATACTCCTTGCTTCCTTCTTTCTTCCTCCTTTTATACCCATTCTCTTTCTCTCACTACTCTGATTGAATCCCATCAAAAATCTCCACCATTGGATGACTTAGGGTCATTTTTGGCCATAGATTGAATTTGGCGGGAAATGGTTATTTGACATTGTGGGCAGGTGAAGAGGTATGCATTAAATGAAGTTTGGAGTTGTGTGGGAGGAGGGACAAAGGAGATGGATAGGTGAGGAGGGGGTGGGAGGAGATGTGTTGAGAGGTTTGGCGATGGAGTGAAGAAGAAAAATTGGCGCCAAGGTCTTGTTTGACCCAGGGTTAATAATCAAAGGGGGGTCCAAAATTGGTTAGTGCAGGGGTCACAATGGTGTGAAAGAGGTCCACAATGGGTTTAAAGTATTAATAACTTAGGACCTTTAGTGTAAAATCGAAAATAGAGGGACCATAGCGCCAATCAGAAAAGTTACTCCAAGGACCAAAAGTGACAATCTCACAAAGTGTAAGGACCAAACTTGCCATTCTCAATTTTCCAGGGCCATTTCTGCCAATTCTTAAACTTGAAGGACCAATTTGTAATTTTCTCAAAACTTTTTATATTTTTCACCAAAGGACTAAATTTGACAAGTTATGATTTTAAAAGGACCTTTGGTGACTTTTCTTTTGAAATTTTGACTCGGGGACTATTTTTGACAATTTTAGAAACTTGGGGGCTGAAACGCAATTTTGCAAAATTTGATACGTTTTTCATCCGATTTTGATATTTTTGCATTTAAAACACATAAAACACTGATTTGTGATAATTTGATCATTTTGATGTGTTTAAAGTGTTTTCGAATGATTTTGAGTTTATATTGTACAAAAATGATGAGTATTTAGACACTCATCAATCCCCCTGCTGAGATATTGCTAGTCCTAGCAATGATTTGAAAAACATAATGGATTTTAATCTCTTTACCAAAAGCCATCACTTCTGTAGCCAAATGTTTCAGTTCAAGTAAGAACCATGGTACACCGATAACCATGTGATTTTGAGCAAACCACAAGCTTTCAACGGATTTGATTTTGTCTTTACCAGCCGTACCCTTCGGACTAGCCAACTCTTAGATAAATTATCAATATTATCTTTGGTGAGCTGAATACCAATTATGGTTTTCCACTGCCTTTACCACAAGCCATAACCTTGCGGGCTAGCCAACTCTTCACTTTTTAGGATATGGTGAGTTGAGAACCATACAATTTTGGGCAAATTGCAAGCCATATAAACGGATTTGAGAAATCTTTACCAAGAGCCGTTTGCTCCCGGATTAGCCAATCCTTTTGTCTATTAGACAAGGCGGATTGATAACCAATTGAGTAAGTGAAAAACACTTACTCCAAAAAAATTTTGGCCAAAAAGGGAATTGGTATAATTATATGATAAAATTCGCTTCCCCACACTTAGAAATGAATATTGCCCTCAATATTCAAAGTACCGCGCGGTTATGCCGAAACAAAGAACGTAAAAGGGAAATATTACGGCCATTATTTAGATTTTTTTTTTTTTTTTTTTTTGGACATGTGGGGCAACCCCACACTAGGGTGGTAGAAAGTAGAAAGAAGTCAGAAATATGGGTGAAAACCCATATGGTGTCCTACTGTTTTTGATTACCGAGTCGCTAGCTTGACTCGACCCCGAATTAATTTGTTCATGGGAAGTAAGTGGAAGAGACAATCTCCATCGAACTTTCATTCAAGATGTTTGGATAAACATTGAAGCACGCGAAAGTTCCACACCGATGAGATATACATAGAACCGGCACAAATGATAACGAAAATCCGGGGGTCAAAGATAGTGTCCTCACTCCTCGACGAGTGAAGAAGAAGTCACGATATATGTGAGGAATGGAATGAAGATTTTGATAACAATAAGGATCCATTCTTCATCATCTTTAATTTGAATTTGATCATTTAAGCTCATAGGGTGATTTTTAACAAAAACCTCGGGAGGAAGAGACGGGGTAGTGTCCTCAATGAGAAAACTCTTATGATAGAGCATGTCTCCCCCCGGGTCAAGATCAAGATCAAAATAGAAATGATCATACTCCGGAGGAGATATGATATGAGAGATTCACCTGAGAACTCCTCGGATCTAGATCAAAGAGAAACAAATCATACTCATGAAGAGAAAGATGAAAAGTGGGATTGCCACTACTCTCCTTTTTAGTATAATCGTCATCAAAACGGAATACTTCAAATTCGAGGAAAAGAATCATTGGAAAAAGCCTTAAGTTCAGGAATTGGTTCGGGCTTTTCCAAGTCACTATCCATAACAGGGATAGGAGATGAAGGAAGCACGCAGAATGATTCGATCTTAGAAACGAGGAGATTTATATTGAATAATTTTTCACGAAGTATCTCGTCCTCAATTTCGGATCATCAGAATCTCTCGCATCCTCTAAGCTAACTAGCTCGGGTAAGTCCTCGACATAATCAATGTCTCCATAAGATAAAGAATCGTCAAACGAAGTACAATCGTTGTCAGAATCGGAGAACATATCAACATGATCATTTGGAATGTCAAGAGGAGGGTAAGAATCATCATCAAGAGGCTTATCACACATATTACCGGAGATAACCTCGGACTCACTTGGGATTGGGACAAGGCTCTCAACACTAGGCGATTCCAATTTCGGGAATAGTGCTAAGAGGCTCGTCCCCCATTATGAGAGAGTCAACGGGTTCAACAATGTTTGTTGAAATATGATCATCGAACTCTTCTAAAATGACGTCACTTCTCTCAACCGGTGTGAGTGAAGGGGAAGAGTCGGAAATGAAAGGCTCGAAACAGGATTGGTTGTAGACAAACTCGCATAATATTCTTTCATTTGAATGGAATCCTCATCATCATCGAAAACGAAAGTCTTGTGATATTGGGTTGATGTAGCATTATAAGCCTCGTCATCGGTGGCTTGACAATCGTAAAAAGGATGGGGACCACCACAAATATCATCTTTCGTAACGGTAACAACGGGCTCGATTTTTGCTTCATGCATGAATATCATTGGTAAGCTCAGCCATCTCAATCGGTTTGTTTCTCGTGAGTCGAACTTTTCGATTTGTTCTCGATGATCGTCAATATATCCCTTGGGGTACGATATAAGATATTGCCACCGTGGCTTGCATAAGTGAATCTTGATCAGTTTGCATTAAAGCATTGTAGAATATATCGATCCGGGTAATTCCAGAAACCATGATGTGGGCATTTCCATAGGAGATCTTTGAATCTTTCCCATGCCTCACACCAAACTTTCATCAAAGCTGGAAGTTTGTAATCTCGTTCTTAAGATTTTCCGTCTTAGAATAAGGAAAGAAATGATTTACAAATTTTGAAACGAGATCCTCCCAAGTAGTGATCGATCGAGGGTTCTTTTTCGAGCCAATTACATTTGCCCCGAGAGAAAATGAGAATAGCATCAACTTAATTGTGTCCTGAGGAACATCCCTATATTTTATGGTTGAAATTAATCTATCAAACCATCGGATGTGAGCATAGGGATCGTCCCTCTCAAATCCATAGAATGGATTTGACATAATTATGAATTAAACGGTTTGTATCTCGAAATTTTTGAAAGAATCTCCGGTACAACAACGACATCTTAAGTAACCCTCGGGTGGGTACTTGGAGCATTTCGAACATCGTCATGTCCGATTAGAATTAAACATAAGAGGAAAAGAAGAGAATCAAATGGTCAAGAGGATACGAGAAGAATAGAATTAAACGGCAAAAGAGGGTAAGAGAAATAGAATCAACGCATAAGAGGAATGAGAAGAGTATTTTTTGGTATTTTTGGATAAAAAAATATAAACATATACAGATGGATGGTATGAACAAAGAGTGAATATCCAAATCACTAATCTGCTAGACGTAAGATAATAAGCACGGCTCGTGGCGCCAGAAATTTAGTGTGCGCTCAGGCAGTCAGCTAAATCACACAACCCGCCACTTGTGAATGGCGGACCGTAACCCGACAAAAGCGCCCGAGAACGAAATCAATGAAGATGGGGAGTATAGTGTTTCCGGTCGTTATGTCCCAGCGATGCAATGGATTATCAAACGTAAAGTGATCGGAGATTTGAGAGAAAATGAGATTTGGAATGATTATATAACTACAGGAAAAGCCAACAAATTACAACGGCTTAAATGCAAATTAAAGGAAATTAAAAAGATAAAATCTATTAAATAAACGCTATCACTATATTTAAAGTGATGAACGTTTAAAACTTAAAACTAAAAACTTACGTTTAAAATAAAATTTACGTAGACGTACAAAATAAAAAGTGATATCTAAGAAATAAAAGTCCTAAAAATATGAAAATGACATTTCTACAATCCTAATGATAAAAGAAAATTTTTAGAAAAAGAAAATTATTTTTATAACTATTTATCTAATTATTATTAATTAAAAACTATTTTTAACTATTTAATAATTACCTAAAATACAAGAAAATAGGAAATAAAGCTAGAAAAATAAAATTAAGACTTAGAAAAGTCTAAAATATCAAAATAGACTTTTCAAAACTATTTTGTATTTTTCGATTATTTTTCTATTTTTATGAATTTTAAACTATTTAAAACTAATTAAATTACTAAAAATTACCAAATAAACTATGAAAAATATGGAAAATTACTTTTTCACTTTTTATATTTATCTAAACCTAAGAAAATTGAAAAATTATTTTTTTGGAACTTTTTCTCAATTATTTGCAATTAAAGCTAATTAAAATTGATAAAAACTGATTTTAATTAAGAAAAATAGTAAATGGTGACTAAAAATTATGAAAATTTCAGGGAAATACTAAAATGGTATTCTAAAGCTAAGAAAAATATAAAAACTAGGGCTTAAGTGGAAGAAATCAGAGCTGCTATGAAACTGATCCTAATAAGCTACTTGGAAAATAAGCTAATAAGCTCTAAAGTGAACCATCTGATAACAGAAGCTAACTAACACTGAAACTACTCTACAGCAACTATTGTAAGCTAATTCTAACACCTAAATAAGCATGCTACCTAAGATTAGAGCAAACTGATTCTTAAGCTAAACAGATAACTGACCCTAAGTTTAAGCAGTAGCAGCTGCTTATTTAATAAGCTAAAGTTAAAAACAAAAGTTTGGTTCTCTAGTCTACCAGTCAGAGATTAATTATCCAAGATTACAGCTAATGAAGACTAGTATTAAGGAAGCTAGAGAGCAAATTAAAAATGCAAAACAAGGACAGTGGCTGCTGAGACAGAACCAGTGGACAGGTACCAATGTTTGAGCTAATCTAACTACTTATCCAATAAGCAAATGAGAAAACCAGATAAGTGGTCTTAAAGACCACCTAGCCAACTGCAAATTTGCCAAATCTTAGACCCTAGTTACTTGAAATGAACAGTGTGCATTTCTTTGAAAGTTTTGCAAAATCGATAATGAAACAGTTGACTTTTGAAAAACAGTGACTAGGTTGACTTATTTGAGATTTGGAGCTAATTTATGGACTATTTATGATGTATTGAGATAAAGTAAGGCTGATACAACCTATGTCTATGAGTTCTAAACAAGAAACAAGCTTATGAATGTCTAAAATCCAAGCAGATAGCTGCTGAGACAGTTATGAGTTGGATTTGACTCTGAGCCTTGCGAGGCACAAGTAAGTGACTCAAATGAGTCTCAAATGACTACACAAACAAGAAACAACAGGAACTAAGCATGGAGCTATCCTCTAGTACAGTTTAAAGATCAATTCCAAACATCCCTTTAAAACATGATTTTCAAACAAAAACTAATCCAAAGATTGAACAGGCATAAATCATGATCAAACTAACTTTAACTATTCTAAATTCTACTATATTAAGGCAGTTTTAACAGATTATGAGTACAATTACATAGATAAGCAAGAAATACAAAAATGGCTTAAAAAATGAAAAGTTGAAAATCTTACTCTCATGAGTCCACGCACTATTGCAATAAACCAAACCTTAATCCTACTCTATTCTAAGCTAGTTTAACCCATGATCAACCTCTGCATCACCAAATCCAATTCATTTGCATTTTGAGCTGATGGTTGACTTTTGTTGACCAATTGAGAATTTTGAGTAAAATCTGATTAAGTGACTTTCTAAGTGAATGATAACATAAAGTAGACTTATTAAAACTTTAGATAAGACTTATACAAGTTTATAAGTCCAAAACAACAACCAAAACTAACATTCTAATTTATAGAGATTTTTGAAAATTGCATAAACTGTAATTAAAATGGAAACTGGAAATTTGTTTTCAATAAAGATTTACATACACTTAATATTGCTCAAACAAGAGCTTAAAAGCTTAAAAGTACACTAGTAAACTTGAAATTATAAAAACGACATAAAACTAAAACTACACTATACTCCTTGCTTCCTTCTTTCTTCCTCCTTTTATACCCATTCTCTTTCTCTCACTACTCTGATTGAATCCCATCAAAAATCTCCACCATTGGATGACTTAGGGTCATTTTTGGCCATAGATTGAATTTGGCGGGAAATGGTTATTTGACAGTTGTGGCTTGAGTGAGAGGAAGGAGTATGCATTAAATGAAGTTTGGAGTTGTTGTGGGAGGAGGGACAAAGGAGATGGATAGGTGAGGAGGGGGTGGGAGGAGATGTGTTTGAGAGGTTTTGGCAGAAAAGATGGGTGAAGAAGAATTGGCGCCGGTCTTGTTTGACCGGGTTAATAATCAAAGGGGGTCCAAAATTGGTTAGTGACGGGGTCCAATGGTGTGAAAGGGTCCACAATGGGTTTAAAGTATTAATAACTTAGGGACCTTTAGTGTAAAATCTGAAAATAGAGGGACCATAGCTGCCAATTCAGAAAAGTTACTCCAAGGACCAAAAGTGACAATCTCACAAAGTATAAGGACCAAACTTGCCATTCTCCAATTTTTCAGGGGCCATTTACGCCAATTCTTAAACTTGAAGGACCAATTTGTAATTTTTCTCAAAGGACTAAATTTGACAAGTTATGATTTTAAAAGGACCTTTGGTGACTTTTCTTTTGAAATTTTGACTCAGGGACTATTTTTGACAATTTTAGAAACTTGGGGTGGCTGCAATTTTTGCAAATTTGATCGTTTTTCATCTGATTTTGATATTTTTGCATTTAAAACACATAAAACACTGATTTGTGATAATTTGATCATTTTGATGTGTTTCTGAGTGTTTTCAGATGATTTTGCAGTTTATATTGTACAAAAATGATGAGTATTTAGACACTCATCACTTATTAGTAAACAGAATTTTATGGTTGTTAGTCTGTAACTTTCAGGATTGAATAATAATACATAAAGTCAAATGTTGTAATGGTCAACAACACAAAAATAAATCGTTGACTTAAAAACATATATATACTATACAATAGTTTAGTAACAATTGGAACTGTAAAATCATTCGAGTGAGTGAGTCTAGAAAAAGGTTCATTTTTCAAAACACTTCATAGTTCATACAAACAAAAGCTAACCACTTAGGGATGGTACGGTGGTACCTCCACAGGTAGTTAACTTGGTATACCTATTCTCCATTCTAATTTTACAAAAGGGTTCTATGGTTACATGAGTGAACACATAAACCAACCTCACACACAGTATGTTCATTGCATATGAGTCCTATGTCAAAGAAAACAAAAAACGCTCGTGTAAGAGTATCTTGAAAAGTTTTCTCAAGAATCATATTTTCATAAAGTTCCAAAGTTATTCTCAACACATATCTTGTCAAAAGATCTTCAGAATGAAACAATAATCAAAGTATCTATTGCTTAAAAACATAAAAGGAATCATAGCATAAGGATACCAAAACGAATTCCAAAGTATCATGAGGATTTCAATATAAGGAAATAAAGTAACGAACCAAATCTTTCTAACCACTTATCAACTTCAGCAAGAACCCGAGTTGATATTGATTATTTGTCTTCGTCTCTGTAAATTCACAAAATCGAAACCAATTTGGTATTTAAAAGACCATTTCGAGAAACGGATGAGACTAACTGACCTCACATTGATTCTTCGAGCAAAGTATGCACAATTGTTTGTCTTTGTCTATGTAAATTCACAATAAGCGATATGAGGTATGGTTGAAATGGTTATATATTACCAAGTAAGATCACCAAGCGAAGCTCGAAGACCATCAACAATAGTGTTTGTTTGAGCCAAGGTTATGATTCTACCAGATGCTTTTGATTGTGCAGCATCATCAACTCCTTTAGGCTCAGCAGCTACAACGCGTATAGCAGGACTAATGGCTTTAGCTCCAATTGCGGCTCCAGATATCAAACCACCACCTACAGGTTTCTAATTTACATCACAACAAGAAAAAAACGACAGCCGAACAAAAGATCCAAAGTGATAACAATAAATACAAACTGCTTATTGGAACTATTAGGGTGTCTAGTTGCGGGACCTGATCAAGAAACTCGAGTGACAATGTACCCGACCATTGAAACAAAACAATTAAAACCTTACTGTGTAATACTTTTTAATTTATTTGCAATGAAGAGAGACACGACAGGATGAAATTATAGTTACTTCAATACCTTATGAACAACACAGGTCTAATTACCTTGTTTGCTTGTTTCCTCTCTAGATTGCATATTCGCCTCACTCCATATGATCTGACCTCCATAACGTTTCACATTCTCGACTTTGCATTTTGGAGCGTTGTTTGGTAGCCAAAGCAGTCTTTGTAGCATCATTACCACTAAAATCCAACAGAATCAGAGTAAAAATATTGCTAGAAGCTAAAAACTATCACAGAAATAAGCATTCTTGCAAACTTTAATATATCTTTTACACAAGATCGATTGCTAGTTTGCTATAAAAAGTCAAATACAACCAATGAAAAGGTCAAATACTCAAACATATACTTCTTGCCGTTGTTACAAAGATAACAAATGCTATGTTCTGCATTGGTTATAAATGAATCTTGGACGGTTAACAAACTTAAACTAATTTGAAAGTTGAGAAAAAATATGTTTGGCGCTTAACAAATACTATGTCCTGCATAGCATTATACCTGCTGTGAGTTACGACTCCTTTGGTTGCTTGTTCATCATAGAGAGAAAATATATCATTTGATGCACCTCGGAATTTAAAAGCTCTGCTGATAAACATTAAAGAGAAAGTAGATTGAGAAAATCATGCTAAATTCCATCATAATAAGCAACGTTATGCTACTTTCAGTATAGACAGAAACTTTATACCCATAAAGATATCTTTAGTGAAGTAATATAATTCCTGTAATCATAAATGACACACTGACTATTTTTGAAGATATCCAAAAACTGAATCAAGTTAACCCAACATGCTTAACTTTGGCTTGTTATCTAAGCCACCCAATTTTCCACGTCTAATAACAAGATAAAGAAAATGGATAAGACATTTCTTACCCCTTTTGGAAGCATTCACACTTGAAAAACAAAGTTTTTCCAGCAATTATGTTTAGGGTCTCTGAAGATAGGACTGGAGTTACATGAACATACGGTTTTATAAGTGCCTGGGCTTTCGATATTGATTCGATATCAGCAGCATATTTCTTGTGCTCTTTCAGGCTCTGATCTTCCATTCAGATAACCAAAAATGTAGGTTTATTTTTTCTACTGCAATGAAAAAACTGATTATTTAAACTTAATACCGCACGAGGTCATAGTTGATATAAACTATGAGGGTCTTCGCCTATTTGATTCAAAAGAGTCTGTTGCTAAAATCACCAAACAGAAGGCGTATAATTTAACTTTCAACCCCTGGCGCCCATGTAATAAAAAAGTTAATTAACCTTTCCATACGGCACTCCAGATACTTACGCTTATGAACTTTTACACCAAGCTCAGAAAAGACATAGAAACTCACCATCTCAAAAAATAAAAACATTAAAAGCAGTCTAGTTTCTCACAAGAATAGAAGAAGAAAAAATAAGCCAGTCAACTTAGAACTAATTATGTTGTTTAAAGGTGACCAAATAGATATATTTTACCTTATTTTGGAGCATTGTCCAGGCCCTGCCACTTAAGGCATATCGATCTGAATTGAGAACAAATCTAGAGGAATGTAGAAGATTATGCAATAGATCCAAATCACTCTGCCCATCCCCAACCTATTCCATGAATTCTTGAAAAGTTCCAGTTTGTATAGACGGTGATCAGTTTAGCAATCTTCAATAAACGATATTGTTAGGATACTACCCAATATATTAGAACTGAAGTTAAAAAGAAAGTTCAAACACAAACATAAAATCTTAAAAAAAAAACACAATAAAACACAAAATTAAAGAACAGATTTTCAATTATATTAACCTGGCTCGCTCTTTTTGTGCCTCCATCCTTATATTATCTGCTAACAGTGTCAAACATAAAACTCAACAAAAACAATATCCAATATCTGCTTAGAGTGTAAAACTAAAAAATCGAAAAAACCTGTTAAACACATAAGTCGAAAAAAAAAATAGGGATTATTAACCTGTAAAACTAATAAGTCTAAAAAACTTGTTAGGCATTGTTGGGTGTATTTAAAAAATAAAAATAGGTTAAAAATATTTAAGGAATAATTATCATATATATCATATTTTTTTTAATTGTTATCTACATAATATAGATTCCTAAAATACAAATTGCATGATTTTTTTAACATCTCCTTTTTTGTATTTATTTGAAAGATATAAATCAAAAAACAATTTACTCTAGAGGTAAGTTGTTTATAAAACTCATGAATGACCCAAGTTCAAATTCAATACATGTCTTATTTTTAATTAAACAGTTTTTAAAAATAAAAATTAACAAATAAAAAACTAAAAAACGAATTTTAAAATTAAAAAAAAATTGTACATTTATTCAAAAAAACGCCACATGTCATTAAAAAAATTTTAAAAAAATGCCACATAAATACATTGATGACATGGAAATATGACATGGCATTATGGGATGTCAAGTGGCATTTTATGTGGCATTGATGACATGGAAATATGACATGGCATTATGGGATGCCAAGTGGCATTTTATGTGGCATGCCTCCTCTTATATATAATGTATAGATATATATATATATATATATATATATATATATATATATATATATACATATATATATATATATATATATATATATATATATATATATATATATATATATATATATATATATATATATATATATATATAGGATGCCAAGTGGCATTTTATGTGGCATGCCTCCTCTTATATATAATGTATATATATATATATATATATACACACACATATATGTACGTAGGCTCCGGTTCCATTGAGAAGGTTTTTATTTTGAGAAGATTGAGAAATCTTCATTTGAACAAACTGATTCATGTTTTTGATTTGATTCACAAGTAAACATCATTTTATGGTGAATCGAATCTATAAATCACAAATCTGATTCACAAATCATTGTTAAAATTGAGTTATGATGATGATTCATTAAATTTGTACAGATGATTCAGTATTCTACATGTATCGCAAAATCAAGAGATTTTTAACATTGATTCAAAAAAACTTTACACATTTTGAATTTTAATCACATTAAAATGAGTTTTACGCTTGAAAAACACGAATCAAAGTTAAAAATCTATCAATTTTGAAAACCTTCTCAATCTCCTCAAAATAAAAACCTTCTCAATCGATCCGGATTCTATGTATGTATATATATCTATAACATATATAGACTAAAATACACGGTTGGTCCCTAAACTTACCACTACGCGTCGTAATGGGACAAACCTTGCATTTATCATCGTGGGGAGTCCAAAACTTGGGTTTTTAATGCCAAACTAGTCCCTTGACCACTAATGCCGAAGTCAATGTCTGATTTTTGTCATGTAGTCGAGGGTATTTTAGTACATAGACATTTATACTTTTGTTTCTTTACATTTGATTTTGTCATTGTTTCTTCTCTTCTTGTTTCTGGTTATGTGACTTTTAAGTTCATGGTATGTGACTTTTAAGTTCTAAATACAATATCTTGCAGCCGTTTTGGTACAATATTATTTTATATTGGTTATGTGAAATATCACACCCAGTAAAAACTATGGATCGGAACGGGTAGAACCACGACCATGACCCTGACACCTGAAACGAGACCTGCAGGAACCACAAATTGAACCAAGATCAGAGTTCAGTAAAGTTTAAACATCGACTAAAGGTCGGAACCAAGATCAGCTTTCTTTTGGATATTTGCTATAAAATGATCCATTTTGACCCAAAAGAACTAGTTATAACTGCCAAAAGAATACAAAATTTTTGAGTTCCTTTTTTTTTAATATATATATTTAACAAGAATGCGAAGATTTCATACTGAAACTTCCTTTTTGTGATTGATTTCAGATATTTATCTGCATTTTGTTCTTGTTTCTGAGGTGTTTATAGGTGCATACACATTGGTAGTTGACCAACCATGAAAACCATGACATTAAAAGAATGTTGTTGTTTCTTAAAGAAAATACGAAATCCTAGTCGAATTATTCAACATGCACTTCTTGCTTCCGAGACATCATGTTAGTAGCTGAAAATTACATATTTGACACAAGGTTTCTGGTGTCATACTTTAACCCACGTCTGTTTTGTGTGACAGTTTCCATCAATGAAATAGAGGCATTATACGATCTTTTTGAGAGATTAAGCTACGCTATCATTGAAGATGGCCGTATTCACAAGGTATCATAAAAAAAAGTTATAAATGTATATGAATCATGAATTTTAATAGCAGTGCTCTCATTGCAGAAAATAATGGAAACTCATTCAAATGTGTCTTTTTTGCATTTTATAAATAGGAAGAGTTCCGGCTTGCTCTTTCCAGCAATAGCAGCATGCAGAATCTCTTTGCAGATAGAGTGAGTACACAGTTTTTGAGTTTTTCTTATCTCAAATGTGTTTTTTCCGCCTTAAATGTTGAGCTTTTTCAATCATTTCGATCTAGGATGAATCTTATTTTAAGGCTATCAGCCCAAATGTTTTGATTTCTTGATTGCATTACTGCAACTGTTTGAGTCATTTGACATCAAGAAAAATGGAGTTATTGAATTTGATGAATTCGTTCGTTCGCTAAGCATCTTCCATCCTAATGCACCAGAATCAGATAAAATTGAATGTAAGATACTTTTAACATGAGTTAATGATCTATTGCCACAAAACGAGTTTATTTGACTTCTAAAAGTCGTATTTGACTACTTTTGAAATTTGTGAGTCATTGTAAATTCATTGATACTGACATTATATAATATCATTGCAGTCATGTTTAGATTATATGACTTGAGGCACACTGGATTCATAGAACGCGAAGAGGTAAATTAAAACACACTAAAGTTCCGACCTTTAGTCGATATTTAACTTTTACTGAACTCTGACCTTGGTTCAATTTGTGGTTCCTGCAGGTCTCGTTCCAGGTGTCAGGGTCATGGTTGTGGTTCTACCATGTTAATACAAATATCGTCATTCAACGTTTTTTATATTTTTGATCTTTACCTAAGTTTTGTTAACGACAAAAGTAAATTTAATTTTTATAAAGCTTAAAGCTTGTCAAGTTTAATAGATATTAAAACAAGCTTTTTCAAATAATATCTTCATCACTCAAGCATTTACATTGTGATTAATCATATCTTAATATGACTCTAACCATAATGTATGATAGAAGGTTTTAAAATGTTTTGGTTTCTTAAAAACTAAACATTACTTATGTATTTGCATATTTCTAAAAATAGAAAAACAACACATGACATCATGTGATGCATCATGGAAATCATTGGAAGATTTCATTAGATATTTTGTGTAGATTTGGACTCTTCATATCTTACACAATGTTGCATAGATATGGTTGACTTTGGCAAGATCTTGATATCTTCTTTGTCGGACCTCGGCGGCACCAAAACTCATAACGGCAGAACCCTTTTAAGGGGTCCGCGGTCGTGGTGCTTGTGATGGTTTTGGCTATTAATAGCAAAGCCAAACCAAGTAGTTTTTCATCCCTTTCCATCATACTCTCATACATATCTTCTCTCTAACCTTTCTAACTCAGTTTCATATCATATTAGTGATCTCTTTTGTAGCAAAGAAGATCAAGTCACATTCAAGCTTCAACGAGAAGTTGGAAGTCTTGTTTGTTTGGTTTTGTATGATCTTGTGTTGATTCACACTTCATTGTTGTACCAAACTATCCTAATCTTGTGAGTGTGAGTGGTTAGTATTTTAGTCCTCAAAATAAATTGTGTGTGGGAGTGGTTGTACCCTTGGAAAGAACTCGACATTTAGCTTAGTGTCAGAAATAGTGTAAGCAAAGTGTAAAGGTTTCTCCGCCGGTGAAAGGAGCTTGTTGACTAGTGAAGTTAAACTCTCGAGTGTGAGACTCGGGGAGTGGAGTAGGGCAAGGAAAAAGAGTCTTTGTAGACCGAACCACTATAAACAACTTGTTGTGGTTTGATTATTTCTTTCCTTATTTACTCTTTACATATTGCTTATATATTTCATTAACATATCTAAGATCAATATCAATTAATCTTTCAATAAGTTTCAAAACAAAGTTTTTAATCGGTAAACTATTCAACCCCCCTTCTAGTTTTCTACAATTGGTACCAGAGCCTCGTTGCTCAAAAATTTCTAAAATAATTTGTATTCTATAAACTTGAAACGATCCATGGATTCTGAAAACTTTAAAGAAGGGCAATATATGCAAAGACCACCACTCTTTGAAACCAATGGATTTATATATTGGAAAAACCGTTTTGAATCATATGTAAAATCAAAAGATATAGATATTTGGTTTGTTATTGTTAAAGGGGATTTTAGTTCTACAACAAAGGATATTTCTATTGATGAACAAAAGAAATTAATTGCTAAAAACAATGAAGCTAAAATGATGCTTTATAATGCTTTGCCTAGAAAAGAATATGAAAGAATTTTTATGTGTGAAACCGCCAAAGATATTTGGGAATCTTTGATTGTTACACATCAAGGTAATTCACAAGTCAAGGATAACAAAATTGATCTTCTTGTTCAACAATATGAACAATTTGTTATCCCTAAAGATGAAACCATTGATTGTGGCTTTGCTCGCTTTAATACTATTATTACATCACTTAAAGCACTTGATGAATCTTTTCGTAGTAAGAACTTTGTCAGGAAATTTGTTAGAGCACTTCATCCGAAATGGAGAGCTAAAGTGACCGCTATTGAAGAATCAAAAGATCTCTAAAAAATGTCACTAGACGAGCTAATCGGTAACCTCAAAGTACATGAAATGGTAATGGAGAAAGATTCGGAGATCATCAAAGGAAAAAGGGAGAAGATCAAATCCGTTGCTCTAAAAGCAAAGGCGGAATCAAGTGATGATGACGAATCTTGCTCCGGTAGTGAAGATGAGGAGTATGCCATGGCCGTTAGAGACTTTAAAAAGTTCTTTATAAGAAGAGGAAAGTTTGTAAGACAACCTCGAGAAGAAAAGAAGCCATTCCAAAAAGATCGGGATGACAAAAAGGGTAAAGGTGAAAGAAAGTGTTTTAGATGTGGTGATGCAAGTCATCTCATAGGAGAATGTCCTAAGCCACCTAAAAGCAAAACTCAACGAGCTTTTGTAAGTGGTGCTTGGAGTGATAGTGAAGATGATGAAGAGTCAAGCAAGGAAGAGATCGCTCTAATGGCACATGAGTCAAACGAGGTACATTCCGACTCTTCTTATTCTTCTATTGATGATGATACTTTGCAAAAACAATACAATCAATTGTGTGAGCTAAGTCTAAAAATCATAACTAAAAATAAATTTTTAAAAAAACTAAAAAGGAATTTTTAGAAAATGAAGTTTATGAGTTAAAAGAAAAGGCAAAACGACTAGAAAAGGGAAAAGCAAATGACGATGGTTGTAAAACATGTCAAGAGCTTAATCTTGAAATAGAAAAACTAAAGCTCACGCAAGATGTTCTAATCGAACATAATTCTAAATTTAAAAGGTTTAACAAAAACATCGCTCTTGCCGATGAAATAGTTAAAATACATAAAACACCAGGAGACATGAATGGGCTAGGATTTAATGAGGTATTAATTCCAAAGAGTCAAAACAAAACGGCCGAAAAAGACAAACAAACTGTCAAAACTGCTGCAGTACAACACGGACCAGACGAACCCAAAATAAGGGTTCCGTCCGTTGAAAGAAATGGTGCCGTGGGTACTTCAACAGGACAGAATGTTCGTGATACGGACCATAACGAATTTGTCAAATTAACAAAGAAAACCAATGATAGTGTTAAACTAAAACCAGCTGTTACATCAGGATTAGGACTTGCTAAAAATGAATTTAGATAAAAAAAACTACTCAACAACGACATAAAACACCTTTTGCCAAACACCCCTTTCCTAAGAGCAACCACAACGTACAACCCAACTACCAACACAACGGTTGGAATCAAAACTTTCCTAGACCATATCAAACTCCAGATTACATGTCATGGAACTCTTACCCATCGTTTCCATACATGAATCAAATAAATGGTATGTTTAACCCAAACGGACCCATGAGATATTGGGGACCAAATGCTTGAGTTATTTGCTTCTTAGGTATGCTTGAAAGTTGGATTGGAACCCGATGAGTGGATAAAAGATAGTGGATGCTCACGACACATGACGGGCAACAAAAGTCTCTTCTCAACATACCAAGAGTATGCGGAGGTAATGTCACTTTTGGTAGCAATCTCAAAAGCAAAATCATTGGCAAAGGTACGATCGCTCATAACTCCCTAACTATTGAAAATGTTGCTCATATAGATAGGTTAGGATTTAATCTACTTAGTATTAGCCAATTATGTGATAAAAAAGTATAAAGTACTATTTGATGAAAATGGTAGTAAAATACTAAAAGATGGTATCACCATAGCTAAAGGAGTTAGGAAAAATAACATATACGTCATGAAAATAGATAAAACATCTAATGAAAAACTTTTTCTAACAACGTTAGATGATAGCTCATCTCTTTGGCATAGACGCTTAGGTCACACTAATATGAGACTTATACAAAACCTATCTTCAAAAGAGCTAGTTAGGAATTTACCAAAACTTAAATATGAGCAACACTTTTGCGACGCTTGCAAAATTGGTAAACAAGCCCATAGTAGTCATAAATCTAAAAATATGGTGTCCACATCTAAGTGTCTAGAAATATTGCATATGGACTTGTTTGGTCCATCCGCTATAAGAAGCTACGGAGGCAACTTATACACTTTGGTCATAGTAGATGATTACTCAAGGTTTACTTGGACGTTTTTTTTGAAAACAAAAAATGAAGCTTTTGATAAATTTGAAATTCTTAGCAAGAAAATTCAAAATCAACTAGGTGTTAAAATTGTGTCGATCCGAACGGATCATGGTCGTGAATTTGACAACGAAACTCTGTTGGAATCACTCCTAAACCTAAATCAAGTGTTAGTGATTCATATGTAATAGTTAGCTTAATATGGCCTTTATGTTAATAATTAGCCTTAGGCTTATGTAGAAGGCCCATAAGCCTAGGCCTAGTCCAATAAGAAAAAGGATGGGAACTAGGAGTGTTGCCCTAGCTTCCCTCCTATAAATACCTTGTAATAACCCTCACTTGAGGGTTGGTTGTTCAATTTATCTCTCTTTCATACTCCTACGCGTAACTGTCTTAGTTCATACGAGTGTGTGTGTTTGGTTTATTGTTCATCTGCCTTCTCTCTTATCTATTTCTACATATTGATGCTTGTGTTACATATATGGGAACCTAACAGTGGTATCAATCGCCAAATAGTTGGGTGAACGTATTGTTCTTGAAGTGGGTTTTGGTCCTACGCGTAGAACATACCCCTCGTTGTTGATACTTTGGTTTGCTTAAAAACGCATTTTTTACACTTTTTAATCCAAGATTCTTGTACTTTCAACGTTTTAAGGTGTTAATATAACTGTTTTTGGCAAAGAGTTTCAAACTTTACGCGTGGATCATTGTTTTTAAGCTTGGTTTTGTATGTGGCTTTCTGTCTACGCATAACGTGTTTTTGAGCTTTGGATCATCAAGTTCCACACTTTTGTGTTATTTTGGTGATATTGAAGCTATCTCATCACTAAAATCTGGTTTGGAAACATCGGTTGGAAGAAATCATTTTTGGCTATATTCTACGCGTAAGTGAAACCCTAAACTTACGCGTAACCTGTTCCTTGGTTTGATCTTCTGTTTCGTGGTTTACTCCATGGTTTCTTGCTTGGATAAGCCTGAAAACACGTCGACTTTGGATATCTTTTGCACTGTGATAGTGTAAAAGATCATTTGGGAAAAAACCCTAAACTTACGCATAAGCATAAGCTTACGCGTAGACTCTTTACGCATAAGATTCATCTTACGCCTAAGCCCTGTCTTACGCATAAGTTAATCATACACCTAAGTTTTCTACGCCTAACTTCTTGTTTACGCATAACTTTAGTGCTTTCTCATTACTTACGCGTAAGCTAATCCTACGCGTAACTATTGCTGTTACGCGTACCTTTGGTGTTTTTACGCTTAAGTGGTACTTGGCTTTTCTGTGATTTCTACGCCTAAAGGATACTTCATCAACAACGGTTCATTCGACTACAAAGATCCATTTAAAAACACAAGTTATCAAAAAAAAAAAAAAAAAAGTTTTTTGGCGGGAAAATTTGAGTAAAATTTAATTTTTAGGGGAGACTAATCGTTCAATTTTTACGCGAGATTCAAATTTTGGTTTAACTGTGAAAATTTTGGTCAAAAATTCAAATTTTTGGGCCCAAATTCAAATTTTTCGGGTAAAATTTGGCGTCAAAATTGTCATAACTCAAATTTTTCTTACAACCTTAGAATTAAATTTCATAGTGAATTTGAAATTTTGAGAGTCAAAATTTTTCAAAATTATTTTTGGAGGGAAATTGAAATTCACTATATCGGCCTTATGTGTGCTATATCGACTTCGCACCTTTTCTATTTGATTCTTCTGCAGGGCAGAGTAAGTGTTTAAATCAATGGATTCTGATGCTGAAAAGGCATCTGTGGAATTGTACGTAAGATGGAAACCATTCAAATTCCCAATGATTAACAATTCCAAGCGTCAGACATCATCAAATTCCTGATATCCCGCAATCGTGCAAGGTGAAAGAGTTGATATACATGAAAGGAATGCTCAAATGGACGTTGAGAATGTTCGATTCATGCAATGTCGGTAATGCGGACAATGAGGTTGTAGCATTGGAAAAGCCGGATGACAGCAGCAGATCTGGAGAAGACATCAAACTTAACTACGACACCGAGCCCAACTGTGACGAAGAACAAATGGTTGAGGAAGATATCTGACCCACCTATGACACACGACACGAACAGATAGTCGAGGTACAATCTCTGTTGATCATATTCATTTTGCAAATGCGACACAACATACTGAGCAACCTGAATTTCGTAATGAAGGAGAGGTTGACCAGTGTGTTGCACAATGTCCAGACAACTATCTCATGTCTGAGCCCTTACTTGTTAACAATTCAACTGAAACGTCAAATCAAACTCTTGAATCTGAAAACATTCTTCTCAAAAATACCATTGCTCAGTTTCACAAAGATTTTTCAAAACTAGAGGCACATTGCATCTCTCTTGAACTTAAATTACAAAACAAATCTTTTTCTTCAGAACACAATGGTCAGTATTCAAATGAACAAAGTAATCGTGTGGATACATTAGTAAAAGAAAATGAGCATTTAAAGGCTCAAATTCAAGCAAAGGGGCTTGCACATGTTGCTTTATGATTCGTTAAAATAAACACAATATCAAACTATCCGGAGGTGGGAGAAGTGGTGTGCTCTCAGAGCTAGCAGTTTCCACCACTTCCGTTTTGGTCTCCGGTTCTTGCTCTTTTCTCTTAACCTTAACCGTAAATCGCGAAAGATTTTGATCAATTCTAGACGGTTTGGGTTCAGAAACAATAGAACAACTCTCGGGTTGTGGCTGGTTGTCGGAAAAACTTGGAGAATCATCGAGAGAGTTTTTATCGGATAATTCGCACCAATAGCAATATTTGCTCGCACCAGCCCTACCACATCGCTTACATAAACAATCGTGATTTTGACAATAAAGCTGATCCTCTTCCATACGGCTTTTGCAATGGAAACAACGACGATAATCGATCGTCGCCATGAGAATTAAACATGTAGAGGGTTAAAGAAATAGAATCAAATGGTCGAGAGGAATGAGAAGAATATTTTTGGATTTTTCGAAAACGAGTGCACATGCACCTTCAAAAACAACACTTTCAATTAAAACAAGACCGAGGCAAAACACAATGAACTTAAACCAATAATCACAAGCGTATTCACGCAGGTGACACAAAGGCAAGTTTTGAATCTTTGGTTCGGGAACTTATTATGATAACACTCAAGTTGAGAAGTGTTATATTGATTGTGTGTTCTATTTTATTAAAAACAACAAGCAAAAATCTTTTTGTATTTTTAATCTTTTACATATATATACAAAGAAAAGGAAAATATTTTTGTATTTTTGTATTTTTATAAAAAAAAACAATAACTTCACGAGGAAGGTTCTTCAAGTCACTAATCACAAAAACTTCACGATATTGTCGCAACACACCTCCCCGGCAGCGGCGCCAAAATTTGATTTCGTTAAAATAAACACAAATATCAATTTATCAAATTAACCGTAAAACCCGACAAATTAACCTTTTAGGAAAAGGGTTAACGTGCCAAATCTTACGGGTGTGATAAAAGTGATACCGGGAAAGTGAATTCCCCGGGTCGTGTCCCAACGAGGTGTGAAATTGACGGGGTTGTTGAGTTTCGTGATTAGGACTTGAATTGGTTAAACGAAATTTTGGATTTGTGATTACGTTATTCTACAAAATAAAGCACGAGAATGAAATTAAAGCACGTAAAACAATATAAATAGAAATTAAACTACTACTAAGCCTAAAGAACAATAAAACGAAACTAAACTACGTCCTAGAGTGCTAAAATGCAAAAACGCGAAAAACGGGGAACGCACTAAGCCCCGAAAGTGAAAAATATGCAATTTAAGTCCTACGAGTGCGAAAACAATTTTCCTACATTCTAAATGACTAAAAATGATTTTAGAAAAAAGTTGGGTATTTTTTCGACTTTTAATTTATTTATTACGAACTAAAATCTAACTTAAACTAATTAGTTAATAAAAAAAAATACTAAACATAATTATAAAAATCTGGGAAAATTACAGAAAATACTTTACATGATACTAAATCTAAGAAAATTATAAAAACCTACCACTGCGTTTTGAAATAAGCTGTTAAAAAAGAAAAGAAGCTATTAAGCTAAAGATGAAATCTGGTGTTAAGTATTAAACTTGGCAACATATGACCAAGACAAGTCCCAAGGGCAACTGGCATACAGGTACACTACTAACACCCTTATAAGGGGGTAGGTCTCAGGTTCGAGCCTGCCTTCCCCCTTTTTGGTCTAATTATATTTTTTTTTTTCAAATTTTCTTTTGCAAACCAATAAATAAACAAAAATAAGATTTTTTCACTAAAATAAAACTTTTTCAAAACTCAAATACGCTGTGTAAATGCTGATTACAACAGCAGACTAAAAAAAAATCATTCATGAGTATAAAGGCTTATCAAGTGATCCGAAAGCTATCCAAAAGAAAATAAATAAGCTAATGACAAACAAAATTAATTTAACTAATCCTAAATAGAACTGAAGGACCCTAAATAAGCTAGCTTATAAGCTAATTAAGCTCTATGGGACACCCTACACTGCTGCTACAGTGAAAACAGTTGATGCGTGCCAAACAGTCAAGCTAAATCACACAAGCCCGCCACTTGTGTTTGGCGGACCGTAACCACTTAAAAGCTGCTAAGCACGAAATCAATGAAGATCAGAGGAGTATAGGGTCTCCCCGGGTCGTTATGTCCCAGCGAGCTATGCGATGAATTATCAAACGTTTAGTGATCGGGAGATTTGAACGGAAAAAGGATATTTGGATTATGATTATAACTAAGGAAAAAAGCCAACAAATTACAACGGCTTAAATGCAAATTAAAGGAAATTAAAAAGATAAAATCTATTAAATAAACGCTATCACTATAATTAAAATGATGTTTTTGTTTTTATGTTTTTATAAAACTGAATTTTAAAAACTGCGTGACGTACAACTAAAAACGTGAAACTACATCAATATTAACCCTAAAAATATGAAAATGATGTTTTTACAAACCTAATGATAAAAGAAAATATTTAGAAAAAGAAAATTATTTTTAAAACTAATTATCTAATTAAAAACTATTTTTAACTATTAAATAATTACCTAAAATACAAGAAAATGGGAAATAAAGCTAGAAAAATAAAATTATGAAATGGAAAAGTCTAAAATATCAAAATAGAATTTTCAAAACTATTTTTGTATTTTTCTGATTATTTTTCTATTTTCTAGGAATTTTAAACTATTAAAAACTAATTAAATTACTAAAATTACAAAATAAACTATGAAAAATCTGGAAAATTACTTTTTTACTTTTTATATTTATCTAAACCTAAGAAAAATGAAAACTTATATTTTTGGGCCTTTTCTGAATTTTTTGTATTAAAAGCTAATTAAAAGTGCTTAAAACTAATAAAAATCAAGAAAAATAGCAAAATGACTTAGAAAAATATGAAAAATTCAGAAAAACTCTAAAATTATAATCTAAATCTGAGAAAAATATAAAAACAGGTGCTTGTGTACAAGATTATGAAACTGATGTGGAATGATCTTAATAATAAGCACTTAAATAAGCCAATGGATTAAAACAAGCCACCAACATTAAGAAGTTCTAATAAGCTAAAATTGACCAAATGCAACTAAAATCAACAAGCTACGACCACTGATATGCAAGTTTATGCAGTTTGATGATTTAAGCTTTTTGCTTGAAAACAGATTTTGGTGGCTACTTTAAGCCAAAGAATGAGCACTCAAATAAGCCACAAACCAAAAATCAATTTTGAAGGCCTAAACTAGACCTGGTCCAGAGTTAGCAAACCAAAATCTAGGCCTTGAGAAGATCTGATGAGCTCAGTGTACAAGCTGCAAGAACTGCACAAACTCTGTGCAGTTCAATGCAGATGTACACAGGGTACTTGCAACCATTTTGACAAGCCCTTATTATCCTTATAAAAATTTCACAAAATTATGCAAAAATGCTAATAATGAAATAGACCAAGAGTAGTTTTTAAATCAACAAGTTTCACTGAATTTGACTTAAAAATGAATCCAAGAAAAATCTTCTTAGTTGGGCTCAAATCAGAAATTTCACTTTTGACTTTTGAACAAGAACTCACACTTTGACCAAAATGGATTTTGAATCAAATTTTAAGACTGAGATTGATGTTATAAGGTGTAATGGACACAATGCAAGTAAAGTTGAAGACTTTTAAACACAAATCATAGATTTGCAAATCCAAAAATCACCACAGTTAACAATGAGATGGATTTAGGTGCAAGATTGACTTTGGTGGTGTTGCAAACCCAAACTGAGACTCAAAGGAGTTTAATTAAAGTTAACAATCATGTACCAACAGAAATGAACCACTGAACAGGCCTTAAAGACAGGTTATACAGCAGTACCAAACACTCCTTTATTACAACTGCTATGAAGATTGAGACTATTCTAACACTAACCAGCACAAACCATTGATCAAACTAAGTTAATGTAACTAAAATATAACTATTTGAACAGATAAGACTTATTGTAAACCACCAGAACAGATTATGCTATAAATTTGGAATTAACTTACAAGTGGTCCATTAGCCACTATGGCTTGCAATTGTGAACCAAGAACCACTAACCTAAATATCAACCTATCAACTCAAAATCAACCCAATCCACCTCTGCATCAACCCATTTCCATCTGCATTCCCATTTTTACCCAAATCAACCTTGTTTGACTTTCTGTTGACCAAGTACCAAATTGAATGCAATCTTAAACTTAAGCTTATACAAAGCTATCATAAGCTCATTTAAGCTTATTGAAACTAAGAGATGAGCATTGAGATGCTTTTGAATGAGATTTTGAGAAGGAAAATTGCAACAGTAACTTTAAACATAAAATCTTAATATAACTTGAATTGATAACTGGAAATAGTTTATGATGATTACAAAACACTTAGTTGGATACAAAGAAACAGAATACAACAAGTTTTATACTAATTTAAAGACTTTAAATTAAAAACGACATTCAAGATAAAACTAAAAGCTACTCGACTCCTCTCTTGCTTCCCTTTTTCTTTCTTTTATAACCAAACTCCTTTGCCTCTCTCTTCTGATGAAATCCCACCAATCCTAGCCATTGGTTTGCTTTGATTTGATCACAACCGTTTAAATAGATTTTGGCGCCAAAATCTTTGTCTGCCAATTGGGGGTTGAGTGAGGGGTTAGGGAAGCATTTAATGTAGTCTTGGATGTTAGCTAAGGTGGGGGAACAGGTTTGAGTGATTGGTGAGGAGGGGGGATGGGGGGAAAGCTAGTTGCAGGTAAAGCAGTTGAGATGGATAGAGTTTGGCGGGTTTTTGGGATTTGACCAGGATTGATCAAAGCAGGGTTAATAATAGGGGGGGTTCACAATGCAATTTGACAGGGTCCAAAATTCATTGACTAGGCCAAATGGGTTTGACAAGGGTTTAATTGACAAGGACCTTGGTGTAATTTCTGAAATTTGAGGGGCCTAAGCTGCCAAATCATCAAACTTGTTTCAAGGGACCAAAAGTGACAATCTTCAAAAGTACAAGGACCAATGTTGCCATTTTCACATTTTCCAGGACCAATTCGCCAATTTTAAACTTAGAGGACCGATTCTTGTAATTTTCTCAAACTTTTAACATTTTTCACCAAAGGACTAAATTTGACAACTTTTGATTTTAAAAGGACCTTTGGTGACTTTACTTTTGAAATTATGTGCTCAGGGACTATTTTTGACAATTTTTGAAACTTAGGGGACGAAAGCTGCAATTTTGCAAATTTGATATGGTTTTCATCTGATTTTGATAATTTTGCATTTGAAACACATAAAACACTGATTTGTGATATTTTGATCATTTTGATGTGTTTCTGAGTGTTTTCGGATGATTTTGCAGTTTATTTTGTATAAAAATGATGAGTATTTACACACTCATCAATCCCCCCTTACTGAGATATTGCTAGTCCCTAGCAATGATTTGAGAAAACTTAATGGATTTGCATCTCTTTACCAAAAGCCATTACTTCTGGAGTAGCCAAATGTTTCAGTTCAAGCAAGAACCATGGTACACCGATAACCATGTGATTTTGAGCAAACCACCGGCTTCCAACGGATTTGATTTGTCTTTACCAGTAGCCGTACCCTTCTGGACTAGCCAACTCTTAGATAAATTATCAACATTATCTTTGGTGAGCTGATTACCAATTATGGTTTTTCCACTGCCTTTACCACAAGCCATAATCTTGCGGGCTAGCCAACTCTTCACTTTTTAGGACATGGTGAGTTGAGAACCATACAATTTTGGGCAAATTGCAAGCCATATAAACGGATTTGAGAAATCTTTACCAAGAGCCGTTTGCTCCTGGATTAGCCAATCCTTTAGTCTATTAGACAAGGCGGACTGATAACCAAATGAGAAAGTGCAAAACACTTACTCCAAAAAAAAATTTTGGCCAAAAGCGGGGAAGGTATAATTACATGATAAAATCGTGAGAATCCCCCCCACACTAGAGATGAATATTGCCCTCAATATTCAAAGTACCGGCGGTTATGCCGAAACAAAGAACGTGAAAGGGAAATACTACGGCCATTTATTTAGAAAGAAGATTTTTTTTTTTTTTTTTTTTTTGGAAACACTTATATACAACATGTGGGGCAACCCCCCCACACTAGGGTGGTAGAAAATAGAAAGAAGTCAGAAATATGGGTGAAAACCCATATAGTGTGCTATTTTTTGATTACCGAAGTCGCTAGCTTGACTCGACCCAATTCATTTGTTCTTGGGAAAGTTACGTTGGAAAACCAATCTCAATCGGACTTTCGTTCACAGTGTTAACAAACATATGAACATCAGAAAGTTCCACACCGACGAGACACGACCGCGGTAGTGTTAATAGAAGAATCTATAAAGGATGATACCGGGGTCAAAGATGGTGTCCTCATTCCCGAAGAGAAAAGGAAAGAGCAACCACACCATCTGTGAAGAATGGAATAAAGACGTACATGAGAATGCATGTCCATTCCTCAGTAGAGAGAAGCAAATCACCAGTTTTGACATCTTTAAACTTGAAGCTTAGATGGTGATTGTCAAGAAGATGTCTGGGAGGGAGGGTGGGAAATGATTCTTCAATCAACAGAACTTTCCGGAAAAAGGATGTCTCCCTCCGGATCAAGGTAAGTGTTATCAATTCCTGTTGGAATTGACTCATCACTAAGAAAGGCCTCGACTTCATTCCAAAAGTTGTCATCTTCCTCATCAGGAGTGAGAGAAGGAATGGAAGAGTCGGGAATAAGACTAGAGGATGATGGATCATTTTTGAGCATTTCATCAATGGGAAGAATGTTCCCCATTGGATCACAAACATCATCATCCAACTCAGGATGAAACGAAGAGATTTTGGTTTCATCCACAGACTTAACAATCTCGATGCGACAAACTGATTCCTGAGGTGGGACAAGTGGTGTGCTCTTAGAGCTAGCAGTTTCCACCACTTCCGATGAAGTCTCCGATTCTAGATCATCGTCATCATCATTAAGAACACTCTTGACTTCCACTGTACAGACTTTCAAACCATTTGCTTGAACCAGGGGTGATTTTTAAAGCTTTGAGCTCAGCACGTTTTTTGCGAACACTCTTAACCGTGAAATTTGAGAGTGTTGCATTGATTCTTCAGATTTTTGATCAATTGTGGCAACACTCTGTTTGTATAGAGGTTTTGAGTTCTGGTTGATATTCAATGTGAGCTCTTCGTTGTCAACCCGTATGGTCAACTCTTCTGCAAACACATCAATCAGAGCACGACTCGTTCTTAAGAAAGCTCTCCCTAAGATGGGGAACTTTAGGATGCGCATCGAAGTCTACAACAACAAAGTCAGCATGAAAGTGGAATTTTCCCACTTTTAGCACAACATCCTCGGCTATCCCAAGTGGACGAGTTATGGTACGGTCCGCTAGCTCGAGTGTCATACAAGTGGATGAAAGTTCAGGAAGAGACAGTTTCTTCCATACTGAGAGTGGCATGAGGTTAGTGCTAGCGCCAAGATGGCCAAGGCGAGCATTGAAACATCCCAAGAAATCACACGGGATTAAGAATCGGCCAGGGTCTTCAAGCTTTTCGGGAAGCTTATTAAGAATGGCTGCTGAGCATTGCTCATTGAGAGGAGTTTTAGCCATCTCTGATAGCTTGTCTTTGTTGGTGAGTAAGCCTTTAAGCGTGGATGCAAATTTAGGCATTAGAACGAGAGCATCAACAAAGCTTATATCGAAGTGAAGCTCATTGAAGATTTAGAAAAATTTTTCCATTTGCTCTTTGTTTTTGTCTTTAAGCTTCTCATCATTCATTCTTGATGGGTATGGAAGTGACTAGACTTTGAGCCAGGGATGGAAGTGTTTTCGGCTCAAGATTTTTCTTGAACATCGGGTTCCGGACTTGAAGGTTGGACTACCAAGGTGGACGTGTGATACTTGTGGGCTTGAATAATGCACCTTGTCCGTTGTCTCCTTGGTAACTTGACTAAATGCCACGGGAGGAGGGGCATAGGAGTCGGGTCCATTGTGCGTCTTACCACTACGAGTGGTGACGGCTTTCAACTCGGCATTGGGATTAGGAATAGTATTGCTTGGGAGTCCCCCAGAAGATGGTGAAGCTTTGTTCATATTCATGTTCATGAAACTGCGCATCATATTCTTCAACTCATTTGTCTGAGAGATAGTGTGGTATCAATTTCCTTTTTAGCTCACCTCTCATGTTATTGATCGAGTTTGCATTGAACGATGTTTGACTGCATTTTCATGAAGTCATTTGGCATGGGAGCTTGAGGAGGTTGTTGATAACTTTGATGATTAGGAGCTTGAAAAGGTTGTTGATAACCTTGCTGATTTGGAGCTTGATAAGGTTGGTTGAAATTGTTCCGGTTTTGATTGAAATTTTGAGAGTTATTGAAATTTTGTCCTTGATTCCGAACAAAGCGATTTTGATTGCCATGGTTTTGCACAGGAGGAAAACCAGGTGGTGTCATACCGCTAGGTGCCCGGTAGTGAGGATCAGCCTGTGGTCGGTATTGATTGTGGTTTACCGAAGCTACGGGAGCTTGGTAAAAGGAAGCATCGGTTGCTTGACAATCATAATACGCATGTGGACCACTACAAATTTCACACACCTTGTTTATGGCTTTGATTGGTTCCGGCTTATGAATTTCGCTTTTGATTTCCTTCACCTCTTTTATCATACACTGGATCATATCCGTTAGAGCGGCTAACGGAGCGGCTAACTCGGAAGAGTTACCGGATGAAGAAGCGGGAGTGTTGAACATTGACTTTGTTGCGAGAAAAAGGAACTTTTGATTTACTCTCGCAAATTTCAAGCACATCTTTAGGTCTACGATTCAAGATATTTCCACCCGCGGATGCATTCAAGGAATCTTGATCAGTACCGTTCAACCCATTGTAAAAGATATTGACTTGTTGAAGCTCCGTGAATTCATGATGGGGGCATTTCCTGAGGAGATCTTTGAATCTCTCCCATGCCTCTCCAAAATTTTCATCGAAATTTTGACGAAATCCAGAAATTTCATTTTTAAGATTAGTCGTCTTTGATGGAGGGAAGAAATAATTGACAAACTTTTGGACAAGATCCTCCCATGTTTCGATGGATCGAGGGTTCTTTTCCACCAAATCTGGCTTGCAAGTGAAACGGAAATAGCATCAATTTGATCACCTTTTGTGGCACATCCTTGTAATTGAGAGTTGATGTCAAATGGTTGAACCAACGGATGTGTGCATACGGGTCTTCTCGATCAGACCCGCGGAATTGATTCGTAGACACAAGTTGGATCAAATGTGTCTTCAATTCAAGTGATCAATTGATTACCGGTAAGACGATGGCATCTCCATAACCCTCGGTGGGTGCACGGAGCATTTCGCCATGGTACGTTCGTCGCCATCTTGTTGCTCGAAATAGTACGAATCTCGGGTTCGACTATTTGGGCAAAGCGTCTACGAGAACGTCTTCTTGGAATTTCGCTAGATCACGCAGGACTCAATGATCTAGAAGAACGAGTGCGCATGCACTAGAGATAACTCTAAGAAATCTCAGAGTTAAGAAGAGAAATGGAATTATGAAGATATTTCAGATGAGAATGAGAATTATGAAGACGTTTTATAAAAATCAGGTGAGAAGAATCTTTATGGGTTTTCTGGTTCTGAAACGTCGATATCACAACAAAATCAATTAACACAAAATCGAGGCAAAACAACAGTGAACTTAACCAATAATCCAAGATGAATGGCTTCTTTGAAAAAGGTACACCAATCACAAGGACACAAAGGCAAGTTTTAAATCTTTAGTTCGGGAACTGATTATGGTCGCACCCCGGTTAGGTAGTGCATGCCTTGGTTTTGGTGGTAATCTTTTAAGTTGTTATTATTAAAGAAAACGACGAATCTTTTTGTATTCTTTTATTTTTGATACATATATAGAAACAAAAGGAAAAATATTTTTGTGTTTTATATGTTTTTGGCTGTTTTGGGTTTTGGATTTTTAGAAAAATATGGATATATATATATACAGAGATGGATGATATAAACAAAGAGTGAGGTTTCAAACAACTAATCTCTAAAACGAAGATAGATCGACCTGACTCGGCGCGGCGCCAAAAATTTGATGCGTGGCAAACAGTCAAGCTAAATCACACAAGCCCGCCACTTGTGAATGGCGGACCGTAACCAGCTTAAAACTGCTTAAGTACGAAATCAATGAAGATCAGAGGAGTATAGGGTCTCCCCGGGTCGTTATGTCCCAGCGAGCTATGCGATGAATTATCAAACGTTTAGTGATCGGGAGATTTGAACGGAAAAAGGATATTTGGATTATGATTATAACTAAGGAAAAAAGCCAACAAATTACAACGGCTTAAATGCAAATTAAAGGAAATTAAAAAGATAAAATCTATTAAATAAACGCTATCACTATAATTAAAATGATGTTTTTGTTTTTATGTTTTTATAAAACTGAATTTTAAAAACTACGTGACGTACAACTAAAAACGTGAAACTACATCAATATTAACCCTAAAAATATGAAAATGATGTTTTTACAAACCTAATGATAAAAGAAAATATTTAGAAAAAGAAAATTATTTTTAAAACTAATTATCTAATTAAAAACTATTTTTAACTATTAAATAATTACCTAAAATACAAGAAAATGGGAAATAAAGCTAGAAAAATAAAATTATGAAATGGAAAAGTCTAAAATATCAAAATAGAATTTTCAAAACTATTTTTGTATTTTTCTGATTATTTTTCTATTTTCTAGGAATTTTAAACTATTAAAAACTAATTAAATTACTAAAAATTACAAAATGAACTATGAAAAATCTGGAAAATTACTTTTTTTACTTTTTATATTTATCTAAACCTAAGAAAAATGAAAACTTATATTTTTGGGCCTTTTCTGAATTTTTTGTATTAAAAGCTAATTAAAAGTGCTTAAAAACTAATAAAAATCAAGAAAAATAGCAAAATGACTTAGAAAAATATGAAAAATTCAGAAAAACTCTAAAATTATAATCTAAATCTGAGAAAAATATAAAAACAGGTGCTTGTGTACAAGATTATGAAACTGATGTGGAATGATCTTAATAATAAGCACTTAAATAAGCCAATTGATTAAAACAAGCCACCAACTGTTGATGAAGTTCTAATAAGCTAAAATTGACCAAATGCAACTAAAATCAACAAGCTACAACCGCTGATATGCAAGTTGTACAGATTTGATGATTTAAGCTATTTGCTTGAAAACAGATTTTGGTGGCTACTTTAAGCCAAAGAATGAGCACTCAAATAAGCCACAAACCAAAAATCAATTTTGAAGGCCTAAACTAGACCTGGTCCAGAGTTAGCAAACCAAAATCTAGGCCTTGGGAAGATCTGATGAGCTCAGTGTACAAGCTGCAAGAACTGCACAAATGAGCTCTGCGATTCAATGCAGTGCAGTAAGGCACTTGCAACCATTTTGACAAGCCCTTATTATCCTTATAAAAATTTCACAAAATTATGCAAAAATGCTAATAATGAAATAGACCAAGAGTAGTTTTTAAATCAACAAGTTTCACTGAATTTGACTTAAAGACGAATCCAAGAAAAATCTTCTTAGCTGGGCTCAAATCAGAAATTTCACTTTTGACTTTTGAACAAGAACTCACACTTTGACCAAAATGGATTTTGAATCAAATTTTAGGACTGAGATTGATGTTATAAGGTGTAATGGACACAATTCAAGTAAAGTTGAAGACTTTTAAACACAAATCACAGATTTGCAAATCCAAAAATCACCACAGTTAACAGTGAGATGGATTTAGGTGCAAGATTGACTTTGGTGGTGTTGCAAACCCAAACTGAGACTCAAAGGAGTTTAATTAAAGTTAACAATCATGTACCAACAGAAATGAACCACTGAACAGGCCTTAAAGACAGGTTATACAGCAGTGCCAAACACTCCTTTATTACAACTGCTATGAAGATTGAGACTATTCTAACACTAACCAGCACAAACCATTGATCAAACTAAGTTAATGTAACTAAAATATAACTATTTGAACAGATAAGACTTATTGTAAACCACCAGAACAGATTATGCTATAAATTTGGAATTAACTTACAAGTGGTCCATTAGCCACTATGGCTTGCAATTGTGAACCAAGAACCACTAACCTAAATATCAACCTATCAACTCAAAATCAACCCATCCACTCTGCTCAACCCATTTCCATCGCATTCCCATTTTACCCAAATCAACCTTGTTTGACTTTCTGTTGACCAAGTACCAAATTGAATGCAATCTTAAACTTAAGCTTATACAAAGCTATCATAAGCTCATTTAAGCTTATTGAAACTAAGAGATGAGCATTGAGATGCTTTTGAATGAGATTTTGAGAAGGAAAATTGCAACAGTAACTTTAAACATAAAATCTTAATATAACTTGAATTGATAACTGGAAATAGTTTATGATGATTACAAAACACTTAGTTGGATACAAAGAAACAGAATACAACAAGTTTTATACTAATTTAAAGACTTTAAATTAAAAACGACATTCAAGATAAAACTAAAAGCTACTCCTCTCTTGCTTCCTTTTCTTTCTTTTATAACCAAACTCCTTTGCCTCTTTCTCTTGATGAAATCCCACCAATCCTAGCCATTGGTTTGCTTTGATTTGATCACAGCGTTTAAATAGATTTTGGCGCCAAAATCTTTGTCTGCCAATTGGGGGTTGAGTGAGGGGTTAGGGAAGCATTTAATGTAGTCTTGGATGTTAGCTAAGGTGGGGGAACAGGTTTGAGTGATTGGTGAGGAGGGATGGGGGAAAGCTAGTTGCGAGGTAAAAGCGGTTGAGATGGATGATAGAGTTTGGCGGGTTTTGGGATTTGACCGGGATTGATCAAGCGGGGTTAATAATAGGGGGTTCACAATGCAATTTGACAGGGTCCAAAATTCATTGACTAGGCCAAATGGGTTTGACAAGGGTTTAATTGACAAGGACCTTGGTGTAATTTCTGAAATTTGAGGGCCTAAGCTGCCAAATCATCAAACTTGTTTCAAGGGACCAAAAGTGACAATCTTCAAAAGTACAAGGACCAATGTTGCCATTTTCACATTTTCGGGGACCAATTCGCCAATTTTAAACTTGGAGGACCGTTCTTGTAATTTTCTCAAACTTTTAACATTTTTCACCAAAGGACTAAATTTGACAACTTTTGATTTTAAAAGGACCTTTGGTGACTTTACTTTTGAAATTATGTGCTCAGGGACTGTTTTTGACAACTTTTGAAACTTGGGGGACTGAAACTGCAATTTTTGCAAATTTGATATGGTTTTCATCTGATTTTGATAATTTTGCATTTGAAACACATAAAACACCGATTTGTGATATTTTGATCATTTTGATGTGTTTCTGAGTGTTTTCAGATGATTTTGCAGTTTATTTTGTACAAAAATGATGAGTATTTACACACTCATCAACAGCCTAAAGGGCCGTTTGGGACAGGGCTGCCAAACACATAAAATGCCACAAAAAACTATCAAAATCCACCTACAAGCTACTAAAGGCTAACACTAATCCTCAAAGTTGCTTAAGAGATCATGGATAAACAACAAGAAAAAGAGAATAAGCTCAACCCACAACTTAAACTGCTATACTTTTGCTGAAACAGTGGACAAAATATATATATATATATATATATAACAAACGGGGCTGAGGTGGTGGCTTAAAAGGCAAAAACAAGCTATCAAAAGCTACCCTACTTACATAATAAGCTCAGAAACGCAATCCTAGTGCTACTAACTGCTTATGCTACCAAAATGAAAAGTTCAATCTAACTTTAACTAACTTAAAATGAAAACTAAAAGGGCATTGTTGAGTCTGCTGTGACAGGGGACAAACAGTCCCACAAGGGACTATTGTAGCTTATAAATAAGCCACATGAGAGTTCCAAATTAAAAACTAAGCCACTACAAATCTTACTCAATCTGCTATCTACTTGCAAAAACAAAACTAAGTCCCTAACCTAACTAGAAACTACTTAAAATTAAGCTAAAAAGTGCCTATGGGGGACTGCAAGAATAGTTACACAGAACATGGGTTCAACTAATTACCTTTGAAAATTCAGCTAAAGTCTTGATTTTGTGACAACCTTCACTTATGCAAGCATGAATGAGCTTCAAATTTCCTAATGCAAGACCCAAAATGGGTCAAAAGTGAATTTTGACCCACCAAGCTAACTTACCCAAACACCCTATCTAGCAGAAAAACTTGAAACTGGTTTTTTAAAAAAATGAGATTTAAGCAAACTCGATTTGTATCAATACAACTAATTTTCAAAATAACTTCAAACAACTTTCAACAAAACTTAAGATTTAGTGACCAAGCATAAAAACCAAAGCTGTAACAATTGGAATTCAAAAGAACTGAAAATGCATTAACTTGAAATTAAAAGTTACATGGAATTTAAAATGACAATTAAGGTAAATAACATTGTAAGTAAATTGGGACTAGAACTTTAGAATTCTAGACAATCTTTACTCTAGACATCTAATATCTATTTATAAAAAAAAAAAAAAAAATGCTTTCTCCTTTTTCTTGGCTTCTTTCTTCTTGTGTTTTCTCTGTGAGTGCAAACAAGCAAAAATCTCATCTTGTGTGCTTTTTGAATTCAAACTGAACCCTTGATTACTCCTTGGTCTCATCGCAGCCATAGATGGAAATCTTGTAATTTGTGGATTGCCAAGGTGGCAAGATAAGACATGTGAGGAGGGGGAAAAAACATAGGTGAGCATGTGATTCCTCATGGGTTTATGGGATTGAGAGGGACACTGAGAGGAGGGAAAAGTCGCGCCATTTTTGGGTTAGGTTATGTTTTGGTTTTCTGGATTGAGAGGAAAAAAGGGGAAGAATGGATAAAAGTGGGAATTGGGTAAAAGGGAAAAAGGGGAGGTAGTTTTATGGGTGGTTCAAAGGGTATTAGGTTATTTTTGTTTTTATTCTTTTTTTTTGTATTTTTGTTTTAAGTAAAATGTATTTTTGTATTTTTGATTTAAAACTTTTTTTTTTAAAACAAAAATTGGTTTTTTAAAAAAAAAAATGAGTTTTTACAAAAATGGGCTTTGGGTAAAATCGGGATTTATTTGGATATTTGGGTCTAAAAGATGATTTTGGTCATTTGGGTATCGGGGACGGGTAAATGGGTATTTTGGGTTCGGGCTAGGTTTTCAGTTGTTTTCCCCCTTCACTCTCAGCAGTCGAGGGCTATGAAAATGTATAAAATCAACTCAGGCTCCGTCTGTTTGCTTCAAGACTTTTACGATTTCCTTCGTTTTTGTCCGTTTTTTCGCTCTGTTTTCAATCCTTTTGTACCAAGACACAAAACACCTCGAGGATATTTTTAACATATTTTGATCATATTTGGGTGTTTTTGGTCATTTTTGTGGTCTTAGGCGGGTAAAAACGATGAGTGAATAAGCACTCATCACTTTACAAAACAAACTGAGAAGATTAACTGGGAAGAGTGTGGATACTAAGTTTACAAAACCAACAATCTTGGGGAAATCGTCTCTTCAACCAATCAGAAATCAATCAGTAGTTAAACAACCAAGCTGCTTTAAATCAAGAGCGTTCTAAATCTTTAAAACCACGGTTTGCCTCCCAAGTTGTTGAGAATAATCATTTGACAAATCCAGTCACTCCACATTCTTGGCCTAAGAAAAATGCTTACATTTACTGTTAAACCTGTTTCTATTAAATGCAATTTCATTTAAATCTCTACAAGTAGTTGCATCACGGGTTTAGGATTAGTTCGAACACAATATCTAAACCGAGCATCAAAATTCAAAATTCATATGATACAAAGGACTTGCACAAGAACTATGATCTAGAAAGGCTAGGAAAAGGGCACTACTCCAAAAGGATGGAATCTTAAGTTCACGACCTAGTGCGATGCCTTCTAGTGTGTTGCATAACACTGCTTGTAGTAGCAAACTAAAACCTAAGTTTAATCAACAAGCAGGTTAGAAATAAACCCGCTGATCTAAGCGAAAAATTTGAAACCTAATAGGTGGATCAATATAGGACGCAGACTCTTCCCAAAGAAGTTTCAACATCCCCTAGATCTAACCTTAGATGGATTCCAACGGGTAGATTTTTCAACCTTTGTTGGTCTTAGGTGGATTCCTACTGTGGCAAGATACTAAGTAGTTGCATCAACACAAGTGTGAAACCCACAACATCCATCCTTGAGGTAGGAAAGGAACTTATCAAAATAGCATGTTACGGTGTCAAGAATATAATTGACACTACATCCTTATGCCTCTAACATCTGGAACCCAGTTACACTTGGGGATCCATGTTTCTTCTTTCTTGTTCCCCTCCTATTTTTTTTTTTTTCTATGCGAGGTACCACGGCTATGGCTTCTCGCAAAGCTGTAAGACCCGTTTCTCCTTTGTTAAAATTTAATGATCCGTGGCTGCTCCACCATTGTACTTAATCGTCAAGAATTGGAAACATTGCTTGCTCTCTCGGTTAAAGATTCGTCTAAAGTCGTGCTTATGATGTATGAATATTTCCATTGCACAACGATATTACTCTAATTTCGATACATACGGATCTACAACAACAACGTTCTTTGTAGCTACACCTCAATCGAATCTCGAAAGCAGAAGAACAAAGTGTTTCCTACAACAATGTCGGTGATGATCAACATAATGAAGCGAGAAGTTTTATCGTGATTGATTCTCTCGAGATATTTATGGTACTTCACACTTGTTCGATTGCTTGGACATACATGGTTTCGTTGTCTCCTCATACATGGTTTCGCTGTCTTCAATTCATCATCAACATACGTGGTGTATGATTCTGACTCATTGAAAACATCGAGGGGGAGAGAGTGTAGGTGGTCTTTGCTTCCTTGCGAAAACCCAATGCCTTCTTGAATTTCTTCAATTAGGGGGAAGAAATAAGACGATCTGTGGCTCAAACGTCTCACTTAGGTGTTATCGTCTCAATTTCATGGGTGATCTTGTGTGAAGTTACCCAAATATGATGTTATGATGCCTCACACATGGTCTTGGTATCGAGTTATTGCATATTCACAGTGATTAGTATTCCGAAAGACCACAACATTCACGGGAAAGTCATTTCATTTCGTCTTTTGTGGTTTGTTTGGTGTGATGCGTCTACATACGTGAGAAGATCTTGTTGAATTACGGCATGTTACCCTCGAGCGCATCTTCACAATTAGTCGATTCACCTTGTGTGGTTTCTTTGCTCTTCTACAAATTCCGGCATCATATAAAACTTCAAAAGTTAGAAGAAATGTCTACTACATCAAAGTTTCAAATCGCTAAAGGCGGTTGTCCGGTTTGGGGGAAGCTGATCGGAAACTTCTTCAATCTCTGTTTATATTCACAATGGCTTCGAGTATATATGACTTGGAACCCGTCACAACCGCTTAAACTTCCCACAAACCCCATCATCGGTGATACAAGCCCTCGACTTACTTGTCAACAAATGGAAAGGCTATTTGCTCCTACGTTCGTCAGTGACGATATTGATGAACGTGCTCGGTGTATCCATTTCCAGCTGCTCAACACGATAATACTCTATACGATACACCTACAACAACCAGCGTTGTAGAAGCACCACCGATTGACTCCAACACAGAGTTGAACAAACCGCTTCCAACAATGATGAACCGGTGATGATGTTCTTAATGAAGTACCCCCACCTGCAGATTTTGATCCAAATGGGTTCTTCAACCCGTTTGCTAATGAGAACTGCTACACGGATGTCGCGGAACTTCAACAAGCCATTTGAATCCTCAAAATCGCACAACGTATACCAACATCAACCTCTACACATCGATGGACAAAAGACCATCCTCTGGAAAATATTATTGGCAACCCAAATCAACCGGTCGTTCACGAGACAACATCTTCACTCGGATGGTGAACATTGCATTTATGCACTCAGCATGCCTTGTGCCGAGCCTAAAAACATTAAAGACGCAATGACAAAAGACAACCGGATTGAATCCATGCAAGAAGAACTCAACCAATTCAAACGTCTTGAAGTATGGGAACTGGTTGAAAGACCATCAGGGTCTACGTCATTGGTCTAAAATGGATTTGGAAGAACAAATTGGATCTTTGAAGGGAATGTCATCGAAACAAGTCACGTCACGGTGGCTAAGGGTTATAGACGAAGAGGTATTGACTTTGAAGAATCATTTGCTCGGTTGCTCGTCTTGAAATTTTGTTCGGATATTTACGGCGTTAGCGACTCATATGAACATCCACGTCTTTCGGATGGACGTTAAAAGCGCTTTTCGGAATGGTCAACTGAAAGAAAGCTTGAGTTTATGTGCCCGGCAGTGAGAAGGATTGTTGATCTCGGCTTCGAACCATGTCTACAAACCTGAACAAAGCTCAGTATGGTCTCAAACAAGCTCCTCAGGCGTGGTATGATAAGCTATCATCTTTCCTCATTGCCAATAATTTTACCAAAGGTTCGGTCGACCAACTCTTTTCATACAATATCACGGGGAACATATTTTAATTGTTCAAATTTACGTGGATGACATCATTTTTGGGTCAACACATAAAAATACTCAATCGCTTTTGCTAAACTAATGAAGAAACATTTTGAAATGTCAATGATGGGTGAACTTACGTTCTTTCTAGGACTACAAGTTCATCAATCACCCCGTGGTATTTTCTTGAGTCAGTCTAAATATGCCCTTGAAATTGAACAAATTCGAATGAATACTTGTGATACTACGCCACCAATTGCTCATACCAAGAAGCTAGACGCTGATTTACATGGGAAATTGGTGGACCCTACGTAATACCGTAGTATCATTGGGTCTCTCATGTATCTAACAGCTTCGCGGGCGACATTGTATTTGTCGTATATCTTTGCTCCGTTATCAGTCGAGACCAAGCTGAAACCCTTTCTCGAGGCTAAAAGAATCCTCCGATACATCAAGGAACCATTAATTTGGGGATCGGTATCCAGAAGGATTCAGTTTTAGAACTAATCGCTTTTAGGGCCAGTGCCGACCGCAGGGGATGCTTAGATTCACGAAAAAGTACTTCAGGAGCTCTACAATTTCTTGGAGACAAACTGGTGTCATGGTAATCGAAGAAGCAGGGCGTATACATTTGTCCTCAATCGAAGCGAATATGTAGCCATGTGGCGTGTTGTGCTCAAGTCATTTGGATGAGAACACAACTCAAAGACTATGGTTACGTATTTGACAGAATCCCGATGTACTATGACAATCGAAGTGCTATTGCAATCTCGTGCAACTTCGGTTCAACACTCAAAGTCAAAGCACATCGATCTTGATATCACTTCATCAAGGACCACGTGGAGCAGAGTAACGCTTGTTGAATTATACTTTTGTGGGTACGAGAATACCAATTGGCGGATCTACTCACCAAAGCCTTAGCTCTGCTAGGTTTAATGAGTTGGTCCACGGATTGGTATCGCGGTGTTTAACTCAAGAGGAACTGGATGAACTCTTAAAACATTCTTAAAACCAGTCAAACACCAAAATCTCTTTTGTAAATATTTTTCAAAAAACAAAATACAAAAATATAAAATCCGATAAAACAACAAAAATATTCTTCTATCTATTTTTCTCTTAACATGGCAAGTACATTTCTTCAGTCAACACTCTAATCTTTCAAAATTCAGTATTTTTTTCGATCAAGTGTTGAGGGAGAAAATTAATATAATGTTTCAAAAATAACCGTGTACTTGCATGTTACCTAATCCCGGTTGTTTCTTTAAATAATGGTGGTCACATTTCTGGTTCACTGACACTCCTCGGACTAAAATTTATAACCTTTCTGTAGGATCGAAAATACTTGAGATTCATGTGGTTCGGGGGGTTGGGGAAGCTCAAAGAATGAATAAGACATGGTATTGTTTTTATTGATGTAAAGGGAAGATGTGTGTGTTTCTAGAGAGAAGAAGAAGAAACCACACACACTTCTTATTTTACAATGAACTTCCTACCCTCCTAGTTGGGACTAGGAGGTGTATTTATACTAAGACAAGCATAACTTATCACTATTGACTAAACTAGTCCTTGTGAATAAGTAAAAGAGAAAACTAATGCAATTCCCGTAATGACTTCACTTTAGCGAGGCTAACACTTTCTTTATTTCTTAAGTCGAGGGGGAGTGTCGTCAAGTTTCGTTCTTAAAATCTTTCGTTTGGTAACCAAAGTGGAAGTTAAAAGGCTTTGGATGAAAATGGAAAAGGTGGAGGGACTAAAACTGTCAAAATTTCAAAGTTATTTTTAATAAAACAACCACCTAATTCATTTACTCATCACATTTAATATCCTACGCTTAAAAATCGTTCATCAAATCCGTGTTTTGGATCATCAATTTGTAAGTTGTTTCATGATCTTTACGTGTTTGCAAACAATGGTTTGAATCTTTACAAATCAACGCTAAAGCGTAAGATATGAGTGATCTTGTGTTCTACGCATAAGCGTATGAACACACAATCATTGGTGTGTGTTTGTGGTTAAAAAGGTTGTGTCAAAAGCGTTTTAAAACATCAATGATACCATTTTATCCTCAAAACTTACCGGAAACACGAATTGATTGAATCGGAAAACTAAGTTTATGCGTGATTTGGGTGTTTTCTTGCATGAGCGTTTTGCAGTCAATTAGTTGCTTATAATATGTTGTTTATGTGATGAATTAACTATATCAATGCTTAGAACTTGCCCGAAACATCAAAAGGAAAAGAATTGAAATTTAGGGTTCTAGTTCTTACAAATTGGGTATTCTTGATTCATGTTGAGTTTCATGTTAAAACTTGGATAAACATACTTATTAGGCTTCTAAGACTTCCCAGAAAATTTTTGGTGCAATTTACATGGCTAGATTTCTTACGCGTAATTCTTGAAACTAGGGTTTAAGTTCTCGATAACGTTTTCTGGCGTACGCCAGAAATCGCTTGTTTTATAAGTATTCATTCCATGATCTGTTATAGAATGAATGTATGTGCTAAAATTGATGAAATGATGATTTTATTTCAGGTTTGCTACACATAAAAATCAGAATCAAGGTTGATATACATCTACGCATAAGGATCACCTTACGCCGTAGCATGTTATCGTAAGAGAAATCTTACGCCGTAGCTACTCTAAGGTTCTACAAAGGGACTACGCGTATCCACGTGAAGGATATGCGTAAACGATGACCTCTACGCATAAGGTCTACTCTTGCACGAGTAAGCCTTACAGCGTAAGGTTTTATATGCGCTTACGCATAAGCTCTACGCATAAGGTCCCCTTTTCCTACGCGTAATATTTCTTACGCGCAAGTAAGGTTCCTACATACGTTATAACTCCTGTTACTTACGCATAAGCTACCATTTCTACGCCTAAGCCTTGATCAAACCCTCATTGTGAATTGTTACGCGTGCAAACTTGTAAATAAATAAATCATAACGTCACAAAACCAATAAATGTCACTAATAAGCTAAAACGTTTAATATGTTGTGAGAAATAAGTGATAACATAAACTTTAAAACTTAAAGTTAACTAACTCACGAAACTTTTCTCGACATCATTGGACTATTGAACAAACAAGTGATTTTGGACTCGTAACAATCATCGACATTGCACATTCAATAATTAGACAATAAAACCATCTGTTGACTAACATTATGTCTTTCGATATGTTGGTTCTTTTGGCTAAATGTGTTTCAGATCACGACATGGAAGCTCAAATGAATGTGGATGCACCAAATGCTCTCACCATTGCTGATATCTTTCCTCATGGCTATCCAATGAAGATTGGAAAGAACAATCTCAGAGTTGACTTTGAAACTCTCACGCTTTCGAATCTTCTTGTCTCATTGTTGTTGATATTCTTAAGAACCATCCTTATCGAACATGCTCACCAACTCTGCCACATCGTTCGAGATCTACATTCACAATTATGGAATACTATGCAAATGATCAAAGGACAGAATCTTTGTGACTATGACTCTCAACCACAAACAACTCACCATCACACCGGCAGACTTAAGGGCTGTTCTCCTCATTCCCGACATCATACCAAGCTGAATTCTCTGCACCTCGAAGAGATCCCCTGCTGAAATTTTTGATTGATATTGGGTGAAGCTTCAGGAGTAATCAATAAGCACTCTCACGTAGATCTAAAGAACATACCTCAGCCTTGGAGAACCCTTTATATCATCATCACAAAATCTGTTTCTGGTCGTGACAACGGCTATGAGCATCCCAAGCTCGTAGAAGCGCAAATCTTCGGCTCTAATCAACATGAAGCACATCAAAGTTGAAGCTCTGATATGGGATGACATGATGACATTCCTCAAAAAGCTTGGCTAAAAGATTCCTTATATCAGATATACTAAACTGTTGATTCAAAGAGCACTTGGATATAACCACGATATCCCCAAAGAATCAATGACCCCGACAATCTCGACATGTTGTATCGAACCCACCATAAGTGTCGATTCAAGGAGTCAACTACCAAGAAAAAGGTCTGTGTTACCGGATCACCTTCTCGGATGAACTCAACAGCTCTACTCTTATAAAAGATATCTGGTTCTTTGTAAGAGAACAAAGTTGATTTCTTGATGAAAAATCTTCTGGTACGCATACAAGGAAAACCAGAAGAGGAAGTGGAGGAAGTGCTGCAAGCACTGAGAGTCAAAGGATGTTTCCCAAGAGGAAACACGGAAGCAAAGGAGAGTTCCTTCCAAGGAAGCTATTCCTATTCCTATTCCCAAGATTGAACACGAAAGAAAGCTAGCAGACGAGGACTCTGAGGGCGTCGATGAAGAGATCATTTACTCTGAAACTGCTAAAGATGAAACCCCAACGGTACCTAAACCTCCTAGTCCACTAGCAGATAAAGGAAAAGGAAAGACTCGATTGAGCAACAAGAAGAAGAAGAATCGATGAAGAGCCTCTGGACACTAAGTACGAAGGAAGTTCAAATTCATTAGACTCAACACGTTGCAAAAAGAATTTGCTAAGGATCAAATGGGTGGCCCCGGAGGATCAAATGGTGGAGTTCAACCGACACCAAATCCCGATGCGGTTAATCAACCCGATAAAGGATCTGGTGCCACCACTTTGAGCAACAACAAAAGCTGCGGGAAGATTCTATTGATTATAACATTGAAGAACCAAATGAAAAGTCCAAGAAGATAAAGCTCGATGAAAAAGCTAAGTCCTGAAATGAAGAAGATGTTGAGTATGATAAGTTTCTTCTAGATAGTCCTGCACGCTTAAAGGAGAAACTTGAGCCACCAAAAGGACCCGAGTCTCCTCATATCTCATCATCATCGATTCATCTTCTCACTCTTCACCACCACCATAAAAGAACAACAAATCTACATCCAGATCGTTGAAGAAGCCAAGCTGCATCTTGATCTCTCATGCAAAGACTCGAATCGTTAAATCGCATCAGGTGTCGAGAAAGAAAGACATACTCTACAGAAGTCTGAATTTTTCGTGATCGACAGTATCTTCATGACGAGAATGAAAAAGATGCAAAAGGCGAAAGGGAACACTTCCAGAAGTTTATCAGTGGAGATTTCCAAAAAGAACTGGAGAAAATCTCAAGAGAAGATACTCAAAAATTCCTTCTTGACACCATTCCTAAAGTGACAAGGGAGTTATATTGTTGGATATTGGATTTCACAAACACATCAAACCATTAACACAAGTGGGCGTATAAGTGGAATTCTAGAGAGAGAAAGTTAGAGGTTTAGGGAACTTAGTGAGAGAAAGTGAAAGATATTATTATGAGCTCCAACTCTCTACCTTGGGAGGTAGAGAGTATTTATAGTCTTACATAAACGCCACACAACGGGCTGTGGATCAGGCATATATCAGTGGGTAAAGACCCGTCCGTCCTCCACGGTGTTACTTAACTAAATACTACTAACCTAAATATAACTATGACTACGAGCATTCTAACGATTACATATACTTGAGGTGACCGACTCTTTAATACCTGGAATTTCTAATTCCTAACAATCTCCCCTAAGGGAGGTCACCTCAAACATATACTAAAATGACATTGAATACAATCGGATATTACATTAACAATTGATCTTGCATTCTTGATGTAGTACTTTGCTCCGGCTTCGTAGTCATTGATTCCACTCATTGCATGTTTGGTTAATCCAAGTGGAGGTCTTTTATTGATCCACGTGATAATAATGTTGAGCCAACTTTTGAGATCATCAGCTAATAGAAAATCTCCGATACATCCATTGTGGTGTTGGTATTATGTGATGTTGTGACTTTCGGACCGACATGCTCACATTCCGGATCATGATATCTTCTCATCAGAGTAGCGGAAGCATTCGTTGATTCATGATATTGGCGGCCAGTAGCGAAGCATGGAGTTAGAATATCAGAGTCATTGATGCACCAATCATGATTTCTTTTGATATGAATGTGTTGTGTGAGCATGCGGCTATGGATTGACCGCTTCATTCGATCATTTTCAAGCGTCGGGTGTACCGCATAAGGCAGTTAGCAATAAAGCGCACGAAAGTGTCTTTGATCACTTTCGATGAATTGAGGTACACGACCCACGGTTCCCCGTTGATCAGTACATGTACTGCCTGTGATCGAGGTATAATTCAAGAATTTCCTTGGCGAGGGTTTCGCTGCTCTATTTGTTCTCAAACCGGAACGTCTCAAAGAAGACAACGGGTGAGTGAACCAGCGAATTTCGTCCATCGATTGATGAAAAGAGATTTGAAAAACAAGCGTGTATTGCTCAATAGAAATTGTTTTTGCAATATAACGAAGGTTTTAATGAAAATCAATTATCAATCATAAAACACCTTTTGATTTGAAAAATTAGTACACGGTCGGCGTGCTAATGAAAAGAGTTTTAAAGCACAAAGACCGGTTTTTCTAAGGTATCCGTCAATCCATAACTTTGAACCGGGATTGATTCAAAAGATTGAATCGCCCCATTGTTTCTATTCAGTTGTCACATGGTTGATCTGTATAATAGATCTCACATGCCACCTACCGGGAGCTTGTTAGATGTTGGCTCCAGAAGGCTTTCCATCTTCACGGTGAATATGTAAACACATCACTCGGATGTTCTGGCAATACCACAAGGATAATGCGTAGGACTCAAGATATAATCTCTCTTTCCACATTGTGTGAAACAGAGAGTCTTCATTGAAAGTGTCCTAATGAGATTTATTGATGATCTCGTGGCACTAGACTCAATTTGTGCATATTTGGATCCTATATCGGAGACTAGGGAGAGGGTCTCCTCCTTCAATATCAACAATCTCTAAGAGAAGTCGATAGATAATGTCGGTTCCCGTGAGAATGAAACAAGTCCTTTTAAGAGGAACTTGAGTGGTTTGGGAAGTTGAAGTGCGGTGCGTCCTTTGGGTCCATGACGTCTTGTCTTCAATACCGATGTTACCATCAGTAGCATATGAATTGAACCGGTTTACGCCTAAGGTTGAATAAATGGAGGGCTATTTGTTTTCACCCTTTTCTCATTCAATTCTTTTTCATTCTTCAACCCCTTGAGTGCTTACCGAGACTTCATAGCAAGAACCTTGTTGGGTTTATTCGAGTACTAGCTCAGTCTTAGTCCGCACTCTTCCCATATCTCATTTTTCTCCTTTTATCATCATACCTAAGAACTCTACACTAACTAGTGGATAGTCCCTGGGTAGATCCCTCGGTTCTGGCGGATCATGGGAACACATACCTAACCTTATCATCCTTATATCACCATACATAATGTAAAGTTGGTCGGTCTTTTTGGTATTGTTCATCCGCCATAGGAACCAATTGAAAACCATTTGAAAATCAATCCAGATACTTATGATATTTTATCAAAGCATTTTGTACCTGAATTGTTTTGATATTTTTAGAAGAAGAACTCCCCTCAACATGTGAATCAAGTATTTGAAATAGTTTTCCACACGGAGGCAAGAGAAAGAATTAACTTCTTTGATTACCATTTTAAAAAATATCAACATCACTTTCCTAATCGAATCAAGTAGATAAAGCATTTTGGGGAAGGATGAGGTTTTCATGATTTTGCTCCCCTCAATATGTGCCTCGAGATTTGAAAAGAGTTTTGCACATACTAGAGGGAACCCGCACCTTGAGATAAGTTATCACGTTTCAAATCATAGGTTTAAGATAGATGCGCCCCCTCAACATGTGCATGGAAAATTTGAAATCGTTTGTCATATGTGGGAAGGGGAGCTTGTACATCCTTATAAAACCATTTACCAAATTATCAGTTTAAATCCAATTTAAATCACACATTCTCCCCGATCACAATTATCAAATCATTTGAGATTTGTGATCTCTTATAGATTTAAATTGATTTTGAAAGCTTTTAAGGAGAATTGTGACTTGATATGAAAGCGTTTTAAGCGATAATGATCGATTTTAAGACTTTAAACTCCATTGATAAAACATGCATGAATATCTTTTGAAAACAATTTAATGCCAAATAACTTTTTAATTTAATTGAAATCATTCTCCCCTCAATCAATGACATAGGTTGTTGATTGAGAGATTGATATTTTGACAAATAAGTCGAGATGATTATCAAAAATAGAGACTGAGTTATTTTTCAAAGCATTAGTTTTCACAGATAAATGTTTAAAGAATCCGAGCATGGAATTTTGAAAACATGATAAAGTATGGCTCTGTTCTTTCTTTGAAAAGCGGTTCTTGCCGAAATGACAATAAACCATTTTTCCCAAAAATAATTTTTGATTTTTTGATTTTTGATTTTTTTTTTTTTTTTAAATTGAACAACATCTAAAGTCCGTGTCATTCTTTGAATGACAACACAAAGACCGTAGATATTATCGAATCAAGGAAAGCATGACAAAAGACAATATTTTTGAAGATTTTTCTAATTTTTCAAATTTTATGGATTTTGAAAGTTTTATATTTTTCTATTTGATTTTTGAAGGTTTTATAATTTTGTATTTTGATTTTGGATAAATATATACAAGAGATAGATGAAGATAGACCTTTACTCCTCGTCTTCCTCTTGAAGACGTTTGAGTGTTTCTGGTTGAAGGCTTTTCAAGCCAAGGCGTGGAAGAATAAACTCAAAACGTTCTCTTGGAAGAGCTTTGGTGAAGATGTCGCTAGCGATATTCAGATCTCACAAAATAGAGTTCCACCACACCTTTTCCACTTGTTCCCTGATGAAATGATGTCGAATGTCGATATGCTTTGCTCTTGAGTGTTGAGCGTTGTTGCATGAGAGAGCAATAGCACTTTTATTATCCTGATGCAGAGGATTTTGTTGAATTCAAAGCCATAGTCGAGATAATTGAGATCTCATCCATAAGATTTGAGCACAACAAGATGACATGGCTATGTATTCAACCTCTGTAGAGGAAATAGAAGTACTCATTTGCTTCTTTGAAGACCATCTCACAAGCTTATCACCCAAAAAGCGAGCACCTCAGACGTGCCGGCGAGTATCTTGACATCCTGCATGATCGGCATCTGCATAGGCTGTTAGTGACATACCGGTGTCCTTCGGGTACCAAGTCCCATATTGATGGTTCCTTGGAGATACCGAAAGACCCGTTTAACCGCTTCAAGATGCATTTTAGTAGGCTTAGCACGGTATCTAGCACACATGCAAACAGCGAACAAGATATGCGGTCTACTAGGCTGTGAGGTACATCAGGGATCCAATCATACTACGATATTTTGTTTGGTCAATCATGATCCCCGAGTGGTCCTCATCTAGTTTGGTTCGATCAATCATGGGAGTGTCAACAGGTCACTTGAATCAAATCCAAATTTCTTTAAGATCTCAGTTGCATATTTAGATTGATTTATGAAAATGCCTTCGGGACTTTGTGAAATTTGTAATCCCAAGAAAATGACATTTGTCCCATCATTGACATTTGAAATTTTGAACTCATTTCATTAGAAAACGATCACATTCCATTGGGTCTGTCGAGGCAAAAGTAATATCATCAACATAAATTTGAACATGATTAAATGTTTGCGACTTCGGTGAACAATGTAGGATCAACTGCTCCTTTGCTAAATCCGGTAGATAGAAGAAACTTTGACAGAGTATCATACCATGCCCTTGGAGCTTGCTTTAAACCATAAAGAGCCTTCTTCAAGCGATAAACGTGAGTAGGATGCTCTGGATTCACAAATCCTTCAGGTTGGTACGTAAGCGACTTCTTTAAGATCTCCGTTCGGGAATGCCGTCTTTACGTCCATTTGATAGACTACCATGTTCTTACTTGCAGCATTAGCCAAAAGATTCTAATTGCCTCGATTCGAGCCACAAGAGCAAAAGATTCTTCAAAGTCTATACCCTCCTCTTGACGGTATCCTTTAGCAACTAATCGAGCCTTGTTCTTCAACACATCACCATGCTCATCAAGTTTCACTTTGAAGATCCATTTTAGAGCAATAATCATAGCACAATCTGGAGCGGGTACTAATTCCCATACATCTAGTCGATCAAACTCATGAATTTCATCTTGCATGGCATTGAACCAACTATCTTCATTCATGGCGGTTTTAACATCTTTTGGTTCGATCTTAGAGAGTACGGAGTTGAAGAAGCACCATAAGGCATCGGTTGCAAGTTGTTTCCGTGTGGATACTGGACGAGAGGATTTCCAATGATGTTGTCTAGTGGATGATCGTGAGTCCATTTTCTAGAGGTGTTCATGTGGTAGTTGTTGAGGGACTGAAGTAGCAGAGTCGATGTCTCACGAAGATGGTTCGATGAAGATTCAGGAGCAAATATGTTTTCAAATGGAGCATCTTCGGGGTAGCAAAGGGATTAACTTCATCATTGATGCCAGAAACATTTCCATGATGTACATTTGAAGAATGATGATTTGTTGATGAGGCTGAAGGATCAGCAGCAGGTGCTTCTTGACTTAAAGATATTGAGACTGAAGGATTGACTTCATTCACAGGGAATATGAGCATCCTCTGTTGTGGGATCAACACCTCATTAGTAATTGAATCATAAGTTCATCAAACATAGGATCAAACAATTTCTTTAAATCATCTTCAGATGGAGGTACATATGGAGTTTCTTGAGAAGAGTTTGGAACAAGGGATGAACCAATGGGGCTATTTTGAAGTGCGGGTCTGGCTGGAGTGTCAGGAGCCATTTGACCGGTCAACTCATCAAACGTAACGTGAATTGTTTCCATGATATTTCGGGTTCTTTTGTTGTAGATTCGGTATCCCTTTTTGTTTGGTGCATATCCTACAAATACTCTAATGTCAGCTTTAGCCCTAAGTTTGCCTAAGTCTTGACCCTCATTAGTTGGATAACACAATGCACCAAACACACGAAGGAATTAGAGATTAGGTTTTCTATTGTGGACAAGTTCATATGGAGTTTTTCCATGACAGTGTGAATCAGGGAACGATTTTGTGTGTAGCATGCAGTGGCAATAGCTTCAGACCAGAGAAACATTGGAACCTTTGAGTAAATCAGCATTGTTCTAGCGGCTTCTACAAGAGTTCGATTTAGTCTTTCAACTACACCGTTCTGTTGAGGAGTTCGTGGAACACTTCTTTGATGGCTGATTCCAAAGCTTTCATAGAATTCACTAAGTTGTTTGTTGACAAACTCAGTTCCATTGTCTACGTTCGATAATTCGGCGGTTTTGTTAAGTCGAACCTGCAGTTGTTTGATGAGTTTGATGATGATATCAGGAGTTTCATCCTTTGTCCTTAAGAACTTGACCCCGGTGAATCTAGAGTAATCATCAACCACAACTAACACATATTTCTTCCCAAAGATATTATGCACTCTCATTGGTACACATAAATCCATATGAATCATATGAAGAACTTCGTGAGAGTTAGTAGGTTTGGGTTTATGGTCATACTTTTTGCTTTTTCCCAATTGACATGTTGAACAAAGATGATCCTTTTCATACTTTAGTCTAGGTAAACCTACAACTAAGTCCTTTCTGGAAAGATCATTAATGGTGCCGAAGTTCAAGTGATTGAGAAGACGATGCCATAACCATGACTTTGTTTTTGAAGCCTTTGATAACAAGCAAATTGGAGAAGACTTCATCATATCATCGATAGAGATGGTGTAAAGATTTGAACCACGAGTTCCTTTTAACAGTTCCTTACCATTAAGATCTCTAACAAAGCAAGGTATGTTTTACGAAGGCTACTTCTAGATCGAATCACGAATTGACCAACGAGAGAGCAGATTATGACCAAGACCTTCCACATAGTATACTCTAGAGATAACACTATCACCAACAACATAATCACCATAACCCATAATAGCACCGAAATGATCATTACCAAATCTAACAGTCCCGATGAATTTGCTCACGAAGTTCATGAGCCGCGACCGGTCTCAGTCATATGCTTGGAACAGCCTGAGTCCAGTACCACAGAACGATTTGAACGATCTGCAGTTGAACACAGACAAGAATGGATAGCTGGATAATTGGGATCCCCATGCAAGAATGGGTTCCATTTGGTTAGTAACATAATGGTGGAACACCCACATCGAAAGCAGAAACATCCATATCAGAAGTAGAAGCAATGGAATCATTGGGAATAGATGCAATTTTGGTGTCTGTATTTGACCTATTCAAAGTATGTTCACTTCTTAAGGGAATAGTTCTACCAGTAGGCATCCATTTTCTAGTGGGCATAATCTTAGCAGTTTGAGAACAAACTGATTATTCTTATGGCCAAAAGGTATCCAATAATAACCTATCTTTATAAAAGTTCTTCTTGTAGGTTTCCACTGTTTTCTAACCAATCTTTTGTTTTTGCCTTTTGCCTTATTTGCACGATTATTAGCATTAACAATTTTAAGCTGGCATTTGACACATTAGACAAAGCATTCACACCACATTCATGATTAGCAAGAGAATTCAAGCAGACATCATTACAAGGTTTGCAAATAGTATCGAATTGAATTAATTACTGATGCGCCTAAGGCTAATACTAGAATCAACACGATTCGTTTTATTCAACTCAAGCTTAAAGTTCCTAGATTGGTCTTCTACTCTCTTCCAATGCACATTCTTAGCTTGCAAGGTCCTATCATTCCTTGTATTGTCTTGAGACTTTGACTTGTTCGCTTTAAAGTCATGATTACTCTGTAGAGGAATGGGAACATTAGTTGGTTGATCTAATTTTTGCATTCCTGAACTTGATGTGCAAGGATCCGAAGTACTAGAAGGCACATTAGTGTATACTTTCTTAAGACTGTGATTTGAGCTTTTTGTAGGCACACTAAAGTTCACTTCCTTAGCACTAACATATCGGAATCGAACTACTTGAAGGCACATTAGTGTTTCCTTTCTTAAGACTGGGCATAGAACGGATTTCTGCTTGGCACTAGGCATAGAACAAGGCATCACAGCTTTGCCTTTTGCACCTAAGGTTAAGGATTTGGGACATGTGGCAATTACACATTCTAGCAACTGTTGAGATCGTTTGGCACGAGGCAAGCAAACCTAATTTCACTATCAAGAGGTTTGTTAATGAAATCCTCTTCGACAATCTCACGGAGACATTCTAGACTATCCTTAAGGTGAGCACAGTATTCATGAAAAGCATGTTCATTATTCCTATGATGAGGAGGAATATATTTAAGTCCACAGTGTATTTGCAATCTAAGGGTGACTTTGAGACAACATTCTTATTGAAAACAAATAGTAGTTTCCCATTTCACGACTTCAGATTCTCAATTTCCTTTTGTAAAGACGTTATTTTTTCGTTGTTTTGGTCACGGGTGACTTTTATTGAATCATATAACTCTTTAAAATGTCGTTTAACTTTTCATTTTCTTCTAGAAAACTCTTGTTTTCCTTTTGTAAGGCATCAACTAAGTTTTGAAGATGAAAAGTTTGAGAATTCCGAGAATCTAAAGGAGGAGGGATTTGGGAGCCTGTCATATTGTTCGTTTGACCCTTTAATTGAGATATTTAGGCTTTCAACTTTCTCGATCGTGTTGCTGAGCTTGAATCTGTTCATCACGTTTGTTAATTTGAAAAACTGCATCAAACTCTGGAGCATCCGAGGATGTCTTGATATTTGAAGTTTTAACATTTTCTTTAAGATGTTGATATTTTAGTTGTAAATTAAAATGCTCAACTTCCAGTTTAGAAAAATGTTTAACCAAATTGTCGTGATCATCCAGTTCAATTTTCTCGTTTAGTTTAGAATTAGTTTTTCAAGCTCAATGACACGATCATGGGAGACTTTCAGGGCCAGAGATAGTTCATGAAATTTGGAAGCATTAATAGAGCAATTTGAAGCAGTGAAAAGATATCTTGAGCAACACATTCAGTAATAAGAGTCTCATTTAAGGTATGCAAGTTCTTCCTCTCAATCTCATTATATTTTAGTGCACGCTCATAATCACTAACTTCAACTACCATTGCATCAAATTCCTTTTCCATTCCATTGATATCAGTTTCTATCCCTTTTTAAGACTCTCAAAGTGATCTTTTAGAAGTTTAAAGAAAGGCATGACCTCAGTTAAATAACATTCTTTCATTTGCTCAAAACCCCTTTCTCCTTCCGTTATACCGGTGGGTGTGATCCTTTTCTTGCAAGTTTTCTCAAAATCAACAAATAGTTGAAATATAACATATTGGCTAATTAAGGTCTTGCTTTTAGTGGCAAATTTTCTAGGAACAAGATGCATTGGTGTATTAGGAGGATACACAGTCGCTCTAGGCATTTTCCATAGGGGAGGGTTTGTTTCAACAATATTTTCAGCTTTTTGTTTATCTAAATCCTTTTCCGAGAAAATTTGTTCGGAGTCAACAATGTCGAGGCTTAAACATGTTCAAGGAAATCCAGTTTTCCTTCTTGTAGTCATGGGGAGTGATAATTATTTTTTTTCTTTGCATTTAGGATTATCTAATTTTTTATTCATCCTTTCCTAGTGACTTCATCTGATTTCTTATCTTCCTCAGTGCACTCAACGCAACTAGGTTTTTGTCTAGGTTTAAGAATCTCATTGCCATCATAGATCACACTTTGAGCTGCTTTAGCTATCTTTCCGTACTCAGGGTTGGGTTTATCAATAATGGGAACACTATGCTTATCGCTTAGGACTCTATGTTTAGTGACCATGTGAGCGGTCTGAATGGTGTTTCCTTGTATGTACAACTTGTTTTCAAGTTTGTTTTTCAATGTTTTTAGATTAGAAAAAGTCTCTCAAGAGTTTTGATTCCTTTGCATTAAATTCTTGCTTAAGCATTTTCACATTTTCTTGAAGTTCTTGTTTTTGCTTAGCTGTTTTAGAAAGTTTTTCTTGCAAGGAATTTAATTCTTGTTTCAATACTTCTTCTCTAAAATTACTTTTTCTAATAATTGTGCGCACTTGGTCATCCATTTCCTGCTCACGAGTGGTCAACTCAAATTTAGCACGTTGTTCATAAATAGCAACACGTTCATTATAGGCATTTAGTTGAAATAACGAATCATCAGGGGCACATGCAGTGTATTCATCAAAAACATAGTCATTGTTGACTGCCGAAGATGCATCACTTGGTACACCTTCACTTTCACTTTGTTTCACGTATTGATCATATGGGATAATATTGATATTACCCATATTTTCAACATTTGATTCAATAGTTTCAGTTGATTGTACTTTGTCATGCATCTTTTGCACATCAGCATCATCGTATAGTTTTAATACCTCTGAGATGAGTTTGTCTTGGGATGGTCCAGCTAGTGGTGAAGAAGAGACCTTGGGAGAAACCATTGGAGAAATGCTAGCCATAAAAATTGTGTGTGCAGTAGGTCCATCATCCACATCAGAGTCGTATGCATCACAATCTGCGACTTGAAAGGCATTCGATGATTGTGACCTATCTGAATATTTGCTCATCCACATCTGCATCATAGGTCTTGGCATTGCCCTCAGCTAGAAACAGCAATTCCTCTTCATCTAAAGCAGCACCATTGTCTGAGCTTGTACAAGACATCTTATCTCTGAAGTAATCGGCATTCGTGGACGCTTTGGAGATGTGCAGTTTCTTGCAATGTGTCCCTCACCACCACAGTTATAGCATTTGATAGGCTTAGCTTGACCTTGGTTACCATTCCTTCCTCGATTCTGATTGCCAACATAACCTCTACCAGCTCCACCTCTTCGATCATCACTGTCTTTCCACTGGTTGCACCACGATCCTTCCATCTTTAACAGTGGCTTGATTGTGTGGGTTAGATCTTTTGCTCGAGGTTGTTGTTGGTTTGTGGGAGAGAATTCATGTTTTGACTAATCAGAAGAGCTAGTTGATTAATGAAGTTTCCCACGTGTGCATCAGCATCGGCTTGTTTGAACATAGGATCGGGAATGAGTTTGTGATTACCATTACCCAAGGGTATGACTTGTGAAGCTTTGGTTGTGATTCCGATGTTTGAGTAGAAGGCAGTTGAGTCATTAGGCGAGCTTGTCTCTCCCTGGTTGGTTTTGAAATGATTGAGAATCAATTTTTCAAACATAGCATGTCTCTCATTCTGAAGGAGGAAGGCATAGAGTTGCTCATAGTTTGTATTCTTCAATCCTTTAGTGAGCTTCACGGCAGTGACAAACTTGTGCCATTCGGGATTCATGTTGTTCACAAATTTTGAGTTCAGATGAATGTTAGGCATAGTCATTCTGATGTTCCTCATGTCATTCACTAACTTATGAAATCTCACATAATACTCATAGACATTCTCATCTGGTTTCATCTTGAAGTGTTCAAATTCGTCATAGAGTTGGGATTCTCTCTCTTCCATAGTTAATTCTGAACCTGAGAGAAGCATCTTAACATTATCCCAAACTGCCTTTGCATCGGTGTTGTGATTGATCAGCTTGTAGATGTCTTTAGGAAGACCTTGAAGAACAATGTTTGAAGCCCTGATATCTGCATCGAATCTCTTTTTCTCCTTATCATCAAGCTCATCATACATTTTAGGTCTGTCCATTCCGTAACACAAGAGTACCATCTTCATTAGTATCAAGTATGTCTCTAGTCGTCTCAACTCGATATGGTCCTTCATCAATGGATTTAAGAATGTTGATACCATTTTCCTTTCCAAAGTACAATCGATTCGTTGAGCCCAAGAATCATAGTCGATTCTGTCAAGCATGGGTGGGCGAGTATCGACCCAGTGCTTGAACATCCTCGCAACATGGAGATGATAGTAGGAACGTTGGTAGACATGTTAATAGATTATACGGGATTTTATAACTCTATGATTAAACCGGAAATAGATTCTTTCACGGGATTTTACTAAATCAAGAGAAAACCGTAAGCAATCACCCAAGTCGCTAGAAGATAATGAACCAACTCGCTAGCAACTAAATAGTAATAATCCCAAGTCGTTAAATCAACATCCAAGTAGCTAAGTACAAGTCGCTAATCCTCTAGTCGCTAACACCTAATTCGCTATACCACCAAGTTGCTAAACAATTGCAAATTAAGCTAAGTAGTAACTCGCTAAGCATTAAGTTAAGCTAGCAAAATTTTGGCACAATTCGCTACTCAAGTCGCTAAAGATACAAGTCGCTAAAGAGCAACTCGCCACAAACCAAGTCGCCACCTCCAAGTCGCTACCTCAGTGCTACGTGGTGGAAAGTCCACTACTTGTACTTTAAGTCGCTAGTTCTAAGTCGCTAGGTCTAAAGCTGTAACTCGCTACACATTTGTAAAGCAAGTTAAGCTACGAAGAATGTATTCCGTGTGTTAAGTCGCTAGCAAGAAAAAACCACATAAACATCACTTTTCAATCCAAAACAACCCAACCAAGATGATTCAAGCTTACCAAATGAAAACCTACACACTTGTGATGATTCTAAACATAAAAGTACTAACAAAATCCAAACTTTAACACAAGAAATCAACCAAATGATGCAAAACCACTAAACTTTTTCAAACTCAAAAACCACCTAAAACCACTAGAAATCCAAAGATGTGCAAGATATGATCTAACCATGGCTCTTGATACCAATTGTTGGATATTGGATTTCACAAACACATCAAACCATTAACACAAGTGGGCGTATAAGTGGAATTCTAGAGAGAAAGTTAGAGGTTTAGGGAACTTAGTGAGAGAAAGTGAAAGATATTATTATGAGCTCCAACTCTCTACCTTGGGAGGTAGAGAGTATTTATAGTCTTACATAAAACGCCACACAACGGGCTGTGGATCAGGCATACAGTGGGTAAAGACCCGTCCGTCCTCCACGGTGTTACTTAACAAAATACTACTAACCTAAATATAACTACGACTACGAGCATTCTAACGATTACATATACTTGAGGTGACCGACTCTTTAATACCGGGAATTTCTAATTCCTAACATATATTCCAAACTACTCACGCCAAACTACTCACGCCAAACATCGTCACATTGGTCAAACATATAATGGCCAAAGAATCTGATTACTCTGAAGCTGATTTGATTACTAAATTAGTGATGCAAATGTCAAAAAGAGCTGGAACCTTCACTTCGGATGAAGCTAAGTTTTTTGAGACTCTTTTAGACTATCAACTCAAGTCTTCATGCAAAGAATCAGCAAGTCAACCAAAACGATTAAGAGATGACGATGATCGGGACGAGGATTGCACCTAAGCGTTCAAAGAAGTCGGTGAATCTTCCTCAATGCCACCTCCACCCGAAGGACCTCACCACCAAGGCGATCTCCTCCTCGCTCTTCAACTAAAAATCTCAGGATTGAGACACCACCCGGACTTCAGAAAACCGGTGATCACTTTGAGTATCTGGTGGTGCGATGAGGAAATCCTAAGCCCAACAACAACCCATCTCTCCTGACACAACCAAGAAACCAGAATCCTCCTATAGGCCACAGAAAAAGAAGAAGAAGCCTATGGACTGGACGTCTTATCATGGTACGGGCGAGGATAACGAATCGACGGTTCTCGAAGCTTGTTGATTCCACACCCTACCCACCTGAAGGTCAAGATGTGGTAGAAGGTCGTACAGTGGAGCACGCTAAGTTCTTGCAAGAAAAATTCCGTGTGAAAAAGATGACGAAATCCGAGTTGAAGCGAATCAAGAATGAAGCATTTCAACTGCTAAAAGACAACTCGGAAAGTGCTATTGAAGTCGAGTATCACCTTGATAATATAGCACGAGCCATGTCTAACAATATGGATTGGCTCAACCCAGAAGCAAACATCGACTTCACTCAACGAGACAATCCTCCATATTACACCGACTGGTTGATGAGTGTCTAAATACTCATCATTTTTGTACTGTTTAGAATGCCAAAAACATCTGAAAACACTCAGAAATGCTTCAAAATGATAAAAATATCACAAACAAGTGTTTTATGTGTTTAAAATGCAAAAACATCAAAATCTGGTGAAAAACGTATCAAGTTTGCATAATTGGCAGTTTTAGTCCCCCAAGTTTCAAAAATTGTCAAATCTAGTCCCTGGTCATTCCAAAACTTGTAAAAAGTCATAAAAGGTCCTTGGGATTCACAAGTTGTGAGAAATTATCCTTTGAAGTTTAAAAATCACAAAATGACAACTTTAGTCCCTCAAGTTTGGAAAATGTCAAATATAGTCCTTGGTTAATTTAAAAAGTGAAATTTATCAAAAATAAACCTTGTACTATTAATAAATGACAAAAATGGTCCTTATGATAAACTTTTGGTAAATTACACTTTTAGTCCCTCAAAATCCAAAAATGACAATTAAGGTCCTTTTAAGTTTAAAAATGAAATAATTATCAACTATGGTCCTTGTGTTTATATTATTGGCAGGCTTGGCCCTTGGAAGGATGTTTGGAAAGGTGGCAAGTTTAACCCTTAACTTTGCTCAAATTACAAAAATGGTCCTTGTGTACTAGTTAAACCAAACGGACCTATTTACTAAACCAGATCCAAATCCATAAACCCAGCTGTGGCCCAAATACCCCAAGCCCATATTTTAAAAATAAAAACACCCCCGCGCCTGTACTGTTCACCATCTTCAATCTCAACACCTGCTACCACTCATTCCCCTCCATCTGCCCTCACCACCTCATCTCAACCTTTCCAGCTCATATCTACCTCTCACTATCACCCCCCTCCACCTTGCAAACCAGCCCACACTGCATTAATTGCAGAAACCCACCCAAAGACTTTTTGGCGCCAAAAGTAAAATTGATGGCTATGATCTGTTTCAGAGATCCAATGATGGTGGGATAAGCTCAGAAGTCGACATAGATCATTATAAATCAATAAAGAAGAGAAGATAAAGAGAGTAGTAGAAGAAGTAGTGTAATTTTAATTACTTGTATCGTTTTAATTATCCTAAGTTTTTCAGTACATGTTCAAGCTTTTTAATATCTTGTAATAATATTTCAGTGAATTTCAAATCTATTGTCAGTTTCAATTTCAGTAAATTACCACGTTTTTATGATTTTGCAATTTCTACCTTAATTTCTCAAATTGATCTAAAGTTGTTTGTATCTGATGTTTTAGACTAAGAAAGCTCATAAAAGCTCTTAGGAATCTCTTATAAGCTTTTAGAAATCTTAAATACTTTGTTTAGTATTAAAAACAGAAAAACAAGAAAAATCAAGAAAAAATAGTGAGAAAATAAAAATTCCATTGAAGAAATGATCAAGTCTGAAGCAAGGATGATTATGGATTGTATCTTGGTTTAGAGCTTTTTGGAAAGCTATAGGAGTGTCCTTTGTCCTCAGTTCTCTGTTTATGCTTGAATTCCATTTTGTAAGCCATTTCCTTAAATTTGCATTTCCTAAATTAAGTACTATAATCTTGTTAGTTCTAGCTTTAATCTGTCTAAATTGAGTTAATATCAGTTCATTAATAAGTTACTTTGTTTAAAAATTAGTTCTAGTTCATTAAGCTTCTTAACAGCTTATTAAAATGGTGTTTGGATTTGCTGAGTTTGATAACTCAGAGGTTGTTTTGGTTGAACTTTCTAGTTGGTATATGTTACATCATGTCTAAAGAGGGTAGTTTAACCATAAAATACAGTACTCATAAGATAAAAAGTCAAAATCTCATGTATTTGCCCTTAACAGTCCACTGTTGGGATTTTGAGTTGCAAAATTCATTTTACAAGCTTAAAAGTTGTTGGTTTAGCTTTAGATAATCTTAGTATAGCTTAATATAACATATACAGTCATTAAGATCAATCAAAAGTTCATTTTAGTCAAACTGCATGTTCTTGTAAAAAGTCAAATTTCTCAAATAGCTGTTTTTGAATAAAATCTAGAATTTTATTGTGTGTTTAATATTAGGATTTAGCTTAAATGCTTTTGGGATAGTAATATTTAACTGCTAAACTAAAATATAAAAATAGTAGCTCTCTCCCACTTGGCTTATAAAGTGCTTATTATTAAGCTTGTTTTGAGGACCCTTTCTGAAAAATGCCCTGCACCACCAAAACAGTGGCCATAACCACCACTTTGGTGGGTCCCACAGGCCACACCAGTGAACCCCACTGGTGGTTCTTGGTTCCTTTCCACTCACCACCCAGCTGACTCTCCATTTCAGTAAAGGTTTTGAGCTTAAGCTCTGTGGACCCCACCCTTAGTTCAGCCACAATTCTGTCCCATTTTCTGAAATTAACTAGTTTAACTTTGCTTAATTCTTGGCTTAAACTGCTTTTCAGAAGTTTAGGATGGTTGGAATAGGTTAGTATTTAGTTAATATAGCATACCCTAGCTTATGTGTTAATTTGGTGGTCAATTGTGGATTTTAGCTTATTTTGAATTGCTTATTGATAAGCAGTTGCACAGCAGTTGCTTTTTCCTCCACATAAGCATATGTTTTTATATTTTTTATAGACTTAGAATAATATTTTAGCATTTTCCTGAATTTTTCAGATTTTTCCTTCACTGTTTAGTATTTTTCTTTATTTTAACTAGTTTTTAATCCTTTTTAAATAGCTTTTAATACTAATAAATCAGAAAAAGCTTTAAAAAATATGTTTTCAATTTTCCTAGATTAAGATAAATATAAAAAGCCTAAAAAGTATTTTTCCATAATTTTCTTGGTTTAATTAGTATTTTCTAGCATTTTAATTAGTTTTAAATAGTATTAAATTAATAATAAATATATAAAAAGTCTAAAAATATATTTTCAGTTTTAAAATAAGTTTTATCATATTTTAGATTTTTCTAAGTTATAATTTCATTTTCTAGGTTAATTTTGTATTTTCTTATATTTTAGTGCATTTTAAATACTTAATAAATAGTTTTTAATTAATAATAATTAAATAAATAGTTGTAAAAATAATTTTCTTTTTCTAATAATTTTATTTTATTATTAGGATTGTAAAAATATCATTTTCATATTTGTAGGCCTTTTATTTCTTAAAACTCACGTTTTATTTTGTACGTTTACGTAATTTTATTTAAACGTACGTTTTAGGTTTTAAACGTTCATCACTTTAAAAATAGTGATAGCGTTTATTTAATATATTTTATCTTTTATTTTCTTTAATTTGCATTTAAGTCGCTGTAATTTGTAGATCTTTTCTTTAGGTAATTATCCATCAAAATCCTTACTGATCACTATCTTTAGTGATCATTCTATCATCTGATCAAGTGTTTATACACCAATTCATCCTCCGTGGGACTTAACGACCCAGGAATCCACTATATTCCTCTGATCTAAATTGCATTTGGTGTGTGAGCTGTTTTGAGTTTCTTACGGTTGGTCATTCACAAGTGGCTAGCTTGCGTGAGATAACTTGACGGTTCAGACCCGATCAAATTTTGGTGCCGCTGCCGGGGAGGCTGTAAGCGTGTTTTAAGCATTTCCAGATTCATTCTTGCACATATACCACCTTTTTGTAAACAATTTTTAAAATCAAAAAGTTCATTAACACTTTTCCTAAAGTGTTATCTACACCAAAAATATTTTCATTCTTTGTTTTTACAAAATGTTTTTCAAAAATACCAAAAATATTCATCTTTACCCTCTTACCTTTTTAATTCTTCATTTCTTACCCTCTAGAACCATTTGATTCTTTCTATGTCTTATCCTCACCCTCTTGGTTGTCAATGGTGTGGTGGTCCTTATAATGGTGGCAATTGCCCCAGTTGTAGCATGGTGGAATCAGGAAACGGGTTTGTCTATAACCAAGATCCCTATTCCTACCATAACACAACTGATTTATTCCATCAGCTACCACACTGTGAGACTCAGCAGTTTTACTGTTGTGAGTACTGTGGTGGTTCACACTTCAGTTCTGATTGTCAATCGGGAAACACGCTTGTCTATGAGCAGGTTCCTGATAACAATTATGACTACAACACATATGACTCATAGCCACATCAGTTTTCTTGTTGTGAGTATTGTGGAGGTCCTCACTCTAGCTCGGATTGTCAAACAGGGAATCCATTTCCTTGTAACAATTACGACTCTTCGTATCAAGACCAACCTCCACAATACCAAATGATTCAAGCAACTCCTCATGAAACTACGACAGACCTTCTACTGAAGAGTCTTGAGTTATTAAAAGAACTTAAGGAGGAGTCGGCTATGTCACATGAGAAATCCATGGAAGAATTGTTAGCGGAGGAACGGGCTGCTAAATTAGATTCCCAGATTGCCATTGAAAACACTGTTAGGGAATCAATTAAACTACAAAAAGCATTCAAATCTAGCTCTCAATTCCATTTCATTCCTGATGATGATGATGATGAAGATACCCTTGATATTCTACAATTTTATTCATCAAGTTCATCAGTTGAGATTCCATCCGTGGAAATGCAGGGAGAAAAGAATATGGCTGAATCACTAGCAGTAGAAATAATGGAACTTGTAGAATCCATAACTACAAGTCCTTCTCAACTCCTCAGTCTTTGTTATCACACCCGAGATTCACACTCACTCTCTTATTATGGGGGACGAGCATCTTGACACTATTCCTGAAAAGGAATCGGACGAATTCATAAAGTCTAGTGTTGAGGACCTTGTCCAAATCCCGAGAAAGTCACAGGGAATTCTTGATCATGTGTGTGATATCCCTCCTCCTCTTGTCTTCCAAAATGATCATATTGAGATGTTCTCTGATTCTGATGAGGACTATTCTTTATCTTGTGGAGACATAAGTTATGTGGGGGAATTACCTTCTGAGCTTGTCAGCTTAGGAGAAGAGAATGATGAAGAAATAATCCAAGACGAAGCTCTTCGTCTTACATTATTGAATGTTAATCTTCTCATTTCTAGAATCGAGGCTTTTAATGAAAAGCCTACTTCATATCCTATCCCCTTTGAGGATAGTGAACTTTTGTTCAATGATTCTATTCCCAAATTGCAAACGTTCCATTTTGATCATATGGGAGAGAAGATTAGTGGTATTACCACTTCTCATTCTCATAATTCTCTCCCCGATTATGAATCATTCACTTTTGATGAATTCCCCTGTGAACTCAGTCAAATCAATCCTGAATATGAATCATTCTCCTTTGAGGAGTTCTCCTGTGAACTCACTCATATCATATCTCTACCAGAGTATGATAACTTCTACTTTGATCTAGACACACCCGGGATATGTCTAGACCAATTGAGCTTAAAAGATGAAATTCATGCTATCATGAATTCCCCTTCTGATGATGATGAGTTAGTCAAGATTATTATCATGATTTTCTTTCTCTTCTTCACCTATCCCGTGGCTTCTCCTGTTCTTCACTCCTTCGGGAATGAAGACATTATCTTTGACCCCGGCATTTTCATGTACCATTTGTGAGCCGGGTCTGTCTCTGTATCTCATCGGTGTGGAACTTTCACGTACTTCAATGTTTATACAAACATCTTGAATGAAAGTCCGATGGAGATTGTCTCTTCCACTTACTTCCCCATGAACAAATTAATTCGGGGTCGAGTCAAGCTAGCGACTCGGTAATCAAAAACAAGTAGCTAAACATGGGTTTTCACCTGTGTGTACCACCCAAGTGTGGGGGAGATGCCCCACATGTTGTATATAGATCTTAAAAATGAATGAAAATTGTAAATATTAAAAAAGAGAATAATTGTTGTGTTTCTACACTCAGCTAGCAATGTTATCTTTTTACGTTCTAAGTTTCGACATAACAGCCGGTACTTTGAATATTGAGGACAATATTCATTTCTAAGTGTGGGGGGGAAATTCTGGCGAATTTGATCAAAAATGTACCCTTTTAGTCCCTTTTTCCCCCAAAAATGGCCAAATTTTAAATTTTTTTTAGTGGAAGTACTATGTACTAAACACAACAAATGGTAATCAGTCCACCATGTCTAACCCACATAAGGATTGGCTAATCCAGGAGCAAACGGCTCTTGGTAAAGATATCTCAAATCCGTTTATGGCTTGCAATTTGCCCAAAATTGTATGGTGTTCAGCTCACCATATCCTAAAAAGTAAAGAGTTGGCTAGCCCGCAAGTTTATGGCTTGTGGTAAAGGCAGTTGGAAAACCATAATTGGTAATCGACTCACCAAAGATAATATTGATAATTTATCTAAGAGTTGCTAGTCCATAAGCAAACGGCTTCTGGTAAAGACAAATCAAATCCGTTGAAAGCTTATGATTTGCTCAAAATCATTTGGTTATCATTGTACCAAGGTTCTTACTTGAACTAAAACAATTGGCTACTCCAGAAGTAATGGCTTTTGGTAAAGAGATAAAATCCATTAAATTTTCTCAAATCATTGCTAGGGACTAGCAATATCTTAGTGTGGGGGATTGATGAGTGTCTAAATACTCATCATTTTTGTACTGTTTAGAATGCCAAAAACATCTGAAAACACTCAGAAATGCTTCAAAATGATAAAAATATCACAAACAAGTGTTTTATGTGTTTAAAATGCAAAAACATCAAAATCTGGTGAAAAACGTATCAAGTTTGCATAATTGGCGGTTTTAGTCCCCCAAGTTTCAAAAATTGTCAAATCTAGTCCCTGGTCATTCCAAAACTTGTAAAAAGTCATAAAAGGTCCTTGGGATTCACAAGTTGTGAGAAATTATCCTTTGAAGTTTAAAAATCACAAAATGACAACTTTAGTCCCTCAAGTTTGGAAAATGTCAAATATAGTCCTTGGTTAATTTAAAAAGTGAAATTTATCAAAAATAAACCTTGTACTATTAATAAATGACAAAAATGGTCCTTATGATAAACTTTTGGGAAATTACACTTTTAGTCCCTCAAAATCCAAAAATGACAATTAAGGTCCTTTTAAGTTTAAAAATGAAATAATTATCAACTATGGTCCTTGTGTTTATATTATTGGCAGGCTTGGCCCTTGGAAGGATGTTTGGAAAGGTGGCAAGTTTAACCCTTAACTTTGCTCAAATTACAAAAATGGTCCTTGTGTACTAGTTAAACCAAACGGACCTATTTACTAAACAGGATCCAAATCCATAAACCCCTGTGGCCCAAATACCCCAAGCCCATATTTTAAAAATAAAACACCCCGCGCCTGTACTGTTCACCATCTTCAATCTCAACACCTGCTACCACTCATTCCCCTCCATCGCCTCACCACCTCATCTCAACCTTTCCAGCTCATATCTACCTCTCACTATCACCCCCTCCACCTTGCAAACCAGCCCACACTGCATTAATTGCAGAAACCCACCCAAAGAATTTTTGGCGCCAAAAGTAAAATTGATGGCTAGGATCTGTTTCAGAGATCCAATGATGGTGGGATAAGCTCAGAAGTCGACATAGATCATTATAAATCAATAAAGAAGAGAAGAGAAAGAGAGTAGTAGAAGAAGTAGTGTAATTTTAATTACTTGTATCGTTTTAATTATCCTAAGTTTTTCAGTACATGTTCAAGCTTTTTAATATCTTGTAATAATATTTCAGTGAATTTCAAATCTATTGTCAGTTTCAATTTCAGTAAATTACCACGTTTTTATGATTTTGCAATTTCTACCTTAATTTCTCAAATTGATCTAAAGTTGTTTGTATCTGATGTTTTAGACTAAGAAAGCTCATAAAAGCTCTTAGGAATCTCTTATAAGCTTTTAGAAATCTTAAATACTTTGTTTAGTATTAAAAACAGAAAAACAAGAAAAATCAAGAAAAAATAGTGAGAAAATAAAAATTCCATTGAAGAAATGATCAAGTCTGAAGCAAGGATGATTATGGATTGTATCTTGGTTTAGAGCTTTTTGGAAAGCTATAGGAGTGTCCTTTGTCCTCAGTTCTCTGTTTATGCTTGAATTCCATTTTGTAAGCCATTTCCTTAAATTTGCATTTCCTAAATTAAGTACTATAATCTTGTTAGTTCTAGCTTTAATCTGTCTAAATTGAGTTAATATCAGTTCATTAATAAGTTACTTTGTTTAAAAATTAGTTCTAGTTCATTAAGCTTCTTAACAGCTTATTAAAATGGTGTTTGGATTTGCTGAGTTTGATAACTCGAGAGGTTGTTTTGTTGAACTTTCTAGTTGGTATATGTTACATCATGTCTAAAGAGGGTAGTTTAACCATAAAATACAGTACTCATAAGATAAAAAGTCAAAATCTCATGTATTTGCCCTTAACAGTCTACTGTTGGGATTTTGAGTTGCAAAATTCATTTTACAAGCTTAAAAGTTGTTGGTTTAGCTTTAGATAATCTTAGTATAGCTTAATATAACATATACAGTCATTAAGATAAATCAAAAGTTCATTTTAGTCAAACTGCATATTCTTGTAAAAAGTCAAATTTCTCAAATAGCTGTTTTTGAATAAAATCTAGAATTTTATTGTGTGTTTAATATTAGGATTTAGCTTAAATGCTTTTGGGATAGTAATATTTAACTGCTAAACTAAAATATAAAAATAGTAGCTCTCTCCCACTTGGCTTATAAAGTGCTTATTATTAAGCTTGTTTTGAGGACCCTTTCTGAAAAATGCCTTGCACCACCAAAACAGTGGCCATAACCACCACTTTGGTGGGTCCCACAGGCCACACCAGTGAACCCCACTGGTGGTTCTTGGTTCCTTTCCACTCACCACCCAGCTGACTCTCCATTTCAGTAAAGGTTTTGAGCTTAAGCTCTGTGGACCCCACCCTTAGTTCAGCCACAATTCTGTCCCATTTTCTGAAATTAACTAGTTTAACTTTGCTTAATTATTGGCTTAAACTGCTTTTCAGAAGTTTAGGATGGTTGGAATAGGTTAGTATTTAGTTAATATAGCATACCCTAGCTTATGTGTTAATTTGGTGGTCAATTGTGGATTTTAGCTTATTTTGAATTGCTTATTGATAAGCAGTTGCACAGCAGTTGCTTTTTCCTCCACATAAGCATATGTTTTTATATTTTTTATAGACTTAGAATAATATTTTAGCATTTTCCTGAATTTTTCAGATTTTTCCTTCACTGTTTAGTATTTTTCTTTATTTTAACTAGTTTTTAATCCTTTTTAAATAGCTTTTAATACTAATAAATCAGAAAAAGCTTTAAAAATATGTTTTCAATTTTCCTAGATTAAGATAAATATAAAAAGCCTAAAAAGTATTTTTTCCATAATTTTCTTGGTTTAATTAGTATTTTCTAGCATTTTAATAAGTTTTAAATAGTATTAAATTAATAATAAATATATAAAAAGTCTAAAAAATATATTTTCAGTTTTAAAATAAGTTTTATCATATTTTAGATTTTTCTAAGTTATAATTTCATTTTTCTAGGTTAATTTTGTATTTTCTTATATTTTAGTGCATTTTAAATACTTAATAAATAGTTTTTAATTAATAATAATTAAATAATTAGTTGTAAAAATAATTTTCTTTTTCTAATAATTTTCTTTTATTATTAGGATTATAAAAATATCATTTTCATATTTGTAGGCCTTTTATTTCTTAAAACTCACGTTTTATTTTGTACGTTAACGTAATTTTATTTAAACGTCGTTTTAGGTTTTAAACGTTCATCACTTTAAAAATAGTGATAGCGTTTATTTAATATATTTTATCTTTTATTTTCTTTAATTTGCATTTAAGTCGCTGTAATTTGTAGATCTTTTCTTTAGGTAATTATCCATCAAAATCCTTACTGATCACTATCTTTAGTGATCATTCTATCATCTGATCAAGTGTTTATACACCAATTCATCCTCCGTGGAACTTAACGACCCAGGAATCCACTATATTCCTCTGATCTAAATTGCATTTGGTGTGTGAGCTGTTTTGAGTTTCTTACGGTTGGTCATTCACAAGTGGCTAGCTTGCGTGAGATAACTTGACGGTTTTGCACCGATCACTGGTCTAAACCTCTATCAACAATTGGCCAACCAGATCAGCCTAGGATTCCATTCCGATATTTCTTCAACAAAGATTTGGAATTCCTTCTACACGGTGGCGATGGTTCAAGGAAATACGCTACATCACTGACACTTCCGTTCCTGACAGCCATATACTCTAACTGTATAGCCATCGAGGAAAGAGCTAACCACATGTTCTCCAACAAAGTGGAAGAGTATGACCGTGATGCAATGTATGGGATTCACCATTGGCCGGAATGCCGACGAATCTACTACAGAAGCTGCCGGGTTGAAATCTCAACATGAAGTGTTCAGTACTAAGAATATCGTTGCCATCAAACATGTTGATCTTTCGTCTAAATGGGACTACACTTTTCTCAAGAATATCGTGGTCAAAAGACAAGACGAAAGGGATTATGCATTCTCTGAAGCGGACTTTGAGAATTTGTCTATCAACGACATTGAAGACATGTACCTTGCCAAAGTACAGGGACGCATGAGACAATTCTTGACTGAAGTGCAACGTGAATTCATCAAGTCCTTGCTTATCTTCATCAGACGAATAGTAATCAAAGAACGTGTAGAAGATCTCCAGCTTGCAGTTGAATCATATCAGGCCCGTGTCAACTTCACTCCACCTCAGCTAGATCTTCCCGACATCAACCAGCTTCCACAATACACTCTCATCAGCCAACCATTCGGAGTAGTTTACCTTAATGAACTACAACGCAAGCTTGATGCGTGTAGAGATCTTCACAAGTTTGGGGATCACACACTGAAGAAGGTTAGGGACGGATTGGCTTATAGGTTGAAGGACATACATGAAGGAATTGGGTCACAAAAGCGATGGAATTCTAAGGACAGACGGGATGTGAAGAGAATCATCACCATGATTTATGAAAGGTTGTATCGACGGGACCAGTTCAGAACACTGGAGAGCTTTGTAGGCGGTCGACCCAGGATTGCTCTCGCCGGCTATCAACGCCCTGTTCGCATTCCTGGAAACATTGATGGACTTCCTGGTACCCCTTGAACTGCTTCTATTTCATATAACTTGGATGTGTGATTTATATGTCTATGGATTGTACACACATAACAGTGTACAACCCGTTCTTGTCAAGAAAGGACCATGTGGTACGCTTCAGTGCCACAATCTTTATAAAAAGAGCGAAAGCTTCTTACTTTTGAGTAAAACCTATCAAACCTTTCACTTTTCAAGGTTTTGCTCAAAAGAACAAGTACTTCCCCTTATGATTTTTCAAACCTCAACCGTTTATATCACTAGTTGAGGGGGAGTATTTGAATTAAAACTTTGTTCACAAATTGTTCACAGTGGTCATCTTCCCATAAAACTCAAAATGGTCATATTTATTATCAAAATTTCATCAAAATAACATTTATATGCCATTTTTGAGGGGGAGAAAATTTATGTGATAAGAAATATGTTGTGTAACTGCAAATGAATCTTTGTACTATAGACTTAACCAACGAATTGACGAGATCTTAACTGTTAGTAACTCGAAAAGACTTGTCCGGGACGGGTAATAATTTCAAGCTAGTTCGCTAGTGATGTAAACGTGTCTCGCAAAGGACTTATCTGAGTAGAATGTACCATTCGAGAAACTCTTGGTAGACATGATCTTTGACGGGTTTGATAACCTTTCGTGGTTTGTCCACACCTTCAAGATAGTTATTAGAGCTAGTTGTCACCTAAAAGCTGACAATGTAACTCTTTAACTATTCAACGTAACCGTGTCTCGCGGGGGATTGTCTATCTTGAGTCGATCAATTCAAAAGTGCGCGCTCTTCTCTCACCGTTTATGTCTTAACTATTAAGCACGTATGGAGGGGGAGTATTTTTGCTAAAAGATAAAACTCTCACAGTGGTACAAAATGTTTTTCATTCACAAACACTACGAGAGATTTTCTTGAAAATGGTTTTATGGCAATGGAGTTATAAGGAGATTAAGGTTAGGAATAACCGTCCTATGATCCGCCAGAGCCGGAGGGATCTACCCAAGGACACTACCAATAGTTAAAATTAGAAGTCCTTAGGTATGATTGTAAAAAGGAGAAAATGAGAATCGGAGAAAGAAGGAGTTGAAGAATTAAAAAGAAATGTAAAGAAAATGGTGAAAAGAAATAGCCCTCCAAATTATTCAACTTAGGGCAGACACCGGGTTCAATTCATATGCTACTGGTTGTCACTTGATGACGCCGGTATTGAAGACTAAAAGTCGTCATGGACCCAGTGACGCATGCACTAAACCTTCTTAGCCACTCAAGTTTCTCTCAACAGAAGCTTGTTTCATTCTCACAGGGAACCCTACATAATCTATCGGCTTTCTCTTACAGATTGCTGATATTGAAGAAGGAGATCCTCTCCCTAGTCTCCGCTCAGGAAAACCAAAACGCACTATTGAGTCTAGAGCCACGAGATTCATCAAAAGATCTCTTAGGTACACTTGACATTTCATCACTTGTTGTTCAACAATAAGAACATCAGTGGTACGTTATCGAGTCCTTCACGGATCTTTACAATCTGTCGAGAACATTTATGAGAGGTTCACAACTGTGATCCTTAGTGATTGAATGGAAACTCCTACCAGGGTCAACATCAACAGCGACCGACATTAGGTCACTTCGGTAACTCCCCGTGGATTACGCTTAGTGTGTCTCAAACGGTCTACAGTCGTGAGGTGATGCTTCGGTGTACCTCAACGACTCATCTGAACCGTAGATATACTTGTACATCGTGTTATCTCACTTGTGGGACTCCGGTTCAGGAACGGCCTTTGTGAGAATTAGAGTTGTGTTTTCACACTATGCTGTTAACACTCTCGAAGTTCAAACTTGTAAGTGCCGGAATCCGCTTATTACTAACCTTTCTTATGTTTTCCTCTTATGGAAGCTATGGAGTGGACTGATCGTGCTGATTCTTCACATGCTCATGCCAACATCATCACTAATGGAAGTTTTCTCTAAAAGCAACACAAAAGTCAGAATGATTCTACGTCAAATCAAAGAATCTACAAAGTTTAAAGACTTAAAGAACTTCATCAGTACTGAAATTCAACGTCAAAAGGCGTGTGAGCATGTTGAAGAATGACGTGGAGATACTGGAGCAGCGAAGCAGACCTGAGGCAGATTTGATGCAGACAACAACAACATACTATCACTACCATCACAAAGAACAATGATCAAAGA
>OU343216.1:172080947-172130338 GCA_910596185.1 Chrysanthemum makinoi
CGCTGGTGAGTTCATAGGTTTATTTAAAAAGGAATTTTAGTACACAGTCTCAAATTTAGTTTTTGATGATCATTACGTCTTGCATAATGTCATAAAGTTTATGGTTTCAATTCATAACAGGATTTCATAAAAGAGATTTCATTAGTGGACCATAAGTAGAGTATATGTACATTACAACGAATATAATGTCATATATTGAATCTATTACGCTAGCACTAAGTTCATGCAACCGAAACTACGACAGTTCTTGTATGCACAGAGAAGTCATACAAATACGGAGCCCATGGCGAGTGTTTATCCCAATACACTCGGTCCCGACATGCTATATGTTTCGCCTTGACCCAATCGGGGTCAACCGAACAGAGGAGTCACCCTCAATAGATCTATTTATAACATTCGCGCTTCCCAGCAAGAATTGACGGTTCATGAAGAGGGCAATTTGGGATCTGAGGACTTAGGCTAAGCTGCGTAATATTTTAGGTCAAACATTTTGGTATGCTCTATAAAACATCTATGTATGATGAAAACTTTAAACATGTAAAAGCATAGTATGCATGGAATGCACAAGTAAAATGATTTATGTAAAATGAGCATGTATCTTCCCCCAAAACAAGTATAAAGCAGTTAAAAGTAGGGGCTATGAAACTCACCTTGGCATTGTGCAATATGAAGTCTAAAGAGAATTAAATCAAGGAGTGATAGTGCACGGCATCCGACACGCAACCTAATTAATACGGCAATTTAGTCTTTATGTTTAAGACTCAATAAAGTTTAACTAACTTTATAGATTTTAATTGTTGTTGTTGTTGTTGTTGTTTGTGTGACATCATTTAAGTTTAAAATGATTTTTATAAATAATTGTAAATATTGGCTCTTGGAATGGGTATGGAAATATATATAATATATTCACATAACAGTTGGTTCAGATATTGGCTCAAGTATGATTAGAGTGGGAATAAATACCAGTCGTATTGTATTTATTATATTTGTTTGGTCCTTGGAGATGAGAAAAAAATATATACCATATATATTTATTTGAGTTGTGGGTAAATAATATATTTGGATAAATATATTACCTATAGTTTACGTGGATGTGGTCGTCCAGTAAATTATGTGTTAAATATATTTATTAACGAAATGTGGTAAGGTATTTAGATTTATAAAACTTATAAAAATTCTTTTAAGAAAGTGTCAAGTAAGTTAAAGTGAGGGGTTGATAGTTTAAAGGATTGATATAATTTTTAAAAGCTTATTAAAAGGTTTTAAGGAAAGAAGCAAGTGTTTTGAAGATGAAGGGTTAAATCTGTCAAATTGTGAACTTGTAAAAATAACAAAAATGTGGCAAATTTGCCACTGCTCAACCTCGAACTCGGGTTTGGTTAGTGATCTGTGCTAAACCGTCAAGTCTAATCACACAAGCTGGCCACTTGTGAATGGCCAACCGTAACAGACTTAAAACAGCTTAAGCACAAATACAATGGAGTCCTGGAGAATATAATGAATTCCCGGGTCGTTATGTCCCACGGAGACTCAATGGTGTGTAAAACACTTGATCAGACGGTAGAATGATCACTAATGATAGTGATCAGAAAAGATGCGGATAGGATAATTACACTACTGAAAAAGGAAATAAATAAAAGCGGCTTAAATGCAAATTAAGAAAATTAAAAAGATAAAAGATATTAAATAAACGCTATCACTATATTTAAAGTGATGAACGTTTAAAACCTAAAACTTACGTTTAAATAAAAATAACGTAAACGTACAAATAAAAACGTGAAACTTACACAATATAAATCCTAAAAATATGAAAAATACATTTTTACAATCCTAATAATATTAGAAAATTATTAGAAAAGGAAAATTATTTTTATAACTATTTATATAATTATTATTAAATAAAAACTATTTTAAACTATTAAATAATTACCTAAAATACAAGAAAATATGCAATAAAGCTAGAAAAATAAAATTAAGACTTATAAAAATCTAAAATATCATAAAACTAATTTTAAAACTGAAAATATATTTTTAGACTTTTTATATATTTATAACTAATTTAAAACTATTTAAAACTAATTAAAATACTAGAAAATACTTTTTAAACTAAGAAAATTATGGAAAAATACTTTTTAGGCTTTTTACATTTATCTAAACTTAAGAAAAATGAAAATTATTTTTGAAACTTTTCTTAATTATTTGTATTAAAAGCTATTTAAAAATGATTAAAAACTGATTTTAATTAAGAAAAATACTAAACAGTGTCTAAAAATTATGAAAATTTCAGGAAATTCTAAAATAATAATCTAAAGCAGAGAAAAATATAAAAGCTAGGGCCTATGTAGGAGAATCTGAAGCTGTAGTGTAACTGATGGGATATAAGCAATGGAAAATAAGCTAATAAGCACAAAATGATACCAACTGAATATATAAGCTAAGGTAACTCTAAAACTACTCTAAGGGAACTCAAAACACCTACTCCTAACTGCTAATGAGCTGAATACCAAGGTCTTAGCTAACTGACTATAAGCCAAAACATATCATGACCTCACTGATTAAGCAGTTGAAACTGCTTATCCTATAAGCTAGAGAGAAAACCTAAAATGTGGGTCTCAAGACCACCAAACAGAGAACATGTGTGCCAATTTTCAGCAAATGAGGACAAGAGATGAAGAAGAAAAAGATCAAAAGCTAACTGACCATAAGAGGACAGCAGCTAACTGGTGCAGAACAGTAACAGGTATGCAAGTTTGAGCTTATCTATGAGCTTATCAGAAAAGCTAAAGCTAAAACTAGATATGTGGTCTTAAAGACCACCTAGAAGACTGCAAGTAGACCAAATTTGAGACCTTAACTAGTTAAAATGAACACTATGCTATTGCTACAAGATCTGTAAAAAAACTGACTTTGGACTAATTTGACTTTTAATGACAGATGAGATGTTTGACTTTGGTGGATTTTAGAAGCAAATGTAGGACTGATCTTGATGTAGTTTGATGAAATGAAAGTTTTTCAAGCAAGCTTAACTAGTTTAAGACCTATTTGATTGGTTTTGATTAAACTGATTCCAACAGTAAGTAGTCAAGAGCAGATTCAATGCAAAGTTTGACTTTGTGTGTAAAACTTGTGTAAGTTTGTGATGAAATGATGATAATAGTGATATTAGAGATAAATGCAACAAAAACCTTTCACCAAAACAGTCTTAAACTCAGTTTGATAGGACAAACCAAACACCCCTTATATAACTGATATGCACTATAAATGAAGCTAACTAGTGATCCAGCTTGAACCAATGACCAAACTGAGCTATCATGACCATATTACAACTAAATTAACAGATTAAAACTATTGGAGACCTTAAATACACATATAAGCATAAATTGCAATTTTGACAAGAAATTGAAAATGAGAATTTAACTCACACATGTCCAACTGGTGTACAAGCTAAAACCAAACCCAAAACCTACACTACCTAGTCTATTTCAACCCAATTCACAGATCTGCAACACCCTTTATCAGCTTCCATTTCAATTTGAGCTCCTGTTGACTTTTGTTGACTAAAATGGAAAATTGCTTAAACTGCATTCCAAGCTATTCAAAAGCTTTAACAAACTTAAGTTAACCTTGTTTAACTTAAAAATAAGCTACTAGAGACTTAAATGTGAGAATTTGAAAATGACACTTTTCAACAGTAAGCTTTAAAACATGGGTTATAAATGAAGCATTGAACTGAGACTTCAAAATGTATTACAATGACTTTCCAACTAAAGTTTAACACTTAGAAACTGAAATTACAAGCTTTTGCATTAACTAAGATATTTTAAAAAAACGACATTAAGAAAAAAAATGAAAAACTAACTACTACTCTTTCCTTCTCTCTATTTCTTCTTTTATAGCTCCAAACTTCTCTCCACATGTCTCTGACTTGATCCCACCAATAATAACAGCCATTGGATGCTTTAAGTAGATAATGGCCGTTTGATCATTTTGGCGCCAAAAGGATTTTAACAGGTGGAGGGTTTGAGTGTGGGAGTAGGGATGTAATTAATGATTTTTGTTGTGTTAGGGATGTGTAGGGGACATGGAGGGTGATGTGGAGAGGAGGGGGGATGGATATGTGGAGCTAGTTGCAGAGCAGGTGAAGGTGAAGGGAGGAAATGGCGGGTTTGTGTTTGTTTGACCAATGGGTTGTGGGTTGACCGGGTCTAAGGGTTTGGACGGGTCAAGGATTAATATTGGGCTTGGGTTTTAAATAAGGTCCATTTGGTTTGTGAAATTATTAATACAAAGGACCAAATGTGTAATTCTTCCAAACTGAGGGACCAAATCTGTACTTTCTGAATTTATGATCCAAGGGTTTGTTTTGACAATCTCCAAAAATCCAAGGACTATTATTGCCAATTGTGAAATTCCAAGGATTAGTTTTGAACATTTTTGGATTTTCAGGGACTAAATTGTAATTTTCTCAAAACTTTTAGATTTTTCACCAAAGGATTAAATATGACAATTTATGATTTTAAAGAGACCTTTGGTGACTTTTCTTTTGAAATTTTGGCTCAGGGACTATTTTTGACAATTTTGGAAACTTGGGGGACTAAAACTGCAATTTTTGCAAATTTGATATGTTTTTCATCTGATTTTGATATTTTTGCATTTAAAACACATAAAACACTGATTTGTGATATTTTGATGTGTTTCTGAGTGTTTTCAGATGATTTTGCAGTTTATTTTGACTAAAAATGATGAGTATTTACACACTCATCAATCCCCCACACTGAGATATTGCTAGTCCCTAGCAATGATTTGAGAAAACTTGATGGATTTCATCTCTTTACCAAAAGCCATCACTTCTGGAGTAGCCAAATGTTTCAGTTCAAGCAAGAACCATGGTACACCGATAACCATGTGATTTTGAGCAAACCACCAAATTGTCAACGGATTTGATTTTGTCTTTACCAGAAGCCGTACCCTTCTGGACTAGCCAACTCTTAGATAAATTATCAACATTATCTTTGGTGAGTGAATACCAATTATGTATTTTCCACTGCCTTTACCACAAGCCATAACCTTGCGGGCTAGCCAACTCTTCACTTTTTAGGATATGGTGAGTTGAATACCATACAATTTTGGGCAAATTGCAAGCCATATAAACGGATTTGGGATATCTTTACCAAGAGCCGTTTGCTCTGATTAGCCAATCCTTTTGTCTTATAGACATGGCGGACTGATAACCAAATGAGTAAGTGTAAAACACTTTCTCCAAAAAAAATTTTGGCCAAAAACGGGGGAATTGGGTAAATAATATATGAAATTCGTGAGAATTCCCCACACTTAGAAATAAAAATTGCCCTCAATATTCAAAGTACCGGCGGTTATGCCGAAACAAAGAACGTAAAAGGGAAATATTACGGCCATTATTTAGAAGATTTTTTTTTTTTTTTTATAAACATGTGGGCAACCCCCCCACACTAGGGTGGTAGAAAATAGAAAGAAGTCAGAAATATGGGTGAAAACCCATATGGCATGCTACTGTTTTTGATTCCCGAGTCGCTAGCTTGACTCGACCCCGAATTCATTGGTTCATGGGGAAGCAAAGTGGAAGAAACAATCTCCATCGGACTTTCATTCAAGATGTTTGGACAAACATTTGAAGCACGCGAAAGTTCCACACCGATGAGATATACATAGAACCGGCTCACAAATGGTAAATGAAAATGCCGGGGTCAAAGATAGTGTCCTCACTCCCGAAGGAGTGAAGAAGAGAGGAAGTCACCGAGTAGGTGAAGAAAAGAAGGAAGATCATGATAACAATCATAACTAGATCTTCTTCCTCGGGATTAAGTGCAGTTGCACTTATTTGGATTTTGTTGGTTGAGCTCTTAGGGTTGGAAGGCATCTCGGTTGGGAGGGTGGGAAGATTTGTCATAACTATGCAAATTGAGATTCTCTCCCCCCGATCATTATTTTTGCCATCCACGCAATCATACTCCAGCGGAGATATGATATGAGTGAGTTCACCGGCGAACTCCTCATGAAGAATATACGGAGGTGGGACATGTGCGGTACTTCGTGGGCTATAAATATGCACCTCGTCCATTATAGTCTCCGTGTCGAACTCATCACTATCAAAGATTGGATTAACTGAATTTAGAGTAAATTCAGAATCGAATTCGAATAAGGGATTAGTGATAGTCGTATGAACTGCTGTGGAAACAACATGGCCAACATCCTCTTCTAAGTTGACGATCTCGGAAAGTGGAAGTAATGCATCAATAAATTCTATGTCATTAGAATACAAAGAATCGGCATCACTATAATTCTGTCAAAACTGAGAAAGTCTCAACAAAATCATTTGTAAGAGGAGAAAACACATCACACTCATGGTCAAGAATTCCCTCAGACTCACTTGGGGTTGGGATAAAGTTCTCAACATTCGATGATTCCGTTTCCGGAATAGTGCTGAGATGATCATCCTCCATGGTGAGAGAGTCTTTGGAATCAAGAAATTTCAAAGAAATAGGATCATCGACCTCTTCCAAAAGGAATTCACTTCTCTCAACCGGCGTGAGTGAAGGGGAAGAGTCGGAAATGAAGGGCTCAAACGGGAGTGGGATTGCCACTCGAGTCGTGAGATTCCTCATCAAAATCATCGTCGTCGTCGTCATAATTGTACACGAAAGGTTTCCAATATTGGGAGCTAACTCTAGCTCGCTTGTTCTTCAAGATACGTTTTGACGAGACTCTTCTTTAAGCAATTCTTTTAAATCTTTGAGTGTATCGAGACAATTTTGGAGAAGTTCTTGAGGAATTTGCAGAGGTTGTGTTTGAATCGTTTGGTACCGTGGAGGTTGGTCATGATAAGAGTAGTCATAATTGTTACAAGGATTATGCTCATAGACAAGCGTGTTCCCCGTTTGACACTCAAAACTCGGGTGAGGACCTCCACAGTACTCACAGTAGTTAGAAAAGTCGAGCTGTGGTGGGTAGTTGGAAAAGTTTGAAGAGTCGTTAAATGAGTTCGGATTAGGATCATAATCAAATGAATTCCTCGAACCACAAAACAAACAACTCCGTTTTGAATATCATTACCACACTGTACACGCATACACGACAGGGTGAACCATAAAGAGGCTCACCACAACCGACACAAGGAATAAACGATTCCATGAGAATAGGAGAAGGTAGAATCAAATGGATAGAGGGTAAAGGAATAAAGAATCAAAAAGGGTAAGAGGGTAAAGAGGAATATTTTTGGTATTTTTGAAAAACATGATATAAAAACAAAGAAGGAAAAAATATTTTTGGATTTTCTGATAACTTTACAAAAACTTTTTACAAAAAATGGGATATGTGCAAGAATGGGTCTGAAAAAGGCTAAACACACGCTAAAGCCTCCCGGCGGGCCAAAATTTTCATCTGTGCTAAACCGTCAAGTCTAATCACACAAGCTGGCCACTTGTGAATGGCCAACCGTAACAGACTTAAAACAGCTTAAGCACAAATACAATGGAGTCCTGGAGAATATAATGAATTCCCGGGTCGTTATGTCCCACAGAGACTCAATGGTGTGTAAAACACTTGATCAGACGGTAGAATGATCACTAATGATAGTGATCAGAAAAGATGCGGATAGGATAATTACACTACTGAAAAAGGAAATAAATAAAAGCGGCTTAAATGCAAATTAAGAAAATTAAAAAGATAAAAGATATTAAATAAACGCTATCACTATATTTAAAGTGATGAACGTTTAAAACCTAAAACTTACGTTTAAATAAAAATAACGTAAACGTACAAATAAAAACGTGAAACTTACACAATATAAATCCTAAAAATATGAAAAATACATTTTTACAATCCTAATAATATTAGAAAATTATTAGAAAAGGAAAATTATTTTTATAACTATTTATATAATTATTATTAAATAAAAACTATTTTAAACTATTAAATAATTACCTAAAATACAAGAAAATATGCAATAAAGTTAGAAAAATAAAATTAAGACTTAGAAAAATCTAAAATATCATAAAACTAATTTTAAAACTGAAAATATATTTTTTAGACTTTTTATATATTTATAACTAATTTAAAACTATTTAAAACTAATTAAAATACTAGAAAATACTTTTTAAACTAAGAAAATTATGGAAAAATACTTTTTAGGCTTTTTACATTTATCTAAACTTAAGAAAAATGAAAAATTATTTTTTTGAAACTTTTCTTAATTATTTGTATTAAAAGCTATTTAAAAATGATTAAAAACTGATTTTAATTAAGAAAAATACTAAACAGTGTCTAAAAATTATGAAAATTTCAGGGAAATTCTAAAATAATAATCTAAAGCAGAGAAAAATATAAAAGCTAGGGCCTATGTAGGAGAATCTGAAGCTGTAGTGTAACTGATGGGATATAAGCAATGGAAAATAAGCTAATAAGCACAAAATGATACCAACTGAATATATAAGCTAAGGTAACTCTAAAACTACTCTAAGGGAACTCAAAACACCTACTCCTAACTGCTAATGAGCTGAATACCAAGGTCTTAGCTAACTGACTATAAGCCAAAACATATCATGACCTCACTGATTAAGCAGTTGAAACTGCTTATCCTATAAGCTAGAGAGAAAACCTAAAATGTGGGTCTCAAGACCACCAACCAGAGAACATGTGTGCCAATTTTCAGCAAATGAGGACAAGAGATGAAGAAGAAAAAGATCAAAAGCTAACTGACCATAAGGGGACAGTAGCTAACTGGTGCAGAACAGTAACAGGTATGCAAGTTTGAGCTTATCTATGAGCTTATCAGAAAAGCTAAAGCTAAAACTAGATATGTGGTCTTAAAGACCACCTAGAAGACTGCAAGTGGACCAAATTTGAGACCTTAACTAGTTAAAATGAACACTATGCTATTGCTACAAGATCTGTAAAAAAACTGACTTTGGACTAATTTGACTTTTAATGACAGATGAGATGTTTGACTTTGGTGGATTTTAGAAGCAAATGTAGGACTGATCTTGATGTAGTTTGATGAAATGAAAGTTTTTCAAGCAAGCTTAACTAGTTTAAGACCTATTTGATTGGTTTTGATTAAACTGATTCCAACAGTAAGTAGTCAAGAGCAGATTCAATGCAAAGTTTGACTTTGTGTGTAAAACTTGTGTAAGTTTGTGATGAAATGATGATAATAGTGATATTAGAGATAAATGCAACAAAAACCTTTCACCAAAACAGTCTTAAACTCAGTTTGATAGGACAAACCAAACACCCCTTATATAACTGATATGCACTATAAATGAAGCTAACTAGTGATCCAGCTTGAACCAATGACCAAACTGAGCTATCATGACCATATTACAACTAAATTAACAGATTAAAACTATTGGAGACCTTAAATACACATATAAGTATAAATTGCAATTTTGACAAGAAATTGAAAATGAGAATTTAACTCACACATGTCCAACTGGTGTACAAGCTAAAACCAAACCCAAAACCTACACTACCTAGTCTATTTCAACCCAATTCACAGATCTGCAACACCCTTTATCAGCTTCCATTTCAATTTGAGCTCCTGTTGACTTTTGTTGACTAAAATGGAAAATTGCTTAAACTGCATTCCAAGCTATTCAAAAGCTTTAACAAACTTAAGTTAACCTTGTTTAACTTAAAAATAAGCTACTAGAGACTTAAATGTGAGAATTTGAAAATGACACTTTTCAACAGTAAGCTTTAAAACATGGGTTATAAATGAAGCATTGAACTGAGACTTCAAAATGTATTACAATGACTTTCCAACTAAAGTTTAACACTTAGAAACTGAAATTACAAGCTTTTGCATTAACTAAGATATTTTAAAAAAACGACATTAAGAAAAAAAATGAAAAACTAACTACTACTCTTTCCTTCTCTCTATTTCTTCTTTTATAGCTCCAAACTTCTCTCACATGTCTCTCGACTTGATCCCACCAATAATAACAGCCATTGGATGCTTTAAGTAGATAATGGCCGTTTGATCATTTTGGCGCCAAAAGGATTTTAACAGGTGGAGGGTTTGAGTGTGGGAGTAGGGATGTAATTAATGATTTTTGTTGTGTTAGGGATGTGTAGGGGACATGGAGGGTGATGTGGAGAGGAGGGGGATGGATATGTGGAGCTAGTTGCGAGCGGTGAAGGTGAAGGGAGGAAATGGCGGGTTTGTGTTTGTTTGACCAATGGGTTGTGGGTTGACCGGGTCTAAGGGTTTGGACGGGTCAAGGATTAATATTGGGCTTGGGTTTTAAATAAGGTCCATTTGGTTTGTGAAATTATTAATACAAAGGACCAAATGTGTAATTCTTCCAAACTGAGGGACCAAATCTGTACTTTCTGAATTTATGATCCAAGGGTTTGTTTTGACAATCTCCAAAAATCCAAGGACTATTATTGCCAATTGTGAAATTCCAAGGATTAGTTTTGAACATTTTTGGATTTTCAGGGACTAAATTGTAATTTTCTCAAAACTTTTAGATTTTTCACCAAAGGATTAAATATGACAATTTATGATTTTAAAGAGACCTTTGGTGACTTTTCTTTTGAAATTTTGGCTCAGGGACTATTTTTGACAATTTTTGAAACTTGGGGGACTAAAACTGCAATTTTTGCAAATTTGATATGTTTTTCATCTGATTTTGATATTTTTGCATTTAAAACACATAAAACACTGATTTGTGATATTTTGATGTGTTTCTGAGTGTTTTCAGATGATTTTGCAGTTTATTTTGACTAAAAATGATGAGTATTTACACACTCATCAGTTAGTAGTAAATAAGCGACTAAGCCAATGAGCCAAAGGCTCTTTTGTGTTATAATTTGTAACTTAATTATTTATATTGTCAAATAGTTGTGTTATATATTGTGAAAATATGCATTCATCATTCATGCTTTCTGTATTTGGTTTGTAGAGAGTTAACTGAGCAAATGTTTGGTTTGAAGAAAATTATTATTATGTACATTTAGTCTTTAGAAATAATATGGTACGTGTAGTTTTGTAAAATAGTAAGGTCGTGTTGGTTCAAAAGGCAACGTTTGGTTTATAAAAATGAGACGATATGTTTGGTTTAAATTGTGAATGGGTACATGAGTCAAGGATAACGAGGCCATTGAAAATGTAGACAAAACGAGTCTTCTTAACCACACAAGTTTAACGATCAGACGAAAATTGACCTATATATATTTGTATGTGTGAACGCATGCATATGCATATATATATATATATATATATATATATATATATATATATATATATATATATATATATATATATATATATATATATATATATATATATATATATATATATATATATATATATGTTGACAGTGGATATACTCATGGTTTTAGTTTTTAAGACTTGAGCAATTTACAAAATGGCATGTATTAGTTAAAGTAGTTATATGTGTACATTAAGGAAAACAAAGAAATATGAGTCTAGAAAGATTGACTCTTACCGTGGGTGTAAGAGTGTTGTCGACCGAAACGAGAGGACCAAAGATCATCATCTTGGGGTTGTGCTGCTTATGCAGCTCATGACACCAATTGCTCTAGGTTAACCGACACTGAAAACGACTTGGCTTAACTAAGCCTAGACAAACTCGTTTTCATTCCTACTAATCATTACGTGTTTTACTTGTTTGAATGTAAAATGGTAAGAGTATGTGTACATATTTGTATTCGAACTGTGGGTTAAACACAACTCAAGATTTTTATCTCAACCCACCGGCGACGACTGTTTAACTTACAACAATTATTATAGCTAGATGTAAAGAAAGACATCTTTGAAAGCAAGTCCTGACTAGTCCATTCGTGTCTCTCGACCCATCAAATTTTCATTTAGCATCCCAACCTTAAGGTAAGTCTACTTCAACAAAAAGGATAAAACAACCTACTGTACCGAATGTAGGTGTCGACCCGAAACCAAAACCACAACGACAAGATTTAAAACACATAATTATGGTATTGAGCCAAAAATCAAATTAGTTTTTCCAACTTGTTTTTAGTTTTATGATTTTATTAGCTTTGCCACATATTATAACAACAACAACATAACACAATATTTTATCAAAACTTAAGTTCCATTCGACACAGTACACTTGAAATATTACAACTTGACAAATTTAATAGTCACAATGACAAAGTGTTATTCTTACATTAAGTCTTGTGGGTCGAGTGGATGAACACCGAAAACCAAGGAGCTCAATTGGAGGAGATTCGAGATGATTTGGAACAATTAACTTCTGGAGTAGCTTCCTTAGCTCAATTGGAGGAGATTCGAGAAACCCTAATTATTAAGAACCCTAATTATTTTTGTGTCGTGATGAGTGGATGAACCTGCTTCAAGAGTTGACGCTAAATATAGATGTATATTAAGGAAGCCTTGTGTCCTCTTTCTTTTCTTGATTGCAGCGTGGCACTCTACTTGGATTCCATCTCCATTCACAGCCGCGCTAGTGTCCCCTTAGGGTAGATTATGTGGCTGAAGATTTGTGGTGATGGATTATGGTGACCGAAGAGGAAGGGGAGCAGGAACCTTTTTGGTTCCTGGTTTTGGATAGAAGCGAAAAAGGGAAACAATGAAGAGATATAAGGGGTGGGACAGGTGTAATTTGTTTTGTTTTATTATAATTACTGTATTGACTGTACCCCGTGTTTTGTCGAATTCTCGAGTAAACGTACCTTCCCGGTACCCGAAGAATATAGAAATTATATTTTCGGAAACGATTTTATAAGTGTAATAATATGACATTCTTATTACGTTGAAATTTGATTATAATTGTTTGTCGTTATTAGTTTGGTGTCGGTCTGCGTGCGGTGCCGTGGCTTCCTAAATTCACGAGATAACCTTTTGTTTTCTTTCGTAAATTATTAGTGATTGATAAAATTGTATTTTTCTCTTATCTCAGTATTTATTTTTTGTATGCTACTGCTACTGCTAGTATGCGGTATAACTAATCGTTTAAGCTTATGTATGCTTAAAGTTTAACTTGGACAATAATAAATTTCACATTTATTATACAGATACTTAGTGGACAGGCATCATGTGTGCGATGTCTTATTTTTAAAGAAACGAGATCACCTCTCATTTTTAAATCTAAATATTGGCAACTGTCATAAAATAACCGATTTGAATTTTCTAACGTAATAAATATTATTATAATAATCCGAAATTTTACGGGTTGTTATAGTCTACCCACCTTACAGGAGATCCGTCCCGGATCTCAGTTTACGTTACCCGATAGGGTGTCGGGAACGAGGTGATGGTATTTGGAATAAGTTTTGAGTTTTCCTCGGTTGTCCTAGGGTTTCCTCTTTGGGTATGGGTACCTAGGTGTTATGCAAGCAGCACATCCTCTTTCTGAGGAACCATGATTGACCGGGTAGGTTCATTAGGTGAAAGTTCAAATTTTGATGTTATGAGGTTTCACTATTTTGTTAGTGTGGACACCTCTAACTTCTCATGGTTTTATCAAAACGTACCCTTTTCTGGTGTTTAATGGTTCTAAAGTGTATGGGTTGATTCTTAAGGTTTGCTATGGGTTTCTGTGCTTTCTTCTTTAAAGGGTGAAGAAATATTTGTTTTCGAATTTTCTTTCGAGTAAATGTTTATACAAGTTTTACTAAGACCAGATTTGAAAATCGATAACATGTAAAAATGACACATTTTTAAAAGATTTTAAAACCGGTTCTTAGTTATGGGATGTATAAGGAAGTTTTTGCGATAAACTTTTAGTGTATGAGTATTTTGTCTCATTTTACGAGGGATTTGGAAAGTATTATTGTTGGATTTTAAAGAGTAATCCTCAAATTTGGGAATTTTATTGTAGTAAGAATGTGTATCAAGATATCACATTTACCCATGGCTACGAGTAAGGTTTAGTTGTCTAAGTTGGGTACGGTTGGAGGTTTAATAGTTGATGAACCTCATGGTTACCTAGGGTTTTAGGCAGAGGTGTTGGATACATCCTAAGGTCAGGTGATGAGTGTCTAAATACTCATCATTTTTGTACCATTTAAACTGCAAAAACATCTGAAAACACTCAGAAATGCATCAAAATGATAAAAATATCACAAATAAGTGTTTTATGTGTTTTAAATGCAAAAATACCAAAATCAGATGAAAAACGTATCAAGTTTGCATAATTGGCAGTTTTAGTCCCCCAAGTTTCAAAAGTTGTCAAATCTAGTCCCTTGTAAATCAAAATAAAGAAAAATATCATTTAAGGTCCATGAGATTCAAAAGTTGTCAAAACAAACCCTTCAAAGTTTTAAAATTGCATATTTACAACTTTGGTCCCTCAACTTTGAAAAAATGTCAAAATAGTCCTCTGGATATTTAAAATGGAAAATTATCAAATGTGGTCCTTGTACTATTCATATTTGGCAGGATTGGTCCTTGTGTTAACTTTGGAAAATTGGCAGGTTTAACCCCTCATAAATCAGAAAATTGCATAAATGGTCCTTGTGTTATTAAGCTACCAAACGGACCCTCTTTTGTATTATTAACCCAGCCAAAACCCAAAAGAACCCCCTGTCAATAAACCTGTGACCCCCCATTTTGAACCCCCACTTATTATTAAAACTCGGTCAAACTAAGTCAAACGCGCCAAAAACCAGAAACACTGTACATCCTCCTCACCCAAACCTGCAAACCAAAAACCAGAGTGGTTTCCTCCACTTGCCTGGTTTCCACCTTTCCACCTCACCTCCCCAGCTGTATACCCACTCCCCTCCACCTCCACATCCTCCCAAACTTCTTTAATTGATAAAACCTGCTCAAGATTTTTTTGGCGCCAAAATTCCAAATGTACGAATATGATGAGTTTGATGGATCCAATGGCTGGAAATAAGTGGGAAAGTCTCAGAGGTCGACAAGGGACTTAAAAAGATCATTATAAAACAAGAGATGAAGCAATGTAAAGAGTATCTAGTGTAAATTAGTTTAATGTATGTCGTTTTAGTTAAAATTCAATTTCCAGTGTAATTTTAAGCTTTCAAGTGACTTGTTTAAGTATTTCCAGTGTATTTGAATCTATTTCCAATAATCAATTTCATTTTCAGTCTCAATTTCAGTTTGTTCAATTTTCAAGTGCAAAAATATCATATGTCTTAAAGTTATTTGTAGCTGTTGTCTTGGACTAATAAGCTAACATAAGCTCCTAGATAGCTTAATAAAGCTATTAGAAACCTTTAAAAACTCCGTTTAGTATCAAAAAGAAAAATTCCAAAAATACCAAAAAAATTAGTTAAAAATAAAAAATCAAAAGAGATGGTGCAAGAAAGCTGAAGCAGTTTGATTATTGGATGGGAATGGGTTAGTGAACCTGTGGAGGTTCTATAGGAAGTATTACTTGGTCCTTGTTCTTGGTTTTCTGCTGAATCACATTTGTAAGCCTTTTTAAGCATTTTTTGCATTTCAATATATAAGTAGTTTAAAGCTTAAATTCTTGTATGTTTATGTTTCTTAGTTGTGGTTAAGTATAATTAAACATTAAAAACAGTTGCTTGTTCTCTTTAATTTGTAGTTAGTAAAAATCTTATTTTAACAGTTAATATAGCATAAGTGTAATTTCTTAGTTTTATGTTGTTATTATTGTTGTGTAAGGCTTATTTAGTCTCATATTATGATAATATAAGGTCTGTAATCAGCTGTATGGTCTTAATCTGTGGAATCATTTGAAAATCACCAAATCAGTCTTTTAAAGTGTTGTTTGGATTTGCTTGTTTAACTGTACTAGAGGTTGTTCAAGACGGTGTTCTTGTTTGTTGTGTGTCACACTTGGTCTAAATAACTCATAGAAACAATAAAATCCAGTCCTTGTTTGTTAAATAGTCAAAATCTCCTTTAATCTTCAATTATTAGACCACTGTTAGGATTTAAAGAGTAAAACTCATCATAGTAGCTTAAAACTTGTTAACCTAGCTTATTTTCATCTTAACATAGCTTATTACAAAATAATCAGTTAGTATAATCAATCCAAAGTTCATATTAGTCAACCTTTAGCCTAATATAAAAAGTCAAAATTTTAGGCTTAGTCAGTTTTTGAATAAAATTGTGAATTTTCTATAGGACTTATTATTAGCTTTCAAGATTTGAGATTTTGGGATATTAAAATCTAGTTGCTCATCTTCATAATAGTAATTTTTATAATTTTCAATTAGCTTTTTAAACTGCTTATTTTCTAGCTTACTTTAGACCCTTTTTCAAAATAGTGCCCTGTGCACAGTTGAGTGAGTCACTTTCACAAGCTCACACAGAGCTTATTAGTGGGACCCAGGCATTGAACCTTGGCTTTTTAGAAACCTAACCTAGCTGTCTTAAGGTTCCAGTGCTTATTTTCAACTTTATAGTTTATTTAGTAGGGTGCTAATAGCTTTTGTTTGTCCCATTCTGTCTTAACTAAAGTAGTCAGTGTTTACATGCTTTTTCACAAGCTTGTCATAAGCTTATTAGTGAGCCATAGGGTGTGAGCTTGGACTTTTAGGAAAGCCCACCAGTCCATCTTGCTACCTCAGTCTTTGTTTTGAGCTTTTAAGCTTATTACATAAGCTTAAATTGCTTGTTAATATGGCTGTAGGCCTGTTTGGTTAGTAGACTTAGGATAAGTGCTTATTTGCTTATTTATAGCTTATCAGTGTGTATCTTTGTGCCTTTTAGCTTAATATAAGTAGTTTTAGCTTGTTTGTAGCTTATTTCACCTTTGGTTCCAGCTTGTAAGCTTGTTTGAGCTTAAATCATCAAAATAAGCTCATAAGCTCACTGTTGAGATCATAAGCCTTCAAATAGCTTGTTTTTTAAGTTGTAAAATTTTTGTCTTTATTAAAGTTTCTTATTTTCAGTAGTTAAATAGTTTTGAAAAAGAAAAATCACAAAAACATCATTTTTAAAATAGTGGTAGCGTTTATTTAATATAAATTAGCTTTTTAATTTTCTTTTTCAGCTTATTATTAAGCACTTCCTGTTTTTATAATTTTCTTAGTTTTCTATCATCATAGGATAATTTTTTAAAAAATTTCATAATTTCTTAGCTTGTTTAGTATTTATTAAAATTAAAAATAGTTAAAAGTATTAAATAATTAATAATAAATAAATAAAAAAAACATAAAAAATATCTTTTCATATTTAAAATTAATTTTATAATATTTAAGATTTTTCTAAGTTAAAATTTCATTTTTCTAGGTTAATTTTATATTTTCTTGTATTTAAGTGTATTTTAAGTAATTAATAAATAGTAATTAATTAATAATAAATAGATAAAAAGTGTAATAAATATATTTTCAATTTTAAAATAAGTTTTATAATATTTTAGATTTTTCTAAGTCATAATTTCACTTTTCTAGCTTTATTTCACATTTTCTTTTATTTTAGAGTATTATTAAATAGTTAAAAATAGTTTTTAATTAATAATAATTAAATAAATAGTCATAAAAATAATTTTAATTTTCCAATAATTTTCTTTTATTATTAGGTTTATAAAAATATCATTTTCATATCCATAGGTTTTTTACTCTTTTAAACTCACGTTTTATTTTGTACGTTTACGTAATTGAATAAACGTACGTGTTTTCATTTGTTTAATCTGATTGTTGTGCTTTATAATTCTGTAACCAAATTCAATTCCAATCAATCAGTAGTGTAATTATAAATCAAAATCCTTACTGATCATTATCCTTAGTGAGCATTCGACATCTGAACGTTTTTAAGCACCATTAATCCTCCGTGGGACTTAACGACCCGGGAATCAACTATATTCCAGGGGAAATTGCATTGGTTTTAGACTGTTTGAATTTTATTACGGTTGACCATTCACAAGTTGTTGACTTGTGTAATAAACTTGACGGTTTGCCACCAATCAAATTTTGGCGCCAGGAAGGCTTTAGCGTGTTCTAAGCATTTTCAGACCCATTCTTGCACATATACCACCTTTTGTAAACAGTTTTTTGTAAAGTTATCAAAATCCAAAAGTTCATTAACACTTTTCCTAAAATGTTAACAACACCAAAAAAATATAAAACAACAAAACAATCGTAACGTTTTCTATCTTGTATTTTCTTTAAGGTGATTCTTAAAGAGGTACGATTTGGTTAAACGAGATGATACCAAAAATATTGTCCAAAAGTTTTTAAACCCTTAGCACAAATCCATACCTACGTATTTTTAGTGGTACTTAATACATAAAAATCAACCACCGCAAATCAAGGCAGAACACCTACCAACTGGGGGTGTGAACATTAATAAGTTCCCAATCTTACAGATCAAAACTTGCCTTTGTGTCCTTGTGATTTGGTATACCTTTTTCAAAGAAGCCATCTCATTTGTGATTATTGGTTTAAGTTCACTTGTCGTTTTGCCTCGCATTTGTTTTGAAAACTGATTTTTAAACTTAGTGCATGCGCTCGTTCTTCCACTCTACAAGTCCACTTTCGAGCTTGCAAAGATTCCACGTAGACGTAGGGGCGTTCGCTCCCGCGGACTGAGGCGTCTAGTACCACCACCCCTATCGTAATGGCGAAGATAAACCGATGAATGAGCTTCCCCAAGCACCCATCGAGGGTTACGGAGATGCCATTATTGTCCACCATCATGGCTGATACCTTTGAGCTCAAAATCGGGTTGCTTAATCTTGTAACCCAAAGCCAATTTTATGGTTTTGAGCGGGATGATCCTCATGCACATATTCGATGGTTCAACAAGATTGCATCTACCATCAAATACAAGAATGTCCCACATGAAGCAATTAAGCTTCTTCTGTTCCCATTCTCTCTAGAGGGACAAGCCCGGAATTGGCTTGAGAAACAACCCCCTCGTTCCATTGAGACATGGGAAGACCTAGTCACTAAGTTTGTTAACGAATTCTATCCTCCATCCCGAACTACAAGTCTTAAGAATGAGATAATGAAATTCTCTCAAAGATTTGATGAATCATTCGGTGAGGCATGGGATAGTTACAAAGAGTTGCTCCGCAAGTGTCCGCATCATGGTTTTACCGAATTAATGCAAATGGATACTTTCTACAATGGTCTGAGACAAGCTGACCAAGACTCTTTAAATGCCTCCGCTGGAGGTAATTTCCTGAGCAAGACCACAAAAGAAGCCTTGCAAATCATAGAAAACAAGTCCAGGTCCGCCTTTTCCGAACAAAGACATATCAGTCTCAATCTAATGCAGGACCTTCTACTTCATCTCACGTGAGTACATCTAGCACCGATGCTAAGATTGACAAACTCACGGATATTGTTCAAGCTTTGGTTCTTGCTAACCAAAAGAAAGTCACTTTCAAACAGACACCATCACATGGTGAAGTAAAGAAAGTCGAGGTCTGTGTTACTTGTGGTGGCCCTCATGCATACTACAACTGTACTGCCACCGATGGTAATCCATTTGAAGCCAATGCTATAGCCGGTACTTCACATCAGGGAGGTAATCAATACCGTCCTCAAAATGAACCAAACTACCGTGCTAATACTTATCGGGGACCACCCGGTTTTAACCAGAATCCTAACATACAAAACCGAATCAACCAACTTAGAATGAACCAAGGTTATCAAAACCAAGGTAATTTCTATTCCGGACCTAATCAAGGTTTCCAACATCAAGGAAACCTTAATCAAAACAATTTCAATCGAGGAAATCAATTTCATGGAAATGTGAATCCTAACCAAGGAAATTTTCAAAATCAAGGCCCTAATCCGAACAATAGAGGCCCGAATTTTCCTAATCAAACTCAAGCCATTGTTCCAACTGGACCATCATCTGATGAGCTATTGAAGCAATTCATGAAATCCCAAGATGAAATGAACAGGTTGTTGGTTAGCCGATTCGACATTAAGAAGTCTTGAAATGATCAACCCTCGGGCTCAGGAAAACTTCCGAGCAACACGATCGCTAACCCGAGGCGCGATGCAAAGGCGATCACAACCAGAAGTGGTAAGACGCACAATGGACCTTCGACTCCAATGCCTCCTCCACCAGGAGCAATGAGTCAAGTTACCAAGGATACTACGAACAAGGTGCATTTCTCAAGCCCACGAAGTATTGCACACGTCCCGCACCGGTAGTCCAAGCTTTAAGTCCAGAACCCGAAATTCGAAGACTAATTCGAGCCAGAAATGACTTCCGTCCGGCTCAAAAAGTCTAGTCACTTCCTTACCCATCAAGAATGCATGAAGAGAAGCTCAAAGACAAAACCAAAGAGCAAATGGAAAATTTTTTCCAAATTTTTAATGAACTGCACTTTGATATAAGCTTCGTTGATGCTCTCGTTCTAATGCCCAAATTTGCATCCACGCTTAAAGGCTTACTGAGCAACAAAGATAAGTTATCTGAAATGGCTAAAACCCCTCTCAATGAGCAATGCTCTGCGGTCCTTCTCAAGAAGCTTCCTAAAAAGCTTGAAGACCCCGGCCAGGTTTTAATCCCATGTGATTTCTTGGGGATGGTTCAATGCTCCGCCTTGGCGATCTTGGCGCAAGCATTAACCTCATGCCACTCTCAGTATGGAAGAAACTGTCTCTTCCTAAACTTACATCTACTTGTATGACACTCGAGCTAGCGGACTTGTACCATAACTCGTCCACTTGGGATAGCAGGATGTAGGTGGTAAAAGTAGGAAAGTTTCACTTTCCTACTTACTTTGTTGTAGTAGACTTTGATGCAGATCCTAGAGTTCCCCTCATCTTAGGGAGAGCTTTCTTAAGAACGAGCCGTGCTCTAATCGATGTGTATGCTGAAGAGTTGACTATACGGGTTGACAACGAAGAACTCACGTTTAATATCAACCAGAACTCCAAACCTCTATCCAAACATAGTGTTGCCACAATTGATCAAAAATCTGAAAAAATCAATGCAACACTCTCAAATTTCACGGTTAAGAGGAGTCACCAAAAACGCGTGCGAGCTAAAAGCTTTGAAAATCAAACCTGGTTCAAACAAATGGTTTGAAAGTTGTACCAAGGAAGTCAAGAGTGTTCTTGATGATGATGATCTAGAATCGGAGACTTTATCGGAAGTAGTGGAAATTGCTAGCTCTAAGAGCACGCCACTTGTCCCACCTCCGGAATCAGTTTATCGTATCGAGTTTGTTAACTCTATGGATGAAACCAAACTCTCTTCAGTTTCATCTGGATTGGATGATGATGTTTGTGATCCAATGGGAGACATTCTTCCCATTAAAAATTGCTCAAAATGATCCATCATCTTCGAGTCTTATCGTTTTCGACTTTTCCATTCCTTCTCTCACTCCGGATGAGGAAGATGACAAATTTTGGAATGAAGTCGATGCCTTTCTTAGTGATGAGTCGATTCCAACAGGAATTGATAATACTTACTTTGATTCGGAGGGGGACATTTTTTTTTTGGAAAATTTGTTGATTGAAGAACCATTTCCAACCTTCCCGACCGGAAATTCCTTTGACAATCACCATACAAGCTTCAAATTTAAGCTTAAAAATGTAAAAAATGGTGATTTGCTTCTATCTGATGAAGAATGGACCTGCATTTTGATGCACATTTATTCCATTCTTCACAAATGGTGTGGTTGCTCTTTCCCTTTTCTCTTTCGGGAATGAGGACACCATCTTTGACCCCGGTATCATCCTTTATAGTTTCTACTATTAACAAATACCGCGGTTGTATCTCGTCGGTGTGAAACTTTATGATGTTCATATGTTTATTAAAACTGTGAACGAAAGTCCGATCGAGATTGGTTTTCCACGTTGCTTTCCCCATGAACCAATGAATGCGGGGATCGAGTCAAGCTAGCGACTCGGAAATCAAAAACAGTAGCACACACAATATGGGTTTTCACCCATATTTCTGACTTCTTTCTACTTTCTACCACCCTAGTGTGGGGAGTTGCCCCGCTTTGTATATAAGTACTTTTTAAAAAAAAATGTGTATATATCAAAAATAAAATAATGGCCGTAGTATTTCCCTTTTACGTTCTATGTTTCGGCATAACAGCTGGTACTTTGAATATTGAGGGCAATATTCATTTCTAGTGTGGGGGGAATTCTCACGAATTTTATCATGTAATTATACCACCCAATTCCCCCATTTTGGCCAAAATTTTTTTTGGAGTAAGTGTTTTTCACTTACTCAGCAAATGGTAATCAGTCCGCCATGTCTAACCCACATAAGGATTGGCTAATCCAGGAGCAAACGGCTCTTGGTAAAGATATCTCAAATCCGTTTATGGCTTGCAATTTGCCCAAAATTGTATGGTGTTCAGCTCACCATATCTTTAATTAGTAAAGAGTTGGCTAGCCCGCAAGTTTATGGCTTGTGGTAAAGGCAGTTGGAAAGCCATAATTGGTAATCGACTCACCAAAGATAATATTGATAATTTATCTAAGAGTTGGCTAGTCCAGAAGCAAACGGCTTATGGTAAAGACAAATCAAATCCGTTGGAAGCTGGTGGTTTGCTCAAAATCATATGGTTATCAGTGTACCAAGGTTCTTACTTGAACTGAAACAATTGGCTACTCCAGAAGTAATGGCTTTTGGTAAAGAGATGAAATCCATTAATTTTTCTCAAAAGATTGCTAGGGACTAGCAATATCTTAGTGTGGGGGATTGATGAGTGTCTAAATACTCATCATTTTTGTACCATTTAAACTGCAAAAACATCTGAAAACACTCAGAAATGCATCAAAATGATAAAAATATCACAAATAAGTGTTTTATGTGTTTTAAATGCAAAAATACCAAAATCAGATGAAAAACGTATCAAGTTTGCATAATTGGCAGTTTTAGTCCCCCAAGTTTCAAAAGTTGTCAAATCTAGTCCCTGGTAAATCAAAATAAAGAAAAATATCATTTAAGGTCCATGGGATTCAAAAGTTGTCAAAACAAACCCTTCAAAGTTTTAAAATTGCATATTTACAACTTTGGTCCCTCAACTTTGAAAAAATGTCAAAAATAGTCCTCGGATATTTAAAAATGGAAAATAATCAAATGTGGTCCTTGTACTATTCATATTTGGCAGGATTGGTCCTTGTGTTAACTTTGGAAAATTGGCAGGTTTAACCCCTCATAAATCAGAAAATTGCATAAATGGTCCTTGTGTTATTAAGCTACCAAACGGACCCTCTTTTGTATTATTAACCCAGCCAAAACCCAAAAGAACCCCCTGTCAATAAACCTGTGACCCCCCATTTTGAACCCCCACTTATTATTAAAACTCGGTCAAACTAAGTCAAACGCGCCAAAAACCAGAAACACTGTACATCCTCCTCACCCAAACCTGCAAACCAAAAACCAGAGTGGTTTCCTCCACTTGCCTGGTTTCCACCTTTCCACCTCACCTCCCCAGCTGTATACCCACTCCCCTCCACCTCCACATCCTCCCAAACTTCTTTAATTGATAAAACCTGCTCAAGATTTTTTTGGCGCCAAAATTCCAAATGTACGAATATGATGAGTTTGATGGATCCAATGGCTGGAAATAAGTGGGAAAGTCTCAGAGGTCGACAAGGGACTTAAAAAGATCATTATAAAACAAGAGATGAAGCAATGTGAAGAGTATCTAGTGTAAATTAGTTTAATGTATGTCGTTTTAGTTAAAATTCAATTTCCAGTGTAATTTTAAGCTTTCAAGTGACTTGTTTAAGTATTTCCAGTGTATTTGAATCTATTTCCAATAATCAATTTCATTTTCAGTCTCAATTTCAGTTTGTTCAATTTTCAAGTGCAAAAATATCATATGTCTTAAAGTTATTTGTAGCTGTTGTCTTGGACTCATAAGCTAACATAAGCTCCTAGATAGCTTAATAAAGCTATTAGAAACCTTTAAAAACTCTGTTTAGTATCAAAAAGAAAAATTCCAAAAATACCAAAAAAATTAGTTAAAAATAAAAAATCAAAAGAGATGGTGCAAGAAAGCTGAAGTAGTTTGATTATTGGATGGGAATGGGTTAGTGAACCTGTGGAGGTTCTATAGGAAGTATTACTTGGTCTGTGTTCTTGGTTTTCAGCTGAATCACATTTGTAAGCCTTTTTAAGCATTTTTTGCATTTCAATATATAAGTAGTTTAAAGCTTAAATTCTTGTATGTTTATGTTTCTTAGTTGTGGTTAAGTATAATTAAACATTAAAAACAGTTGCTTGTTCTCTTTAATTTGTAGTTCGTAAAAATCTTATTTTAACAGTTAATATAGCATAAGTGTAATTTCTTAGTTTTATGTTGTTATTATTGTTGTGTAAGGCTTATTTAGTCTCATATTATGATAATATAAGGTCTGTAATCAGCTGTATGGTCTTAATCTGTGGAATCATTTGAAAATCACCAAATCAGTCTTTTAAAGTGTTGTTTGGATTTGCTTGTTTAAGTGTACTAGAGGTTGTTCAAGACAGTGTTCTTGTTTGTTGTGTGTCACACTTGGTCTAAATAACTCATAGAAACAATAAAATCCAGTCCTTGTTTGTTAAATAGTCAAAATCTCCTTTAATCTTCAATTATTAGACCACTGTTAGGATTTAAAGAGTAAAACTCATCATAGTAGCTTAAAACTTGTTAACCTAGCTTATTTTCATCTTAACATAGCTTATTACAAAATAATCAGTTAGTATAATCAATCCAAAGTTCATATTAGTCAACCTTTAGCATAATATAAAAAGTCAAAATTTTAGGCTTAGTCAGTTTTTGAATAAAATTGTGAATTTTCTATAGGACTTATTATTAGCTTTCAAGATTTGAGCTTTTGGGATATTAAAATCTAGTTGCTCATCTTCTTAATAGTAATTTTTATTATTTTCAATTAGCTTTTTAAACTGCTTATTTTCTAGCTTACTTTAGACCCATTTTCAAAATAGTGCCCTGTGCACAGTTGAGCTAGCCACTTTCACAAGCTCACACAGAGCTTATTAGTGGGACCCAGGCATTGAACCTTGGCTTTTTAGAAAGCTAACCTAGCTGTCTTAAGGTTCCAGTGCTTATTTTCAACTTTATAGCTTATTTGATAGGGCTGCAAATAGCTTTTTGTTTGTCCCATTTCTGTCTTAACTAAAGTAGTCAGTGTTTACATGCTTTTTCACAAGCTTGTCATAAGCTTATTAGTGAGCCATAGGGTGTGAGCTTGGACTTTTTGGAAAGCCCACCAGTCCATCTTGCTACCTCAGTCTTTGTTTTGAGCTTTTTAGCTTATTACATAAGCTTAAATTGCTTGTTAATATGGTTGCAGGCCTGTTTGGTTAGTAGACTTAGGATAAGTGCTTATTTGCTTATTTATAGCTTATCAGTGTGTATCTTTGTGCCTTTTAGCTTAATATAAGTAGTTTTAGCTTGTTTGTAGCTTATTTCACCTTTGGTTCCAGCTTGTAAGCTTGTTTGAGCTTAAATCATCAAAATAAGCTCATAAGCTCACTGTTGAGATTATAAGCCTTCAAATAGCTTATTTTTTAAGTTGTAAAATTTTTGTCTTTATTAAAGTTTCTTATTTTCAGTAGTTAAATAGTTTTGAAAAAGAAAAATCACAAAAACATCATTTTTAAAATAGTGATAGCGTTTATTTAATATAAATTAGCTTTTTAATTTTCTTTTCAGCTTATTATTAAGCACTTCCTATTTTTATAATTTTCTTAGTTTTCTGTCATCATAGGATAATTTTATAAAAAATTTCATAATTTTCTTAGCTTGTTTAGTATTTATTAAAATTAAAAATAGTTAAAAGTATTAAATAATTAATAATAAATAAATAAAAAAAACATAAAAAATATCTTTTCAGTTTTAAAATTAATTTTATAATATTTAAGATTTTTCTAAGTTAAAATTTCATTTTTCTAGGTTAATTTTATATTTTCTTGTATTTAAGTGTATTTTAAATAATTAATAAATAGTAATTAATTAATAATAAATAGATAAAAATTGTAATAAATATATTTTCAATTTTAAAATAAGTTTTATAATATTTTAGATTTTTCTAAGTCATAATTTCACTTTTCTAGCTTTATTTCACATTTTCTTATATTTTAGAGTATTATTAAATAGTTAAAAATAGTTTTTAATTAATAATAATTAAATAAATAGTCATAAAAATAATTTTAATTTTCCAATAATTTTCTTTTATTATTAGGTTTATAAAAATATCATTTTCATATCCATAGGTGTTTTACTCTTTTAAACTCACATTTTATTTTGTACGTTTACGTAATTTAATAAACGTACGTGTTTTCATTTGTTTAATCTGATTATTGTGCTTTATAATTCTGTAACCAAATTCAATTCCAATCAATCAGTAGTGTAATTATAAATCAAAATCCTTACTGATCATTATCCTTAGTGATCATTCGACATCTGAACGTTTTTAAGCACCATTAATCCTCCGTGGGACTTAACGACCCGGGAATCCACTATATTCCAAGGGAAATTGCATTGGTTTTAGACTGTTTGAATTTTATTACGGTTGACCATTCACAAGTGGTTGACTTGTGTAATAAACTTGACGGTTTGCCACCAATCATCAGGCTTAGCTATCAAGGAGGACATTGATCATTTTTGTTTATGGGGTATTAACTTAAAACACATTTCGAGAAAATAAGTAACCAATAGAGTGGTTCTGGAATAACTTTGAAAGTATTAAGGAACACTTTATTTTGGTAAGGTTTGGGTAGAATTGTAGTTTATTTTATGGTAAAATGGTAATGTGGTAATTTGGTTTGTAGAATGATTCATGAAGTGATTCATGATGTATTTTGATTATAATAGTTTGAGGGATAATCGGAAATAGTTTGTAAGGCAACTCTTTTGTTTGTAGTAGGGTAATAAGGTAGGCACGGTTATTCTTAAGAGGTGGGTGGAGTTTCTAGGTATCAAATTTTTCAATGGTGAAATTTTCAAGTTTTGTGGGATTATGGGTCATTTACTGTGTCTTTCTAGATTTTTCCAAAGGTTTATTGTTCTTTTGTTGCCTATTCCCATTAGAGAATTTTTCTCATAGGTGCTATTGAAAGGTTGCTCCTAGAATAGTTTGATTTGTTCATGGGGTGTAAGGTGTGGGGTAGGTGTGACTATAACATAACCCGATTGTGATATGAAATTATAAAGTTTATGATTAAGAAGTATGATGACGCCAGTGAGTGGCTTATGACTAAGGAATATTGTGTCGCCAGTGAGTGGCTTATGATAGGGTGATGCCAGTGAGTGGCTTGTGATTAGGGTATGCCGGTGAGTGGCTTGTGATTATGGTATGCCAGTGAGTGGCTTGTGTTTAAGGGATAGTGTGACGCCAGTGTGTGGCTTTAGTGTAACCGTCAATGTGTGGTTTATTGAAACGTTACATGTTTATCAAAATATCATCATTTTCTCACTTGACATAAGGCTATTCTAACTATCCTAAGTACTGCAAAATTCACCTCTGAGTCGGACATAGGTGATCAGGCTATGTCCCACTGTCCCTGGCTGAATATAGGTGATCAGTCTATATTCACCCGAGGTTCAATGAATTTTGAAATACTTAGCTTAGTTACACTAGTAATATGTCACAATACTTTTAAAGGTTGTCTTGAAGGATTAGAACAATTATTCTCTTTATGTGAGGGAAAGGTGTAGTGCTGTGATACATAAATATACGTATAGGGAAGATAATTATAACCTATAATGAAATTAGGTGAGTAGTGATAAAACATGTATCTTATCAAGTATGATCTCAACAGGATCATAAGTGAGGCATCAGCTAGGCAGGCAGGCACGTGTCGGTCAAAAGGTTAAGTTTTTGTAAAAGTGGTTATAGTCTAGGTTTTAAAAATATACCCAGTTCTCTATAACCTGGCTCTGATACCAATCTGTAACACCCCCAAAAATGACTCAGCGGAAGCATACAAGTATTAGGGTGCTACTAAATTGGTATCACAACATAAGCATAGAACAATTGGTTTTTCACAAATAAACTTTTATTCATTCTTAAAAACAATGTTTACATTATTGATTAGTGCGGAAAATGGCCCATTATAAACGAGTGGTCCCAATACATAAATCAGAGTCATCTATGACCATGCCATGCCTTTGACTTGCGCCTCCAAAGATAAGCTATCACTTCAAAACCTGAAGATACATGCTAAAAGGGGTCATCTTACGCTGGTGAGTTCATAGGTTTATTTAAAAAGGAATTTCAGTACACAGTCTCAAATTTGGTTTTTGATGATCATTACGTCTTGCATAATGTCATAAAGTTTATGGTTGCAATTCATAACGAGGATTTCATAAAGAGATTTCATTAGTGGACCATAAGTAGAGTATATGAACATTACAACGAATATAATGTCATATATTGAATCTATTACCCTAGCACTAAGTTCATGCAACCGAAACTACGACAGTTCTTGTATGCCTGAGAGAAGTCATACAAATACGGAGCCATGGCAGTGTTTATCCCAATACACTTTCGGTCCCGACATGCTATACGTTTTTGACCCAAGCGGGTCAACCGAAAAGAGGAGTCACCCTCATAGATCTATTTATAACATTCGCTTCCAGCAGGAATGTGACGGTTCATGAAGAGGGCAATTTGGGATCTGAGGACCTAGGCTAAGCTGCATAATATTTTAGGTCAAACATTTTGGTATGCTCTATAAAACATCTATGTATGATGAAAACTTTAAACATGTAAAAGCATAGTATGCATGGAATGCACAAGTAAAATGATTTATGTAAAATGAGCATGTATCTTCCCTCAAAACAAGTATAAAGCAGTTAAAAGTAGGGGCTATGAAACTCACCTTGGCATTGTGCAATATGAAGTCTAAAGAGAATTAAATCAAGGAGTGATAGTGCACGGCATCCGACACGCAACCTAATTAATACGGCAATTTAGTCTTTATGTTTAAGACTCAATAAAGTTTAACTAACTTTATAGATTTTAATTGTTGTTGTTGTTATTGTTGTTGTTGTTGTTGTTTGTGTGACATCATTTAAGTTTAAAATGATTTTTATAAATAATTGTAAATATTGGCTCTTGGAATGGGTATGGAAATATATATAATATATTCACATAACAGTTGGTTGAATATTGGCTCAAGTATGATTAGAGTGGGAATAAATACGGTCATGTATTGTATTTATTATATTTGTTTGGTCCTTGGAGATGAGAAAAATATATATACCATATATATTTATTTGAGTTGTGGGTAAATAATATATTTGGATAAATATATTACCTATAGTTTACGTGGATGTGGTCGTCCAGTAAATTATGTGTTAAATATATTTATTAACGAAATGTGGTAAGGTATTTAGATTTATAAAACTTATAAAAATTCTTTTAAGAAAGTGTCAAGTAAGTTAAAGTGAGGGGTTGATAGTTTAAAGGATTGATATAATTTTTAAAAGCTTATTAAAAGGTTTTAAGGAAAGTGGCAAGTGTTTTGAAGATGAAGGGTTAAATCTGTCAAATTGTGAACTTGTAAAAATATCAAAAATGTGGCAAATTTGCCACTGCTCAACCGCGAACTCGGGTTTGGTTAGTAGTAAATAAGCGACTAAGCCAATGAGCCAAAGGCTCTTTTGTGTTATAATTTGTAACTTAATTATTTATATTGTCAAATAGTTGTTTATATATTGTGAAAATATGCATTCATCATTCATGCTTTCTGTATTTGGGTTGTAAAAAGTTAACTGAGCAAATGTTTGGTTTGAAGAAAATTATTATTATGTACATTTAGTCTTTAGAAATAATATGGTACGTGTAGTTTTGTAAAATAATAAGGTCGTGTTGGTTCAAAAGGCAACGTTTGGTTTATAAAAATGAGACGATATGTTTGGTTTAAATTGTGAATGGGTACATGAGTCAAGGATAACGAGGCCATTGAAAATGTCGACAAAACGAGTCTTCTTAACCACACAAGTTTAACGATCAGACGAAAATTGACCTATATATATTTGTATGTGTGAACGCATGCATATGCATATATATATATATATATATATATATATATATATATATATATATATATATATATATATATATATATATATATATATATATATATATATGTTGACAGTGGATATACTCATGGTTTTAGTTTTTAAGACTTGAGCAATTTACAAAATGGCATGTATTAGTTAAAGTAGTTATATGTGTACATTAAGGAAAACAAAGAAATATGATTCTAGAAAGCTTGACTCTTACCGTGGGTGTAAGAGTGTTGTCGACCGAAACGAGAGGACCAAAGATCATCATGTTGGGGTTGTGCTGCTTAAGCAGCTCATGACACCAATTGCTCTAGGTTAACCGACACTGAAAACGACTTGGCTTAACTAAGCCTAGACAAACTCGTTTTCATTCCTACTAATCATTACGTGTTTTACTTGTTTGAATGTAAAATGGTAAGAGTATGTGTACATATTTGTATTCGAACTGTGGGTTAAACACAACTCAAGATTTTTATCTCAACCCACCGGCGACGACTGCTTAACTTACAACAATTATTATAGTTAGATGTAAAGAAAGACATCTTTGAAAGCAAGTCCTGACTAGTCAATTCGTGTCTCTCGACCCATCAGTAACAGAAGTAAAAATCAAATTTTCATTTAGCATCCCAACCTTAAGGTAAGTCTACTTCAACAAAAAGGATAAAACAACCTACTGTACCGGAATGCAGTAGGTGTCGACCCGAAACCAAAACCACAACGACAAGATTTAAAACACATAATTATGGTATTGAGCCAAAAATCAAATTAGTTTTTCCAACTTGTTTTTAGTTTTATGATTTTATTAGCTTTGCCACATATTATAACAACAACAACATAACACAATATTTTATCAAAACTTAAGTTCCATTCGACACACTACACTTGAAATATTACAACTTGACAAATTTAGTAGTCAAAATGACAAAGTGTTATTCTTACATTAAGTCTTGTGGGTCGAGTGGATGAACACCGAAAACCAAGGAGCTCAATTGGAGGAGATTCGAGATGATTTGGAACAATTAACTTCTGGAGTAGCTTCCTTATGCCATCAACTACAAAACCCCTCTATCAATTTTGAAAACCCCTTTGTTTTGAGAAACCCTAATTATTAAGAACCCTAATTATTTTTGTGTCGTGATGAGTGGATGAACCTGCTTCAAGAGTTGACGCTATATATAGATGTATATTAAGGAAGCCTTGTGTCCTCTTTCTCTTCTTGATTGCAGCGTGGCACTCTACTTGGATTCCATCTCCATTCACAGCCGCGCTAGTGTCCCCTTAGGGTAGATTATGTGGCTGAAGATTTGTGGTGATGGATTATGGTGACCGAAGAGGAAGGGGAGCAGGAACCTTTTTGGTTCCTGGTTTTGGATAGAAGTGAAAAAGGGAAACAATGAGGAAGAAAGAGATATAAGGGGTGGGACAGGTGTAATTTGTTTTGTTTTATTATAATTACTGTATTGACTGTACCCTGTGTTTTGTCGAATTCTCGAGTAAACGTGTTCCCGTGCAGAAGAATATAGAAATTATATTTTCAGAAACGATTTTATAAGTGTAATAATATGACATTCTTATTACGTTGAAATTTGATTATAATTGTTTGCCATTATTAATTTGGTGTCGGTCAAGGCGTGTGCCGTGGCTTCCTAATTTCACGAGATAACCTTTTGTTTTCTTTCGTAAATTATTAGTGATTGATAAAATTGTATTTTTCTCTTATCTCAAGATTTTTTTTTTTGTATGCTACTTTTGCAGTATGCGGTATAACTAATGGTTTTAAGCATGTATGCTTAAAGTTTAACTTGGACAATAATAAATTTCACATTTATTATACAGATACTTAGTGGACAGGCATCATGTGTGCGATGTCTTATTTTTAAAGAAACGAGATCACCTCTCATTTTTAAATCTAAATATTGGCAACTGTCATAAAATAACCGATTTGAATTTTCTAACGTAATAAATATTATTATAATAATCCGAAATTTTACTGGTTGTTATAGAGTGTCTCGATTCTTGACTTTGGCCATTTTCTTCTTATATCCGCGCCTTTTCGTCCAAATAAGTGCTATTACAGCAATTTGCCTTCAAGAGACCTAAAAAGTGAAAAGGAACGATATTAAGTAATAACGGATACAAAAGTGATCAAATAAGGGCTTAAATGACCCCTCAAAAAGGTACATTTTAAAACCTTATCAAATATCCCTACACTTGGTATTTGCTTGTCCTCAAGCAAATGTGCTTTTAGCCAATTAATTTATAAGTTAGGGGTCATGAAGCATTGGTTTAAAACAGTCCACAACACATATAAGCCCCGCAAAAGTCATAACAAGCACGGAAATTACATACTAGCACCTCACATGGGGTGTTTGGATACTCACATCTCTCTCGGGTGTATATGAAATATTAGAAATTGGAAATGGAAGATAAACACTTATTAACCGGTCCTAGTACATAAATTACCATAGGCTTGAGAATAGATCAAACCTCCATCGCTTTGGCGTAAGCAGCTAGGAAAGACTATCAAAGAGGTCTTTAAAGGGTTGTAACGTTAGGCTTACGGTAGGGAAATAAAGGGTTTGGTGGGATAGGCTATTTAGTGGTGGCAAGTCAAAAATCTCTATGTTGCAAGTATACGAAGAATGGCGTTGCTAAGCCAAGACTCGACACTCTAAACTCTAGATAACTGAAACAAACAAACATAAATTTAAAGGATAAATGTAGGATGGTAGCCCGTATGTTTTTTTTTCACACTTTTTTTCTTTTCTTTTTTCTTTTTTTCTATTATTTTTTTTTGATTTTTTTTTTTTTTTTCATACACTTTTACTCTACCATCCTCTACGGTAACTTCAAAATGACAGGGATTTATGGGCACATCCCTACACTTGAGTTTTTTATTACTCTAACACTAATTTGTCCCGAATTGAAAAGATCAAAACACTTGGGGTATGTTATTATGCAAATTAGGGAAATTAACGTTCCCTTTCAATCATTTTATAAACTTTAACTTTTTCCCATGAGTCCCAATCGTCCCAAAACTATGTACAAAGGATATGACTCAACTTAGCAACTCATGCAAGCAACCATATAATTGAACTAAGGGTTTAGGGTGATAAAAATAATGCACTAAAAGTGAGTGCATACAAGGTAGGCTAAGGCGATTTTGGTGTACATTTGGGGGTGGGGTGTAAACAATGCTCTTCATTGATATTCCGGAAAACTGAAATATCACGAGAACCGGGAAAAGGATAGGCTCTGAGGGGTTAACTAGGGGTATCGTGTACTAAAAATGAGTACAACGCAAAGGGTGTGGGGGAATTACTCAACCGATGTGGAAGAAGTAATTATATTACGGATATCAAACAAGGGTTATGCTAATGCCTCTTATCATTTAGTTATTCCTAACTACACAAGTGTAGTCTTACTAGCGATCTCGGAATGCATCACAAAACAAGTTCTAGAATCTAATATACTACCGGTTCACACTCTAAGCATTGAAGACGAATGCTTTTAATTCCTACTAATCTAAGGGCGATCCTCACATTTTGGGTGGAATTTAGGTGGTAAAGGGTTTTTGTGCTAGTCATGCAACTTCCTATCCGTGAGACGCTTTTGTTAAGACTAATGGCCTACTCCTATATGTCATGAAAAATTAAAAATTTGGTGCCAAAATTACCCTAACCGACATTTTCTCATGTTTTATTACACAAATACACTTGGACAAAGCAAATAGTCAAGGATAAGCATAGTTTCAAAGTTCCCGTTTTGTTTTCCCTCCCTACACTTAAACTGAACATTGTCCCCAATGTTCCCCGAAAGTATCAAAGTTATGATAATGGAAGGTAATGAAAAACGAAAGAAACTAGTACTCCCCTGATTAGCTCGGTAGGATCCGTGTGTGAAGTAGTGGTTAAATCCATTCCAAGAAGAATGTGTGCGTGAAAAGCTCCTTCCAATCTTTTGTTTCTTCTTCTTGATAAATGAAACCTGCACATTTGAAGAAAACAACGAAACCTTCGCGTAAAATCGGCGGTAATAATATATATAAGACTCGATTAAACTAGGATATAATGCTTGTGGAATGAATGTTTACAGAATTTCTGGAAAATTAAGACCTGGAAAATTCTAAAATTTATAAGTAGCTCAGAAAACGAGAAAAAAGTAATCTGTTGTTTTTACTCCTTCCTGACGCCGTCAGGTTGCAATCCTGACGCCGTCAGGTTATCTAACAAAAACTGGTCTGCGATTTTCTGGAAAAAATTCTGGAAAATTTACATCTTTAGAATCTGGAAAAATTTCTGCAAAACATCCATTATGACTCGATACAAGCATTTGACTCAAACAAACACACATGTATATCTTTTAAATAATTGTAATTCTCATGTTCACGTTCGTTGAAAACGGGTGTAATCCTCCCTACACTTATCCCTTATGTAAAATACCTTTATATGTAATTAAGATGAGGTTAAAGACAAAATAAAGTATTTTTACAAATTCAAACATGAGAATAAACAATCAATAAAAGATATACGACACACAATTAAAAATGAAAAACAAATACACATAGCGCTTGTTTTTGTTCGAGTCAGGAGCTTGACTCTACCCTTATTTAACGGATAAAGGGGAGGTTTTCCCTACACTTAAGTTTAAGTGAGGGTGATAGTAGCGATACACACCCTTAGGGTGGAAATTTGCTACGTGAGGAGAGGGTGATGGGTGATTTATATGCTCAAAAGAGTGTGCTCCATTCATTATAACCTTACCTAAGTCTATTGGTGTAGCGAGTGAATCAAATCTCTCTCCTAAAAATGGATCATCTTCTATCAACTTCAAAAGATTCTTAGTTGAGGATCCATCTTGACCTAATAAACCAGGTTTAAACCCATAGTGTTTCTTGTTATCAACCATGAATGGGTGATATAAGTGTGTAAGGTCATGGGTTACTCCTATATTAGCTTTCACTTTACATGGCCTAGAGTCTACCACCTTTATCAAGCAACTACCCGGACTATCTATTTTGATGGGTGGATTGGGGCCTAATTCAATTCCAAGATTCACATCTAAAGACGGAAAATTGGGTAAGGTTTTTGGTTGAGGCTCCGGTTCAACAAAATTAGGAACTTCCCTAGGACTAAGAGAGAGGTCATGACAACAAGCATCTAAACCTACATTCTTTAGTGGCGTTTGGTCCAAAGGTTCTATATCAATTGGGGTTCCTATAGTCTCTTCTACTTCTTCCGGGTAAGTTATAGGCGATGTGTGTTCCTCAAGTGATGGTAGGGCTTGTGGGCTTGGGGTTTCCACCTTATTCTCCATTATATCTAGATCTCCTAAATTTTCATCATGTGTTTTAGTATGATCTAACCCAAATACACTCCTAAGCATGTCAAATCCTTCTTTGGCCATTTCAAATTATTGGTCCGATTCATATGAATCATTCTCAAAAATTTGATCACTATGTTCTATTTGCCTAAAGGATTCCTCACGTGTGTCATATGTTTTGAAATCTATCCCACACATGCAACTAAGTATTTTGACATCAACCATCTAACAATCTTGTTCGGGTTTAGGTTCCATGTTCTTAAAAACTATGTCTTTTTGATCATGGTGCCTAAGGTCATTCAACTGATATTTTATGCATAGGAGGCTTTTCTGAAAAATTCTCCAGATGGTATCACTATAAGGAGTTGATCCTGACAACGATCGTTGAATAGAGGCCACACAAGCACAAAATATATCAAATCATATCCAACCTTACACCAGTCTCCTTTTGGATATCTCTAAGTTCACTCACAAATTCATTAGAACAATAAAAACCAAACCAATCTGCGAACTTCAATTGTTCCTCATTTGTTAATGATTCAAATGCAACTTCACTTGCCATAGAGACAAATGAAAAGGGTTTTACGAACACAAATACAAAGAAGGGGGATAGACTACGAGGAAGCTAATAAAAAGAAAAAAAAATCTCACTTGATAGGAATCTTGTGAGTAGACCTAAACGAGATATAAATCAAGCCTAAACAATAACTATTCCCCGGCAGTGGCGCCAAAAACTTGATAACGCTACACGCGTCGTTCGGGGTCAAAGGAACTTCCTTTTCTTCGAGCAAGTTTTATAACACCCTAGTCAGTGAACCTAATCGTTGTAGTGTAGTATTAGGGTAAGCCACGGGTATTGATATCGTTCTCTAGGGAATAGTGTCGTTAGGCTGAAGTGTATGTCGATTTAAGTCTAATGGTGAGGGATGATTATTTTTGTATTTTTATATTTTTATGAAATGGAAAGGTACGAATCTCGGGGTTTGGATTTGGGGGTTGGTATTTCTACCGATTACTCTACTTATCTAATTATCTAATCTAAGGTGTATGTAGTCTATGTCTAATTATTGTGTGCTCGTATGATAGTTTAAAGATGTGTTTACTTAGGTTTTACTACTCCTTAATTATCTCCTATTGGTGGTTGAATTGTCACGTCCTTATTCTTAGTTGCGTTGTGTGTCTAAAGTTGTAGGGTATGCGTTTCTCCCTAACTCTTTGAACTTACCAAAGGGTCTTGTCTACAAAACCCACTAGGGATAATAAACTCTTACTCTAAGGTACTCTTTGGATGGTTTAGCTTACAAATACTCAAGGAGCTATATTCTAAGGTTCACAAAGATTTAATCAAGCATTAAGTACACAACGAATGACCTATCGCATTACTAGATAATTAAACAACTAAGATAAGAGACAACCAATCAATAATCAATAATCAAGTTTCATATTCCCTAAGCAAACACACAAATAAATTAGCCGGACATGGAGAACATGCAAGCATACACACAAATAATCAAAGACATAATTGTATTAATGAAGTAAAGAACTTATCTTGATGTAAGATAGGGTTTGGAACCCTAAAATACCGTACAAGACAGCCTTGGTTCGGTTCTAGGTTTTTACTCCAAAAGACTACACACTAATACTGAAAAATTCGGATTCTATATATAAGATTACATATGCGACGGCGTCATCTTATGTTTTGTGACGCCGTCGGATCGCCGTCATTAGGGTTTCGTCTTGGCAACGTTAGACTTGTAACGGCGTCACCTTGTGCTTGTGACGCCGTCCTCCTCAGCTTCTGACGCCGTCTGGATTGAATCTAGGCCGTCTGAGTTGCGACGGCCTACTCTTTTACAACTTGACGTCGTCACTTGAAAATAAGACTTTTGGCTTCTGTCCCGTCACAAAATCCTCGGGCGGCGTCACGTATAAGCTGTGACGTCGTCACCTTATCATTCAGCAGCTTTGAGTGTCTCGATTCTTGACTTTGGCCATTTTCTTCTTATATCCGCGCCTTTTCGTCCAAATAAGTGCTATTACAGCAATTTGCCTTCAAGAGACCTAAAAAGTGAAAAGGAACGATATTAAGTAATAACGGATACAAAAGTGATCAAATAAGGGCTTAAATGACCCCTCAAAAAGGTACATTTTAAAACCTTATCAAACATCAACTCAAGGGTAATTCATTTTGAACAAGCATTTTTGAAAGAAACATCTGACTTTGTCAAGGACCATAAATCCCTGGTAAAGCAAGCTAATGACTGTGTTGAACACATCAAAGTTTTGGAAAATTGAAATGATTCTCTCTTCGAAGATGTTCTGACTAGTGATATTATGTCCATTATTCTGCAAACATATTATGTTGAAGATCATGAAAGACTCCTGTCGAGACCTCCAAATTGTTTCAAAATATGAAAAGCTCTTGAAAAACTTGAAAAGAAAAATGTCTCATATTTTAAACAACTTGATGAAAAACTGAGGAATGCAAGTATGACAAACTGTCGTATGAGCGTGCCTATAATGACATGAAAGCGAAAAATGATCTTTTGAGGGCTCAACTGGAATGTCAAAAAGGAATGGCAGTGGATACTAAGATTACAAAACCATTGACTGAGGAGAAAGAAAATGTTCCCAAACCAGTTGTCAAACCAAAAATGTCTGTTTCTATGCCTCCTCCAAAAGTCAATGAGAAAAATGATTTATCAAAACCAGTCACTCCACCTGCCTTGCCTAAACAAAATATTGAAAAAGGAAAAGTGGTTATAGAGAAACAAAAAGTTTTAGCACCTGGCATTTTTAAGATGAGTACCACTAATGAGTCTGCCTCCACATCTAAACCATATGGAACAAACGACATAAGTTTAGAAAAGCACTCTAAAGAGACTAGGACAGCTGAAACCACTTCTCTAGATAAAAATGTGAATCCTAATGAGTGTGCCTTACCTTCTACAGGACTAGGAAGCACCTCTAGGAGCATCAGACTAAAGACTAAGAGCAATACAAGGAACAATAGAGTCTCGCCTGCCTCTAAGAGTAGTAGCTTGAATAAAGAGAAGAAAGTAGAAGAACACCATAGGAATTTACCGCTTTGTAATAAGAAAGACATTTCATCTGAATGTAATGAACCTATGAAATCTGCTAAGTTTAATGAACCTGTTGAATCTGTTTATGTAACTTGCAAGAAATCTTTAACTAATGTTCATGATGATTCTGTTTCTAAGAATGAGATTTTTAATCCTGTTCAGAAGAACGTTCCTAAAAGAACTTATGCTAAACGAGTAGGAAGACTAGTTGCAAGACTCAGGCTTTACACTACTGATAGGAAACATAGCGTTTACTTTAGGGATGACATTTGGAAACCTACGGGTAGAACTTTCACACTCAGAATGGTAGAATGAGTGAAGAACCCGCTTTCCCAGAGATAACTTCTATGAGTATGATCAGGATTTTACCTCTAACCCAAAGGAACCAAAATCAAAATGGTTTCCAAAATCTTCTTCTTCTGTTATTGGCAGGTTATCGAAATATGTCTTTGGATCGTCTACTCGGGTTGCTCCAAGCACATAACCTGGAATCTGAAGCTGCTGATCAACTTCGTCTGGAAATTCATGGGAATCGTACATTTCGGAAATGATCATGTAGCAGCTATCATGGGTTATGGAGATATACATTTTGGAAATTATTTAATCACTCGGGTTTACTATGTCGAAGGGTTCGGACACAATTTGTTTTCAGTCAGGGTTGGGAATCGTGATACAAACTTGTATGCTATCGACATAAACCAAATGGCCTCTTCATCACCAATATGTCTTATGACACGAGCATCTGGAACAAAGTCCTGGTTGTGGCATAGACGATTATCCCATCTTAATTTCAAAACCATAAACAAACTTGCCAAAGACTTCAAAACATTTTGAAAATCTCATGAAAAGCAAATTTGAAATGTCCATGAAGAGGGAACTAAAATTCTTTCTTGGTTTACAAATACATCAATCCTCACGTGGAATTTTTACAAATCAAGCTAAATATACAACTGAGATTTTGAAAAATCATGGTATGGATAATTGTGACTCTGTTGGCACACCAATGGTAACTTCACAAAAAATTGGAGCCGATTTCTTTGGGAAACCTAACGATCCGAAGAAATATCGGAGCATGATTTGTTCTCTCATGTATCTTACTGCCAAATCGACCCGATATTCAATTTGATGTTTGCTTATTAGCACGGTTTTAGGCAAAGCCTACCGAACTGCACCTCAAAGAGGTTAAAAGGATCTTCGGTACTTGAAGACATCCATTCACAAGGGTCTTTGGTATCCGAAGGAATCCGGATTTGATCTTATTGCCTTTTCGGATGCGGACCACGCAGGTGATCAAGTTACAACAAAAAGTACATCCGGAGGAGCACAATTTTTGGGTGAAAAGTTAGTCAGCTGGTCTTCAAAGAAACAAGATTGCACTGCACTTTCAACCACTGAAGCTGAGTATGTGTCTCGATCTGCGTGTTGTGCTCAAGTTCTATGGATGAGAAGGCAACTCACAGATTATGGCTTTACTTTCGATAAAATACCTATGTATTGTGACTCGAAAAGTGCCATAGCCATATCATGCAATCCTGTTCATCACTCAAAGACTAAGCATATCATAGTCCGCTATCACTTCATAAAAGAGCACGTGGAAGAAGGTACTGTTGAATTATTCTTCGTGAAGACAGATTACCAACTCTCCGATTTATTTACTAAAGCCCTTCCAAAAGAAAGGTTTGACGATCTAGTTCGACGAATTGGAATGCGAAGCCTAACCCCTGAGGAGTTAGAAAGTCTTCTCGAATCTTCTCGAAACCCAGACTAAAATGATGACTTTTGATTATTTCAAATCAAAACTCGTGTTTTTAAAGAAAAATTCGAGTGTACGCTTCAGTGAACAACATTTAAAACTGGTGAGAAATCATCATCATCTTGAGCACCTTTTTCAAGATTGTTCAAAAAGATTTTTTTTCAAAATCTTTCAAAATATTTTGTGCTCAAGATAACTCCCTCTAAAACCCTTTAATTGATTATGCTCTATTAAAGGGGGAGTATAAAACCAAAATGTTCAAAATTCATGCTTAAATCAAATCCGTTAGTCTCCCCAAAAGATTCTAAAATGATGTTTAATCCGTTGATATCAAAAAATATCACGAATATGCTATTTTTGAGGCGGAAAAGATGTGATTAAAATGTGATCAAAAAGTTTAATGATCGTTGTTTGAATCTTAAAATGAGCTCGACTCAGTCGGAACAAATGAATTGACGGGAATCAAAGTCAGTAAATGTACCATCTCGAGAAACTTGTGATAGATATGCACTTTCATGGGTCTAACCTCTTTTTCAAGGAGTGTTTACAACTTCAAGTTAGTTATTAGAGCTATTTGTCAACAAAAAACTAACAATGGAACTCTCTAACTAAGCAACGTAACCGTGTCTCGTGGGGAATTGTCTATCATGAGCCGATCAATTCAAAAAGTGCGAACTCTACCTTCTATGTGCAGATTTCTGTCAAAACAATATAAGCACATGTGAAGGGGGAGTGTTTCTGAAAATATAAAACTCTCAGAGTGTTCCAAACATGTTTTCAATCATAAACACTTTGAGAGATTTTCAAGAAAAAGGTATTTATTGGCAACAATAGGACAGTCACGGAGCTATAAGGTGTCTAAGGATAAGAAATCCATCCTATGATCCGCCAGAGCCGGAGGGATCTACCCAAGGACATCACCAATAGTTAGTATTAGAAGTCCTTAGGTATGATTGAAAAAAAAAGGAGTAATGTGAGAAAGGAGAAAGAAGGGGTTGAAGAATTAAAAAGAAAAAGCAAAAGAAAGGGTGAAAAGAAATTGCACTCCATAATCAACCTTAGGGCAGAAACCGGGTTCAATACATCTGCTACTAGTTGTCACTAAGATGACACTGGTATTGAAGACAAAGACGTCATGGTCCTAGTGACGCACTGCACTAAACCTTTTAGCCACTCAATTCCTCTTAAAAGGATTTGTTTCATTCTCACTGGGAACCCTACATAATCTATCGACTTTCTCTTAGAGATCGTTGGTATTGAAGAAGGAGACCCTCTCCCTAGTCTCCGCTCAGGAAAACCAAAATGCACTAATTGAGTCTAGAGCCACGAGATTCATTAAAAGATCTCATAGGAACACTTGACATGACATCGCTTGTTGTTCATCTTTGAGGACACAAGTTATGTATTCTAGAGTCCTACGCATATCTTAGCAATCTGCCAGAACATTTATGAGAAGTTTCACATCTATGATCTTCAATGATTGAATGGAAACTCCTGCCAGGGTCAACATCAAGCAGCCCTGACAGCAGGTCACTTCGGTAACTCCCTGTAGATTACGCTTAGTGTGTCTCAAACGGTCTACAGTCGTGAGGTGATGCTTTGGTGTACCTCAGCGGCTCATCTGAACTGTAGATGTATTTCGGTACATCGCGTTATCTCACTTGTGGGACTCCGGTTCAGGAACGGCCTTTGTGAGAATTAGAGACGTGTTATCACACTATGCTGTTAACATACTCGAAATTCAAACTTGTAAGCGCTGGATTATTTCTAACCCATGTTTTTATGTTTCTTCTTATGGATGCTTGTGGGAGGAAGAGATCGTGCAGATTTTCCACATGCTCATACCAACAACACGTGAAAATTTTCATCAAAATCAAAGGCAACACAAATTTAAAGATGATTCTTCGTCAATGTCAAAGAATCTACAAAGTTTAAAGACTCGAGAACTACATCATTGGTAACCAAAATACAAATAGAAGTGTGAGCATGGTGGAGAAAGGCGTGGAGACACCTAACCAACAAAGTTGACAAACGGCAGAATACCACATTATCTGATCACAAAGCATGAAGGAACAAAAATCAAGACTATTCTACATCGACACACAAAGTTCAAGCTCAAGAAAAGTAAAGACCTATTCAAGTGGAGCATCTTTTGAATGACCACCCCTTAGGGGGAGATTGTTAGCCGCAACATTTTTATTAGAAGTGATGGTCATTCAATTTTAGGAACTTTGTAACGTGTGTTAGATATAGTGATAGAATAGTCAACGGGCTCGTGGGTTTGACTAAGCTAAATGGCTAGAAGTTATGTTAAGCTAGCATTGTATAAGTAGTCATCTAATCCAAGTCCAATCCAATGCCATCCCAAAGCCCATTAGGGCATATGTACTTGTAGTATAAATACACCTCAAATGAGTCATTTGAGGTGTGTGCTTGAGTGTGTTTTGTGTGTGTCTTTTCTTTCAAGTTATAAAAGTTTTCTTTCATCTTATTTCATACACATAACATTGAATTCAAGTCACCATCTTTCTCATCTTTCTTTCTTTATTTACGCATAGTGTTTGTGTGTTTGTTACGTGTTCATCTTGTGTTGAAGGTGTGTAAGCGTAAGGTTGGTGTAAAAACAAGGTCCTACATAAGCAGTATTTACGCCTAAGCTCTGTGTCTACGCTTAAGAAGGGAATTACGCGTAAGCTATTGTCTCACGTCCTAAGTCGCTTATGCCTAAGTGAACTTCGTCAATAAACTCAAGTTTCATTCGACTACAAAGATCCATCAACAACACAAGTTTTTCAAACTACTTTATTTGGGGCCGTTTCTTCTCCTAACAACTGACACAAACATAAATAGATTGTCTATTCGTCTAACACATGCAAACATAAACCCTAATTTATTTTTGACCCATTTCATCTACAAATAGACCCAAACTAATTAAAATGATTTTTTGTATTTATAATATTTGTTGGTGTATGCTTGTTTTTCAATTTTATTGTTAAATGACAATATTTCATAGTAAGGATGTTAGTCATTTTCTGCCCAAGAAGAAATGGTATATATTCTAAATCCTACAGTGGCCTATTGATATTTCACCAAAAATAATAAAATTTCAAATACACGCTAAAGGTATAATATTTCACTAAAAATGTTTTTAGTGAGGTAATATACCTTTTAGCATGTATTTTCAATTTTTCAAAGGAATCGAAAACACATGTAAATTAATGCAAAAACACAACTAATGGAGGTCATCTAAGAGACAACACAGAACCCCTACTAGTTTAGGAGGGGTTATAATATTTTTTGGCTTATGGATTAGATGACCTCCCCTGTTTTCGTGATGGCTCATGGACCCGAGTATAAGAATTCATTGGTTTTGTTTTTTGCATGTCATGATTTTGATTGACACTGGTGACGACATTTGGATATTAGAGTTTTATTTTCTTAGTGTTTAGTTGGAGGAGAAAATGGACAGTGACTGATGGTATGTGTGAAAACACATACCTTTTCTTTATCAAAACCGGACCAAAATGACCAAAAACTAACCAATAAAGCCATATATATGTGTGTTTTTGTGTTTATGCATGTGCCGGTAACGGATATCGCAAAACGGACTAAGAAAAGACAAAACGGAAGAAAAACGAGCACGAGATTGGTAAAGTGTGAAAAGTCGTATATGGGGAATAGTTTCTACACTTTGATTCAATATTGTGTTCCAAATTACCAAACACACCCTCAACTTAAACCAATTTTCACCGTTGGTCCCTAATAACATTTACAAAGTTAGTCCAAAATTTAACTTTGTTTAAATTTTATTTAAAACCTTTACACCTTTGGTCCCTAATAACATTTACAAAGTTAGTCCAAAATCTACACGCGTATGATACCACTGTTAGGTCACCAAAATGTAACAAAAGGATCAATAGTGGTATCATATGCCATCTAGTTTGGTGAAACAATTTTGTTTTACACTTAAAAACTCAAGATTCTTGTGGTTTAAGGTTTATTTTGTGTTAAAGTTTAAGTTTTTTGCATCAAGTTTCAAACTTTACGCGTGTAGATTTGTTTTCAAGCTTGGTTTATTTCATGTACCTCTTGCTACGCGTAAGGTGAAAAGTAGATTTGAATCTTCAAGTTTCATACTTTTGTTATATTTTGGTGATTTTGAAGCTGTTTCATCATAAAAATCAGGTTTACAAAACATTTTTGGGTATAAAAATCAGTTTTGGTAATTTTTGTACTTCCTACGCCTTGTAATACCCTAGTTTTATGCGTAAGGATCTACTCATAAGTCATCCTACGCCTATCAGTTTCCTACGCCTAAGGTTTTCTGCATTTTCTATTCGAATCTGTTGGTTTACTCAGTGTTTTTTTTGCTTGGATAAGCCTGAAAACACTTCGACTTGTGGATATCTTTTACGCTTGGATAAGTGTAAAGGATTTTTGGCTAAAACCCTAGTTTTACGCATAAGCATAAAAGCTTACGAGTAAACACTTTACGCCTAAGTTATACTTACGCATAAGTTCATCTTACGCCTAAGGTAATCTTACGTATAAGGTTCTTACTACTAAACCTTTGGTTTAAGCTTAAGCCTAAGTTTTATCCAAAGTTTCATGTAGCAGTATTTACGCCTAAGCTCTGTGTCTACTCGTAAGAAGGGAATTACGCATAAGCTATTGTCTACGTCTAATCTGCTTTCTACGCCTTAGTGAACTTCATCAATAAACACAAGTTTCATTCGACAACAAAGATCCATCAACAACACAAGTTTTTCAAACTACTTTATTTGGGGCTGTTTCTTCACCTAACAACTGACACAAACATAAATAGATTGTCAATTCGTCTAACACATGCAAACATAAACCCTAGTTTATTTTTTACCCATTTCATCTACTAATAGACCCAACCTAATTAAAATGATTTTTTGTATTTATAATATTTTTTGGTGTATGCTTGTTTTCAATTTTATTTTTGAATGACAATATTTCATAGTAAGGATGTTAGTCATTTTCACCAAGAAGAAATGGTATATATTCTAAATCCTACAATGGCCTATTGATATTTCAACAAAAATAATAAAATTTCAAATACACGCTAAAGGTATAATATTTCACTAAAAATGTTTTTAGTGAGATAATATACCTTTTAGCATGTATTTTCAATTTTTCAAAAGAATCAAAAACACATGTAAATTAATGCTAAAACAAAACTAATGGAGGTCATCTAAGAGACAACACAGAACCTCTACTAGTTTAGGAGAGGTTATAATATTTTTTGGCGTTTGGATTAGATGACCTCCCGGGTTTTCGTGATGGCTCATGGACCCGAGTATAGGAATTCATTGGTTGTGTTTTTTGCATGTCATGATTTTGATTGACCCTGGTGCTGACATTTGGATATTAGAGTTTTATTTTCTTAGTGTTTAGTTGGAGGTGAAAATGGACAGTGACTGATGGTATGTGTGAAAACACATACCTTTTCTTTATCAAAACCGGACCAAAATGACCAAAAACTAACCTCTAAAGCCATATATATGTGTGTTTTTGTGTTTATGCATGTGCCAGTAATGGTTATCGCAAAACAGATTAAGAAAAGACAAAACGCAAGAAAAACAAGCACGAGATTGGTAAAGTGTGAAAATTCGTAGCTGGGGAATAGTTTCTACACTTTGATTCAAGATTGTGTTCCAAATTACCAAACACACCCTCAACTTAAACCAATTTTCACCTTTGGTCCCTAATAACATTTACAAAGTTAGTCCAAAATTTAAATTTGTTTAAATTTTATTTAAAACCTTTACACCTTTGGTCCCTAATAACATTTACAAAGTTAGTCCAAAATCTACACGCGTATGATACCACTGTTAGGTCACCAATATGTAACACAAGGATCAATAGTGGTATCATACGCCATCTAGTTGGGTGAAACACTTTTGTTTTTGAAGTTTTGCACTATCTGGCGTGGGTTTCGTATGATACACTTTTCATACGATCAAAAGCTTTGATTTTTACACTTAAAAACTCAAGATTCTTGTGGTTTAAGGTTTATTTTGTGTTAAAGTTTATGTTTTTTGCATCAAGTTTCAAACTTTACGCGTGTAGATTTGTTTTCAAGCTTGGTTTATTTCGTGTACCTCTTGCTACGTGTAATGTGAAAAGTAGATTTGAATAATCAAGTTTCATACTTTTGTGATATTTTGGTGATTTTGAAGCTGTTTCATCATAAAAATCAGGTTTACAAAATGTTTTTGGGCATAAAAATCAGTTTTGGTAATTTTTGTACTTCCTACGCCTTGTAATACCCTAGTTTTACGCGTAAGGATCTACTCATAAGTTATCCTACGCCTATCAGTTTCCTACGCCTAAGGTTTTCTGCATTTGCTCTTCGAAGTTGTTGGATTACTCAGTGTTTTCTTGCTTGGATAAGCCTGAAAACACTTCGACTTGTGGATATCTTTTACGCTTGGATAAGTGTAAAGGACTTTTGGGTAAAACCCTAGTTTTACGCATAAGCATAAAAGCTTACGAGTAAACACTTTACGCCTAAGTTATTCTTACGCATAAGTTCATCTTATGCCTAAGGTAATTTTACGCATAAGGTTCTTACTACTAAGCCTTCGGTTTACGCTTAAGCCTAAGTTTTATCCAAAGTTTACGCGTAAGCAGTATTTATGCCTAAGCTCCGTGTCTACGCGTAAGAAGGGAATTACGCGCAAGCTATTGTCTACGTCTAAGCTTGTTGGGAATTCTGCTAAGTTAAAATTCTGCTGATGTTTCTGCCGAAGGATTCTGCTGAAGTTCAATGTTTATGCTGAAGAACAGAATCTGCTGAAGTAGTATAATACGTAGTTTGTTTCTGGGGAAATTGTTATTCCATATATTCTATAGTTAGTTAGGATATGCATGAGCTTTATTAGGAAGTGATTATGTATATCTTATTTAGTTTTATGTTTATACGTTTCTTAGAAAACAAGTTAGGGTTCCTTATCTATAAAAGGAACACAATAGTATGATTTATGTAACGAGTTTAAAAAACAAAGTTTTAGTAATATACAGATCCATAGAGGATCAACGTGTTCTTAGTTATTTGTGTTTGTGCTTATACTTGATTTCCGCTAAAGAATATAAGTTGTAGAGATTGTCTATTAGTTTGTTTGTGATTACATAAGCAATACTAATTATCTGCGAGTGCTCAAGATCTATCAAGGTCTAACGTTTCAACAAGTGGTATCAGAGCCTCGAGAGAGTCTCTACGATACTAAGAACAATCTTTTCTAAACACCTATACAACCAACTCAACATACACCATGCCTGGATCAGATGTTGATATCGAAGTCACCAACAACCAGAACACCACCCATCTACAACAACTAAGTCTCTCGAACAGCAATGCTAAGTTTCCATATCTTAAGAAGGAGGAATACGATTTATGGGCAATGAAGATGCAGAACTGGATTTCCAACATTGATTGGAATCTGGGGAAATTGTCGGAAGGAAACAGCTTTTGAAGAGAACTACCACAGATCCCGATGGTTATCTTATTCATGTTCCTCCCAAATCTGAAGAATTACCGCATTTAGAGAGAAACCAAAGTTCAAACAATTCTTCTTCAAGCTATTCCTGAGGATCACTTGAGTGATTTTCACTTCATGAATGATGCTAAGGATATATGGTTGGCCATCAAGGCCAAGTTTGGAGGGAATGAGGAGTCTAGGAGGATGAGAAAATCGATGCTTAGACAACAGTTTGAAGACTTTCAAATCTCTGAAGAGGAAGGAATTCACAAGGGCTATGACAGGTTTCACAAGATTTTAAGTCAGTTGAATCAACTGAAGGCAAAGCCATATAATGATGATTGTAATTCTAAGTTTTTGCGATCTTTACCTCAATCCTGGTTACAAGTAAGCATTGCCTTCAAAACTAAAGGTGGGCTTGATATGATTACCTTTGATGAGCTGTACAACAAACTTAAAGCTCTTGAGCATGATGTTAGAAGTCCCTTCCGTTCATCATCTACTGCTAGTCACACAACATTTGTTGGGGCCTCAACTCCAAATATGATCCATGCTCCAAGTCCAACTTACTCATCATCATCTTACACTACTACTCCATCAAGTTCTCAATCTACAACTAGTGGTATAATGGAAGATGTGCTTGGATCCTTCTTTGCTGATTATGATCCTCAGCAGGAACTTGCATATGAGGATTTTGAACAAGTAGACCCACTGGATATGGAAGAGATGAAGTTGAAGTGGCAAGTGGCTATGCTTTCTATGGACATTAAGAGATTTGAGCATAAGGCTGGGAGGAAGTTTGGTTTCCAGGGAAGAGATCCTGCAAGGTTTGACAAAAAGAAGGTCAAATGCTTTACATGTCATCAGATGGGTCACTTCTCCAGAGAATGCAAGGATAGGAAGCCTGGTGATGAGGTGAGATACTCTTTCTATCAGCAGAATCAAAGGGATGCTAGAACTTCGAAGCCTAGATCCACAGCTTCTCTGGTCACTTTGGATGCCAATGTCGACTGGAAGTCACATGAGTCTGAGAATGATGATGGTCCTGGTGGCGAGAATATTGGGTTGCTGGCAAGCTGTACTTCAGAGGATAGGCATGATCAGATTGCCTTGATGGGCATCTCTCATGTACAAAATTGTTTGTTTGGTTGTAGTGAACGTTATAATGAACTTAAGGAAACATATGATATTTTGAAACCTAAATACAATGAATGCTATGTTGAAGTTGAAGCTTATAAACAAGCTTTAAAAATATTAGAAAGACAAAAGGTTTGGTTTCAGAAGAATCAAATAGCTTATGATGAAAAGATTAGGGTGCTAGAAAGTGATCTAGAATGTACTAAAAATGACTTAAAAAGGACTGAGAAAGAAAAGACAGGTGTAATTTCAGAAAATCTTGTGTTGAAAGAGAAATTAGATGAAGAAATTGCTAGGCATAACGAATGGTTACTGAATGGAAATAAGTTAGGAAGTCACATCTATGCTAGTCAAACTCCTAATACTTCAATAGGCTTAGGCTTTAAGAAATATGTAGGATTAGAAGCTAGAGATGAAACACGTAAATCTACACCAGCATGATTAGCTAACTTTGTAAAAGAAGGTGATTTACATGTTGTACGTGGACCTATTAGAGGTGAACACATACCCATTGACCTGTCCATTACAGTTGCCTTTAATGGATCACACCATCTTTATGGCAAAAAGTCAAGGGACTTGCCAGACCCTGATACTTCATCTACTGACTTTGTCTCTTGCGTTGACAGTGACAAGTCCTCTGACCAAGGGT
>OU343216.1:172130659-172143674 GCA_910596185.1 Chrysanthemum makinoi
TAGTTGTTGGCGGTTGATTCGTTGTGAAGTGAGTGGTGAAAAACACAATATCAACGTATATCAAAACAACCGTAAAATTCGACAAATCAACCCTTTAAAAAAAATGGTTAACGTGCCAAACCTCACGAGTGTGATAAAAGTGATACCGGAAAAGCGATTTCCCCGGGTCGTGTCCCAACGAGGTGTGAAATTGACGGAGTCGTTGAGTTTCGTGATTAGGACTTGAATTGGTTAAACGAATTTTGAATTTTGATTACGCTACAAATTAAGGAACGGGAATGAAAATAAAGCATGTAAAACAATGTAAACTCTAAGTAAACTACTACTAAGCCTAAGAAATAATAAAACAAAGCTAAATTACATCCTAGGGTGCTAAAATGCAAAAGCGAGAACCGAGCTAATCAGAACCTCGAAAGTGAAAAAGATGCAATTTAAGTCCTACGAGTGCAAAAATAATTTTCCTACATTCTACATGACTAAAAATGATTTTAGAAAAAAGCCGGGAATTTTTTCGACTCTTATTTTATTTACTACGAATTAAAAACGATTTTAATCTAATTAATTACTTAAAAATACTAAACTAAATTAGAAAATTATGAAAAATTCACAAAAAGTCCTTTGAATTATGCTAATCCTAGGAAAATTAAAAACAATGATGGTTGCTTTAGAAAATAAGCTCAAAATAAGCTAAACATGGCTGATAAGCAAAACTGCCCAAATGTATTTAAGTAATAAGCGTTGCGAGAATAAAACCAATAGAAGTCCCAGGCGGTTGGTTTGTGATGGTGTGTGTGTGGTGGTGTGCTTTGAGTGAGACGGGTTGAATCCACTTGGCTCTCATTTTGAAAACTTGATTTTTTTTTTCTTTCTTTCTTTTGCAGCTTACTTTTTGGGAAATCAAAGCTAGGATCAAACTAAGAAAATTTTATAAAAACTTCACTTTTGAAAAACTACCAATAAGCTGTTGGGATAGCTTATCATTTCTGCTGAGTGAATGACGGTCACCAAACAAACACCCTTTTATGACAGTCTTGGGATAAATAGGCACAAATTAAGCATAAGAAAAGCAGTCAAATGAGAAAACAAGCTAACTAAAACTGAAATAAGCAAATAACAAAGGAAATAAGCCACAGGACCAAGGAGAATAAGCAGTTGGAAGCAATGTACACTAGGGGAATCTAAATAGCTAAAAAGAAAAGAGAAATAAGCAATTTGAATACTACAAATAAGCATTATAAAAGCTAAAATCAAACTAACCTAAACTAATTTAACTAAATAATCCTAAATAAGCCAGCTGAAGTCCTAAAAAGCACTTGAGAAAAACAATGAACTGCTACAGGTTCTTTGTTGGCATGTCGTCTGCTGAAGCAGCCCACTTTAGAGCTTAAAATTGAGCTCTTATGGGCTTCTACATTCCTAAAACTAGGTAAACAAACAAATTCTGGGATAAAGGAGACCTAGAAAAAAAACTAATGGGGGCACTGTGGACTCCTTGACAGCTTATAAATAAGCTGTCAAGGTTGTGTTTGGTGCTGCTGTGACAGAGCAAGATAGGCACAAAGTGGGTGGGATTAAGCTACCCCATAAGCTCAAAAGGACCAATTAGTACAATGAGCCCCATGTACCTACAGGCTACTTGTAAAACCAAAATTCAAGCTCTAAACCTAGCTAATACTATCCTAAAATTAAGCTAAAAAAAAAAAAGACTTAAGAGAGTAGGCATGCAATTAGTTGAACAAGACAGAAAAAAAAGGCGCAAGTGGGTGCACTTTGAGGGCAGTTATAAGTGACTAAATAAGCTGTAACTCCAAAAAATAAGTGACACATATGAACATTATAATACTAACTACTTATACAATCAAAATCAAATCCTAATTATAACTAGAACCCACCTAAATTATGTTAAGAAAGTGGCGGTTTGGGGTACTTTGGGACAAAAATTTTATAACCATTCCAAGAACATTTTGCAAATTTACACTCTTGGATGACTAAAATAACTTCAAACAACTTGCTAAAACTAAACAGACTGGTTTTGACCCAAAATGGGTCAAAAATGAATTTTGACCCGATACTAATGCTATTCCAAACAACGCCTTGAAGAAACACTTGAGATAAACAGATTTCAAAGAGACTTATATGAGACTTTTAACAAAAAGCTTCACTACACTTAAACAATTCTTTAGCAAACAATTTTAAAACATAAATAACAAAACCAAGAACACTAAGGAATTTTAGAACGCATAAGCTGAAATAAATGGGATTGACAAATAAACTAAGTTTGCATTAAAAATAAAGGATTACAATGAAAATTAACTGGACTAGAACTTAGAAATTCTAGACTAGTTTTACACTAGCTCTCAAAGCTTATTTATACAAGTGAATAATAAAAAACTTACGGTCATGGCTTTTCTTAGGTCTTGTGTTTTCTTTGTGAGTGCAAACAAGCAAAAACACACTTTTTGTGCTTTCTCAATCCCATCTCAGCCATTGGATTAACTTTGGAGCCCTAAACCTTGGAACCTCAGCCATTGGATGCTTCTTGTAGCTTGTGGATTGCCAAGGTGGCATGAGTATCATGTGACTTATTCTTGGGGAGGGGAGTGAGTGGGTTGGGGATTTGGGTGGCGGTTAAAAGAGGTGAGGTGGTTTTGGTTTTGATGAAAGCGGGTAAAGAGGAGAATGGGGGTGGAGTGTTTGGGGAGAAGTAAAAAGAAGTAGGGTTTTCTTTTGGGGAGCGGATAAAAGGAGGAGAGGTATCTAGGGTTACGTGGGCGGGAAAAGCAGGGGAAGAAGAAGGGTGTGGGTTTATCTCAGGTCGAAGGTTGGGTGGGTTTTGACCGGGTAGGGTATTGGACGGGTATTGGATTGGGCCTAAGGTGTTGGGTAATGGGTATAAGTTGTTAATGGATTTGGATGTTAGGATTAAATTTGAACCCAAATGAGTAGCTTAGGGACTAATTGTGCCAAATCGATTTTCAAGGTTATTTGTGCAGTTTCTGAAAAGTATTCAAAAGGTCATTCTTGTCACCCCCAAATAAACCAAGGACTAATCTTGCCAAGTCTGAAACTTTAGGGGGATTTTCTAACAATTCTGAAACTTAGAGGACTGATTTTGCCATTTTCTGATTTCGGCTCGTTTTCGCTCTGTTTTCAACCCTTTTGTACCTGCAAGACATAAAACACACTCAGGGATATTTTTAACATATTTTGATCGTATTTGAGTGTTTTTGTTCATTTTAGTGGTCTTAGGCGGGTAAAAATGATGAGTGAATAAGCACTCATCAAAATCCCCCACACTAAGCAATTGCTAGTCCCTAGCAATCTTTTGAGAAAACTTAATGGATTTGAATCTCTTTACCAAAAGCCATTACTTATGGAGTAGCCAAATGTTTTAGTTCAAGTAAGAACTATGGTACACCGATAACCATGTGATTTTGAGCAAACCACCGACTTTCAGCGGGTTTGATTTTGTCTTTACGAAGCCGGTACCCTTACGGACTAGCCAACTCTAAGATAAATTATCAATATTATCTTTGGTGAGCTGATTACCAATTATGGATTTTCCATTGCCTTTACCACAAGCCATAACCTTGCGGGCTAGCCAACTCTTCACTTTTTAGGATATGGTGAGTTGAGAACCATACAATTTTGGGCAAATTGCAAGCCCTATAAGCAGTTTGAGAATCTTTACCAAGAGCCGTTTGCTCTGGATTAGCCAATCCTTTTGTCTTACTGACATGGCGGTGATAACCAAATGAGAAAGTGTAAAACACTTACTCAAAAAATTTTGGCCAAGCGGGAATTGGTATAATTATATGATAAAATTCGTGAGAATTCCCCCCCACACTTAGAAACGAATATTGCCCTCAATATTCAAAGTACCGGCGGTTATGCCGAAACAAAGAACGTAAAAGGGAAATACTACGGCCATTATTTGAATTTTTTTTTATTTTTTTTATTTATTTATTTATTTTTTTTTTTTTTTTTAAGAAAACTTATGTACAACAGCGGGGGGCAACTCCCCCACACTAGGGTGGTAGAAAGTAGAAAAAAGTCAGAAATACGGGTGAAAACCCATATAGAGTGCTACTGTTTTTGTTAACCGAGTCGCTAGCTTGACTCGACCCCGAATTCATTGGTCCATGGGGAAGCAAGTGGAAGAGAAAATCGCCATCGGACTTTCATTCAAATAGTTTGGATAAACATTGAATGTGATGAAAGTTCCACTCCGATGAGATATAGCCGGCTCAAAAGAATGAGAAATGCCGGGGTCAAAGATGGTATCTTCACTCCCGTAGGAGTTAAGACATGGAGAAGAAATGGGATGAGAAGGCAAAGTGTCAATCTCATGACAACGGGTGGGTTGGGTGGGTAAAAGATTAGATTGAGGAACATTGGCCGGAATGTTGAAATCTTATCCTGCCGAAGCAATGAAAACATCCGTGTCGGGCTTAGAAGAGGTTCCATCATCCGGTTTAGCGGTAGGACGAGTGGATGATGGACCTAAGCCATAATCGTCACTCAGAAAACCGAAGGTATCGAGTCATCGAAGAAAGTCGAAGTGCACATTATCATCTTCCGGTGGAGAATGATCAATAAGAGCGAGTTCATCGGCGAACTCCTCGAGAAGGTTTAACGTCGAAGTGGGATTGCCACTATTCTTTTCTTCGGGTAACGATGGAGATGTAACGAGGTACAAGTCACTATCCTCATTCTGAATGTCAAAGATGGGATTATCCGAAACTAGAGTGAATTCGGAATCAAAGTCAAACAGAGGATTAGTGAATGTCGTAGCAAAAGGCTTCTCGGACACAACAAGAATATCTTCATCATCCGCATCAAAATTAGTGTCCATATCAAGATCATCGGGATCAACATCTCTCACTTCTTCCAAGCTGACGAGCTCAGAAGGAATTTCCTCCACATACTCGATGTCTCCACATGATAACGAATCATCAAACGATGTATAATCGTTTTGCAGACTTCGTAGATCACCTCAACGAGGTTCTTTGGGTGGGAGAAGAATCATCATCGAGAGGCTCATTACACATATCCTCGGACTCACTTGGGGTTGGGACAAGGTTCTCGGTACAAGGCGGTTCCGTTTCGGAAAAATGCTAAGATGCTTTCGTCCCCATTAAAAGGTTATCCGAAGGTTCTATGGTAGGTAGGCAATATGAGGGTGGAGAGTGGACATGTGCGGTACTTTGTGGGCTTGAGATATGCACCTTGTCCTTTTCGTCTCCCAATCTTCCTCATCCTCGTCATCGAGACGGCAAGCTTCGTTAAATAGGAGGCGTTGGCGGCTTCGTTAAATAGGATAAGCTTTTGAGCTGCTCGCTCATCGGCTAGAAATCTTTCGTTGCGAGAAGCTTGTTCCTCAGAAAGTTCCTCAAGAATTATACGAGGAAATTGATCAATGGAGGAAGTTGTGGGGGTTGGATGTGGTCAAATCTGGAAGTGTTATAACAAGGATCAGGTCCATAGTAATTTTGATTCCACGATTGACATTGATAATTATCATGTGGACCCCCACACTTAGCACAATGAGGGTATTGGGAGAGAAGTTAAAGCGATGAATCATTGAAATCTTGATAGTACGGTTGTGGTTCATATGAATTATGTGGAGGGTAGTTGAAATTGTTTTGAGGATAATTGAAAGAGTTTGGGTTAGAATCATAAGCGAATGAATTCTCGGCACAAATCGAACAACATCCATCAATGAGATAGGTTCCACACCACTTGCACATACATTTGTAACAACGGAAACCTTTCGGTAACACGTCTCCACAACCGTAGCAATACTCTTGATCGAGCGAAGGTATCTCCGAATGTACGGGGTAGGAATCGAGGGCTCAACAACATCACAAATGGTAGGTAAAGCGGTATTTCGAAATTGAATCTTGACGAAGTTCATTCAAGCAATTTTGAAGTATGTTCATGATTTCGATGCGAAAAAGGTTTTGAAGATTACGGAGGTGGGACAAGTGGTGTGCTCTCAGAGCTAGCAATTTCCACCACTTCCGTTTTGGTCTCCGGTTCTTGCTCTTTTCTCTTAACCTTAACCGTAAATTGCGAAAGATTTTGATCAATTCTAGGCGGTTTGGGTTGAAACAATAAAACAAATCTCGGGTTGTGGCTGGTTGTCGGAAAAACTTGGAGAATCATCGAGAGAGTTTTTATCGGATAATTCGCACCAATAGCAATATTTGCTCGCACCAGCCCTACCACACCGCTTACATAAACATTCGTGATTTTGACAATAAAGGCGATCCTCTTCCATCGTCCTTTGCAATGAAAACAACGCGATAATCGATCGTCGCCATGAGAATTAAACATGTAGAGGGTTAAAGAAATAGAATCAAATGGTTGAGAGGATACGAAGGATAGAATCAAACGGTAAAAGAGGGTAAGAGAAATAGAATTATCAAATAAGAGGAATGAGAAGAATATTTTTGTATTTTTGGATTTTATGAAAAACGGAAACTTCACGAGGAAGGATCTTCAAGTCACTAATCGCAAAAACTTCACGATATTGTCGCAACACACCTCCCGGCGGTAAAATTTGATTCATTGTGAAGTGAGTGGTGAAAAACACAATATCAACGTATATCGAAATAACCGTAAAATTCGACAAATCAACCCTTTAAAAAAAATGGTTAACGTGCCAAACCTCACGAGTGTGATAAAAGTGATACCGGAAAAGCGATTTCCCCGGGTCGTGTCCCAACGAGGTGTGAAATTGACGGAGTCGTTGAGTTTCGTGATTAGGACTTGAATTGGTTAAACGAATTTTGAATTTTGATTACGCTACAAATTAAGGAACGGGAATGAAAATAAAGCATGTAAAACAATGTAAACTCTAAGTAAACTACTACTAAGCCTAAGAAATAATAAAACAAAGCTAAATTACATCCTAGGGTGCTAAAATGCAAAAACGCGAGAACCCGAGCTAATCCCGAGCCTCGAAAGTGAAAAAGATGCAATTTAAGTCCTACGAGTGCAAAAATAATTTTCCTACATTCTACATGACTAAAAATGATTTTAGAAAAAAGCCGGGAATTTTTTCGACTCTTATTTTATTTACTACGAATTAAAAACGATTTTAATCTAATTAATTACTTAAAAATACTAAACTAAATTAGAAAATTATGAAAAATTCACAAAAAGTCCTTTGAATTATGCTAATCCTAGGAAAATTAAAAACAATGATGGTTGCTTTAGAAAATAAGCTCAAAATAAGCTAAACATGGCTGATAAGCAAAACTGCCCAAATGTATTTAAGTAATAAACGTTGCAGAATAAAACCAATAGAAGTCCCAAGGGCAGTTGGTTGTGATGGTGTGTGTGTGGTCGTGTGCTTTGAGCTGAGAGACCAGGGTTCGAATCCCTTGGCTCTCATTTTGAAAACTTGATTTTTTTTTTTTCTTTCTTTCTTTTGCAGCTTACTTTTTGGGAAATCAAAGCTAGGATCAAACTAAGAAAATTTTATAAAAACTTCACTTTTGAAAAACTACCAATAAGCTGTTGGGATAGCTTATCAGCTGCTGGTCTGGACAGTCACCAAACAAACACCCTTTTATGACAGTCTTGGGATAAATAGGCACAAATTAAGCATAAGAAAAGCAGTCAAATGAGAAAACAAGCTAACTAAAACTGAAATAAGCAAATAACAAAGGAAATAAGCCACAGGACCAAGGAGAATAAGCAGTTGGAAGCAATGTACACTAGGGGAATCCTAAATAGCTAAAAAAAAGAAAGAGAAATAAGCAATTTGAATACTACAAATAAGCATTATAAAAGCTAAAATCAAACTAACCTAAACTAATTTAACTAAATAATCCTAAATAAGCCAGCTGAAGTCCTAAAAAGCACTTGAGAAAAACAATGAACTGCTACAGGTTGCTGTTGGCATGTCGTCTGCTGAAGCAGCCCACTTTAGAGCTTAAAATTGAGCTCTTATGGGCTTCTACATTCCTAAAACTAGGTAAACAAACAAATTCTGGGATAAAGGAGACCTAGAAAAAAAACTAATGGGGGCACTGTGGACTCCTTGACAGCTTATAAATAAGCTGTCAAGGTTGTGTTTGGTGCTGCTGTGACAGAGCAAGATAGGCACAAAGCGGGTGAGATTAAGCTACCCCATAAGCTTAAAAGGACCAATTAAGCTGCAACAGAGCCCCATGTACCTACAGGCTACTTGTAAAACCAAAATTCAAGCTCTAAACCTAGCTAATACTATCCTAAAATTAAGCTAAAAAAAAAGACTTAAGGGGCTGTAGGGGGGCTGCAAGCTGTTGAACAAGACAAAAAAAAGGTACAAGTGGGTGCACTTTGAGGGCAGTTATAGGTGACTAAATAAGCTGTAACTCCAAAAAAATAAGCTGACACATATGAACATTATAATACTAACTACTTATACAATCAAATCAAATCCTAATTATAACTAGAACCCACCTAAATTATGTTAAGAAAGTGGCAGTTTAGGGGGCTTGCACAGGACAAAATTTTTATAACCATTCCAAGAACATTTTGCAAATTTACACTACTGGATGACTAAAATAACTTCAAACAACTTGCTAAAACTAAACAGACTGGTTTTGACCCAAAATGGGTCAAAAAATGAATTTTTGACCCGATACTAATGCTATTCCAAACACTGCCTTGGGCAGAAACACTTGAGATAAACAGATTTCAAAGAGACTTATATGAGACTTTTAACAAAAAGCTTCACTACACTTAAACAATTCTTTAGCAAACAATTTTAAAACATAAATAACAAAAACCAAGAACACTAAGGGAATTTTAGAACTGCATAACTGAAATAAATGGGATTGACAAATAAACTAAGTTTGCATTAAAAATAAAGGATTACAATGAAAATTAACTGGACTAGAACTTAGAAATTCTAGACTAGTTTTACACTAGCTCTCAAAGCTTATTTATACAAGTGAATAATAAAAAAAAAAACTTCTGGTCATGGCTTTTTCTTCAGTCTTGTGTTTTCTTTGTGAGTGCAAACAAGCAAAAACACACTTTTTGTGCTTTCTCAATCCCATCTCAGCCATTGGATTAACCTTGGAGCCCTAAACCTTGGAACCTCAGCCATTGGATGCTTCTTGTAGCTTGTGGATTGCCAAGGTGGCATGAGTATCATGTGACTTATTCTTGGGGAGGGAGTGGGTTGGGGATTTGGGTGAAACTGGTTAAAAAGAGGTGAGGTGGTTTTGGTTTTGATGAAGTGGGTAAAGAGGAGAATGGGGTGGAGTGTTTGGGGAGAAGTAAAAGAAGTAGGGTTTTCTTTTGGGGAGCGGATAAAAGGAGGAGAGGTATCTAGGGTTACGTGGGGGGAAAAGCAGGGGAAGAAGAAGAAGGGTGTGGGTTTATCTCAGGTCAGAAGGTTGGGTGGGTTTTGTGGGTAGGGTATTGGGCGGGTATTGGATTGGGCCTAAGGTGTTGGGTAATGGGTATAAGTTGTTAATGGATTTGGATGTTAGGATTAAATTTGAACCCAAATGAGTAGCTTAGGGACTAATTGTGCCAAATCGATTTTCAAGGTTATTTGTGCAGTTTCTGAAAAGTATTCAAAAGGTCATTCTTGTCACCCCCAAATAAACCAAGGACTAATCTTGCCAAGTCGAAACTTTAGGGGATTTTCTAACAATTACGAAACTTAGAGGGTGATTTTGCCATTTTCGATTTAAGCTTCGTTTTAAGCTCTGTTTTCAACCCTTTTGTACCTGCAAGACATAAAACACACTCCGAGGATATTTTTAACATATTTTGATCGTATTTGAGTGTTTTTTGTTTATTTTAGTGGTCTTAGGCGGGTAAAAATGATGAGTGAATAAGCACTCATCAGCGGTACATACGTGGGTAACATGTATGGGTGTGGGGGTGGTGGTGAGTGTACGAGAAGTGATGTCTCAGATGGCTCTGCATATGAAAAAGTAGGATATCCTCTTCTAGCTAGCACATATGGATCGTCAGTGGGCGATATCAGGTACTACCGTGACGTCTTTTGTCTTCATAGTGTACCTAGGTGTTGGGTCTATATCAGGTACTACTGGTGAAATCCTCGGATAACTCTTCTAAAGGATCGATTCTATATCTTCCATAGTGCGGTAGGTGTCTTTGGCGAATGAACTAAGGTGGAAGGTATGGTGTCTTCGGACTCGATATCCGATAAGATAATAATATAAGGGATAGGGAAGACATAACTCTGTAACAACCGGTAAGTGTAAATAATCAGATATAAACATGCATAAGCGATTAATACGAGCGGTGTAGTGCACGAGGAGGACTTTATTTAAGAGTGAAAAAGAGTTATAGTTTCGGTTTTGTATTCCGTTCTCTATAACTATGGCTCTGGTACCAATCGTAACTCCCCAAATTCGGTATACGCAGCGGAATTAAGGTTGGGGTATTACTTCATGGATCACAGTTATAATAATAGATAAACGGCTCAAAAGAGACGTTTTAGATAAAACAGTTATCATTCATTTATTTAAATCGGAGTTTTACAAAATAAAGGTCCCAACGAATCTTGAAATACATATTTTATTCTTGTGAATGATAACAAAATGGGCGCCCTTTTTATAAGAAAGTCCATAGCCACTCGTGCCGATCGTGCTCTAGTTTCACGAGATAAAACATGCTAAAAAAAGTCAACACAAAAGTTGAGTGAATCCATAGTGTTTGAATAATAATCAGTTGAACACAAGATAAGCAGTAGTAAAATCAGTAATATTGCGATGCAGTTATATTGCCTTAAGTCCCATGACACGCAAACTTTAACACGAACGCGTCATAATAATGAAGTAAGTTACAAACATCATAGTGATGATGTGAGCAACAATGCCCTCCGGTAGGAGTTTGCCATTCTCTAGTATTCTCAAATAAAGTGCATTTGGTTACCTATCCGGCTAACACAAATGGAGCGTCAACTGCCAATAGATCTATTCACGATATTCGCGTTCACTCGCAAGTGATTAATGGTTCATGATATGAGGGGCTTTTAGTGGCAACAGTAGGTACTTAGGCAACATTAATCAGGAAAGCATACAGAAAAATACTTGTGGTCGGTTTTTGTAGCATGTATCTCCCCACGAGTTTTGAAATAGAATATGTAAAAGTGGGACTATTAACTCACCTTGTTGTTACCGTAGTCTGGATGGAAAACAAATTAGGAAATATGAACAAACTGCTCCGACTCGACACGGATTGGTATGTCATGTCTTTAGTATTCGAGTTCAAGTTTATGCGATGATGATGCTTTATCGATAGTTAGGTAACATGAAGTCTCTTCAAAAATTAGCAATACTTATCATTCTTATTTTTTTTATTTTATGGCTCGGATGATTGTTAATAAATTTTATCAAAACCCAAGTCGTTAAGTATTTTATGTTTCCAAAATGTTATAATTTACAATTTTAAATATTTACAATTTTTACCCTTGCACTTTCAAAAATAACACTTTAAACCCTCAACTATGGATTATTGACAAAATCATCCCTTGTATAATTAACTTTGCAGAAATTATATTTTTAGTCCAAGAAAACTTTATCTTTCAAAAATTACAATTTTTATACTTGTAATTTTATAAGAAAAATTCACTTGTTTTTTGCCTAAATTGACAAAAGTCTTGGGGTAAAATAAAAGCGAGGCCTTAAAATGTTTTTACTACGTTCTTGATCCCTTCAAGTTTTTGTCTGATGGTCTTTCTAATGGTTCAAACTAAAAGTTTTAAGCTCTTACGGTTTGATCGCAGTGATTTTCCAAAGTAGGGGGGTTAGGTGCCTTTTGTTGGTTTTAGGCGATAGCGAGGCCAAACAAGGACAAATTTTACAAGAGGAAAACCAATGTTTTTACAATGCATTTGATCCTTTAAACACTTTCTTTGTAAGCTCTTCTAAATGGTATATGTCTCATATCTTAGTCATCTTTGGTTAGAAAGATACAAGTCCACAAACATGGCCACTTGGCCACGACGCGTTTTAAGGAAATTTCCTTTTTAACCCATTAACTTTTACGGGGTCACCTAGGGACATTGTATTATGTTAACTAACTCTTTTTAAGTCATTATCTAACATTCTATAACTCTTACGACTCAAATTTTGAAAAGTGCACGCAAGGCCTTTTTATGAAAATCTCCGCGAATCACCTTCTTTGTGGTTGATTATAAAAGAGACTATAAGTACTTTTAAAGATATTATTGAAGCGTTAAAATCCTTGCAGCGAGCCCTTTAAAACGGTGTAAATGTCATACTTTGCAACCCTTTAATTAGCAGGATATTAATTATAGAAAAGGGCTACTTAAGCTAATCTTGCCAAATTGAAATTCTCGTTTTTAAACCATAAAACTTTATATCTTTTGTATGCAACCTTTTGAAATGTTTTTTTAACTCATTTCTAATGTTTCTAAGATAGTTCATAATCAAATTTATCAAAAATCCAGAGTTTTTCCCATATACCTATTGTATGGGACTTTTGGTGTTTAGGACTTATGGCCATAATGAAGTGCCGTTTTTAAGCATGAAAACTAGGCTTTTCGAGGCAGGTTATGGGGCGTTCTAGAGTGTCCTAGGTGGTGTTTACAACGGTACTTTGTAAGCATGAAAACTAATATCTTTAACATGATGTAAATAAATGGGGCAAGTAGGGGTCTTTGGTACATTTTGCGTCAAGGCCAAGCGAGAAAAAGAAAACGTTTTAAACTTTGCAAGGACTAAGACTTAGGTTTGGTTTTTACTACTGATCTTATAACATACTTAATGGTTAATCCTTATAGTTTTTACCCTAGCCAATACCACAAAACGAAAAGGTTTTTATGTATTTGCGTTTTTTACCAGTAGGTGTACATAATCAGGTGCTAATTCTAGCTCTACATGTTATAAGTTTTATCAACATAACTGGATGATATTAAATATGTAAAAATGATTAAGGGAAGGGTGTGGGAACACTTACAGATAGTATGTTGGTTACGTCAGAAGAAAGACTCCTAATAGCTGCTAAC
>OU343216.1:172143774-172180276 GCA_910596185.1 Chrysanthemum makinoi
TCAGCACTAACCGGAGCATACTTAGGCTCAGACGTCGGGACAACCGTGGGTTGGACATTCTCAGTACTCCCCTTATTAGTAGGAAGCATCGGGTCCTTCGTCACCCCGGTCTCACGGTCTACCACACGAAACCGAGAAGAAGAAATAGTGGTAGGAGCCGTGGGTCCATCGTAAGCAACACCACTTCGGGTAGTGATTGCTTTCATGTCACCTCTCGGGTTGGGAATCGTATTGCTCGGAAGAGAACCGGAACCCGAGGGTTGACTCATTTGACACAAAACAGCGTTCAACATGTTCTCAAGTTTGTTCTGCGAAGCATCCATCTTGTTGTTCTGAAGTCGAATTTCGTTCCTAAACTCATTGCTTTGTCTAGTTAATGAAGATTGGAATTCATTTCTCAAATTTGAAATCTGGGTTTTCATGGTTTGGATGGTAGCATTATTGTTCTGAACGTAATTCGAGAATTCATTAGAGGGAAAAAGCGGAGCTTGATAACTTGAATTTTGATATCCTTGATTGTAATTGACCCCTTGGGTCGGGTATTGATTCGGTGGGGCTTTGAATTGGTTTTGAACATTTGGTCCACGAACTTGATTCTGATTAAAACGAGTTTGATTGTTCGATTGAGAAAATCCCGGAGGTCCCATTTGATTACTAACACGAGGATTCGTTTCAACTTGAGGACGGTATTGGTTACCTCCGGTTACAGAATTAGCATCGAAAGGATTACCATCGGTGGCGGTACAATTGTAGTAGGCATGCGGGCCACCACAAGTAGTACAAGTCGATTCCACCGCTTTGACTTGAGCGGGTGGAGAAGAATTAATCTTAGCCGTCTTAATCTTAACCAAAGCCTGAATCATATCCGTAAGCTTATCAATCTTAGCATCAATGCTAGACGTATTTTCGTAAGACGAGGACGATGGTGTAACACTCACTCGGGCAGCAACCGATTTGCTACGTGAGGTAAGAACTTTAGATTTATTCTCAATAATCAACAAGGCATCTCTCGTTGATCGGGTCAACAAATTACCACCCGCGGCGGCATTAAGAGAGTCTTGATCATTCTCATTCAAACCGTTATAAAACGTATCAAGTTGGTGCAATTCCGTAAAACCATGATGGGGACATTGCCTAAGCAAATCTTTAAATCGGTCCCATGCCTCACTGAATGATTCATCAAATCTTTGTGTGAATTTTGTTATTTCATTTTTTAAGCTTGTTGTTTTAGACGGTGGGAAGAATTCGTTCACGAATTTTGAAACTAAATTCTCCCATGTGGTTATCGATCGAGGGGGTAGTTTTTCGAGCCAAATCCGGGCGGCCCCCTCGAGTGAAAATGGGAAGAGTAGTAGCTTGATAGCCTCTTCCGGAACGTTACGGTACTTGATCGTAGACATGAGCTTGTTAAACCGTCGGATATGAGAGTGAGGATCGTCCCTTTCAAATCCGTAAAATTGGCTCGATGATACCAAGTTGATCAAGCCGTGTTTAAGCTCAAAGTTATCGGCAACGATTGCCGGGACGACGATGGCTTCTCCATAACCCTCGGTGGGTGCTTGTAGTTGCTCCAGCATAGATCGGTTGTCCTCCGCCATTTCGACGATGGGCGGAGTCGGATTAGTTCGAATCTCGGGTTCGACTAATGGAGCACGTCTATTCCGCCTTCTTGGAATTGTAGCGGCTTCACGAATCGGTCTGTAGTTATTAGAACGAGTGCGCATGCACTTTTAAAAACCAAGGCAATTAAAAGAGAACGGTATTCGAAAACAACAGTGAACTTAACCAATAATCCCAAGTGAATAAATCACTTCTATAAGACAAACGCACAAGCGAGCGGAGAAGCTATTTAGGTCAGCGCGAAGCTTATTAAAAACCCGCCTCTTTTCAGCCGCAATTTAATGTCAGGCCGTCCTTATACCCACCACACAGTTTGTTTATCCGATAGAAATAAATCGACTCACAAGCGACACAAAGGCAAGTTTTTGATCTTTAGTTCAGGAACTTACTAATGATAACACCTCAAGTTGAGAGATGTTATATAATTGATGTATTCTATTTAATCTCAAAAACACAAGAGAAAATCTTTTTGTATTTTTAATGATATATATATATATATATATAAAAGAAAAAGGAAAATATATTTTTTTACTTTTTTGATTTTTATAAAAACAATAACTTCACGAAGAAGGATCTCGAGTCACTAATCGTCAAACCGTTAACGATATTGTCGCGACACAACCTCCCCGGCAGCGGCGCCAAAATTTGATTCTCGATGTAGGCATAGGGGTATATGTGTATGGATAAAACCACAATATCAATATCAAAAATAATCCACAAGGAATGACTTAAAATCCCTTTAGGAAAAAGGATAATGAATCAAATCCCGTGAGTGATAGTGATACGGATTAGGAAATCCGAGTCGTTTCCCAACGAGGTGTGAATGGGCAACGTCGTTATTGGTTTGTTATTAAAATGCTCGATGTTTTGGATTGATGATTTTGATTTTATCTAAACTACGGGAAAAGGGAAAGCAATTTAGGGAAATTAAACTACGGGGAATCCTAAGTATGCGAATTAAAATTAAACGATATTAAAGAAACGTAAATAAAATGCAACTACGTCTAATCTAAGCCCTAAAAATGATCTCAAATTACTTTTAAACTAAGAATGCAATTAAAAATTTAACTAAGATTTAAAACTAATTTTTATGATTTTTCTTTTATTTATTAAAATCTAATTTTAAACTTGTAAAACTAATTTAAAATACTAAAAATTATGAAAATAAAGGGTAAAATTATGAAACTATTTTTCAAAAATCTAAAATAACTAAAAAGACTTTTCAAAACTAATTTTGTATTTTTCTGATGATTTTTCGAATTTCTATGAATTAAAAACTATTTAACACTAATTAAATGGCTAAAAATTACAAATTAAACTAGGAAAAATCTGGAAAAATTAGTTTTTTGCTTTTTATGTTTATATTAATCTATAAAAATTGAAAACTTATTTTTTTGAAGCTTTTCTGATTTATTTGTATTAAAAGCTATTTAAAAAGTCTTAAAAACTGATTTAAATTAGGAAAAATAGTAAAAAGTACCAGAAAATTATGAAAAATTCAGGAAAATTCTAAAATACTATTCTAAATCTATGAAAAATAAGAAAAGTGATGCAGGTGCACAAGAAAATGAAGCTGTAGTGGAAAGTGCTAGTAAATAAGTTCTTAAGATAAGCTAAAAAAAACACTAAAGGGCACCAAATGAACACAGAAGCTAATTTATGCTATAAGAACTCAAATAAAGCTAAATCCAATTACTCTAAACCTCTATAGTGCAACCTACAATGATTTAAGCTCACTAACCACTTCAGCCAAACATGCCTATATGTCTACTCTTAAGCTAATGTACCAGCTTATTCAAAAAGCTAAAAAGGAAGAAAAAAAAACTTAAGCCTTCTAACTAACCAACCAAGGGACAATTTTACCAAATCTCAGACCAAAACAAACTTAAATGAAGCTTGTGCAAAGCCTACAATAAAGCTGTTTGCACTCAGCTAATGCTGAGTGCTTGACATAGGGCAAATAAGTTCTTTTGAAGAGCTGATTTAGTGCTTAAAACTGTTCCCAAAAATTCCACAAAATTCAGTCTCCAAAAGTAGACCAACTGAAGTTATTTTTCCCAAAGTATCAATTATTTTAACTCAAAACTGAATTCATGAAAAATCAGCAAAGTTTGGTAAAAAACAGTTTTGACAATTTTGACTATTTTAACACAGATAAGAAACTTTGACTAAAATGAGATTTGAAATCAATTTGTGAACTGATAATGATGTGAAATGATGAAATACAACTACTGTAAGCTGACTTATCACTTTATCTACCTAAATTCAAACTGTGATGATCTAAAGCTAACTGATATGCAATCTAGACAGCCTTTAGTGTGATTTTGACTTTTAATGAGTTTAAGTGCAATTTGATGAATGAAATGGCTCTAATATTCCTAAGAGAAACTTATTGCAATAACTCTAACCTCAGATTTAGCTTAAGGCTCAATCTCATGTGCTCATCTAAACACACCTTAATGTAACAGTTCCACTAATTATTCTATATAATTCTTAACTACAGATCAAATCAGCAATTAATCTAAGTTCCAGTAATCAAACAACAACTAACTAATGATCTACTTACGATTAAAAAGCTACAGCAAATGGTAAAACAAAAGTGCAGCAGATCAGTTATGAAGTTGAACTGAAATAGAACTCACATGTAGTCCAGCTTATGTGCAGCTTATAACAGAACCAAACTATCCTATTTCAATCTAAATATACCCCAATCCAGCTCTGCATCAACCCAACTCCATTACCAAAACCATTTTAAGTTCCAGTTTGACTTTTGTTGACTGAGAGTGTTTTGAGAGTAAAAACTGAGTAGACAAGTATCTAAGTACGTATAAAGCTATGGAAAAGCTTATAAGCACTTATGAAAACAATATTGAGCACTGAAATCAATTGGAAACAAAGCTTTACTATATATATATTTTTTTTTAAGAGTTTTTATTTTTTATTTTTTTATTTTTGTTAATATGAAATCAAAACTTGAAATAACATTTGAATAAGTTGAAACAGAGATTATATTAAACTAGATAAGCTAATATAAGCTAACTAAAAGCATATTTAATGTTGAGATTTAGAAATCAAATAAAAACTGAAATTCATTAATTCAAAGAGATTACAAGTACTGAATAAGAAATACAATATTTAAAGGAAATTAAGCTTAACTAAATAATAAAACTACTCAGAAATTACATGCTAAAAGCTGTGATACAAAGGGGGTATATATAGCATCCGTTTGAGCTTGGGAAGGATCTAGAAGTGAGCTTTGTGCTTTCTCTCCTCATCGGCTGACCCTTGGATACGTTTCTAGTAAATTCCCATCAATATCATCCATTGGATCATGAATTACACGCCCTCTAGCCAATCGAGCAAAGGAATGACACGGATAGGTGACATGGCGAGCGCGTGTCGGTGGTGTTATAAGTGTGTCAGGAAAGGACGGAATTACCCCTTGATTGCTTTGATTGTACTTGATTTGGTCAGGGGTAGATTAGGGTTCATACCTGGGTTTAGTTGGGGGTGAAAATTGGCGCCATTGGTTTTTTTTTTTTCGTTTTTGGTTTGTTTGACCGGGTCATGGGAGTTTAAGTAAAACCGGGTAATGGGTTTGAGTATTGGACCGGGTGTGTGGTAGCAGACTTGGGCTTTTGAGTTGATATTGGGTTTTTGGATTAGTTTAATGGACTAAGGACATAATAAGGATCAAAGGTGTGTTTTAAGGACCAAAGATGTATAAGCTGAAAATCCAGGGACCATGGCTGTAAATTCTGAAAATATCTTCCAAGGGCCATTGTTGTCATTCTTCAAATAAGCAAGGACTGATTGTGTAAATTCTGAAACTTCAAGGGTGTATTCTGCCATTTGATGAAAATTTAGGGTGATTCGACATTTCTTCAAAGTTGAACATATCTTTCAAAAATCATCCTTTTAGCAAGAAAATCTTCACAGATGCTCAATTCGACCTTCGGCTCGGCTTTAGCACTCTTTATCTCTCGTGCTCGGTTTTTGTCGATTTTCGCTTTCTTTTGTCTATTTTGTCATATCCGTACCTGCACATGCATAAACTCAAGAAAACAGCAAATATTAGCAATAAACGGCTCTTTCTTGGTTATTTTGGGTCAGATTTGGTTAAGAAGTGGTGTGTGTTTTAGCACATACCAATGCTCCATTTGAAAACATATTTGCTCCTGAATCATCATCGAACCATCTTCGGAGACATCGACTCTGCTGCTTCAGTCCCTCAACAACTACCACATGAACACCTCAGAAAATGGACTCACGATCATCCATTAGACAACATCATTGGAAATCCCTCTCGTCCGTATCCACACGAAACAACTTGCAACAGATGCCTTATGGTGCTTCTTCAACTCCGTACTCTCAAAGATCGAACCAAAAGATGTTAAAACCGCCATGAATGAAGATAGATGGTTCAATGCCATGCAAGAAGAAATTCATGAGTTTGATCGACTTGATGTATGGGAATTAGTACCTGCTCCAGATTGTGCTATGATCATTGCTCTAAAATGGATCTTCAAAGTGAAACTTGATGAACATGGTGATGTGTTAAAGAACAAGGCTCGATTGGTTGCTAAAGGATACCGTCAAGAGGAGGGCATAGACTTTGAAGAATCATTTGCTCTTGTGGCTCGAATCGAGGCAATCGAATATTCTTGCTAATGCTACAAGTAAGAATATGATAGTCTATCGATGGATGTAAAGACGGCATTTACGGGCGGAGATCTTAAAGAATCGTCTACGTCAGCCACCCTGAAGGCTTTGTGAATCCAGAGCATCCTACTCACGTTTATCGTTTGAAGAAGGATCTTTATGATTTAAAGCAAGCTCCAAGGGCATGGTATGATACGCTATCAAAGTTTCTTCGTCTACCGGCTTTAGCAAAGGGCGATTGATCCAACATTGTTCACCAGGAAGTCAGGCAAACACTTAATTCACGTTCAAATTTATGTTGATGATATCATCTTTGCCTCGACTGACCCCAATGAGTGTGACCATTTTTCAAATGAAATGGGTTCTAAATTTCAAATGTCAATGATGGGACAAATGTCATTTTTCTTGGGATTACAAATTTCACAAAGTCAGGAGGCATTTTCATTAATCAATCTAAATATACTAATGAGATTTTAAAGAAATTTGGATTTGATTCTAGTGACCCTATTGACACTCCCATGATTGAGCGTACAAAACTGGATGAGGACCACTCAGGGATCATGGTAGACCAAACAAAATATCGTAGCATGATCGGATCCATGATGTACCTCACAGCCAGTAGACCTGATATTCTGTTCGATGTATGCATGTGTGCTAGATACCAGGCTAAGCCTACCAAAAAGCACCTTGAAGCGGTTAAACGGGTCTTTCGGTACCTCCAAGGAACCATCAACATGGGACTTTGGTACCCGAAGGACACCGGTATGTCACTAACAGCATATGCAGATGCAGATCATGCAGGTTGTCAAGATACTCGTCGAAGAATGCGTCCGGAGGTGCTCGGTTTTTGGGTGATAAGCTTGCGAGTTGGTCATCAAAGAAGCAAATGAGTACTTCTATTTCCTCTACAGAGGCTGAATACATAGCCATGTCATCTTCTTGTGCTCAAATCCTATGGATGAGATCTCAATTAACAGACTATGGCTTTGTATTCAACAAAATCCCTCTATACTTTGATAATAAAAGTGCTATTGCTCTTTCTTGCAATAACGTTCAACACTCAAGGGCAAAGCATATCGACATTCGACATCATTTCATCGGGAACAAGTGGAAAAAGGTGTGGTGGAACTCTATTTTGTGAGGACCGAATACCAGTTAGCAGACATCTTCACCAAAGCTCTTCCAAGAGAACGTTTTGAGTTTATTCTTCCACGACTTGGCTTGAAAAGCCTTCAACCAGAAACACTCAAACGTCTTCAGGAGGAAGACGAGGAGTGAAGGTCTTTCTTCATCTATCTCTTTGTATATATTTTTTTTCAAAAAGAAAAATACAAAATTACAAAACCTTCAAAAATCAAATAGAAAATCATAAAACTTTCAAAATCCATAAAAATGTGAAAAATTCGAAAAATCCTCAAAAATATTGTCATTTTGTCATGCTTTTCTCTTTTCGATATCATCTACGGACTTTGTGTTGATATTCAAAGAATGTCACGGGTCTTTAGATGTTCATCGAATGTACATAGTAAAAAAAAATGAGGCGAAGAAAAATAGTGGTTTATTTTCATTTCAGGCAGTAACCCGTGTTAAAAAGAAAGAACAGAGCCATGCTTTATCTTGTTTTTAAAATCTCATGCTCTGATTCTATAAAATTAAAAAAATAAATAAATAAATAAATAAATTCTCACTATCCAGTGAAAACGAATTGCTTTGAAAAATTACTCGGCCTCAATTTTTGAAAATCATTTGTACTAAACGGTTGTTAAAACTATCTATCTCTCAATCAACAACTTATGTCATTGATTGAGGGAGAAAATGATTTTTAATTAAAAAGTGTATTTTTCAAACAATGGTTTGTTTTCAAAAGATATTCAAGCATGTTGAAATCTTTGGAGTCTAAAGTCTCAAAATTCGATCCTTATCAGTTAAAACGTTTTCAAAATCAAGTCACAATTCTCCTTAAAAAGCTTTCAAAAACAATTTAAATCTACTGAGATCACGATTTTCAAATGATTTGATAATTGTGATCGGGGGAAAATTTGTAATTTAAATTGGATTTATACTGATAATTCGATAAAAGGTTTTATAAGGATGTACAAGCTATCCTCCCCGCATGTGACAAACGATTTCAAATTTCTCATGCACATGTTGAGGGGGAGCATCTACTTTAAACCTGAAATTATTGAAAAGTGATTGAATTGTCACTAAGTGCAGGTTCCTCCTAATAGGTGCAAAACTTTTTCAAACTTCGAGGCACATATTGAGGAGGAGCAAAATTTTGAAAACCTCATCCTTCCTCAATATGATGTATCTAATCAAATGGATTGGGAAGTGATGATGATATCTTTTAGAAAATGGTAATCAAAGAAGTTAATTCTTCCTCTTGCCTCCGTGTGCTAAACGATTTCAAATACATTATGCACATGTTGAGGGGGAGCTCCTCTTGCCTCTGTGTGCTAAACGATTTCAAATACATTATGCACATGTTGAGGGGGAGCTCTTGTTCTAAAAATATCAAAAACAATTCAGGTACAAAATGCTTTGATAATATATCATAAGTATCTGGATTGATTTTCAAATGGTTTTCAATTGGTTCCAAAGGCAGATGAACAATACCAAATAGACCGACCAACTTTACTTTATGAATGGTGATATAAGGATGATAAGGTTAGGTATTTTGTTCCCATGATCCGCCAGAACCGGAGGGATCTACCCAGGGACAATCCACTAGATAGTGTAGAGTCCTTAGGTATTCTGTAAAAAGGAGAAAAATGAGATATGGGAAGAGTGGACGGATGAGACGAGCTAGTACTAGAATAAACCCAACAAGGATCTAGTCATGAAGTCTCGGTAAGCACAGAAGGGGTTGAAGAATGAAAAAGAATTGGAATGTGAAAAGGGTGAAAATAAATAGCCCTCCCATAATTCAACCTTAGGGCAGAAACCGGGTTCAATTCATATGCTACTGGTGGTTACTAAGGTAACACTGGTATTGAAGACAAGACGTCATGGACCCAGTGACGCACTGCACTAAACTTCCCAAGCTACTCAAGTTCCTCTTAAAAGGGCTTGTTTCATTCTCACGGGGAACCTACATAATCTATCGACTCTCTCTTAGAGATTGTTGATATTGAAGAAGGAGACCCTCTCCCTAGTCTCCGGCACAGGAAACCAAAAGAGCACTAATTGAGTCTAGAGCCACGAGATCATCAATTAATCTCTTTAGGACACTTATTTCTTGAAGACTCATTATTTCACACAATGTGGAATGTGAGATTATGTCTTGTGAGTCCTACGCACTATCCTTGTGGTATTGCCAAGACTTAATTGTGTCATATGGACCTCATCAGTGGAGCAATTCAAAATTGAATCAATCCAGGTCCAAGAAAATGGATTGACGGATGCCTTTGAAAAACCGGTTGTTGTGTTTAAAAAAACTCTTTTCTCTAAGCACATCGACTGTGTACAATTATTTCAAACCAAAAGGTGTTTATGATTGATAAATGATTTTTCACTAAAACATCGTTGTATTGCAAAAACAATTTCTATTGAGCGATACACGATTGTTTTTCAAATCTCTTTTCATCAATCGGTGAATCTCTATTCGCTGGTTCACTCACTCCGTGTTGTCTTTTGAGATGCGCCGGTTTGAGAACGGCTAGAGCAGCTGCGAAACCCTCAAGGAAATTCTTCGAATTATACGATCACACGTACTTGTCTTGATCAACAGAACCATGGGCGTGTACGAATTCAACGAAAGTGATCAAAGACACTTTCGTGTGCTTTATTGCTAACTGTTGTATGCGAATGTACGCCCGACGTTCTTGGTGATCGGAATGGAGCGGTCAATCAATAGCCGCATGCTCACACAACACATTCATTTCTAAAGAAATCATGATAAGTGCATCAAAGATTCTGATATTATCTCTCCATGCTTCGCTTCTGCTGCCAATATCATGAATCAAAAAGCTTCCGCTACTCTGATAAGAAGATATCATGATCAAGAATGTGAGCATGTCGGTCCAAATGTCACAACATCACATATTATCAACACCACATAGGAAGAGTCAAAGATTTAATGTGGTGATGATCTCAAAGTCGCTCAAAACTCATTATCATGTGGATCAGTAAAAGACCTCCACCTGGTTTAACCAAACATGCATTGTGAAGAATCAATGACTACGAGCTTCAGAGCAAAGTAATTCATCAAGAGTGCAAGAACAATTTATAATGTAATATCAGTTTGTAATTAATGTAATTTTAATGTGTGTTTGAGGTGACCTCCCTTAGGGGAGATTGTTAGGAATTAGAAATTCCAGGTATTAAAGAGTCGGTCACCTCAAGTATATGTAATCGTTAGAGACCTCGTAGTCATAGTTATTTTATGATTAAGTAGTATTTAGTTTAGTAACACCGTGGAGGACGGACGGTCTTTACCCATGTATGCCGATCTAGCGGCCGTAGGTGGAGTTTGTTTGTAAGATACTATAAATACCCTCTACCTCCCAAGGTAGAGGGTTGGAGCTTCAATACCATTTTTCTTTGTTTCACATAGTTCCCAACTCTCTTCCTTTCTCTTACTAGAACTTTCTCTCTCTAAACACTTTTGTACGCCCCATAGTGATTATGGTTTAGTGTGTTTGTGAAATCCTATAACTTACAATAACAAGCTGTGCCAACTGCTTCAGTCCAAAATATAGTGGGTAACTTAGATTCTGCAAGCATAGATCTTGCTGCCTCTATCAGGGTCCTATTCTTTCTTTCATCCACCCCATTTTGTTGAGGTGTTCTTGGAGTGCTATAGTACCTTTTGATTCCTTTAGACTTACAGAGTTCTATCAAAACTGCATTCTTGAACTCTGTCCCATTATCACACCGGATACCTTTAACCTTTTTGTTCAGCTGGTTTTCAACAAGAGTAATGTACTCTTTTAAGACTAGAGAGGTTTCATCTTTAGTCCTCAAGAAGAATACCCAACAAAACCTGCTAAAGTCATCAGTAATAACCGACAAAAATACTTGTGATCTATGCTTGACTTGAGTTGGCCCAAAAAGATCCATGTGAAGCAAGCTGAAGGGTTCGAAATAAGGCTCACTGCATTAATTGCTTTGTATGAGGCTCTGTGTTGCTTTCCTTTGTTGCGGCAACACAGCTTATGTTCATTGGTGAAAACTTTAGAAGGAAGTCCATCAACAAGACCCAGTTTAGAAAGCTTGTTAATGGTCTTGAAATTCACATGTGCCATCCTTCTATGCCATTTTGTAGACTCGTCCAGGGATGCTTTAGCCACCAAACAAGTTAAGTCACCTTCTGGTTGAACATCATTTAAGTTGAATGTGTAAAGATTGTGAGTACGAGGAACTCTCGGCAGAATTGATGTATCTTATGGTAGTTTGAAGTCTTTAGATAGCACAAGACATTCATCCTCAGAGAAGAGTACTTTGTTCTTTGTATACTGATTTGTGAGACCGAGAACAAGTTGAAGTGTTGTAGTTCCTTGATATAGTACACATTCTCAAAGTCCAGTTGAGGTGTTTTGATGGTCCCTTTCCCAGTTATTCTACCATCGCTTCCACCAAAGGTCACATTGCCTCCTCCTTCAGAGGGTATAAAATTATGCATCATATCTCTATTTCCTGACATGCTTCTTGAGCAACCACTATCAACAATGCCAACCTCCTTATGCTTAAGAGGATGATCCTACAACAACAACAAAAATATACAAAATATTAGTACACTATTGAGGCTCAAGTCATTCTTGACTTGAACCTCGCCTTGTAATGGATCTTTAGATTGAGGCCATGCAAATTTATAAGATCCACCACTGTTCTTGGGTTTCCATTGAAATTTAGGTCCCCTTTGTGTCCAAGAACAACCTGTTGAGGGCTTCATAGCAGTATCCCTATAACCTTTCCCATCATTCATTGAGTCAACATATCCAGGCCAATAACCATTTTTAAAATATGAACTGGTAGGTTGCACATATGGTCTAGCAACTGAGCTTCTCCTAGGAAAAGGAGGAGATGCATAGGTTGCTTGTGGAACATAGGGTGGTATAGCATTAACATTAGTCCACATTTGTCTAGATTTCCCAGCACAAACACCCATTCTTTGCTCATGATAATCACAATCCTTAATTAAATGAAATTTACTTCCACACACAAAACATGTCTTCTGTTTAGAAGATTTATTCAAACCAAAAGATGTTCTATTACAAGCGGAAGTATTCAAACCAAAACCATGAAAAGAATTGTTTTTAACATAATTATTATTCAAAGAATGAAAAGACAAGTCTTCAGAGGAAACTGTCTTGGAAGATGATTCCTTAGCAGCAACTCTAATAGGCTTGTAAGTAGGCTTGGGTGCAGGCATGGGAGAGGTCTTGGGTAGGTCTGACTTATCACTTGAATCACCGGTGGCATAAGAAGTAGACCCTTGATCGAAAGATTTGTCACTGTAAGAGCAAGAGACAAAATCAGTAGATGAAGAATCAGGGTCTGGCAAGTCTTTTGACTTTTTGCCATAAAGATGATGTGATCCATCAAAGTCAACAGTAATGGAAAGGCCAACAGGCATTGGTATTCCTCTAATTGATCCACGTACAGCATGTAGGTCACCTTCTTTAGCATAATTAGCTAAGCCTGCTGGTGTTGATTTACGTGTGTCATCTCTAGCTTCTAATCCTACATATTTCTTAAAGCCTAAACCTATTGAAGTATTAGGAGTTTGACTAGAGTAGAGCTCTTTAGCAAGATTTAGACCAGCTTTTTGCCAGCTGTTATGTCTAGCTATTTCTGCATCTAATTTTTCTTTCAACACATTGTTTTCGACACCAAATCGACTTTCAATTTCTCGGATCTTTTAAGTCATTTTTAGCACATTCTAGATCACATTCTAACACCCTAATCTTCTCATCATAAGCTATTTGATTCTTCGAAACCAAACATTTTGTCTTTCTAATGTTTTTAATGCCTAGTTATAAGCTTCAACTTCAACATAGCATTCATTATATTTAGGTTTCAAAATATCATATGCTTCCTTAAGTTCATTATAACGTTCACTACAACCAAACAAATAATTTTGTACACGAGATGCCCATCAAGGCAATGCGATCATGCCTATCCTCTAAAGTACAGACTTGCCAGCAACCCAATATTCTCACCACGGGACCATCATCATTCTCGGACTCATGTGACTTCTAGTCGACATTGGCATCAAAGTGACCATAGCAACGAGGATCTAGGCTTGAAGTTCCAGCATCCCTTTGATTCTGGCGATAGGAAGAGTATCTCAACTCATCTCCAGCCTTCCTATCCTTGCATTCTCTGGAGAAGTGACCCATCTGATGACATGTATAGCACTTGACCTTCTTCTTATCAAACCTTCTTTGGATCTCTTCCCGGAAACCAAACTTCCTCCCCGCTACGCTTTCCAAATTTCTTGATGTTCATGGAGAGCATAGCCACTTGCCACTTCAATTTCATCTCTTCCATCTCCAGTGGATCTACCTGATCAAAATCTTCATATGCAAGTTCCTGCTGAGGATCATAATCAGCAAAAAGGATCCAAGCACATCTTCCATTATACCACTAGTTGTAGATTGAGAACTTGATGGAGTGGTAGTGTAAGATGATGATGAGTAAGTAGGACTTGGAGCATGGATCATCTTTGGAGTGGAGGCCCCAACAAAGGTTGTGTGACTAGCAGTAGATGATGAACGGAAGGGACTTCTGACATCATGCTCAAGAGCTTTAAGTTTGTTGTACTGACTCATCAAAGGTAATCATATCAAGCCCACCTTTAGTTTTAAAGGCAATGCTTACTTGTAACCAGGATTGAGGTAAAGATCGCAAAAACTTGGAGTTGCAATCTTCATTATCTGGCTTTGCCTTAAGTTGATTCAACTGACTTAAGATCTTGTGAAACCTGTCATAGCCCTTGTGAATTCCTTCCTCTTCAGAGACTTGAAAATCTTCAAACTATTTCTTAGCATCAATTTTCTCATTCTCCTAGACTCCTCATTCCCTCCAAACTTAGCCTTGATGGCCAACCATATATCCTTAGCATCATTCATGAAGTGAAAATCACTCAAGTGATCCTCGGGAATAGCTTGAAGAAGAATTGTTTTAACTTTGGTTTCTCTCGAACTACCAAGTAATTCTTCAGATTTGGGAGGAACATGAATAAGATTACCATCAGGATCTGTGATAGTTCTCTTCAAGCCATTTCCCTTCCTAACAATTTCCCACATATTCCAATCAATGTTGGAAATCCAGTTCTGCATCTTCATTGCCCATAAATCGTATTCCTCCTTTTTTAGATATGGAAACTAAGCATTGCTATTCGTAAGACTTAGTTGTTTCGCGATGAGTGGTATTCGGTTGTTGGTGACATCGTTATCAATATCTGATCCATGCATGGTGAATGGTGTGTTAGTTGTATGAGTGTTTTAGAAAAGACAGTTCTTAGTATCGTAGAGACTCTCGAGGCTCACGATACCACTTGTTGAAACAGTAAGACCTTGATAGATCTTGAGCACTCGCAGATCGTTAGTATTACTTATGTAATCACAAGCAAACTATAGACAATCTCTACGACTTATATTCTTTAGCGGAAATCAAATATAAGCACAAACACAATAACTAAGAACACGTTGATCCTCTATGGATCTTTATATTACTAAAACTTTGTTTTTCAACTCGTTTCATCAATCATACTATTGTGTTCCTTTTATAGGCAAGGAACCCTAACTTGTTTCCTAAGAAACGTATAATCATAAAACTAAATAAGATATACATTATCACTTCCTAATAAAGCTCATGCATATCCTAACTAACTATAGAAAACACGGAATAACTATTTCCGCAGAAACTATCTACACGTTATACTACTTCAGCAGATTCCCTTCTTCAGCAGAAACATTGAACTTCAGCAGAATCCTTCGGTAGTAACATCAGCAGAATTCTAACTTAGCAGAATTCCCAACAAGAACTAAGAGAAAGGTCATCACTACAAGTACTCAAACCTATTCCCTCTAGTTGTGTTTAGTCCAAAGGTTCTACATCCATTGGGGCTCCTATAGTCTCTTCTACTTCTTTCGGGTAAGTTATAGGCGGGGTGTATTCCTCATATGATGGTAGGGCTTGTGGGCTTGGAGTTTTCACCTCATTCTCCATTATATCTAGATCACCTATATGTTCATCATGTGTTTTAGTATGATCTAACCCAAATACACTCCTAAGTATCCTAACACCCCCAAAATTATCGCAAATGTGAAGATTGTATCACTAGAGGTATTCTTGCATAGTTCACAGAACAAGTTCTGAAAACGACTCTAAAATGAGATGTTTTGAAATAAATTATAATTCGATTAAAATATCACAGTTTACAAACAGAGGTCCTACAAGTTTATACAATCATTAAAAGTACAACATCAAAGTTGTAATGTTTTTCGAATGATAATATATGCATCCTCTTCAAAATGTTTTATGTGCACCTTCACATGCCATGCCAGCTAATTTCTTTTGAACCTGAGATAAACATGCTAAAAAGTATCAACACAAAGGTTGAGTGAGTTCATAGGTTTGCAAGTAAAATAGTTGATCACAAGATTTCAAGTTTAAGAAAGTAGTGGGCTACGTTGTTATACACCCATAGTGCGTTTGATTGCCTAACCGGTCAATACAAACGATAGAAACCGCATAGGTTTGAAAACAAGATGGACAATATAGTTCGTAGTATAATTGCAATGTGTACAATTATCTTCTTGATAGTTATTATTGCATTAAGCTCATGGCACTCACGACTGACTGTTGTATATATATCACCGGACGATATATATAAATAACTTGCCTCGGGTAGGTATTTTACCCTATACCTAGATAATTCAAATATAGTGTGTTCGGTTACCGATCCGGCTAACACAAACGGGATTCGTCAATCCCGATAGGCCTATCCACAATATTTGCTCTCACTCTCAAGTGATTAGTGGTCCATGATGTTGGGGACTTTTGGCATAAACAACTTAAGCATGCAACGATACAGTCAAGGCATTCAGTTTGCAAGTAATTATCCATAATCAAAACAGTAGCATGTATCTCTCCCAAAAGAGTTTATAAAATAGTTAAACATAAGCTGGGGCTATGAACTCACTATAGTGATCAGCAGCGGAGTGTAACGATATAATGTATGTCAAGAATAGAGTATCGCAAGACCACGATCTTTAACGATTACATACGAAAGCATAGTGTTCGCGTTTTAGTATAGTGTACGATATAAGTGTACACGTATATTGTAGTTTGTTGGCTTTCAATATGATGTTGTACATGAATCTTCAAGTTAAAGTATCCCTTAAGTGTTTTTTGGCTTATAGCGCTTTTATAAATAACCTCATACCATCGTTCGGGCTATCAAAATCAAGAGGTAGTGTAGTGACACTTTAAGTCGTAAATCCACAACTTCGTCGATCACGACACCGAAGAGGTCTCTTTTGATAATGAAATTCCTTACTATTGTTGTACTTGTCATTTATAAGTGAAGTATTGGACGAGACAAATGTTATATAAAACATGTGTCGTGTTTCGTCAAAGACTATTGATTGACTTGTGTGACTGATGAGTGTCTTGAAGTAGTTTAACATGTCATATGGTCATTTACTTAGTTTGTCAAAGTCTAGCAAAGTCTAATCCAATGAACCAAGTTTTAAAACAAAAATTGGCCATTAAGTCCAAACTAGCCGTGCGGCTAAATTATGTTTAAACAACTTGAGATGATATTCAAGGTCATGCCTATGGTTGTGTCTAAGTTTAAAGACCTTAAGAGAACAGCCTCGGCTTAACCTTGTCTTCGTTTCGGCCTCAAAGGATCAAAATACCACTAAAGCTCTTCAACTTTGGTTGTTTTCTAGTCAACAACAGGTCAGCTAGTTTTTGTAGTTATTAGTCTTTGTTTTTCACTTTCTGCTTATGTGCTCCCGAATTTTTGTAGAAAAGGTCGTTTTGAGAAACTTTTGTGTTTTACACTTTTGCTAATTCGGACCAGAAAAGGGTCAAAACCTCGTTTTAAAATCGTATCAGCAAGCTTTTGTTCCAGCACTATATTTTCATCTAGTAAAACTTAACTAGGCATAACTTTTTAACCACAAGTCCTTTTTAAATTATTCAAAAGCCTAAATTCATATTTTTATATTATCTACCTGTTTCTCAAGTTTAATCAAGTCCAAAGTCTAAAGTTTACTCATATCATTAGTCTAATTACAAGTATATACTTATTTTTCATTGCAGAAAGTTTGGCTGCACATTCAGTCCCGCCAAAACGACCATAAGTTGAGTTCTACAACTTGTTTTGATGCTCGGCTTTCGCCAAAATTCAATTTTATGTCTTAGATACATTTTATAAAACTGGGCCAACTACCAGAAATGAACAAAATCATGAGATTTTCATAAATGAAATCTGGTGTGCAGATTTTGACATGTTTCGCCATTTTGGTTCTCATTTACTCATCGGGATGAGTTATGAGGTGCGCCACCCGGAGGAACGACCGTAAGACAGAGCTCTACAAGCCTATCTTATTTAATTAACTTCAAATTTTACAGAGATGATCAGTTTAATCAATCTTTGGGACTATTGCAGAATTCAAACTCATAAAACCCACCTAAGGCTTGTTTTAGCTTATTTTCATGATCACAACCTCATGTACAACATCAATCAAGCCATATTACATATACTAATTATATCAAATTACATCCAATGAATATAAATTATTACAATCATATTGAATAAAAATGAAAAGTATCATAATTCTAACAAAGATTAGGTTGGAAAGTTACAAGAATAATCAATCCTAAACCTTTTCTAATCTTCACCCTTGTCTTGAATCTTTTCACCACTTGATTGTAACCTTATGTAAGCCTTCTAAAAACTCTTTCATCTCAGCCTCTAGATCCTTGTTTATCTCTTAACTTGTCCAAGAAATCACCCAAATAACTCTTGAACTATATAGAGCTAACTTGGGCCTTCATCTTTCTTGGTACTACTTGGTCTTGAATCAAACTTATGATGGTGGTGTGATGATGGTGATGTACGATTAGGAGAAAGAGAGACCAAGAAATTTTAGAGAGTTTCTTTCTTAGTTTCTTAATTTTCTTTGATATGAAATTTAGTATAAGCTCTTATATCCCTTTAGGAGCACATGTGTCTACATATAAACACATAGTTACTAATACAAAGCCATGTAGCTTTGTGTTAGTCAATGCGCCACCTCTCTGAGGTGGTGGCGTGTGTTTTTTAGATGATTATCTTGAAAACCAATGGTAAGAAATTATATTCTTTCTGAAGCATAAATAATAACTATATATTTATTTCAAAATAGTATTTACACATTTTTAAACTCATTCTATGCTGTTACAACTGACAATGAAAACATTATAAATGTAACCTCAAAAAGAAAAACAGATAGTGTTGAAAACATACAAGTATTTACAACAAAGTTTATTGACAGTACGTAAATTCCTTATATAAATACAATTTTCCGCATATATACTTATGTTATTCAATTTTATTATAACAAAGTGTCATATACGTATTATTGTTTAACAGGAAAAAAAGGAGCAAAAAGACAAGTTGACGAAACAATGACACTAGATGGTGAACCAACAAGACAATACAAAAAAAAGCGTACAAGTCAATGTATAAACAATAACAAGACTACACCTACGTCTTACAAAACAAAAGGAAACAAAAGACAAGGAGAGCAACAAAGTGTAATAGATACTCACAAAACATTGCAGCATAAACGAAGACGGACAATTCAATCTACAAATAGTGACCAGGAATTACGATATAATGAAGGTAAAAAAATAGCATATAAAATGATACAAAAATTATTTCTTAATTGACTTTCCTATTATTAAAAAATATACATAACATTGCACATCTATAAAATGCAGGTGTATCACAATTATACATTGATTTGGGAGATTCTTTGTTGGAAATGTCAATATTGTAATCGACATTTTGGTATGGAGAACGCTTGAAGCATACTACACACAATACAGTAAAGTACAACTATTCTTTGTGGAGGAGGGCAATTATACCTTCAAGAAGAATTGGATCCGCCTTATTATATAAAATAACTTTTCAAAGATAGACACTTTTTGGAAAACATCCGTGCATATAACCGGATGTTGATCGACATCATTTGGAGCAAAAAATTGATGATACAATTAATGATGGACGAGGCCCTTATGTTTTCAAGATTTCGGTCAGTTATCCTGGATAGGAACAACTTGTGCCCTTAAAGTAATGAAGATCCCAAATTTTTGCAACTTTACATCTACGATACAGAAAATGAAGTCGCTAATAGAATGAAGCCTTTTGGTGGTGAAGATAAAAGTAAGCTAAGTCCTCAGGTTATACAAAATTTGATACAAATCTTAGATAAACATAATGAGTTGGTTAAAATTTTGAACGACCCGAGACAAATGCAATGAAGCGGATGTGCACGGTTCAAAATTCAGTTGTATAGCGTTATTGGTGCACAACAATATCGGCTACCTTCTCTTGGAACACTTGGAGGAATAGTATTTGAGAATGATCCAACCACTCAGGCAGTATGATGTAATCATAGAATACAGACAAAAGGCCTCAAAGAATCAACAAACTTCACGGCTCATATATGTCTCTCCACTCACCTATTTATATATGGCCAACGGTTACAATACCAAAATGACCATGCGAGTGTTAATTCAAAAAAACGGACAAAACTATCTATGAATGCGTATTATACATACCAAGCTGCAGCGGTTTGGTCAATATGGTTTTTGTTTAGCGGTGATTATTCCACAATATGTGGTTTCCGTATATTGTACCCTAGAACAAGATCGTCTTGATTTTATTAGATCAAAGCAGAATAGTATCCGAAGTGAATGCCTATCGGTATTTGTGGCGCAATTTCAAGAGGAGACCATTTTGGCGTGATATTGGAAAAAATTATTCTTCGTCAAGCTTTACGGGAGGCCCAAGGTACATGTACAGCCATTACCTTGACGCCTTGGCCATTTGTCGTGTCCTTGGAAATCCACAATTCTTTATTACATTTAAATGTAATACTAATTTGCCCGAAATCAAAAGACATGTGAAACAATATCCGAACTTACTCCATCGGGCAGGGTGATGTTGTAGATCGTATCTTTGACAGAAAGTGGAAGATTTTATAAAATATTGAAAAGAGAAAATATTTTAGTGCGTTTATCTTTGGAGGTAAGTAATAAATTAAAGTTCTCTATTTCCCCTAAATTTTTCCCTTCATTTATGAATTTTAAAATCGAGACTAAAACTCATCAACTAAAATCATTTTTTTATTTTTTTTTTGGCGGTCTTTATACTATTGAATTTAAAAAACGTGGCCTTCCACACTGTCATACATTGTTATGGATAGATTCGAAAGACAAGATAAAGACTCCAGAGCAAGTGGACAATTTTATTTCGGCAGAACTACCGATAAGCACTGATCCAGTGATAAAGTTGTTGCAGATATGATGATACATGGGCCATGTTGAAATGTGAAACCAAATGCACCATGTATGCAAGAAGGTGTGTGCACAAAAAAATTCCCAAAAAAATACAACCAGAACACTTACTTTGATGAAAAGGGACATGTACATTATCGTAGAAGAAAAACAGCAGATTATGTAAGAAGAGGAGATGTCCAATTGGATAACAGTTATGTTGTGCCTTATAACCGGCTCCTTTGTCTTATATTCCATGCCCACATAAATGTCGAATATTGTGGGTGGAGTATGTTGATTAAATATTTATTCAAGTACATTTCAAAAGGTACAGACAGATTCTTTAACGCATTACAAGACCCATCGGCGATACAAACAATTCAGCGGCTCCTAAAAATACTGATAGATGAAATTGAACTTTATTGATGGACGTTTTATTTGTCCACATGAAGCATGTTGGAGAATATTTAATTTTCCTATACATCATAGAGAACCAACAGTTCAAATTCTCGCAGTCCACCTTGAAAACATGCAGACGATTACTTTTCGTGACAAAGAACCATTGGGGTCTGTAATAACAGATGATGCCAGAAAATTAACAACATTAACTGAATGGTTTACATATAATGCACTATATGAAGATGGAAGGCACTTAACATATTTAGATTTCACCTCAGAATATGTTTGGTATGAAGCTTCAAAAGAATGGAAACGACGAAAACGTAAAACCAAATCTTCAATTGGTCGATTGGTTTACGTTCATCCAGCTGCCGATGAACTATTTTACTTCCGTATGCTGCTTGGTCATCAGAAAGGCTGTAAATCATTCATGGAAGTCCGTACTGTTAATAATCGAATCCTTCCTACATACCGTGCAGCATGCCAAGCTTTGGGCCTACTTGACGATGATAAAGAATGGGATGTAACGCTAGAAGAAGCAGCATTAACAGCAACCTCTACAGTACCAGAAAATTATGAAAAATTCAGGAAAATTCTAAAATTGATTTAAATTAGGAAAAATAGCTTTTCTGATTTATTTGTATTAAAAGCTATTTAGAAGGTCTTAAAAACTGATTTAAATTAGGAAAAATAGTAAACAGTACCAGAAAATTATGAAAAATTCAGGAAAATTCTAAAATATTATTCTAAATCTATGAAAAATAAGAAAAGTGATGCAGGTGCACAAGAAAATGAAGCTATAGTGGAAAGTGCTAGTAAATAAGTTCTTAAGATAAGCTAAAAAAAACACTAAAGGGCACCAAATGAACACAGAAGCTAATTTATGCTATAAAAACTCAAATAAAGCTAAATCCAACTACTCTAAACCTCTATAGTGCAACCTATAATGATTTAAGCTCACTAACCACTTCAGCCAAACATGCATATCTGTCTACTCTTAAGCTAATGTACCAGCTTATTCAAAAAGCTAAAAAGGAAAACAGAACTTAAGCCTTCTAACTAACCAACCAAGGGAAAATTGTACCAAATCTCAGACCAAAACAAACTTAAATGAAGCTTGTGCAAAGCCTACAATAAAGCTGTTTGCACTCAGCTAATGCTGAGAGCTTGACACAGGGCAAATAAGCTCTTTTGAAGAGCTGATTTAGTGCTTAAAACTGTTCCCAAAAATTCCACAAAATTTAGTCTCCAAAAGTAGACCAACTGAAGTTATTTTTCCCAAAGTATCAATTATTTTAACTCAAAACTGAATTCATGAAAAATCAGCAAAGTTTGATAAAAAAAACAGTTTTGACAATTTTGACTATTTTAACACAGATAAGAAACTTTGACTAAAATGAGATTTGAAATCAATTTGTGAACTGATAATGATGTGAAATGATGAAATACAACTACTGTAAGCTGACTTATCACTTTATCTACCTAAATTCAAACTGTGATGATCTAAAGCTAACTGATATGCAATCTAGACAGCCTTTAGTGTGATTTTGACTTTTAATGAGTTTAAGTGCAATTAGATGAATGAAATGGCTCTAATATTCCTAAGAGAAACTTATTGCAATAACTCTAACCTTAGATTTAGCTTAAGGCTCAATCTCATGTGCTCATCTAAACACACCTTAATGTAACAGTTCCACTAATTATTCTATATAATTCTTAACTACAGATCAAATCAGCAATTAATCTAAGTTCCAGTAATTAAACAACAACTAACTAATGATCTACTTACGATTAAAAAGCTACAGCAAATGGTAAAACAAAAGTGCAGCAGATCAGTTATGAAGTTGAACTGAAATAGAACTCACATGTAGTCCAGCTTATGTGCAGCTTATAAAAGAACCAAACTATCCTATTTCAATCTAAATATACCCCAATCCAATCTTGCCATCCCATCAACCCAACTCCATTACCAAAACCATTTTAAGTTCCAGTTTGACTTTTGTTGACTGAGAGTGTTTTGAGAGTAAAAACTGAGTAGACAAGTATCTAAGTACGTATAAAGCTATGGAAAAGCTTATAAGCACTTATGAAAACAATATTGAGCACTGAAATCAATTGGAAACAAAGCTTTACTATATATATATATTTTTTTTAAGAGTTTTTATTTTTATTTTTTTATTTTTGTTAATATGAAATCAAAACTTGAAATAACATTTGAATAAGTTGAAACAGAGATTATATTAAACTAGATAAGCTAATATAAGCTAACTAAAAACAGATTTAATGTTGAGATTTAGAAATCAAATAAAAACTGAAATTCATTAATTCAAAGAGATTACAAGTACTGAATAAGAAATACAATATTTAAAGGAAATTAAGCTTAACTAAATAATAAAACTACTCAGAAATTACATGCCAAAAGCTGTGATACAAAGGGGGTATATATAGCATCCGTTTGAGCTTGGGAAGGATCTAGAAGTGAGCTTTGTGCTTTCTCTCCTTATCTGACAGCCCTTGGATACGTTTCTAGTAAATTCCCATCAATATCATCCATTGGATCATGAATTACACGCCCCTCTAGCCAATCAGAGCAAAGGAATGGCACTGAGCACGTGTCAGGTGGTGTCATAAGTGTGTCAGGAAAGGACGGAATTACCCCTTGATTGCTTTGATTGTACTTGATTTGGTCAGGGGTAGATTAGGGTTCATACCTGGGTTTAGTTGGGGGTGAAAATTGGCGCCATTGGTTTTTTTTTTTTTTCGTTTTTGGTTTGTTTGACCAGGTCATGGGAGTTTAAGTAAAATCGAGTAATGGGTTTGAGTATTGGACTGGGTGTGTGGTAGCAGACTTGGGCTTTTGAGTTGATATTGGGTTTTTGGATTAGTTTAATGGACTAAGGACATAATAAGGATCAAAGGTGTGTTTTAAGGACCAAAGATGTATAAGCTGAAAATCCGGTGGACCATGGCTGTACATTCTGAAAATATCTTCCAAGGGCCATTGTTGTCATTCTTCAAATAAGCAAGGACTGATTGTGTAAATTCTGAAACTTCAAGGGTGTATTCTGCCATTTGATGAAAGTTTAGGGACTGATTCTGACATTTCTTCAAAGTTGAACATATCTTTCAAAAATCATCCTTTTAGCAAGAAAATCTTCACAGATGCTCAATTCTGACCTTCCGGCTCAGCTTTAGCACTCTTTATCTCTCGTGCTCGCGTTTTTTGTCAGATTTTTGCTTTCTTTTGTCTATTTTGTCATATCCGTACCTGCACATGCATAAACTCAAGAAAACAGCAAATATTAGCAATAAACGGCTCTTTCTTGGTTATTTTCGGTCAGATTTGGTTAAGAAGTGGTGTGTGTTTTAGCACATACCAATGCTCCATTTGAAAACATATTTGCTCCTGAATCATCATCAGAACCATCTTCTTTAGGAGACATCGACTCTGCTACCTCAGTCCCTCAACAACTACCACATGAACACCTTAGAAAATGGACTCACGATCATCCATTAGACAACATCATTGGAAATCCCTCTCGTCCAGTATCCACACAGAAACAACTTGCAACCGATGCCTTATGGTGCTTTTTCAACTCCGTACTCTAAAAGATCGAACCAAAAGATGTCAAAACCGCCATGAATGAAGATAGCTGGTTCAATGCCATGCAAGAAGAAATTCATGAGTTTGATCGACTTGATGTATGGGAATTAGTACTTGCTCCAGATTGTGCTATGATCATTGCTCTAAAATGGATCTTCAAAGTGAAACTTGATGAACATGGTGATGTGTTAAAGAACAAGGCTCGATTGGTTGCTAAAGGATACCGTCAAGAGGAGGGCATAGACTTTGAAGAATCATTTGCTCCGGTGGCTCGAATCGAGGCAATCAAAATATTATTGGCTAATGCTGCAAGTAAGAATATGATAGTCTATCAGATGGATGTAAAGACGGCATTTCTGGACGGAGATCTTAAAGAAGTCATCTACGTCAGCCAACCTGAAGGCTTTGTGAATCCAGAGCATCCTACTCACGTTTATCGTTTGAAGAAGGATCTTTATGGTTTAAAGCAAGCTCCAAGGGCATGGTATGATACGCTATCAAAGTTTCTTCTGTCTACCGGCTTTAGCAAAGGAGCAGTTGATCCAACATTGTTCACCAGGAAGTCAGGCAAACACTTAATTCACGTTCAAATTTATGTTGATGATATCATCTTTGCCTCGACTGACCCCAATGAGTGTGACCGTTTTTCAAATGAAATGGGTTCTAAATTTCAAATGTCAATGATGGGACAAATGTCATTTTTCTTGGGATTACAAATTTCACAAAGTCTCGGAGGCATTTTCATTAATCAATCTAAATATGCTAATGAGATTTTAAAGAAATTTGGATTTGATTCTAGTGACCCTATTGACACTCCCATGATTGAGCGTACAAAACTGGATGAGGACCACTCAGGGATCATGGTAGACCAAAAAAAATATCGTAGCATGATCGGATCCCTGATGTACCTCACAGCCAGTAGACCTGATATTCTGTTCGATGTATGCATGTGTGCTAGATACCAGGCTAAGCCTACCAAAAAGCACCTTGAAGCGGTTAAACGGGTCTTTCGGTACCTCCAAGGAACCATCAACATGGGACTTTGGTACGCGAAGGACACCGGTATGTCACTAACAGCATATGCAGATCAGATCATGCAGGTGTGTCAAGATACTCGTCGAAATGCGTCCGGAGGTGCTCAGTTTTTGGGAGATAAGCTTGTGAGTTGGTCATCAAAGAAGCAAATGAGTACTTCTATTTCCTCTAAGAGGCTGAATACATAGCCATGTCATCTTGCTGTGCTCAAATCCTATGGATGAGATCTCAATTAACTGACTATGGCTTTGTATTCAACAAAATCCTCTATACTTTGATAATAAAAGTGCTATTGCTCTTTCTTGCAATAACGTTCAACACTCAAGGGCAAAGCATATCGACATTCGACATCATTTCATCAGGGAACAAGTGGAAAAAGGTGTGGTGGAACTCTATTTTGTGAGGATGAATACCGGTTAGCGACATCTTCACGAAAGCTCTTCCAAGAGAACGTTTTGAGTTTATTCTTCCACGACTTGGCTTGAAAAGCCTTCAACGAAAAACACTCAAACGTCTTCAGGAGGAAGACGAGGAGTGAAGGTCTTTCTTCATCTAACTCTTTGTATATATTTTTTTAAAAAGCAAAATACAAAATTACAAAACCTTCAAAAAATCAAATAGAAAATCATAAAACTTTCAAAATCCATAAAAATGTGAAAAATTCGAAAAATCCTCAAAAATATTGTTATTTTGTCATGCTTTTCTCTTTTCGATATCATCTACGGACTTTGTGTTGATATTCAAAGAATGTCACGGGTCTTTAGATGTTCATCGAATGTACATAGTAAAAAAAATGAAGCGAAGAAAAATAGTGGTTTATTTTTATTTCAGGCAGTAACCCGTGTTAAAAAGAAAGAACAGAGTCATGCTTTATCTTGTTTTTCAAATCTCATGCTCTGATTCTATAAAATTAAAAATAAATAAATAAATAAATAAATAAATAAATAAATTCTCACTATCCAGTGAAAACGAATTGCTTTGAAAAATTACTCGGCCTCAATTTTTGAAAATCATTTGTACTAAACGGTTGTTAAAACTATCTATCTCTCAATCAACAACTTATGTCATTGATTGAGGGGGAGAATGATTTTTAATTAAAAAGTGTATTTTTTTCAAACAATGGTTTGTTTTCAAAAGATATTCAAGCATGTTTAAATCTTTGGAGTCTAAAGTCTCAAAATTCGATCCTTATCAGTTAAAACGTTTTCAAAATCAAGTCACAATTCTCCTTAAAAAGCTTTCAAAAACAATTTAAATCTACTGAGATCACGATTCTCAAATGATTTGATAATTGTGATCGGGGGAAAATTTGTAATTTAAATTGGATTTATACTGATAATTCGATAAAAGGTTTTATAAGGATGTACAAGCTATCCTCCCCGCATGTGACAAACGATTTCAAATTTCTCATGCACATGTTGAGGGGGAGCATCTACTTTAAACCTGAAATTATTGAAACGTGATTGAATTGTCACTAAGTGCAGGTTCCTCCTAATAGGTGCAAAACTTTTTCAAACTTCGAGACACATATTGAGGAGGAGCAAAATTTTGAAAACCTCATCCTTCCTCAATATGATGTATCTAATCAAATGGATTGGGAAGTGATGATGATATCTTTTAGAAAATGGTAATCAAAGAAGTTAATTCTTCCTCTTGCCTCCGTGTGCTAAAAGATTTCAAATACATTATGCACATGTTGAGGGGGAGCTCCTCTTGCCTCTGTGTGCTAAACGATTTCAAATACATTATGCACATGTTGAGGGGGAGCTCTTGTTCTAAAATATCAAAAACAATTCAGGTACAAAATGCTTTGATAATATATCATAAGTATCGGGATTGATTTTCAAATGGTTTTCAATTGGTTCCAAAGCGCGTATGAACAATACCAAAAAAGACCGACCAACTTTACTTTATGAATGGTGATATAAGGATGATAAGGTTAGGTATTTTATTCCCATGATCCGCCAGAACCGGAGGGATCTACCCAGGGACAATCCACTAGATAGTGTAGAGTCCTTAGGTATTCTGTAAAAAAGGAGAAAAATGAGATATGGGAAGAGTGCGGACTGAGACTGAGCTAGTACTGGAATAAACCCAACAAGGATCTAGTCATGAAGTCTTGGTAAGCACAGAAGGGGTTGAAGAATGAAAAAGAATTGGAATGTGAAAAGGGTGAAAATAAATAGCCCTCCCATAATTCAACCTTAGGCGTAAAACCGGTTCAATTCATATGCTACTAGTGGTTACTAAGGTAACACCGGTATTGAAGACAAGACATCATGGACCCAGTGACGCACTGCACTAAACTTCCCAAGCTACTCAAGTTCCTCTTAAAAGGGCTTGTTTCATTCTCACGGGAACCTACATAATCTATCGACTCTCTCTTAGAGATTGTTGATATTGAAGAAGGAGACCCTCTCCTAGTCTCCCGCACAGAAACCAAAAGAGCACAAATTGAGTCTAGAGCCACGAGATCATCAATTAATCTCTTTAGGACACTTATTTCTTGAAGACTCATTATTTCACACAATGTGGAATGTGAGATTATGTCTTGTGAGTCCTACGCACTATCCTTGTGATATTGCCAAGACTTAATTGTGTCATATGGACCTCATCAGTGGAGCAATTCAAAATTGAATCAATCCAGGTCCAAGAAAATGGATTGACGGATGCCTTTGAAAAACCGGTTGTTGTGTTTAAAAAAACTCTTTTCTCTAAGCACATCGACTGTGTACAATTATTTCAAATCAAAAGGTGTTTATGATTGATAAATGATTTTTCACTAAAACTTCATTGTATTGCAAAAACAATTTCTATTGAGCGATACACGATTGTTTTTTCAAATCTCTTTTCATCAATCAGTGAATCTCTATTCGCTGGTTCACTCACTCCGTGTTGTCTTCTTTGAGACGCTCCGGTTTGAGAACGGCTAGAGCAGCTGCGAAACCCTTTCAAGGAAATTCTTGAATTATACGATCACAGACTTATACTGATCAACAGGGAACCTATGGGCCGTGTACCACCGAATTCAACGAAGTGATCAAAGACACTTTCGTGTGCTTTATTGCTAATGTTGTATGCGTGAATGCGCCCGACGTTTGCAGTGATCGAAATGGAGCGGTCAATCCATAGCCGCATGCTCACACAACACATTCATTTCTAAAAAATCATGATAAGTGCATCAAAGATTCTGATATTATCTCTCCATGCTTCTGCTACGCTTTGCGCCAATATCATGCATCAACAAAAGCTTCGCTACTCGATAAGAAGATATCATGAGCAAGAATGTGAGCATGTCGGTCCAAATGTCACAACATCACATATTATCAACACCACATAGGAAGAGTCAGAGATTTAATGCGGCTGATGATCTCAAAGCTGGCTCAAAACTCATTATCACGTGGATCAGTAAAAGACCTCCACTGGTTTAACCAAACATGCATTGTGAAGAATCAATGACTACGAGATTCAGAGCAAAGTAATTCATCAAGAGTGCAAGAACAATTTATAATGTAATATCAGTTTGTAATTAATGTAAGTTTAATGTGTGTTTGAGGTGACCTCCCTTAGGGGGAGATTGTTAGGAATTAGAAATTCCAGGTATTAAATAGTCGGTCACCTCAAGTATATGTAATCGTTAGAGAGCTCGTAGTCATAGTTATTTTATGATTAAGTAGTATTTAGTTTAGTAACACCGTGGAGGACGGACGGGTCTTTACCCACTGTATGCCGATCTACCCGTAGGTGGCGTTTATATAAGATACTATAAATACCCTCTACCTCCCAAGGTAGAGGGTTGGAGCTTCAATACCATTTTTCTTTGTTTCACATAGTTCCCAACTCTCTTCCTTTCTCTTACTAGAACTTTCTCTCTCTAAACACTTTTGTACGCCCCATAGTGATTATGGTTTAGTGTGTTTGTGAAATCCTATAACTTACAATAACAAGTTGTGCCAACTGCTTCAGTCCAAAATATAGTGGGTAACTTAGATTCTGTAAGCATAAATCTTGCTGCCTCTATCAGGGTCCTATTCTTTCTTTCATCCACCCCATTTTGTTGAGGTGTTCTTGGAGTGCTATAGTACCTTTTGATTCCTTTAGACTTACAGAGTTCTATCAAAACTGCATTCTTGAACTCTGTCCCATTATCACACCGGATACCTTTAACCTTTTTGTTCAGCTGGTTTTCAACAAGAGTAATGTACTCTTTTAAGACTAGAGAGGTTTCATCTTTAGTCCTCAAGAAGAATACCCAACAAAACCTGCTAAAGTCATCAGTAATAACCAGACAAAAATACTTGTGATCTATGCTTCGACTTGAGTTGGCCCAAAAGATCCATGTGAAGCAACTGAAGAGGTTCTCAAATAAGGCTCACGTGCATTAATTGCTTTGTAAGAGGCTCTGTGTTGCTTTCCTTTGTTGCAAGCAACACAGTTATGTTCATTGGTGAAAACTTTAGAAGGAAGTCCATCAACAAGACCCAGTTTAGAAAGCTTGTTAATGGTCTTGAAATTCACATGTGCCATCCTTCTATGCCATTTTGTAGACTCGTCCAGGGATGCTTTAGCCACCAAACAAGTTAAGTCACCTTCTGGTTGAACATCATTTAAGTTGAATGTGTAAAGATTGTGAGTACGAGGAACTCTCAGCAGAATTGATGTATCTTCTGGTAGTTTGAAGTCTTTAGATAGCACAAGACATTCATCCTCAGAGAAGAGTACTTTGTTCTTTGTATAACAGATTTGTGAGACTGAGAACAAGTTGAAGTGTTGTAGTTCCTTGATATAGTACACATTCTCAAAGTCTAGTTGAGGTGTTTTGATGGTCCCTTTCCCAGTTATTCTACCATCGCTTCCACCAAAGGTCACATTGCCTCCTCCTTCAAGGGGTATAAAATTATGCATCATATCTCTATTTCCTGACATGCTTCTTGGGCAACCACTATCAACAATGCCAACCTCCTTATGCTTAAGAGGATGATCCTACAACAACAATAAAAATATACAAAATATTAGTACACTATTGAGGCTCAAGTCATTACTGACTTGAACCTGCCTTGTGGATCTTTAGATTGAGGCCATGCAAATTTATAAGATCCACCACTGTTCTTGGGTTTCCATTGAAATTTAGGTCCCCTTTGTGTCCAAGAACAACCTGTTGAGGGCTTCACAGCAGTATCCCTATAACCTTTCCCATCATTCATTGAGTCAACATATCCAGGCCAATAACCATTTTTAAAATATGAACTGGTAGGTTGCACATATGGTCTAGCAACTGAGCTTCTCCTAGGAAAAGGAGGAGATGCATAGGTTGCTTGTGGAACATAGGTTGGTATAGCATTAACATTAGTCCACATTGGTCTAGATTTCCCAGCATAAACACCCATTCTTTGCTCATGATAATCACAATCCTTAATTAAATGAAATTTACTTCCACACACAAAACATGTCTTCTATTTAGAAGATTTATTCAAACCAAAAGATGTTCTATTACACGCAGAAGTATTCAAACCAAAACCATGAAAAGAATTGTTTTTAACAGAATTATTATTCAAAGAATGAAAAGACAAGTCTTCAGAGGAAACTGTCTTGGAAGATGATTCCTTAGCAGAACTCTAATAGGCTTGTAAGTAGGCTTGGGTGCAGGCATGGGAGAGGTCTTGGGTAGGTCTGACTTATCACTTGAATCACAGCTGGCATAAGAAGTAGACCCTTGATCAGAAGATTTGTCACTGTCAGAGCAAGAGACAAAATCAGTAGATGAAGAATCAGGGTCTGGCAAGTCTTTTGACTTTTTGCCATAAAGATGATGTGATCCATCAAAGTCAACAGTAATGGAAAGGTCAACAGGCATTGGTATTCCTCTAATAGATCCACGTACAGCATGTAGGTCACCTTCTTTAACATAATTAGCTAAGCCTGCTGGTGTTGATTTACGTGTGTCATCTCTAGCTTCTAATCCTACATATTTCTTAAAGCCTAAACCTATTGAAGTATTAGGAGTTTGACTAGAGTAGAGCTCTTTAGCAAGATTTAGACCAACTTTTTGCCAGCTGTTATGTCTAGCTATTTCTGCATCTAATTTTTCTTTCAACACATTGTTTTCAGACACCAAATCAGCTTTCAATTTCTCATATCTTTTTAAGTCATTTTTAGTACATTCTAGATCACATTCTAACACCCTAATCTTCTCATCATAAGCTATTTGATTCTTCTGAAACCAAACATTTTGTCTTTCTAATGTTTTTAATGCCTAGTTATAAGCTTCAACTTCAACATAGCATTCATTATATTTAGGTTTCAAAATATCATATGCTTCCTTAAGTTCATTATAACGTTCACTACAACCAAACAAATAATTTTGTACCTGAGAGATGCCCATCAAGGCAATCTGATCATGCCTATCCTCTGAAGTACAGCTTGCCAGCAACCCAATATTCTCACCACCAGGACCATCATCATTCTCAGACTCATGTGACTTCTAGTCGACATTGGCATCCAAAGTGACCATAGCAACTGAGGATCTAGGCTTCAAGTTCCAAAGATCCCTTTGATTCTGCTGATAGGAAGAGTATCTTACCTCATCTCCAGCCTTCCTATCCTTGCATTCTCTGGAGAAGTGACCCATCTAATGACATGTATAGCACTTGACCTTCTTCTTATCAAACCTTGCGGATCTCTTCCCGGAAACCAAACTTCCTCCCCGCCTTACGCTCAAATTTCTTGATGTTCATGGAGAGCATAGCCACTTGCCACTTCAATTTCATCTCTTCCATCTCCAGTGGATCTACCTGATCAAAATCTTCATATGCAAGTTCCTGCTGAGGATCATAATTAGCAAAGAAGGATCCAAGCACATCTTCCATTATACCACTAGTTGTAGATTGAGAACTTGATGGAGTGGTAGTGTAAGATGATGATGAGTAAGTAGGACTTGGAGCATGGATCATCTTTGGAGTGGAGGCCCCAACAAAGGCTGTGTGACTAGCAGTAGATGATGAACGGAAGGGACTTCTGACATCATGCTCAAGAGCTTTAAGTTTGTTGTACAGCTCATCAAAGGTAATCATATCAAGCCCACCTTTAGTTTTAAAGGCAATGCTTACTTGTAACCAGGATTGAGGTAAAGATCGCAAAAACTTGGAGTTGCAATCTTCATTATCTGGCTTTGCCTTAAGCTGATTCAACTGACTTAAGATCTTGTGAAACCTGTCATAGCCCTTATGAATTCCTTCCTCTTCAGAGACTTGAAAATCTTCAAAATGTTGTCTTAGCATCGATTTTCTCATTCTCCTAGACTCCTCATTCCCTCCAAACTTAGCCTTGATGGCCAACCATATATCCTTAGCATCATTCATGAAGTGAAAATCACTCAAGTGATCCTCAAGAATAGCTTGAAGAAGAATTGTTTTAACTTTGGTTCTCTCTGAACTACCAGTAATTCTTCAGCAGATTTGGGAGGAACATGAATAAGATTACCATCAGGATCTGTGATAGTTCTCTTCAAGCCGTTTCCCTTCCTAACAATTTCCCACATATTCCAATCAATGTTGGAAATCCAGTTCTGCATCTTCATTGCCCATAAATCGTATTCCTCCTTCTTTAGATATGGAAACTAAGCATTGCTATTCGTAAGAATTAGTTGTTGCAGATGAGTGGTATTCTGGTTGTTGGTGACATCGTTATCAATATCTGATCCAGGCATGGTGAATGGTGTGTTGGTTGTATGAGTGTTTTAGAAAAGACAGTTCTTAGTATCGTAGAGACTCTCTCGAGGCTCTGATACCACTTGTTGAAACTGTAGACCTTGATAGATCTTGAGCACTCGCAGATCGTTAGTATTACTTATGTAATCACAAGCAAACTATAGACAATCTCTACGACTTATATTCTTTAGCGGAAATCAAATATAAGCACAAACACAATAACTAAGAACACGTTGATCCTCTATGGATCTTTATATTACTAAAACTTTGTTTTTCAACTCGTTTCATCAATCATACTATTGTGTTCCTTTTATAGGCAAGGAACCCTAACTTGTTTCCTAAGAAACGTATAATCATAAAACTAAATAAGATATACATTATCACTTCCTAATAAAGCTCATGCATATCCTAACTAACTATAGAAAACACGGAATAACTATTTCCGCAGAAACTATCTACACATTATACTACTTCAGCAGATTCCCTTCTTCAGCAGAAACATTGAACTTCAGCAGAATCCTTCGGTAGTAACATCAGCAGAATTCTAACTTAGCAGAATTCCCAACAAGAACTAAGAGAAAGGTCATCACTACAAGTACTCAAACCTATTCCCTCTAGTTGTGTTTAGTCCAAAGGTTCTACATCCATTGGGGCTCCTATAGTCTCTTCTACTTCTTTCGGGTAAGTTATAGGCGGGGTGTATTCCTCATATGATGGTAGGGCTTGTGGGCTTGGAGTTTTCACCTCATTCTCCATTATATCTAGATCACCTATATGTTCATCATGTGTTTTAGTATGATCTAACCCAAATACACTCCTAAGTATCTCAGAACACCCCCAAAATTATCGCAAAGGAAGATTGTATCACTAGGGTATTACTGCATAGTTCACAGAACAAGTTACAGAAAACGACTCTAAAATGAGATGTTTTGAAATAAATTATAATTCGATTAAAATATCACAGTTTACAAACAGAGGTCCTACAAGTTTATACAATCATTAAAAGTACAACATAAAAGTTGTAATGTTTTTCGAATGATAATATATGCATCCTCTTCAAAATGTTTTATGTGCACCTTCACATGCCATGCCAGCTAATTTCTTTTGAACCTGAGATAAACATGCTAAAAAGTATCAACACAAAGGTTGAGTGAGTTCATAGGTTTGCAAGTAAAATAGTTGATCACAAGATTTCAAGTTTAAGAAAGTAGTGGGCTACGTTGTTATACACCCATAGTGCGTTTGATTGCCTAACCGGTCAATACAAACGATAGAAACCGCATAGGTTTGAAAACAGTAGTGGACAATATAGTTCGCAGTATAATTGCAATGTGTACAATTATCTTCTTGATAGTTATTATTGCATTAAGCTCATGGCACTCACGACTGACTGTTGTATATATATCACCGGACGATATATATAAATAACTTGCCTCGGGTAGGTATTTTACCCTATACCTAGATAATTCAAATATAGTGTGTTCGGTTACCGATCCGGCTAACACAAACGGGATTCGTCAATCCCGATAGGCCTATCCACAATATTTGCTCTCACTCTCAAGTGATTAGTGGTCCATGATGTTGGGGACTTTTGGCATAAACAACTTAAGCATGCAATGATACAGTCAAGGCATTCAGTTTGCAAGTAATTATCCATAATCAAAACAGTAGCATGTATCTCTCCCAAAAGAGTTTATAAAATAGTTAAACATAAGCTGGGGCTATGAACTCACTATAGTGATCAGCAGCGGAGTGTAACGATATAATGTATGTCAAGAATAGAGTATCGCAAGACCACGATCTTTAACGATTACATACGAAAGCATAGTGTTCGCGTTTTAGTATAGTGTACGATATAAGTGTACACGTATATTTAGTTTGTTAGCTTTCAATATGATGTTGTACATGAATCTTCAAGTTAAAGTATCCCTTAAGTGTTTTTTGGCTTATAGCGCTTTTATAAATAACCTCATACCATCGTTCGGGCTATCAAAATCAAGAGGTAGTGTAGTGACACTTTAAGTCGTAAATCCACAACTCGTCGATACGACACCCCGAAGAGGTCTCTTTTGATAATGAAATTCCTTACTATTGTTGTACTTGTCATTTATAAGTGAAGTATTGGACGAGACAAATGTTATATAAAACATGTGTCGTGTTTCGTCAAAGACTATTGATTGACTTGTGTGACGATATGATGATATAAGTTGTGTGTCTTGAAGTAGTTTAGCATGTCATATGGTCATTTACTTAGTTTGTCAAAGTCTAGCAAAGTCTAATCCAATGAACCAAGTTTTAAAACAAAAATTGGCCATTAAGTCCAAACTAGCCGTGCGGCTAAATTATGTTTAAACAACTTGAGATGATATTCAAGGTCATGCCTATGGTTGTGTCTAAGTTTAAAGACCTTAAGAGAACAGCCTCGGCTTAACCTTGTCTTCGTTTCGGCCTCAAAGGATCAAAATATCACTAAAGCTCTTCAACTTTGGTTGTTTTCTAGTCAACAACAGGTCAGTTAGTTTTTGTAGTTATTAGTCTTTGTTTTTCACTTTCTGCTTATGTGCTCCCGAATTTTTGTAGAAAAGGTCGTTTTGAGAAACTTTTGTGTTTTACACTTTTGCTGATTCGGACCAGAAAAGGGTCAAAACCTCGTTTTAAAATCGTATCAGCAAGCTTTTGTTCCAGCACTATATTTTCATCTAGTAAAACTTAACTAGGCATAACTTTTTAACCACAAGTCCTTTTTAAGTGATTCAAAAGCCTAAATTCATATTTTTATATTATCTACCTGTTTCTCAAGTTTAATCAAGTCCAAAGTCTAAAGTTTACTCATATCATTAGTCTAATTACAAGTATATACTTATTTTTCATTGCAGAAAGTTTGGCTGCACACTCAGTCCCGCCAAAACGACCATAAGTTGAGTTCTACAACTTTTTTTGATGAGCGGCTTTCGCCAAAATTCAAGTT
>OU343216.1:172180376-172242830 GCA_910596185.1 Chrysanthemum makinoi
GAAAACCGCTGCCGCTGAAGAGATGTCCCCCATCAAACCAAAAAGCAACATCTAGACGTGCTTCAAAGGCCAAGGAAAATAGCAAGAAGCTGGAAACAAGCAAGGGGAAAAACAAGAAGGGTCTAGAGCCATGGACAACGGAGGAAGAGGTGGTGCTTTGTAAAGCTAGGGTCTATGTGTCGGAAAACGCGGCGAGAGGAAACGCCCAGAACCGCTTCAAGTTTTGGGAGTTATTGATCGACTACTTTAAGCAAGAAACTGGCAAAGACCGAAGCTATGACTCCATCACTACCAAATGGACGAGCAGGATTCGTAACAGGGTTGGAAATTATTGTGCTATCATGGAGAATATCAAGAATACCCATGGAAGCGATGAGAATGATATCGACGACACCTCAAAAGCTCTTAAAGAATACCGTATGACGTACGGTCATGATTTCACTTTGGAGGAGTGCTACGAGGTTTTAAAGGGTCATGTTGCTTGGAAGGAGGTTGAGTTGCCGGCTTTATCAACAAATAGTCGGAAGAAAACAAAGGGTTCTACCACTACCTCTGGTTCAACCCAAGCTCGTGATCCTTTCGATGTCTATGACGGATGATTTGCTGAGGAAGCGACTAGAGAATCACGACCGGCTGGTCGTGACAAAGGAAGGAAGAAAGCATCCTCCTCCTCTCGTGATGGTGATGTTCCATCAGACTCATTTATGCAATCGTTGGCCAAAAATTTCTTAAGGACCAAGAAGCTGTCAAAAGAGGATAAAGGTAAGAATAAGCAGGGTTTAGAAGATACTTGGTTACGGTTGAGGGAAAAAGAGCTCGAGATATAAACGGCAAAACTTGAGCTCTTGAGGACATCAAAACGGGAGTCCGACATCATCTTCTACAACACCCCAATCGACCCAAATTTGACCGGCCGCCAACTAGAAGAGTTGGAGAAAGTTAAGGCAGCAATCAAAGCACGTTACAATTTAGATTATTAGTTTAAGTATTCTAGTGTTTATTTGAATTTCGTATTGTAATGTTTTTTTTTTTTTTTTTTTTTAATTCGTAGTGTAATGTTTTTTTTTTTTTAATTTCGTAATGTAATGTTTTTTTTTAATTTGAATGAAATTTAAATTTAATGTTAAAAATGTTTGAATTAAAAAAAAAATAAAATAAAATAAAAAAAAAATAAAAATCCTTGGGTCGTCGACTGGGGCATTTGAGTTGTCCCAGTTCGCTGGAGAGAGAAAGCTGACGTGGCGCAGGTTGTCCCAGGTCGCGACTGGGACAGCCTTATGAGTTACGAAAGTATCATCAAACGGTGAAAGTGTTAAAAGTAAAATAAGTGTATAATAAAACCCTAATGTATATTCTTTTAACCACTCTTCTTGGAATGTCATTAAAAACTCGACAGAGCGACCCGTTTTGGCCTGTCGATCAATTACTTTTGTGTCACTAATTAACACTTTGTAGTCGAATTTAGCGCAAAAGTTGTAACTTCCAGTATTTTCGTAACGATAGAAAAAATAACAAGTTGATAGACAAAGCTTTATAAACACATACAAATTGTTCTTAGAGAGATCGCCGGTGTTCCAAGCTTGCTTTCCCCATATATGGCATGCTGAATTCACTAGAAACGTCAAGTGGTAACTCAATGTGACTCTCACACCCTGCAAAGCATAGACATCTTTTCATCAAATCATGGACATGATCATATATAACCTATATCATATTTGATGTACGATTATGTTTTAGCTTGTTTTTATTCTGTATCTCTTTGTAATTTACCATAAAATAGAGTTAGAACTTTATTTTTGAACAAATTTTAATTTTGTGATTAAAGTATTCGTTCAGACATTGTTAAATCTCTCAATTGTTATTAAAGATTTGAGTGTCAAACTAATTAAGACTTCATTTCTAGACTATTTAAATGTTTAGGTTTCCTTTTTTTTTTTTTTTTTTTAATAATCTGACAAAATAGTTTGTATCATATCTATAATGTTATGTAAAAACCAACCACAGTAATGTACATTCATATATATTAACTTTACAACTTCTATCACAGGAAAGCCTTACCACAACCCAAACAAGGTAGGGAAAACCACCCAAAGCTTGTACAATGGCTGCAAATGCAAGTATATGCCATAAGTAGGTTTTTCGGATGAATCTATAAAATGGTTGACTCTTTAGATCTTCAACATTCTTGCGTTCTTTAAACTGCAAATTATTCCCATGTAAAATGTTTACGTTAAAAATAGATCAATCAAAGTATATTTTGGAACTTGATTTGAATCATAAAGTAAACTACCTTCTCGACACTGTAGCCACTGTCAAACAACCAACCAATATGACTAAACCAAAACCCATAGGTAGGAGAGTGTGGATCTTTGTCCGATTCAACGAATTGATGATGTGACCGATGTATGCTCACCCAAAATATGGGGTCTCTCTGTTATTAAAACATAAAACATCATATACTAAGGTTTTGTAGTCATAAATACAGAATTCATTTTGATAATGACGTTAGAAATGTTTGACAGTTTTTTAGTTTCGTTAATGAAATAATAATCACTTTTGCCAACTTTAGTATGGTTTTAAGCCATGCATGATGCATCTGTATGAAGTATAGAAGGGGTAAGAAAAACCTGAGCAGCTTGAACACCAAAATATGCAAATGTATATTCGAGCCATTTAGGCAACTTAAGACTATGGTGAGCTAGATTTCGATGATAAGAGAGAGTTAAACCAAGCATCCCACACAAAGCATAACACACAAATGCTGCCCAAAAGGCACCCCAAGCAAATGTAAATGGTGCAAAAAGCGTGAGGATATGAACGAATACGACCCAAATAGCCGTTATTACGTCCACAATATTCCATTTACGGCCACGAAATAAGCTCCTCTTCCTAGTCACAACCACATCGGACAAGAATATCTTTTTATACCTGGACTCCTTTGCATCTTCGCAAGCAAAGGTTTCCAAATTTCATTTTTGGTAGTGGAACGTATGTACCAAATGTGTTGCATATATACGCAAATAACATTTAATACATTTCAGAGGAGTCGTTGAAACACATGTAATGTTTGTAGGAGGTGGGTGAATTACCATTTACATGAAACAAATTATAAATTAGTGGGATTTTTTATTTTATCTTTTATATATTTTTATACCCTCACATTAAATAGAAAACGACTTACCAGAGAATCCTTTGATAGATTAGAAATTACTAATGTAAAACTCTCTGGATTTTGTCCTCTGCTAATTGACAATATATACGAAGACGTCAATGTGTATTCATTATTCAATGAGTACCAAAGAGGTGAAAGAAGTACGAAAGTTGTTACTTTCGACCACCAATAATTTTCTTTTCTTTCAGTTTATGTCAACTTTTTGCAATGGCAGGATGACCCCATATATTAATATGAGGAATTGAGAACCAATGGCCTTGTACCACATTAGTGGGAGGTTTGAAACCTAAAGTTTGTCCACATTTTTGTTTGTTTTAGCTTATTTTTGATTTATTTTTTAATTGAATACCTCACAAGAACAAAAACTATCAAAAAAAAAAAGATTTGTGTCAGTTAAAATACTCCCATCTCTCTGGCGAAAAAGGTAACTAACCCTTTTTCTTTTTCCGAACGATTATAGTCATTAAAGAAATACTGGCAAGGAGATAGAATAAAAAAATACATTTATATTATACAACAATTTATGGGATCACTAATTCAATCTAACCATTTAGGTTTAAGAGATCTATGATGATGAGTTAACCAAGAATGTGATAACACCTTAATTTCTTCACCTAGCATGTCTTTCCTCGGAGGCTTCAAGTCAAAACAAACACGATTTCTGAAACTTCATATTACCCATGCCGTTGTTCGGATCACAAAGTCGAAACATGGCTTGATATTGCTATAAATGTGTGCCGTTTAAGCCCATAGTAGAATATCAGGGAGGTTCTTCGGGTACTCTCTCAAACCCCACCAATTCGGGATCATGGTCCATAAATGAGCTGCAATAGGACATTCAATAAAAAGATGGTGGGTTGTTTCTAAGGCGCCATCACAGATTGGACATCTTGTTGAGTGGAAATCCATCCCACGAATGTCTAGATTGCAATGAGGTGGAAGGCGGCCCAAAAAGGCCTTCAAAAGTGTATAATTGGATAATTTTATTCCACAATTAGTTGGTTTTCCATAGGAGAAAAGAGCCTTCAAGAATTTTTCTCATTGAGGAGACAAAAAGGAGTTTTGAGGTGTTTATGGTACAAACCAATGAATCAGTTCTGAATCACATAGCTGAGCTAAGAGCGCATCAAGCTGGACAGATTCTGGGCCATTCCTAATAGGCCTACGCCAATTAAAAGAGTATGTTTGCAGCCCATTAGTCATTCCACATATATCTCTAACAAAATAGCCCCGTTTTTCGAGCCGTTTATAACCTTGGAAACAAGCTTCTGAAAATACTATTGATAAGCCGAGCATCATTTCGGAAACTGATTTGAGCGCCATCTCCTACTTCTCTAACAAATATATCATCTATACTTGTATTACCAGTAGCCAAATGTTTGTCTAAACCAATGATATTTTCCAAGGACTCCATGAAGCCGAAGATGTGGTAAAGGGACTGAACCCGCCAAGATCACCATGGATTGATACAATGACGTGTTTCCAAAGGGAATTATGTTCCGTGTGGAACCGCTGACACCACTTAACCAACATTGCCAATTTGGACGAGTAAAGGTTACCTATTCCAAGACCTCCGCATCTAGTAGGTGAACAAGCTTTAAACCAAGCAATCCAAGGAATTTTGTAAGAATCAATTGACCCACCTCAAAAGAAGTTCCTCCGTAATCTTTTCAAGATGACTGATCACTTTCTAAGGTGATAAAAATAAGGAGAATAAGTATGTACCTAGTGCCCCAAGAACCATTTTTAAAAGAGTGAGAGATTTTTTTCCTTTCATATTGTGAGTCATTTTTTTAAATTAACAATGATAGGCTTCCAATTGCTAACTCTATTCATGTTGAACCGACTGGAAGGTCAAGATAAAAGCATGACAATATAGAGGGTTCACAATTTAAGACCGAAGCAAGGTAGTGGGTTTCATTGTTGTTGACACCTACACCAAAGAGATTACTTTTTGAAAAGTTAACTTTCAACCCCGAAGCCAAGTTAAAGCATCTCAAAATAAGACATAGGTTTCTTAAATTTTCAAGAGACCATTTGCCTAGGATGAGAGCGTCATCCGCAAATTGGAGATGAGAAATATCAACTTGCCTACTTTGATGCCTTCAAATAAGCTTTTGGACTTAGCTTCTTGAAATATGACATGGAGGGCTTCAACCGCAATGATGAAAAGAAAGGGTGATAATGGGTCACCTTGACGTAAACCACGTTGAATCTTGAAATCCCTAGTTAGCGAGCCATTGACTAGAACGGATCCAACGCAAGATAGACAACTAAGTATCCACATCCTCCATTTCGGAGAGAAGCCCATTTGTTCCATTGTGTAGTCTAAGAAATTCCAATCAAGAGTGTCAAAAGCTTTTTCAAAGTCAACTTTAAGGATGAAGTCTTTCATTTTTCAAAGAAGCCCAAAAGATCACTTCGTTAACCATAAAGGGGCCATCAATTGTTTGTCTTCCTTTTATGTAAGTCGTTTGAACTTTGCTTACAATAGAGTGAACCAAATGTTGAAGACGATAGGCAAGTACTTTAGTGATGAATTTGCATTGACACCCTATAAGACTAATGGGTCTATAATCAATTGATGTGAAGAGGATCTTGCTTTTTGGGGACTAAAGATATAAAAGATGTTACAACCTTTTGGAATAAACCCATCAATTTCAAACTTCTTGATGATGTCAATGAAATCATTAACATGGGGTGTCCCAATGTTGTTTGATAAACTTGAAAGTGAAACCATCGGGTCTCGGGCTTTATCACCACTACAATATCAAACCGCTTCTTTAATCTCTAAGTTTGAAAATGGAGTATCAAGAAGAGATATGTCATTAATGGAGAGCGTTTTGAACGAGTTACTAGTAAATCGAGGAAGGTTTAGTTTGGTATTTTCAAATTTGGATTTTTAGAAGTTAAAAATATGTGACATAACCAAGGGGGATCCGACACCCATGTTCCATTTTAGGAGATACCGTTAATTCTTGATCTTGAGAATTTATTATGTACCTATGAAAGAATTTGGATTTGTCATCTCCATCAATCGCCCATTTGATTTTAGCCTTTTGAATGTTATCAAGTCTTTGAGAATGCTCCAAATGATCAAGTTGCTTTAGGAGAGTGATGCGGTTGTTGATATCCTTGGAAGTAAGACTTCCTAATTCGGATTTTCTTTCAAGAGTATCCACCTTATCTTTCAGGTCATGTGTCAACTTACTGATATCGGAGACCCTATTAGTGTTCAATGTTCGAATGAGTTTTTCAAATGTTGGAGTTTGAGTTTAAGAAGGATTGTTGGGTTTATGGGTTGGTGTTTGTCCTAAAATTTATAGGTGATAGTTGCGGACCAAACTTGAGCTACAATAACAAGAAACTCACTCTTTTGTAACCATAAATTAAAAAATTTGAATGGGATTGGCCCGTAATATCCAAAATGAGTATTTAACACAAGGGGAAAATGATCCAAAATGTCACGAGGAAGAACACTAAGTTGTGCATTTGGCCATTTGGAGGTGAAGTGATTAGAGACAAATACGCAGTCAATTTTACTTAGTTTAGTGGTATATTTATTTATACGAGTAAACTTTCTACCACCCATTGGAAGATCTACTAGTTCAACATCGTTCAAGATATTAGCACTTTTTTTTTTTGAAAAAACGTGGTAGCTAGTCTTTCGAATTCAATCCGAAATACATTAAAGTCACCAAGAACGATAGCTAAGCTATGTAAATTGTGGACGAGAACAATGAATCTATTCCAAAGAGAACATTTACTTGACAAATCTTGTGGATCATAAACAACAATCATGAGACAAAGAACTCCAAGATTTATCCACTTGCCATAAATAGAAATGAAGCCATTCTCACCATCAATGGCATCATGTTTTAAAAACACTGAATCATTCCAAATAGCTAAAATACCACCCAAATTACCAGTAGAATCTTTTATAGCAAAGCTACAATTTCAGTTACCCCACGATGAATGATCAAGCGTGTTGTCTACTTTATTAGATTTTGTTTCTTGAATTCCAATGAAGTGTATATTATTTTCATGACAAATTTGCCTCACCAATTTCTTTTTCAGGGTGGTGCCAACCCCATTGAATTTTATGGAAGCGATATTCATTGGGTAACAAGAGTGTCACAAATAATAGCATTAACATCGTCAACACTATTTTTCAAGTCATATCCAAATAAAGAGCCTACTTCAATGGTTTTTAACACTTCATTATTATGGAAGAAATCAAAATCGATTATACTTCTTCCCTTAATTCTACAATCGCATGAATTCTAAAGCTGCTACTGAATCGTAAACGATTTAGTTAGTTGTGTTCTAGAGTTTTGTAATAGTATTTTAGGGTTAGGGTTTTATCCATGATAGAAATTATTTTCTTTGTGGTCTTTAATAGCTATATCATACGTTATTGTTGGTTTTACATTGTTCTTAACCCTAAGTCTTGTTATGGTTTAGCTAGTCGTTCTCGACCTTTATGATTTATCACCTAAGGTTTTATTATTCTTAGCGTATGGCGATCGTTTGGGTTGTTGGTGGTGTATTGGAACATTGAAAAAATTGGGTTAAGGTATTGTGATTATGTTTGCATGGTGTAATGAAGAGTGGTTTTCTGGGTTCAGGAAGGAGGGGAGGTAACAATAAGAAGAAAGGTGCTAGTGGGGTCAACTCGAACCCTAATATCATAAATCCTTTGAGTGATAATATTGTGACTAATGTTGGTAAATTAGCTACGACTAATGGAGTTCAGCCTTTGTAGAGTAGTACTCAGAATAATACGACCATAGCTTTTCCGCCCCTGAAAACCATGGTTGGACGATCTGTTGTGACTCCTATCAATGTATCAGACAATGAAGGTGAATTTAAATTGAACACAGATATAGGGTCTCTATCTTATGCCAATGTATTGAAAAACAAATGGAACTAGTCTGACGATGGGAATGAAAACTAGTGCTATTGGGTGATGATGAAAGCCATTGAACATAGGAGGTGATAAGTTGAGTAGAACGGATCCGAACGCCGAAGATAGACAACTAAGTATCCACATCCTCCATTTCGGAGAGAAGCCCATTTGTTCCATTGTGTAGTCTAAGAAATTCCAATCAAGAGTGTCAAAAGCTTTTTCAAAGTCAACTTTAAGGATGAAGTCTTTCATTTTTCAAAGAAGCCCAAAAGATCACTTCGTTAACCATAAAGGGGCCATCAATTGTTTGTCTTCCTTTTATGTAAGTCGTTTGAACTTTTCTTACAATAGAGTGAACCAAATGTTGAAGACGATAGGCAAGTACTTTAGTGATGAATTTGCATTGACACCCTATAAGACTAATGGGTCTATAATCAATTGATGTGAAGAGGATCTTGCTTTTTGGGGACTAAAGATATAAAAGATGTTACAACCTTTGGAATAAAACCCATCAATTTCAAACTTCTTGACGATGTCAATGAAATCATTAACATGGGGTGTCCCAATGTTGTTTGATAAACTTGAAAGTGAAACCATCGGGTCTCGGGCTTTATCACCACTACAATATCAAACCGCTTCTTTAATCTCTAAGTTTGAAAATGGAGTATCAAGAAGAGATATGTCATTAATGGAGAGCGTTTTAAACGAGTTACTAGTAAATCGAGGAAGGTTTAGTTTGGTATTTTCAAATTTGGATTTTTAGAAGTTAAAAATATGTGACATAACCAAGGGGGATCCGACACCCATGTTCCATTTTAGGAGATACCGTTAATTCTTGATCTTGAGAATTTATTATGTACCTATGAAAGAATTTGGATTTGTCATCTCCATCAATCGCCCATTTGATTTTAGCCTTTTGAATGTTATCAAGTCTTTGAGAATGCTCCAAATGATCAAGTTGCTTTAGGAGAGTGATGCGGTTCTTGATATCCTTGGAAGTAAGACTTCCTAATTCGGATTTTCTTTCAAGAGTATCCACCTTATCTTTCAGGTCATGTGTCAACTTACTGATATCGGAGACCCTATTAGTGTTCAATGTTCGAATGAGTTTTTCAAATGTTGGAGTTTGAGTTTAAGAAGGATTGTTGGGTTTATGGGTTGGTGTTTGTCCTAAAATTTATAGGTGATAGTTATGACCAAACTTGAGCTACAATAACAAGAAACTCACTCTTTTGTAACCATAAATTAAAAAATTTGAATGGGATTGGCTCGTAATATCCAAAATGAGTATTTAACACAAGGGGAAAATGATCAAAAATGTCACGAGGAAGAACACTAAGTTGTGCATTTGGCCATTTGGAGGTGAAGTGATTAGAGACAAATACGCGGTCAATTTTACTTAGTTTAGTGGTATATTTATTTATACGAGTAAACTTTCTACCACCCATTGGAAGATCTACTAGTTCAACATCGTTCAAGATATTAGCACTTTTTTTTTTTGAAAAAACGTGGTAGCTAGTCTTTCGAATTCAATCCGAAATACATTAAAGTCACCAAGAACGATAACTAAGCTATGTAAATTGTGGACGAGAACAATGAATCTATTCCAAAGAGAACATTTACTTGACAAATCTTGTGGATCATAAACAACAATCATGAGACAAAGAACTCCAAGATTTATCCACTTGCCATAAATAGAAATGAAGCCATTCTCACCATCAATGGCATCATGTTTTAAAAACACTGAATCATTCCAAATAGCTAAAATACCACCCAAATTACCAAGTAGAATCTTTATAGCAAAGCTACAATTTCAGCACCCACGATGAATGATCAAGCGTGTTGTCTACTTTATTAGATTTTGTTTCTTGAATTCCAATGAAGTGTATATTATTTTCATGACAAATTTGCCTCACCAATTTCTTTTTCAGGGTGGTGCCAACCCCATTGAATTTTATGGAAGCGATATTCATTGGGTAACAAGAGTGTCACAAATAATAGCATTAACATCGTCAACATTATTTTTCAAGTCATATCCAAATAAAGAGCCTACTTCAATGGTTTTTAACACTTCATTATTATGGAAGAAATCAAAATCGATTATACTTCTTCCCTTAATTCTACAATCGTTTACTGAATTCTAAAGCTGCTACTGAATCGTAAACGATTTAGTTAGTTGTGTTCTAGAGTTTTGTAATAGTATTTTAGGGTTAGGGTTTTATCCATGATAGAAATTATTTTCTTTGTGGTCTTTAATAGCTATATCATACGTTTATTGTTGGTTTTTACATTGTTCTTAACCCTAAGTCTTGTTATGGTTTAGCTAGTCGTTCTCAGCCTTTATGATTTATCAGCTAAGGTTTTATTATTCTTGCGTATTGGCGATCAGTTTTGGGTTGTTGGTGGTGTATTGGAACATTGAAAAAATTGGGTTAAGGTATTGTGATTATGTTTGCATGGTGTAATGAAGAGTGGTTTTCTGGGTTCAGGAAGGAGGGGAGGTAACAATAAGAAGAAAGGTGCTAGTGGGGTCAACTCGAACCCTAATATCATAAATCCTTTGAGTGATAATATTGTGACTAATGTTGGTAAATTAGCTACGACTAATGGAGTTCAGCCTTTGTAGAGTAGTACTCAGAATAATACGACCATAGCTTTTCCGCCCCTGAAAACCATGGTTGGACGATCTGTTGTGACTCCTATCAATGTATCAGACAATGAAGGTGAATTTAAATTGAACACAGATATAGGGTCTCTATCTTATGCCAATGTATTGAAAAACAAATGGAACTAGTCTGACGATGGGAATGAAAACTAGTGCTATTGGGTGATGATGAAAGCCATTGAACATAGGAGGTGATAAGTTGAGTAGAACGGATCCGAAAGCCGAAGATAGACAACTAAGTATCCACATCCTCCATTTCGGAGAGAAGCCCATTTGTTCCATTGTGTAGTCTAAGAAATTCCAATCAAGAGTGTCAAAAGCTTTTTCAAAGTCAACTTTAAGGATGAAGTCTTTCATTTTTCAAAGAAGCCCAAAAGATCACTTCGTTAACCATAAAGGGGCCATCAATTGTTTGTCTTCCTTTTATGTAAGTCGTTTGAACTTTGCTTACAATAGAGTGAACCAAATGTTGAAGACGATAGGCAAGTACTTTAGTGATGAATTTGCATTGACACCCTATAAGACTAATGGGTCTATAATCAATTGATGTGAAGAGGATCTTGCTTTTTGGGGACTAAAGATATAAAAGATGTTACAACCTTTTGGAATAAACCCATCAATTTCAAACTTCTTGACGATGTCAATGAAATCATTAACATGGGGTGTCCCAATGTTGTTTGATAAACTTGAAAGTGAAACCATCGGGTCTCGGGCTTTATCACCACTACAATATCAAACCGCTTCTTTAATCTCTAAGTTTGAAAATGGAGTATCAAGAAGAGATATGTCATTAATGGAGAGCGTTTTGAACGAGTTACTAGTAAATCGAGGAAGGTTTAGTTTGGTATTTTCAAATTTGGATTTTTAGAAGTTAAAAATATGTGACATAACCAAGGGGGATCCGACACCCATGTTCCATTTTAGGAGATACCGTTAATTCTTGATCTTGAGAATTTATTATGTACCTATGAAAGAATTTGGATTTGTCATCTCCATCAATCGCCCATTTGATTTTAGCCTTTTGAATGTTATCAAGTCTTTGAGAATGCTCCAAATGATCAAGTTGCTTTAGGAGAGTGATGCGGTTCTTGATATCCTTGGAAGTAAGACTTCCTAATTCGGATTTTCTTTCACGAGTATCCACCTTATCTTTCAGGTCATGTGTCAACTTACTGATATCGGAGACCCTATTAGTGTTCAATGTTCGAATGAGTTTTTCAAATGTTGGAGTTTGAGTTTAAGAAGGATTGTTGGGTTTATGGGTTGGTGGTTGTCCTACAGTTTATAGGTGATAGTTGCGGACCAAACTTGAGCTACAATAACAAGAAAACTCACTCTTTGTAACCATAAATTAAAAAATTTGAATGGGATTGGCTCGTAATATCCAAAATGAGTATTTAACACAAGGGGAAAATGATCCAAAATGTCACGAGGAAGAACAATAAGTTGTGCATTTGGCCATTTGGAGGTGAAGTGATTAGAGACAAATACGCGGTCAATTTTACTTAGTTTAGTGGCTTATTTATTTATACGAGTAAACTTTCTACCACCCATTGGAAGATCTACTAGTTCAACATCGTTCAAGATATTAGCACTTTTTTTGAAAAACGTGGTAGCTAGTCTTTCGAATTCAATCCGAAATACATTAAAGTCACCAAGAACGATAGCTAAGCTATGTAAATTGTGGACGAGAACAATGAATCTATTCCAAAGAGAACATTTACTTGACAAATCTTGTGGATCATAAACAACAATCATGAGACAAAGAACTCCAAGATTTATCCACTTGCCATAAATAGAAATGAAGCCATTCTCACCATCAATGGCATCATGTTTTAAAAACACTGAATCATTCCAAATAGCTAAAATACCACCCAAATTACCAGTAGAATCTTTTATAGCAAAGCTACAATTTCAGTTACCCCACGATGAATGAACAAGCGTGTTGTCTACTTTATTAGATTTTGTTTCTTGAATTCCAATGAAGTGTATATTATTTTCATGAAAAATTCGCCTCACCAATTTCTTTTTCAGGGTGGTGCCAACCCCATTGAATTTTATGGAAGCGATATTCATTGGGTAACAAGAGTGTCACCAATAATAGCATTAACATCGTCAACATTATTTTTCAAGTCATATCCAAATAAAGAGCCTACTTCAATCGTTTTTAACACTTCATTATTATGGAAGAAATCAAAATCGATTATACTTCTTCCCTTAATTCTACAATCGCATGAATTCTAAAGCTGCTACTGAATTGTAAACGATTTAGTTAGTTGTGTTCTAGGGTTTTGTAATAGTATTTTAGGGTTAGGGTTTTATCCATGATAGAAATTATTTTCTTTGTGGTCTTTAAATGTTATATCATACGTTTATTGTTTGTTTTTACACTGTTCTTAACCCTAAGTCTTGTTATGGTTTAGCTAGACGTTCTCAGCCTTTATGATTTATCAGTTAAGGTTTTATTATTCTTGCGTATTGGCGATCAGTTTTGGGTTGTTGGTGGTGTATTGGAACATTGAAAAAATTGGGTTAAGGTATTGTGATTATGTTTGCATGGTGTAATTAAGAGTGGTTTTCTGGGTTCATGAAGGAGGGGAGGTAACAATAAGAAGAAAGGTGCTAGTGGGGTCAACTCGAACCCTAATATCATAAATCCTTTGAGTGATAATATTGTGACTAATGTTGGTAAATTAGCTACGACTAATGGGGTTCAGCCTTTGTAGAGTAGTACTCAGAATAATACGACCATAGCTTTTCCGCCCTTGAAAACCATGGTTGGACGATCTGTTGTGACTCCTATCAATGTATCAGACAATGAAGGTGAATTCAAATTGAACACAGATATAGGGTCTCTATCTTATGCCAATGTATTGAAAACAAATGGAACTAGTCTGACGATGGGAATGAAAACTAGTGCTATTGGGTGATGATGAGAAGCCATTGAACATAGGAGGTGATAAGTTGAGTAACACTAGAACTAGTCTTAATGGTGAACCAAGTAAGAAAATTTCAAACTTTCGTACCTTAATAGCCGTAACTGGTAATGGGGTGGATGTTGTCATTCCTATAAGATTAGTCCTAGAGGTTAATGAACGTTTCAAGAATACTGTCTACGGGGTTTTTTAGGCAAGAGAGTTGCGTATTCGGTTATTGAAAACTATGTTAAGAACGTGTGGAGTATTTTTGGGTTTGTTCGTACTATGATGAATGTGAAAGGCATTTGTTCTTTAAATTCAGCTCAAATACGGGTATGGAAGCAATGCTTAAAGGTAGACCATGGTTGATTCATAATGTGCCCATTGATTATTTGTAAATGGACTACTATGGCGAATGTTTCTAAGGAGGACTTAAAGAGTGTTCCGGTTTGGGTTAAATCCATGATGTACCAATCGCGACATGCCTCTATGTGCATGGAATCATAGGTTCGGTCCAGTTTCGCAAAAGCGATGATTGATCTTCATGCCGATGTTGAGTTAAAAGACATTCTCGTTGTAGCAGTGCCTAAAATTGAAGGTGATGGATATATCTCGCATTCTATTCGCGTGAAGTACGAGTGGATACCAACTAGATTTCCAACGTGCAAGGTTTTTGGACAATCTTTGGACCAATGTCTGAAGAGCCCTAAATTGGTTCCTACAACGTCCATGAATCGGGTTGAGGTTCAAGCTGATGGTTTGCATAGAGTTAAGAAGATAAACCGAAGCAATATTAGAAATGGTGGCAAGAAACAAGCTGGAGGAAATCATTTTTTTATAACCAAATCTAAATTTGTTTACATGCATGTCTCGAAAATGTCATCACCAAGTAAGCATATGAAAGCAAGTAAATTGAATACTATTGATAATGGGGTAGTTAAAACTCATAATCCATTTTCAATTCTTGGAATGGAGGATCAGGATATGAAGGGAAACAATTTTGCTAAGATTCAAGGGACTAATTATTCAGCTAATGTGGGTGCAACGAATCAAGCCTCTACATCTACATCTAACGTGGCAGTTTATGAGTAATCTACATCTAAGGGTACAAACACAAATCTTAATGCTGATACTATTACTGATATTGGTAAATCTGATGATCATGTTGATGAGGATAGTGGAAGTGATGTGGAACATGTTTATGACAAAACATTGAGTTTCATGGATCCTAAGAGCAGAGGAGGCGTTGGAAGTAAGAGTTTATACTAGCATTGGAAAGAGGATAATGAGTATGATCCAAATGATGATGATGTGTGATGATTTAACGGAAGATCAACGTGTATTCTGCGATGCTTTTGATATAAATCTCTGTGGTCATAATAGACGTTAGATTATATTTGTTTATGTGTTGAGTCAAATGTAGTAGTCTAGTGGTTAGTTTGTTTTTCTTGTAATAGGATCTAGCAGTGTCTTTGTTATGTAAGTCTTACCGCTTATAACGGATTTAGATGTGAGACTCACTCACATCCTAGGTATTTAATTTTTTTTAGTAATATATTCACCGAATGTAAACACTTTAATACCCAAAATTGAGTACCAAAGAGGTATTGCTGGATTATAACTTTTTTGAGTGCTGATATCAGTACAACTTGTACTAAACAAAGAAACATGAATAGTGCGCCTTCAGCAATCTTCATTTCCTTACCTAGTAGAAACTTATATACCACTCTAGTATATATATTCTTCGAGTTTTGTCAACATTTTGATGAATATTATATTTAAAAGTTGTATAATATTTTGACAAATATTACACAACATTTACCGATTAACAAGTACCATTCACCGCCATTCATCACAACTTTGTAATACTACTGACTATCGTTTTCATATTGTCATTGCATCCTGATGCATAGGTACTTGACATTTTAATATGAAATAGTGTGCGATAAAATTATTCCCAAATTTCTTGTCATACATAAAGTAATTATCATGAAAAATATGTAAGCGAAAAATATTGTTTACCAAAATTTTTGATTACAGGGTATCCGCTACCGCAACGTACGTATACCCTGCTAGTATATAAAGTAATTATCTACGTTATGAATACATAATAAGCCTAATTTAAATAAAACTAGGTTTCAGAACTAAAAGGTTAGTCACTCATGTATTAAGTTCCTATAAAGCTTAGTGAGCCATAAAAAAGCTATACTAGCTAGTCTGAGTTACCCCATGTTACATTGAATTCTCTTGTTTCTTCGATTGATATATTTCCATTTTGGTAGGTAAAACATACGTAAGTATTACAGATTTACTTATATATAAGTAACTTGCGAAATGTCATTTCTTTCCTCTTTTTGAAAAATTTATTGGCCAAAGTTAATTGTTGCCAAGTATGGACACAGGTATTTCCATCTATATGTCATATGTATAAGTAATAGCATGTGGCCTTTTTAATTGTTCATTGAAAGAGCTTCTCAATGAGCTACGATGTGTACAAATGAATTTAATGTGGATGAGATATCTACGTGAGTCACTTGAAAGAAATTTTAAAGGGAATTGAAGGAATTGAGATTTGGTTTTCCTCCAAATTTGTGGGTGAGCACACCTCAGAGATTTAATTATAACCAACAATATAGATGACTATGAACATTTTCTTGTGTTTTCCTCTTATGTTACATTGACGGGTGTGTGCATGGGGTTCATTCACAATTATGGATTTCAAAATCGTTTTAGCTGTGTTCATATGATCTGCATATCGTCTCAGATATGATTATGACTGCAAAATCACTAATTACACCATCGTTAATTCAGTTTTCAGTTATATACACGCGTTGGCATAATTCGTTTTTCATATTAGAAAACAAAATACCCTACAGAATTCATTCCATATATGCAAACTGCAAAGCATGCATGTAAGTCCACTCCGTTTTTATGACAAGTTAATTTGTGGAGCTCGGCACTACCTACATATTATTTCTGCTGATAGATCATGAGAAACATGTTCTTTGTAATATGTGATTTCGGTTTCATACAAGCAATATAAGGTATACTGAAAATAGCATAAACAGATTTCTTAACAGTATTGGTAACACATTAAAGCTATCCCTCTACCATTTATTTTTTTTTCTTCTTTGTTGAAACACAGCTATATTTTTTCTTAGATATCAGTTGAAATTGGATCCAAAGCATATTTTAGTGCAAAGATACCAAATTACTTCAATTTGTTATCAGATGAAAAGGATCTCTTAAGCTTGTGAGCAGTAGTCGGCAACTTCACATTGGTCGCTAACCCCATTGCTTCAAGAAACAATATAAACCACCAACAATGGTCAATCTGCCACCATTCCAATCCAAATCGAGCTGAGTACTCAAAAGCATGATGGTTGTTATGCCATCCTTCTCCAAAAGTAAATAATGCCACCCATCTGTATATATATGCTTAAGGTTAAATGAAACTATATATCTCACCACAAGAAAGATGTTGTTAGTGACACAAACGGAAGTCTCATTATAAGTTAAGAAAGTGTCATTAAACGGCTAAAATTAGTGTATTTATAAACCCTAATATATAACCTTTTACCCACTTCTTCTTATAAATATCGTAAAATACTTGACAGAGCGACTCTCAATGGTTTGCCGATCAATTACTTTTCTGTCACTAATTGACACTTGTCGAATTTAGCACGAAAGTTGTAACTTCCAATATTTTCGTAACAATAGAAAAAATAACCAGTTGATAGACAAAGCCTTATAAACACATAAAAATTGTTTTTGGAGAGATCACCGGTGTTCCAAGCTTGGTTTCCCCATATATGGCAGGCGGATGTTAGTATTCGATCCCTAACAACCTGGTTACTAGAAAACGGATTGCCCGATCTCGAAGACGTGGTCGACAGAAAAGAAAAGATAATGCACTAGTAAGTATCCCTAATCAATTGTTTGATTAGTATTGAAAGAATGCGCATTAAACCCTCCCCCTCACCTCCTTTTATAGAGATGAGGGGGAAGAAAACCGACTTGTACAAGGACAAGAAGTCGGTTGAATTAACATGCTGAAAATAAACGGGTTGGGCTTGGGACACAAACCGACCCAACGACCCTTTATGCTTTCCTAATCCTATTCGACTAGTAACATAGTAAACTTAACATTAAACTGCCTAGACTCTCGCTAATATGAAGACTAATACATAACAATTTCCACCTTAGGCTTTATATTAGCCAACACCAACACTCAACAACTCCAAGCAGTGTTGTAACTTGAGTCCGTGTACCACCTTCGTCAAGGCATCAGCAGCATTGTGTTTAGTACCCACCTTCGTAACTTCAACCGCCTTTGCTTCCAAGACCTCTCTGATAAAGTGATAACGCACATTGATGTGCTTAGTCCTTTCATGAAAAACATGATTCCGCGATAAGTGAATCGCGCCCTGATTATCACAATTAACTGCCACATTGTTAAGCTCCACGCCCAACTCTTCCAAGAGTCTCCTTAGCCAAATAGTTTCCTTCACAGCCTCCGTAAGGGCCATATACTCCGCCTCTGTAGTTGAAAGAGCCACCACGTGTTATAGTGTTGCCTTCCAGCTTACAACACATCCTTGTACTAAAAAAACGTAACCAATGATAGACCTACCTTTATCTGGATCCTTAGCGTAGTCTGAATCAACAAAACCTGTTACGTCTACATGGTTGCCAAGATTTGTCCCATACACCAAACCCACATTTGCAGTGCCCTGCAAATATTTCAAAATCCACTTCACTGCTTCCCAATGCTTTTTACCCGGATTCGCCAAATATCTGCTAACTACACTTACCACATACGCTATGTCGTGCACACCATCAAGTACATTAAGCTCCCAACCACATTTGCATACGGCACCTTACTCATCCTTTCAACATCACAATCCCTAACCGGGCAATCCTTCAACGACAGCTTGAAGTGCCCACCCAATGGCAACTTAACCGATTTCCCATTGTCTATTCTAAAATTATTTAAAATCTTAGAAACATACCCGATTGTGACACCCTCGAATCTTGCGAATTCCGATCCTCGATGATCTACATACCAAGAATCATTTTTGCTTCCCCGAGCTCTTTCATGTTGAACTCCTTTTTAAGCAAAGACTTGATAGACCCAATCTCAACCTTGCTTTTACAAGCAATCAACATATCATCTACATATAACAATAGATAGATATACTCACCGGTGCATAACTCTGTAATATACGCACTGTCGTAATCGCTACGCTTAAACCCATTGGTCAATATGTACTCATCGAACCTCCTATACCATTTCCTAGGTGACTGCTTCAAACCATAAAGGGATTTCTTTAACAAACATACCTTGTTACCTTGTTCATATCCCGGTGGTTGCCTCATGTAGATCACTTCTTCAAGATTTCCATGGACAACGGAGGAAGAGGTCCAGAGCCATGGACAACGGAGGAAGAGGTGGTGCTTTGTAAAGCTAGGGTCTATGTGTCGGAAAACGCGGCGAGAGGAAACGCCCAGAACCGCTTCAAGTTTTGGGAGTTAGTGATCGACTACTTTAAGCAAGAAACCGCAAAGACCGAAGCTATGACTCCATCACTACCAAATGGACGAAAGGGATTCGTGAATGGGTTGGAAATTATTGTGCTATCATGGAGAATATCAAGAATACCCATGGAAGCGATGAGAATGATATCGACGACACCTCAAAAGCTCTTAAAGAATACCGTATGACGTACGGTCATGATTTCACTTTGGAGGAGTGCTACGAGGTTTTAAAGGGTCATGTTGCTTGGAAGGAGGTTGAGTTGCCGGCTTTATCAACAAATAGTCGGAAGAAAACAAAGGGTTCTACCACTACCTCTGGTTCAACCCAAGCTCGTGATCCTTTCGATGTCTATGACGTTGATGATTCTGCTGAGGAAGCGACTAGAGAATCACGACCGGCTGGTCGTGACAAAGGAAGGAAGAAAGCATCCTCCTCCTCTCGTGATGGTGATGTTCCATCAGACTCATTTATGCAATCGTTGGCCAAAAATTTCTTAAGGACCAAGAAGCTGTCAAAAGAGGATAAAGGTAAGAATAAGCGTGGTTTAGAAGATACTTGGTTACGGTTGAGGGAAAAAGAGCTCGAGATAAAACAGACAAAACTTGAGCTCATGAGGACATCAAAACGGGAGTCCGACATCATCTTCTACAACACCCCAATCGACCCAAATTTGACCGTCCGCCAACTAGAAGAGTTGGAGAAAGTTAAGGCAGCAATCAAAGCACGTTACAATTTAGATTATTAGTTTAAGTATTCTAGTGTTTATTTGAATTTCGTATTGTAATGTTTTTTTTTTTTTTTTAATTCGTAGTGTAATGTTTTTTTTAATTTCGTAATGTAATGTTTTTTTAATTTGAATGAAATTTAAATTTAATGTTAAAAATGTTTGAATTAAAAAAATAAAAAAAAAAAAAAAAAAAAAAAAAATCCTTGGGTCGTCGACTGGGCATTTGAGTTGTCCAGTTCACTGGAGAGAGAAAGCGACGTGGCGCAGGTTGTCCTGTGTCGCGACTGGGACGCTTTTATGAGTTACGAAGTATCATCAAACGGTGAAAGTGTTAAAAGTAAAATAAGTGTATAATAAAACCCTAATGTATATTCTTTTAACCACTCTTCTTGGAATGTCATTAAAAACTCGACAGAGCGACCCGTTTTGGCCTGTCGATCAATTACTTTTGTGTCACTAATTAACACTTTGTAGTCGAATTTAGCGCAAAAGTTGTAACTTCCAAGATTTTTGTAACAATAGAAAAAATAACCAGTTGATAGACAAAGCTTTATAAACACATACAAATTGTTCTTAGAGAGATCGCCGGTGTTCCAAGCTTGCTTTCCCCATATATGGCATGCTGAATTCACTAGAAACGTCAAGTGGTAACTCAATGCGATTCTCACACCCTGCAAAGCATAGACATCTTCATCAAATCATGAACATGATCATATATCCTATATCATATTTGATGTATTCTGTATCTCTTTGTAATTTACCATAAAATAGAGTTAGAACTTTATTTTTGAACAAATTTTAATTTTGTGATTAAAGTATTCGTTCAGACATTGTTAAATCTCTCAATTGTTATTAAAGATTTGAGTGTCAAACTAATTAAGACTTCATTTCTAGACTATTTAAATGTTTAGGTTTCCTTTTTTTTTTTTTTTTTTTTAATAATCTGACAAAATAGTTTGTATCATATCTATAATGTTATGTAAAAACCAACCACAGTAATGTACATTCATATATATTAACTTTACAACTTCTATCACAGGAAAGCCTTACCACAACCCAAACAAGGTAGGGAAAACCACCCAAAGCTTGTACAATGGCTGCAAATGCAAGTATATGCCATAAGTAGGTTTTTCGGATGAATCTATAAAATGGTTGACTCTTTAGATCTTCAACATTCTTGCGTTCTTTAAACTGCAAATTATTCCCATGTAAAATGTTTACGTTAAAAATAGATCAATCAAAGTATATTTTGGAACTTGATTTGAATCATAAAGTAAACTACCTTCTCGACACTGTAGCCACTGTCAAACAACCAACCAATATGACTAAACCAAAACCCATAGGTAGGAGAGTGTGGATCTTTGTCCGATTCAACGAATTGATGATGTGACCGATGTATGCTCACCCAAAATATGGGGTCTCTCTGTTATTAAAACATAAAACATCATATACTAAGGTTTTGTAGTCATAAATACAGAATTCATTTTGATAATGACGTTAGAAATGTTTGACAGTTTTTAGTTTCGTTATTGAAAGAATAATCACTTTTGCCTACATTAGTATGGTTTTAAGCCATGCATCTGTATAGTCAGTATAGAGTATAGAAGGGTAAGAAAAACCTGGGCAGCTTGAACTCCAAAATATGCAAATGTATATTCGAGCCATTTAGGCAACTTAAGACTATGGTGTGCTAGATTTCGATGATAAGAGAGAGTTAAACCAAGCATCCCACACAAAGCATACCACACAAATGCTGCCCAAAAGGCACCCCAAGTAAATGTAAATGGTGCAAAAAGCGTGAGGATATGAACAAATATGACCCAAATAGCCGTTATAACGTCCACAATATTCCATTTACGACCACGAAATAAGCTCCTCTTCCTAGTCACAACCACATCGGACAAGAATATCTTTTTATATCTGGACTCCTTTGCATCCTCGGAAGCAAAGGTTTCCAAATTTCTCATTTTTTTGGTAGTGGGAAGTATGTACCAAATGTGTTACATATATACGCAAATATCATTTAATACATTTCAAAGGAGTCGTTGAAACACATGTAATGTTTGTAGGAGGTGGGTGAATTACCATTTACATGAAACAAATTATAAATTAATGGGATTTTTTATTTTATCTTTTATATATTTTTTATACCCTCAAATTAAATAGAAAACGACTTACCAGAGAACAACCCTTTTGAACATGAGAGACAATCCTTTTATACATTAAAATTTACTTAGATAAAATTCTTTGGATTTTGTCCTCTGCTAATTGACAATATATACGAAGACGTCAATGTGCATTCATTATTCAATGAGTACCAAAGAGGTGAAAGAAGTACGAAAGTTGTTACTTTCGACCACCAATAATTTTCTTTTCTTTCAGTTTATGTCAACTTTTTGCAATGGCAGGATGACCCCATATATTAATATGAGGAATTGAGAACCAATGGCCTTGTACCACATTAGTGGGAGGTTTGAAACCTAAAGTTTGTCCACATTTTGGGTGTTTGTTTTAGCTTATTTTTGATTTATTTTTTAATTGAATACCTCACAAGAACAAAAAAACTATCAAAAAAAAAAGATTTGTGTCAGTTAAAATACTCCCATCTCTCTGGCGAAAAAGGTAACTAACCCTTTTTCTTTTTCCGAACGATTATAGTCATTAAAGAAATACTGGCAAGGAGATAGAATAAAAAAATACATTTATATTATACAACAATTTATGGGATCACTAATTCAATCTAACCATTTAGGTTTAAGAGATCTATGATGATGAGTTAACCAAGAATGTGATAACACCTTAATTTCTTCACCTAGCATGTCTTTCCTCGGAGGCTTCAAGTCAAAACAAACACGATTTCTGAAACTTCATATTACCCATGCCGTTGTTCGGATCACAAAGTCGAAACATGGCTTGATATTGCTATAAATGTGTGCCGTTTAAGCCCATAGTAGAATATCAGGGAGGTTCTTCGGGTACTCTCTCAAACCCCACCAATTCGGGATCATGGTCCATAAATGAGCTGCAATAGGACATTCAATAAAAAGATGGTGGGTTGTTTCTAAGGCGCCATCACAGATTGGACATCTTGTTGAGTGGAAATCCATCCCACGAATGTCTAGATTGCAATGAGGTGGAAGGCGGCCCAAAAAGGCCTTCAAAAGTGTATAATTGGATAATTTTATTCCACAATTAGTTGGTTTTCCATAGGAGAAAAGAGCCTTCAAGAATTTTTCTCATTGAGGAGACAAAAAGGAGTTTTGAGGTGTTTATGGTACAAACCAATGAATCAGTTCTGAATCACATAGCTGAGCTAAGAGCGCATCAAGCTGGACAGATTCTGGGCCATTCCTAATAGGCCTACGCCAATTAAAAGAGTATGTTTGCAGCCCATTAGTCATTCCACATATATCTCTAACAAAATAGCCCCGGTTTTCTTCGAGCGCGTATAACCTTGGAAACAAGCTTCTGAAAATACTATTGATAAGCCGAGCATCATTTCGGAAACTGATTTGAGCGCCATCTCCTACTTCTCTAACAAATATATCATCTATACTTGTATTACCAGTAGCCAAATGTTTGTCTAAACCAATGATATTTTCCAAGGACTCCATGAAGCCGAAGATGTGGTAAAGGGACTGAACCCGCCAAGATCACCATGGATTGATACAATGACGTGTTTCCAAAGGGAATTATGTTCCGTGTGGAACCGCTGACACCACTTAACCAACATTGCCAATTTGGACGAGTAAAGGTTACCTATTCCAAGACCTCCGCATCTAGTAGGTGAACAAGCTTTAAACCAAGCAATCCAAGGAATTTTGTAAGAATCAATTGACCCACCTCAAAAGAAGTTCCTCCGTAATCTTTTCAAGATGACTGATCACTTTCTAAGGTGATAAAAATAAGGAGAATAAGTATGTACCTAGTGCCCCAAGAACCATTTTTAAAAGAGTGAGAGATTTTTTTCCTTTCATATTGTGAGTCATTTTTTTAAATTAACAATGATAGGCTTCCAATTGCTAACTCTATTCATGTTGAACCGACTGGAAGGTCAAGATAAAAGCATGACAATATAGAGGGTTCACAATTTAAGACCGAAGCAAGGTAGTGGGTTTCATTGTTGTTGACACCTACACCAAAGAGATTACTTTTTGAAAAGTTAACTTTCAACCCCGAAGCCAAGTTAAAGCATCTCAAAATAAGACATAGGTTTCTTAAATTTTCAAGAGACCATTTGCCTAGGATGAGAGCGTCATCCGCAAATTGGAGATGAGAAATATCAACTTGCCTACTTTGATGCCTTCAAATAAGCTTTTGGACTTAGCTTCTTGAAATATGACATGGAGGGCTTCAACCGCAATGATGAAAAGAAAGGGTGATAATGGGTCACCTTGACGTAAACCACGTTGAATCTTGAAATCCCTAGTTAGCGAGCCATTGACTAGAACGGATCCGAACGCCGAAGATAGACAACTAAGTATCCACATCCTCCATTTCGGAGAGAAGCCCATTTGTTCCATTGTGTAGTCTAAGAAATTCCAATCAAGAGTGTCAAAAGCTTTTTCAAAGTCAACTTTAAGGATGAAGTCTTTCATTTTTCAAAGAAGCCCAAAAGATCACTTCGTTAACCATAAAGGGGCCATCAATTGTTTGTCTTCCTTTTATGTAAGTCGTTTGAACTTTGCTTACAATAGAGTGAACCAAATGTTGAAGACGATAGGCAAGTACTTTAGTGATGAATTTGCATTGACACCCTATAAGACTAATGGGTCTATAATCAATTGATGTGAAGAGGATCTTGCTTTTTGGGGACTAAAGATATAAAAGATGTTACAACCTTTTGGAATAAACCCATCAATTTCAAACTTCTTGATGATGTCAATGAAATCATTAACATGGGGTGTCCCAATGTTGTTTGATAAACTTGAAAGTGAAACCATCGGGTCTCGGGCTTTATCACCACTACAATATCAAACCGCTTCTTTAATCTCTAAGTTTGAAAATGGAGTATCAAGAAGAGATATGTCATTAATGGAGAGCGTTTTGAACGAGTTACTAGTAAATCGAGGAAGGTTTAGTTTGGTATTTTCAAATTTGGATTTTTAGAAGTTAAAAATATGTGACATAACCAAGGGGGATCCGACACCCATGTTCCATTTTAGGAGATACCGTTAATTCTTGATCTTGAGAATTTATTATGTACCTATGAAAGAATTTGGATTTGTCATCTCCATCAATCGCCCATTTGATTTTAGCCTTTTGAATGTTATCAAGTCTTTGAGAATGCTCCAAATGATCAAGTTGCTTTAGGAGAGTGATGCGGTTGTTGATATCCTTGGAAGTAAGACTTCCTAATTCGGATTTTCTTTCAAGAGTATCCACCTTATCTTTCGTGTCATGTGTCAACTTACTGATATCGGAGACCCTATTAGTGTTCAATGTTCGAATGAGTTTTTCAAATGTTGGAGTTTGAGTTTAAGAAGGATTGTTGGGTTTATGGGTTGGTGTTTGTCCTAAAATTTATAGGTGATAGTTGCGGACCAAACTTGAGCTACAATAACAAGAAACTCACTCTTTTGTAACCATAAATTAAAAAATTTGAATGGGATTGGCCCGTAATATCCAAAATGAGTATTTAACACAAGGGGAAAATGATCCAAAATGTCACGAGGAAGAACACTAAGTTGTGCATTTGGCCATTTGGAGGTGAAGTGATTAGAGACAAATACGCAAATCAATTTTACTTAGTTTAGTGGTATATTTATTTATAATGAGTAAACTTTCTACCACCCATTGGAAGATCTACTAGTTCAACATCGTTCAAGATATTAGCACTTTTTTTTGAAAAACGGGTAGCTAGTCTTTCGAATTCAATCCGAAATACATTAAAGTCACCAAGAACGATAGCTAAGCTATGTAAATTGTGGACGAGAACAATGAATCTATTCCAAAGAGAACATTTACTTGACAAATCTTGTGGATCATAAACAACAATCATGAGACAAAGAACTCCAAGATTTATCCACTTGCCATAAATAGAAATGAAGCCATTCTCACCATCAATGGCATCATGTTTTAAAAACACTGAATCATTCCAAATAGCTAAAATACCACCCAAATTACCAGTAGAATCTTTTATAGCAAAGCTACAATTTCGCTACCCCACGATGAATGATCAAGCGTGTTGTCTACTTTATTAGATTTTGTTTCTTGAATTCCAATGAAGTGTATATTATTTTCATGACAAATTTGCCTCACCAATTTCTTTTTCAGGGTGGTGCCAACCCCATTGAATTTTATGGAAGCGATATTCATTGGGTAACAAGAGTGTCACAAATAATAGCATTAACATCGTCAACATTATTTTTCAAGTCATATCCAAATAAAGAGCCTACTTCAATGGTTTTTAACACTTCATTATTATGGAAGAAATCAAAATCGATTATACTTCTTCCCTTAATTCTACAATCGCATCAATTCTAAAGTCGCTACTCGAATCGTAAACGATTTAGTTAGTTGTGTTCTAGAGTTTTGTAATAGTATTTTAGGGTTAGGGTTTTATCCATGATAGAAATTATTTTCTTTGTGGTCTTTAATAGCTATATCATACGCTTATTGTTGGTTTTACATTGTTCTTAACCCTAAGTCTTGTTATGGTTTAGCTAGTCGTTCTCACCTTTTATGATTTATCACTAAGGTTTTATTATTCTTGCGTATTGGCGATCAGTTTTGGGTTGTTGGTGGTGTATTGGAACATTGAAAAAATTGGGTTAAGGTATTGTGATTATGTTTGCATGGTGTAATGAAGAGTGGTTTTCTGGGTTCAGGAAGGAGGGGAGGTAACAATAAGAAGAAAGGTGCTAGTGGGGTCAACTCGAACCCTAATATCATAAATCCTTTGAGTGATAATATTGTGACTAATGTTGGTAAATTAGCTACGACTAATGGAGTTCAGCCTTTGTAGAGTAGTACTCAGAATAATACGACCATAGCTTTTCCTACCGAAAACCATGGTTGGACGATCTGTTGTGACTCCTATCAATGTATCAGACAATGAAGGTGAATTTAAATTGAACACAGATATAGGGTCTCTATCTTATGCCAATGTATTGAAAAACAAATGGAACTAGTCTGACGATGGGAATGAAAACTAGTGCTATTGGGTGATGATGAAAGCCATTGAACATAGGAGGTGATAAGTTGAGTAGAACGGATCCGAACGCCGAAGATAGACAACTAAGTATCCACATCCTCCATTTCGGAGAGAAGCCCATTTGTTCCATTGTGTAGTCTAAGAAATTCCAATCAAGAGTGTCAAAAGCTTTTTCAAAGTCAACTTTAAGGATGAAGTCTTTCATTTTTCAAAGAAGCCCAAAAGATCACTTCGTTAACCATAAAGGGGCCATCAATTGTTTGTCTTCCTTTTATGTAAGTCGTTTGAACTTTTCTTACAATAGAGTGAACCAAATGTTGAAGACGATAGGCAAGTACTTTAGTGATGAATTTGCATTGACACCCTATAAGACTAATGGGTCTATAATCAATTGATGTGAAGAGGATCTTGCTTTTTGGGGACTAAAGATATAAAAGATGTTACAACCTTTTGGAATAAACCCATCAATTTCAAACTTCTTGACGATGTCAATGAAATCATTAACATGGGGTGTCCCAATGTTGTTTGATAAACTTGAAAGTGAAACCATCGGGTCTCGGGCTTTATCACCACTACAATATCAAACCGCTTCTTTAATCTCTAAGTTTGAAAATGGAGTATCAAGAAGAGATATGTCATTAATGGAGAGCTTTTGAACGAAGTTACTAGTAAATCGAGGAAGGTTTAGTTTGGTATTTTCAAATTTGGATTTTTAGAAGTTAAAAATATGTGACATAACCAAGGGGGATCCGACACCCATGTTCCATTTTAGGAGATACCGTTAATTCTTGATCTTGAGAATTTATTATGTACCTATGAAAGAATTTGGATTTGTCATCTCCATCAATCGCCCATTTGATTTTAGCCTTTTGAATGTTATCAAGTCTTTGAGAATGCTCCAAATGATCAAGTTGCTTTAGGAGAGTGATGCGGTTCTTGATATCCTTGGAAGTAAGACTTCCTAATTCGGATTTTCTTTCAAGAGTATCCACCTTATCTTTCAGGTCATGTGTCAACTTACTGATATCGGAGACCCTATTAGTGTTCAATGTTCGAATGAGTTTTTCAAATGTTGGAGTTTGAGTTTAAGAAGGATTGTTGGGTTTATGGGTTGGTGTTTGTCCTAAAATTTATAGGTGATAGTTGCGGACCAAACTTGAGCTACAATAACAAGAAACTCACTCTTTTGTAACCATAAATTAAAAAATTTGAATGGGATTGGCTCGTAATATCCAAAATGAGTATTTAACACAAGGGGAAAATGATCAAAAATGTCACGAGGAAGAACACTAAGTTGTGCATTTGGCCATTTGGAGGTTAAGTGATTAGAGACAAATACGCGGTCAATTTTACTTAGTTTAGTGGTATATTTATTTATACGAGTAAACTTTCTACCACCCATTGGAAGATCTACTAGTTCAACATCGTTCAAGATATTAGCACTTTTTTTTTTTGAAAAAACGTGGTAGCTAGTCTTTCGAATTCAATCCGAAATACATTAAAGTCACCAAGAACGATAGCTAAGCTATGTAAATTGTGGACGAGAACAATGAATCTATTCCAAAGAGAACATTTACTTGACAAATCTTGTGGATCATAAACAACAATCATGAGACAAGGAACTCCAAGATTTATCCACTTGCCATAAATAGAAATGAAGCCATTCTCACCATCAATGGCATCATGTTTTAAAAACACTGAATCATTCCAAATAGCTAAAATACCACCCAAATTACCAGTAGAATCTTTTATAGCAAAGCTACAATTTCAGTTACCCCACGATGAATGATCAAGCGTGTTGTCTACTTTATTAGATTTTGTTTCTTGAATTCCAATGAAGTGTATATTATTTTCATGACAAATTTGCCTCACCAATTTCTTTTTCAGGGTGGTGCCAACCCCATTGAATTTTATGGAAGCGATATTCATTGGGTAACAAGAGTGTCACAAATAATAGCATTAACATCGTCAACATTATTTTTCAAGTCATATCCAAATAAAGAGCCTACTTCAATGGTTTTTAACACTTCATTATTATGGAAGAAATCAAAATCGATTATACTTCTTCCCTTAATTCTACAATCGCTCAATTCTAAAGTCGCTATCGAATCGTAAACGATTTAGTTAGTTGTGTTCTAGAGTTTTGTAATAGTATTTTAGGGTTAGGGTTTTATCCATGATAGAAATTATTTTCTTTGTGGTCTTTAATAGCTATATCATACGCTTATTGTTGGTTTTACATTGTTCTTAACCCTAAGTCTTGTTATGGTTTAGCTAGTCGTTCTCACTTTTATGATTTATCGCTAAGGTTTTATTATTATTGCGTATTGGCGATCAGTTTTGGGTTGTTGGTGGTGTATTGGAACATTGAAAAAATTGGGTTAAGGTATTGTGATTATGTTTGCATGGTGTAATGAAGAGTGGTTTTCTGGGTTCAGGAAGGAGGGGAGGTAACAATAAGAAGAAAGGTGCTAGTGGGGTCAACTCGAACCCTAATATCATAAATCCTTTGAGTGATAATATTGTGACTAATGTTGGTAAATTAGCTACGACTAATGGGGTTCAACCTTTGTAGAGTAGTACTCAGAATAATACGACCATAGCTTTTCCGCCCCTGAAAACCATGGTTGGACGATCTGTTGTGACTCCTATCAATGTATCAGACAATGAAGGTGAATTTAAATTGAACACAGATATAGGGTCTCTATCTTATGCCAATGTATTGAAAAACAAATGGAACTAGTCTGACGATGGGAATGAAAACTAGTGCTATTGGGTGATGATGAAAGCCATTGAACATAGGAGGTGATAAGTTGAGTAGAACGGATCCGAAAGCCGAAGATAGACAACTAAGTATCCACATCCTCCATTTCGGAGAGAAGCCCATTTGTTCCATTGTGTAGTCTAAGAAATTCCAATCAAGAGTGTCAAAAGCTTTTTCAAAGTCAACTTTAAGGATGAAGTCTTTCATTTTTCAAAGAAGCCCAAAAGATCACTTCGTTAACCATAAAGGGGCCATCAATTGTTTGTCTTCCTTTTATGTAAGTCGTTTGAACTTTGCTTACAATAGAGTGAACCAAATGTTGAAGACGATAGGCAAGTACTTTAGTGATGAATTTGCATTGACACCCTATAAGACTAATGGGTCTATAATCAATTGATGTGAAGAGGATCTTGCTTTTTGGGGACTAAAGATATAAAAGATGTTACAACCTTTTGGAATAAACCCATCAATTTCAAACTTCTTGACGATGTCAATGAAATCATTAACATGGGGTGTCCCAATGTTGTTTGATAAACTTGAAAGTGAAACCATCGGGTCTCGGGCTTTATCACCACTACAATATCAAACCGCTTCTTTAATCTCTAAGTTTGAAAATGGAGTATCAAGAAGAGATATGTCATTAATGGAGAGCGTTTTGAACGAGTTACTAGTAAATCGAGGAAGGTTTAGTTTGGTATTTTCAAATTTGGATTTTTAGAAGTTAAAAATATGTGACATAACCAAGGGGGATCCGACACCCATGTTCCATTTTAGGAGATACCGTTAATTCTTGATCTTGAGAATTTATTATGTACCTATGAAAGAATTTGGATTTGTCATCTCCATCAATCGCCCATTTGATTTTAGCCTTTTGAATGTTATCAAGTCTTTGAGAATGCTCCAAATGATCAAGTTGCTTTAGGAGAGTGATGCGGTTCTTGATATCCTTGGAAGTAAGACTTCCTAATTCGGATTTTCTTTCACGAGTATCCACCTTATCTTCGTGTCATGTGTCAACTTATCGATATCGGAGACCCTATTAGTGTTCAATGTTCGAATGAGTTTTTCAAATGTTGGAGTTTGAGTTTAAGAAGGATTGTTGGGTTTATGGGTTGGTGGTTGTCCTACAGTTTATAGGTGATAGTTGCGGACCAAACTTGAGCTACAATAACAAGAAACTCACTCTTTTGTAACCATAAATTAAAAAATTTGAATGGGATTGGCCCGTAATATCCAAAATGAGTATTTAACACAAGGGGAAAATGATCCAAAATGTCACGAGGAAGAACAATAAGTTGTGCATTTGGCCATTTGGAGGTGAAGTGATTAGAGACAAATACGCGGTCAATTTTACTTAGTTTAGTGGCTTATTTATTTATACGAGTAAACTTTCTACCACCCATTGGAAGATCTACTAGTTCAACATCGTTCAAGATATTAGCACTTTTTTTTTGAAAAAACGTGGTAGCTAGTCTTTCGAATTCAATCCGAAATACATTAAAGTCACCAAGAACGATAGCTAAGCTATGTAAATTGTGGACGAGAACAATGAATCTATTCCAAAGAGAACATTTACTTGACAAATCTTGTGGATCATAAACAACAATCATGAGACAAAGAACTCCAAGATTTATCCACTTGCCATAAATAGAAATGAAGCCATTCTCACCATCAATGGCATCATGTTTTAAAAACACTGAATCATTCCAAATAGCTAAAATACCACCCAAATTACCAAGAGAATCTTTTATAGCAAAGCTACAATTTCGCTTACCCACGATGAATGAACAAGCGTGTTGTCTACTTTATTAGATTTTGTTTCTTGAATTCCAATGAAGTGTATATTATTTTCATGAAAAATTCGCCTCACCAATTTCTTTTTCAGGGTGGTGCCAACCCCATTGAATTTTATGGAAGCGATATTCATTGGGTAACAAGAGTGTCACCAATAATAGCATTAACATCGTCAACATTATTTTTCAAGTCATATCCAAATAAAGAGCCTACTTCAATCGTTTTTAACACTTCATTATTATGGAAGAAATCAAAATCGATTATACTTCTTCCCTTATTCTACAATCAAGCATCAATTCTAAAGTCTACTCAATTGTAAACGATTTAGTTAGTTGTGTTCTAGGGTTTTGTAATAGTATTTTAGGGTTAGGGTTTTATCCATGATAGAAATTATTTTCTTTGTGGTCTTTAAATGCTATATCATACGTTTATTGTTGGTTTTTACACTGTTCTTAACCCTAAGTCTTGTTATGGTTTAGCTAGACGTTCTCAGCCTTTATGATTTATCAGTTAAGGTTTTATTATTCTTGCGTATTGGCGATCAGTTTTGGGTTGTTGGTGGTGTATTGGAACATTGAAAAAATTGGGTTAAGGTATTGTGATTATGTTTGCATGGTGTAATTAAGAGTGGTTTTCTGGGTTCATGAAGGAGGGGAGGTAACAATAAGAAGAAAGGTGCTAGTGGGGTCAACTCGAACCCTAATATCATAAATCCTTTGAGTGATAATATTGTGACTAATGTTGGTAAATTAGCTACGACTAATGGGGTTCAGCCTTTGTAGAGTAGTACTCAGAATAATACGACCATAGCTTTTCCGCCCTTGAAAACCATGGTTGGACGATCTGTTGTGACTCCTATCAATGTATCAGACAATGAAGGTGAATTCAAATTGAACACAGATATAGGGTCTCTATCTTATGCCAATGTATTGAAAACAAATGGAACTAGTCTGACGATGGGAATGAAAACTAGTGCTATTGGGTGATGATGAGAAGCCATTGAACATAGGAGGTGATAAGTTGAGTAACACTAGAACTAGTCTTAATGGTGAACCAAGTAAGAAAATTTCAAACTTTCGTACCTTAATAGCCGTAACTGGTAATGGGGTGGATGTTGTCATTCCTATAAGATTAGTCCTAGAGGTTAATGAACGTTTCAAGAATACTGTCTACGGGGTTTTTTAGGCAAGAGAGTTGCGTATTCGGTTATTGAAAACTATGTTAAGAACGTGTGGAGTATTTTTGGGTTTGTTCGTACTATGATGAATGTGAAAGGCATTTGTTCTTTAAATTCAGCTCAAATACGGGTATGGAAGCAATGCTTAAAGGTAGACCATGGTTGATTCATAATGTGCCCATTGATTATTTGTAAATGGACTACTATGGCGAATGTTTCTAAGGAGGACTTAAAGAGTGTTCCGGTTTGGGTTAAATCCATGATGTACCAATCGCGACATGCCTCTATGTGCATGGAATCATAGGTTCGGTCCAGTTTCGCAAAAGCGATGATTGATCTTCATGCCGATGTTGAGTTAAAAGACATTCTCGTTGTAGCGGTGCCTAAAATTGAAGGTGATGGATATATCTCGCATTCTATTCGCGTGAAGTACGAGTGGATACCAACTAGATTTCCAACGTGCAAGGTTTTTGGACAATCTTTGGACCAATGTCTGAAGAGCCCTAAATTGGTTCCTACAACGTCCATGAATCGGGTTGAGGTTCAAGCTGATGGTTTGCATAGAATTAAGAAGATAAACCGAAGCAATATTAGAAATGGTGGCAAGAAACAAGCTGGAGGAAATCATGGTTTTATAACCAAATCTAAATTTGTTTACATGCATGTCTCAAAAATGTCATCCCCAAGTAAGCATATGAAAGCAAGTAAATTGAATACTATTGATAATGGGGTAGTTAAAACTCATAATCCATTTTCAATTCTTGGAATGGAGGATCAGGATATGAAGGGAAACAATTTTGCTAAGATTCAAGGGACTAATTATTCAGCTAATGTGGGTGCAACGAATCAAGCCTCTACATCTACATCTAACGTGGCAGTTTATGAGTAATCTACATCTAAGGGTACAAACACAAATCTTAATGCTGATACTATTACTGATATTGGTAAATCTGATGATCATGTTGATGAGGATAGTGGAAGTGATGTGGAACATGTTTATGACTAAACAACGAGTTTCATGGATCCTAAGAGCGAAAGAGACGTTGGAAGTAAGAGTTTATATAAGCATTGGAAAGAGGATAACGAGTATGATCCATATGATGATGATGTGTACGATGATTTAACGGAAGATCAACGTACTCTTGATATAAGTTTTTGTGGTCATAATAGACGTTAGATTATATATGCTTGTGTTTTGAGTCAAATGTAGTCTAGTGGTTAGTTTGTTTTTCTTGTAATAGGATCTAGCAGTGTCTTTGTTATGTAAGTCTTACCGCTTATAACAGATTGAGATGTGAGACTCACTCACATCCCATGTATTTAATTTTTTTTAGTAATATATTCACCAAATGTAAACACTTTAATACCCAAAAATGAGTACCAAAGAGGTATTGTTGGATTATAACTTTTTGAGTGCGATATCAAGACAACTTGTACTAAACAAAGAAACATGAATAGTGCGTCTTCAACAATCTTCATTTCCTTACCTAGTAGAAACTTATATACCACTCTAGTATATATATTCTTTGAGTTTTGTCAACATTTTGATGAATATTATATTTACAAGTTATATTACACAACATTTACCGATTAACAAGTACCATTCACCGCCATTCATCACAACTTTGTAATACTACTGACTATCGTTTTCATATTGTCATTGCATCCTGATGCATAGGTACTTGACATTTTAATATGAAATAGTGTGCGATAAAATCATTCCCAAAATTCTCGTCATACTTAAAGTAATTATCATGAAAAATATGTAATCGAAAAATATTGTTTGCCAAAAATTTTGATCACAGGGTATCCACTATCGCAACGTACGGATACCCTGCTAGTATATAAAGTAATTATCTACGTTATGAATACATAATGAGCCTAATTTAAATAAAACTAGCTGGTTTCAGAACTAAAAGGTTAGTCACTCATGTATTAAGTTCCTATAAAGCTTAGTGAGCCATAAAAAAGCTATACTAGCTAGTCTGAGTTACCCCATGTTACATTGAATTCTCTTGTTTCTTCGATTGATATATTTCCATTTTGGTAGGTAAAACATACGTAAGTATTACAGATTTACTTATATATAAGTAACTTGCGAAATGTCATTTCTTTCCTCTTTTTGAAAAATTTATTGGCCAAAGTTAATTGTTGCCAAGTATGGACACAGGTATTTCCATCTATATGTCATATGTATAAGTAATAGCATGTGGCCTTTTTAATTGTTCATTGAAAGAGCTTCTCAATGAGCTACGATGTGTACAAATGAATTTAATGTGGATGAGATATCTACGTGAGTCACTTGAAAGAAATTTTAAAGGGAATTGAAGGAATTGAGATTTGGTTTTCCTCCAAATTTGTGGGTGAGCACACCTCAGAGATTTAATTATAACCAACAATATAGATGACTATGAACATTTTCTTGTGTTTTCCTCTTATGTTACATTGACGGGTGTGTGCATGGGGTTCATTCACAATTATGGATTTCAAAATCGTTTTAGCTGTGTTCATATGATCTGCATATCGTCTCAGATATGATTATGACTGCAAAATCACTAATTACACCATCGTTAATTCAGTTTTCAGTTATATACACGCGTTGGCATAATTCGTTTTTCATATTAGAAAACAAAATACCCTACAGAATTCATTCCATATATGCAAACTGCAAAGCATGCATGTAAGTCCACTCCGTTTTTATGACAAGTTAATTTGTGGAGCTCGGCACTACCTACATATTATTTCTGCTGATAGATCATGAGAAACATGTTCTTTGTAATATGTGATTTCGGTTTCATACAAGCAATATAAAGTATACTGAAAATAGCAGAAACAGATTTCTTAACAGTATTGGTAACACATTAAAGCTATCCCTCTACCATTTATTTTTTTTTCTTCTTTGTTGAAACACAGCTATATTTTTTCTTAGATATCAGTTGAAATTGGATCCAAAGCATATTTTAGTGCAAAGATACCAAATTACTTCAATTTGTTATCAGATGAAAAGGATCTCTTAAGCTTGTGAGCAGTAGTCGGCAACTTCACATTGGTCGCTAACCCCATTGCTTCAAGAAACAATATAAACCACCAACAAAGGTCAATCTGCCACCATTCCAATCCAAATCGAGCTGAGTACTCAAAAGCATGATGGTTGTTATGCCATCCTTCTCCAAAAGTAAATAATGCCACCCATCTGTATATATATGCTTAAGGTTAAATGAAACTATATATCTCACCACAAGAAAGATGTTGTTAGTGACACAAACGGAAGTCTCATTATAAGTTAAGAAAGTGTCATTAAACGGCTAAAATTAGTGTATTTATAAACCCTAATATATAACCTTTTACCCACTTCTTCTTATAAATATCGTAAAATACTTGACAGAGTGACTCTTGATGGTTTGTCGATCAATTACTTTTCTGTCACTAACTGACACTTTATAGTTGAATTTACCATGAACGTTATAACTTCCAATATTTTCGTAACAAAAGAAAAAATAACCAGTTGATAGACGGAGCCTTATAAACACATACAAATTGTTTTTGGAAAGATCGCCGGTGTTCCAAGCTTGTTTTCCCCATATATGGCAGGCGGATGTTAGTATTCGATCCCTAACAACCTGGTTACTAGAAAACGGATTGCCCGATCTCAAGACGTGGTCGCACGTAAAAGAAAAGATAATGCACTAGTAAGTATCCCTAATCAATTGTTTGATTAGTATTGAAAGAATGCGCATTAAACCCTCCCCCTCACCTCCTTTTATAGAGATGAGGGGGAAGAAAACCGACTTGTACAAGGACAAGAAGTCGGTTGAATTAACATGCTGAAAATAAACGGGTTGGGCTTGGGACACAAACCGACCCAACGACCCTTTATGCTTTCCTAATCCTATTCGACTAGTAACATAGTAAACTTAACATTAAACTGCCTAGACTCTCGCTAATATGAAGACTAATACATAACAATTTCCACCTTAGGCTTTATATTAGCCAACACCAACACTCAACAACTCCAAGCAGTGTTGTAACTTGAGTCCAGGTACCACCTTCGTCAAGGCATCAGCAGCATTGTGTTTAGTACCCACCTTCAGAACTTCAACCGTCTTTGCTTCCAAGACCTCTCTGATAAAGTGATAACGCACATTGATGTGCTTAGTCCTTTCATGAAAAACATGATTCCGCGATAAGTGAATCGCGCCCTGATTATCACAATTAACTGCCACATTGTTAAGCTCCACGCCCAACTCTTCCAAGAGTCTCCTTAGCCAAATAGTTTCCTTCACAGCCTCCGTAAGGGCCATATACTCCGCCTCTGTAGTTGAAAGAGCCACCACGTGTTATAGTGTTGCCTTCCAGCTTACAACACATCCTTGTACTAAAAAAACGTAACCAATGATAGACCTACCTTTATCTGGATCCTTAGCGTAGTCTGAATCAACAAAACCTGTTACGTCTACATGGTTGCCAAGATTTGTCCCATACACCAAACCCACATTTGCAGTGCCCTGCAAATATTTCAAAATCCACTTCACTGCTTCCCAATGCTTTTTCCCGGATTCGCCAAATATCTGCTAACTACACTTACCACATACGCTATGTCGTGCACACCATCAAGTACATTAAGCTCCCAACCACATTTGCATACGGCACCTTACTCATCCTTTCAACATCACAATCCCTAACCGGGCAATCCTTCAACGACAGCTTGAAGTGCCCACCCAATGGCAACTTAACCGATTTCCCATTGTCTATTCTAAAATTATTTAAAATCTTAGAAACATACCCGGATTGTGACACCCTCAGAATCTTGCGACTCCGATCCCTGATGATCTACATACCAAGAATCATTTTTGCTTCCCCGAGCTCTTTCATGTTGAACTCCTTTTTAAGCAAAGACTTGATAGACCCAATCTCAACCTTGCTTTTACAAGCAATCAACATATCATCTACATATAACAATAGATAGATATACTCACCTGGTGCATAACTCCTGTAATATACGCAGCTGTCGTAACTGCTACGCTTAAACCCATTGGTCAATATGTACTCATCGAACCTCCTATACCATTTCCTAGGTGACTGCTTCAAACCATAAAGGGATTTCTTTAACAAACATACCTTGTTACCTTGTTCATATCCCGGTGGTTGCCTCATGTAGATCACTTCTTCAAGATTTCCATGGACAACGGAGGAAGAGGTCCAGAGCCATGGACAACGGAGGAAGAGGTGGTGCTTTGTAAAGCTAGGGTCTATGTGTCGGAAAACGCGGCGAGAGGAAACGCCCAGAACCGCTTCAAGTTTTGGGAGTTAGTGATCGACTACTTTAAGCAAGAAACTGGCAAAGACCGAAGCTATGACTCCATCACTACCAAATGGACGAGCAGGATTCGTAACAGGGTTGGAAATTATTGTGCTATCATGGAGAATATCAAGAATACCCATGGAAGCGATGAGAATGATATCGACGACACCTCAAAAGCTCTTAAAGAATACCGTATGACGTACGGTCATGATTTCACTTTGGAGGAGTGCTACGAGGTTTTAAAGGGTCATGTTGCTTGGAAGGAGGTTGAGTTGCCGGCTTTATCAACAAATAGTCGGAAGAAAACAAAGGGTTCTACCACTACCTCTGGTTCAACCCAAGCTCGTGATCCTTTCGATGTCTATGACGTTGATGATTCTGCTGAGGAAGCGACTAGAGAATCACGACCGGCTGGTCGTGACAAAGGAAGGAAGAAAGCATCCTCCTCCTCTCGTGATGGTGATGTTCCATCAGACTCATTTATGCAATCGTTGGCCAAAAATTTCTTAAGGACCAAGAAGCCGTCAAAAGAGGATAAAGGTAAGAATAAGCAGGGTTTAGAAGATACTTGGTTACGGTTGAGGGAAAAAGAGCTCGAGATAAAACAGACAAAACTTGAGCTCATGAGGACATCAAAACGGGAGTCCGACATCATCTTCTACAACACCCCAATCGACCCAAATTTGACCGGCCGCCAACTAGAAGAGTTGGAGAAAGTTAAGGCAGCAATCAAAGCACGTTACAATTTAGATTATTAGTTTAAGTATTCTAGTGTTTATTTGAATTTCGTATTGTAATGTTTTTTTTTTAAAATTCGTAGTGTAATGTTTTTTTTTAATTTCGTAATGTAATGTTTTTTTTAATTTGAATGAAATTTAAATTTAATGTTAAAAATGTTTGAATTAAAAAAAAAATAAATAAATAAATAAAAAATAAAAATCCTTGGGTCGTCGACTGGGGCATCCGGGTTGTCCCAGATCGCTGGAGAGAGAAAGCTGACGTGGCGCAGGTTGTCCTGTGTCGCGACCTGGACAAACCTTTTATGAGTTACGAAAGTATCATCAAACGGTGAAAGTGTTAAAAGTAAAATAAGTGTATAATAAAACCCTAATGTATATTCTTTTAACCACTCTTCTTGGAATGTCATTAAAAACTCGACAGAGCGACCCGTTTTGGCCTGTCGATCAATTACTTTTGTGTCACTAATTAACACTTTGTAGTCGAATTTAGCGCAAAAGTTGTAACTTCCAGTATTTTCGTAACGATAGAAAAAATAACAAGTTGATAGACAAAGCTTTATAAACACATACAAATTGTTCTTAGAGAGATCGCCGGTGTTCCAAGCTTGCTTTCCCCATATATGGCATGCTGAATTCACTAGAAACGTCAAGTGGTAACTCAATGTGACTCTCACACCCTGCAAAGCATAGACATCTTTTCATCAAATCATGGACATGATCATATATAACCTATATCATATTTGATGTACGATTATGTTTTAGCTTGTTTTTATTCTGTATCTCTTTGTAATTTACCATAAAATAGAGTTAGAACTTTATTTTTGAACAAATTTTAATTTTGTGATTAAAGTATTCGTTCAGACATTGTTAAATCTCTCAATTGTTATTAAAGATTTGAGTGTCAAACTAATTAAGACTTCATTTCTAGACTATTTAAATGTTTAGGTTTCCTTTTTTTTTTTTTTTTTTTTTTTAATAATCTGACAAAATAGTTTGTATCATATCTATAATGTTATGTAAAAACCAACCACAGTAATGTACATTCATATATATTAACTTTACAACTTCTATCACAGGAAAGCCTTACCACAACCCAAACAAGGTAGGGAAAACCACCCAAAGCTTGTACAATGGCTGCAAATGCAAGTATATGCCATAAGTAGGTTTTTCGGATGAATCTATAAAATGGTTGACTCTTTAGATCTTCAACATTCTTGCGTTCTTTAAACTGCAAATTATTCCCATGTAAAATGTTTACGTTAAAAATAGATCAATCAAAGTATATTTTGGAACTTGATTTGAATCATAAAGTAAACTACCTTCTCGACACTGTAGCCACTGTCAAACAACCAACCAATATGACTAAACCAAAACCCATAGGTAGGAGAGTGTGGATCTTTGTCCGATTCAACGAATTGATGATGTGACCGATGTATGCTCACCCAAAATATGGGGTCTCTCTGTTATTAAAATATAAAACATCATATACTAAGGTTTTGTAGTCATAAATACAGAATTCATTTTGATAATGACGTTAGAAATGTTTGACAGTTTTTTAGTTTCGTTAATGAAATAATAATCACTTTTGCCAACTTTAGTATGGTTTTAAGCCATGCATGATGCATCTGTATGAAGTATAGAAGGGGTAAGAAAAACCTGAGCAGCTTGAACACCAAAATATGCAAATGTATATTCGAGCCATTTAGGCAACTTAAGACTATGGTGAGCTAGATTTCGATGATAAGAGAGAGTTAAACCAAGCATCCCACACAAAGCATAACACACAAATGCTGCCCAAAAGGCACCCCAAGCAAATGTAAATGGTGCAAAAAGCGTGAGGATATGAACGAATACGACCCAAATAGCCGTTATTACGTCCACAATATTCCATTTACGGCCACGAAATAAGCTCCTCTTCCTAGTCACAACCACATCGGACAAGAATATCTTTTTATACCTGGACTCCTTTGCATCTTCGCAAGCAAAGGTTTCCAAATTTCTCATTTTTTTGGTAGTGGAACGTATGTACCAAATGTGTTGCATATATACGCAAATAACATTTAATACATTTCAGAGGAGTCGTTGAAACACATGTAATGTTTGTAGGAGGTGGGTGAATTACCATTTACATGAAACAAATTATAAATTAGTGGGATTTTTTATTTTATCTTTTATATATTTTTTATACCCTCAAATTAAATAGAAAACGACTTACCAGAGAACAACCCTTTTGAACATGAGAGACAATCCTTTTATACATTAAAATTTACTTAGATAAAATTCTTTGGATTTTGTCCTCTGCTAATTGACAATATATACGAAGACGTCAATGTGCATTCATTATTCAATGAGTACCAAAGAGGTGAAAGAAGTACGAAAGTTGTTACTTTCGACCACCAATAATTTTCTTTTCTTTCAGTTTATGTCAACTTTTTGCAATGGCAGGATGACCCCATATATTAATATGAGGAATTGAGAACCAATGGCCTTGTACCACATTAGTGGGAGGTTTGAAACCTAAAGTTTGTCCACATTTTGGGTGTTTGTTTTTAGCTTATTTTTGGGTTTATTTTTTAATTGAATACCTCACAAGAACAAAAAAACTATCAAAAAAAAAAGATTTGTGTCAGTTAAAATACTCCCATCTCTCTGGCGAAAAAGGTAACTAACCCTTTTTCTTTTTCCGAACGATTATAGTCATTAAAGAAATACTGGCAAGGAGATAGAATAAAAAAATACATTTATATTATACAACAATTTATGGGATCACTAATTCAATCTAACCATTTAGGTTTAAGAGATCTATGATGATGAGTTAACCAAGAATGTGATAACACCTTAATTTCTTCACCTAGCATGTCTTTCCTCGGAGGCTTCAAGTCAAAACAAACACGATTTCTGAAACTTCATATTACCCATGCCGTTGTTCGGATCACAAAGTCGAAACATGGCTTGATATTGCTATAAATGTGTGCCGTTTAAGCCCATAGTAGAATATCAGGGAGGTTCTTCGGGTACTCTCTCAAACCCCACCAATTCGGGATCATGGTCCATAAATGAGCTGCAATAGGACATTCAATAAAAAGATGGTGGGTTGTTTCTAAGGCGCCATCACAGATTGGACATCTTGTTGAGTGGAAATCCATCCCACGAATGTCTAGATTGCAATGAGGTGGAAGGCGGCCCAAAAAGGCCTTCAAAAGTGTATAATTGGATAATTTTATTCCACAATTAGTTGGTTTTCCATAGGAGAAAAGAGCCTTCAAGAATTTTTCTCATTGAGGAGACAAAAAGGAGTTTTGAGGTGTTTATGGTACAAACCAATGAATCAGTTCTGAATCACATAGCTGAGCTAAGAGCGCATCAAGCTGGACAGATTCTGGGCCATTCCTAATAGGCCTACGCCAATTAAAAGAGTATGTTTGCAGCCTATTAGTCATTCCACATATATCTATAAAAAAAATAGCCCCGGTTTTCTTCGAGCGCGTATAACCTTGGAAACAAGCTTCTGAAAATATTATTGCCAAGCCGAGCATCATTTCGGAAACTGATTTGAGCGCCATCTCCTACTTCTCTAACAAATATATCATCTATACTTGTATTACCAGTAGCCAAATGTTTGTCTAAACCAATGATATTTTCCAAGGACTCCATGAAGCCGAAGATGTGGTAAAGGGACTGAACCCGCCAAGATCACCATGGATTGATACAATGACGTGTTTCCAAAGGGAATTATGTTCCGTGTGGAACCGCTGACACCACTTAACCAACATTGCCAATTTGGACGAGTAAAGGTTACCTATTCCAAGACCTCCGCATCTAGTAGGTGAACAAGCTTTAAACCAAGCAATCCAAGGAATTTTGTAAGAATCAATTGACCCACCTCAAAAGAAGTTCCTCCGTAATCTTTTCAAGATGACTGATCACTTTCTAAGGTGATAAAAATAAGGAGAATAAGTATGTACCTAGTGCCCCAAGAACCATTTTTAAAAGAGTGAGAGATTTTTTTCCTTTCATATTGTGAGTCATTTTTTTAAATTAACAATGATAGGCTTCCAATTGCTAACTCTATTCATGTTGAACCGACTGGAAGGTCAAGATAAAAGCATGACAATATAGAGGGTTCACAATTTAAGACCGAAGCAAGGTAGTGGGTTTCATTGTTGTTGACACCTACACCAAAGAGATTACTTTTTGAAAAGTTAACTTTCAACCCCGAAGCCAAGTTAAAGCATCTCAAAATAAGACATAGGTTTCTTAAATTTTCAAGAGACCATTTGCCTAGGATGAGAGCGTCATCCGCAAATTGGAGATGAGAAATATCAACTTGCCTACTTTGATGCCTTCAAATAAGCTTTTGGACTTAGCTTCTTGAAATATGACATGGAGGGCTTCAACCGCAATGATGAAAAGAAAGGGTGATAATGGGTCACCTTGACGTAAACCACGTTGAATCTTGAAATCCCTAGTTAGCGAGCCATTGACTAGAACGGATCCGAACGCCGAAGATAGACAACTAAGTATCCACATCCTCCATTTCGGAGAGAAGCCCATTTGTTCCATTGTGTAGTCTAAGAAATTCCAATCAAGAGTGTCAAAAGCTTTTTCAAAGACAACTTTAAGGATGAAGTCTTTCATTTTTCAAAGAAGCCCAAAAGATCACTTCGTTAACCATAAAGGGGCCATCAATTGTTTGTCTTCCTTTTATGTAAGTCGTTTGAACTTTGCTTACAATAGAGTGAACCAAATGTTGAAGACGATAGGCAAGTACTTTAGTGATGAATTTGCATTGACACCCTATAAGACTAATGGGTCTATAATCAATTGATGTGAAGAGGATCTTGCTTTTTGGGGACTAAAGATATAAAAGATGTTACAACCTTTTGGAATAAACCCATCAATTTCAAACTTCTTGATGATGTCAATGAAATCATTAACATGGGGTGTCCCAATGTTGTTTGATAAACTTGAAAGTGAAACCATCGGGTCTCGGGCTTTATCACCACTACAATATCAAACCGCTTCTTTAATCTCTAAGTTTGAAAATGGAGTATCAAGAAGAGATATGTCATTAATGGAGAGCGTTTTGAACGAGTTACTAGTAAATCGAGGAAGGTTTAGTTTGGTATTTTCAAATTTGGATTTTTAGAAGTTAAAAATATGTGACATAACCAAGGGGGATCCGACACCCATGTTCCATTTTAGGAGATACCGTTAATTCTTGATCTTGAGAATTTATTATGTACCTATGAAAGAATTTGGATTTGTCATCTCCATCAATCGCCCATTTGATTTTAGCCTTTTGAATGTTATCAAGTCTTTGAGAATGCTCCAAATGATCAAGTTGCTTTAGGAGAGTGATGCGGTTGTTGATATCCTTGGAAGTAAGACTTCCTAATTCGGATTTTCTTTCAAGAGTATCCACCTTATCTTTCAGGTCATGTGTCAACTTACTGATATCGGAGACCCTATTAGTGTTCAATGTTCGAATGAGTTTTTCAAATGTTGGAGTTTGAGTTTAAGAAGGATTGTTGGGTTTATGGGTTGGTGTTTGTCCTAAAATTTATAGGTGATAGTTGCGGACCAAACTTGAGCTACAATAACAAGAAACTCACTCTTTTGTAACCATAAATTAAAAAATTTGAATGGGATTGGCTCGTAATATCCAAAATGAGTATTTAACACAAGGGGAAAATGATCAAAAATGTCACGAGGAAGAACACTAAGTTGTGCATTTGGCCATTTGGAGGTGAAGTGATTAGAGACAAATACGCAAATCAATTTTACTTAGTTTAGTGGTATATTTATTTATACGAGTAAACTTTCTACCACCCATTGGAAGATCTACTAGTTCAACATCGTTCAAGATATTAGCACTTTTTTTTTGAAAAAACGTGGTAGCTAGTCTTTCGAATTCAATCCGAAATACATTAAAGTCACCAAGAACGATAACTAAGCTATGTAAATTGTGGACGAGAACAATGAATCTATTCCAAAGAGAACATTTACTTGACAAATCTTGTGGATCATAAACAACAATCATGAGACAAAGAACTCCAAGATTTATCCACTTGCCATAAATAGAAATGAAGCCATTCTCACCATCAATGGCATCATGTTTTAAAAACACTGAATCATTCCAAATAGCTAAAATACCACCCAAATTACCAGTAGAATCTTTTATAGCAAAGCTACAATTTCAGTTACCCCACGATGAATGATCAAGCGTGTTGTCTACTTTATTAGATTTTGTTTCTTGAATTCCAATGAAGTGTATATTATTTTCATGACAAATTTGCCTCACCAATTTCTTTTTCAGGGTGGTGCCAACCCCATTGAATTTTATGGAAGCGATATTCATTGGGTAACAAGAGTGTCACAAATAATAGCATTAACATCGTCAACATTATTTTTCAAGTCATATCCAAATAAAGAGCCTACTTCAATGGTTTTTAACACTTCATTATTATGGAAGAAATCAAAATCGATTATACTTCTTCCCTTAATTCTACAATCGTTATCAATTCTAAAGTCGCTACTGAATCGTAAACGATTTAGTTAGTTGTGTTCTAGAGTTTTGTAATAGTATTTTAGGGTTAGGGTTTTATCCATGATAGAAATTATTTTCTTTGTGGTCTTTAATAGCTATATCATACGTTTATTGTTGGTTTTTACATTGTTCTTAACCCTAAGTCTTGTTATGGTTTAGCTAGTCGTTCTCAGCCTTTATGATTTATCAGCTAAGGTTTTATTATTCTTGCGTATTGGCGATCAGTTTTGGGTTGTTGGTGGTGTATTGGAACATTGAAAAAATTGGGTTAAGGTATTGTGATTATGTTTGCATGGTGTAATGAAGAGTGGTTTTCTGGGTTCAGGAAGGAGGGGAGGTAACAATAAGAAGAAAGGTGCTAGTGGGGTCAACTCGAACCCTAATATCATAAATCCTTTGAGTGATAATATTGTGACTAATGTTGGTAAATTAGCTACGACTAATGGAGTTCAGCCTTTGTAGAGTAGTACTCAGAATAATACGACCATAGCTTTTCCGCCCCTGAAAACCATGGTTGGACGATCTGTTGTGACTCCTATCAATGTATCAGACAATGAAGGTGAATTTAAATTGAACACGATATAGGTCTCTATCTTATGCCAATGTATTGAAAAACAAATGGAACTAGTCTGACGATGGGAATGAAAACTAGTGCTATTGGGTGATGATGAAAGCCATTGAACATAGGAGGTGATAAGTTGAGTAGAACGGATCCGAACGCCGAAGATAGACAACTAAGTATCCACATCCTCCATTTCGGAGAGAAGCCCATTTGTTCCATTGTGTAGTCTAAGAAATTCCAATCAAGAGTGTCAAAAGCTTTTTCAAAGTCAACTTTAAGGATGAAGTCTTTCATTTTTCAAAGAAGCCCAAAAGATCACTTCGTTAACCATAAAGGGGCCATCAATTGTTTGTCTTCCTTTTATGTAAGTCGTTTGAACTTTTCTTACAATAGAGTGAACCAAATGTTGAAGACGATAGGCAAGTACTTTAGTGATGAATTTGCATTGACACCCTATAAGACTAATGGGTCTATAATCAATTGATGTGAAGAGGATCTTGCTTTTTGGGGACTAAAGATATAAAAGATGTTACAACCTTTTGGAATAAACCCATCAATTTCAAACTTCTTGACGATGTCAATGAAATCATTAACATGGGGTGTCCCAATGTTGTTTGATAAACTTGAAAGTGAAACCATCGGTCTCGGCTTTATCACCACTACAATATCAAACCGCTTCTTTAATCTCTAAGTTTGAAAATGGAGTATCAAGAAGAGATATGTCATTAATGGAGAGCGTTTTGAACGAGTTACTAGTAAATCGAGGAAGGTTTAGTTTGGTATTTTCAAATTTGGATTTTTAGAAGTTAAAAATATGTGACATAACCAAGGGGGATCCGACACCCATGTTCCATTTTAGGAGATACCGTTAATTCTTGATCTTGAGAATTTATTATGTACCTATGAAAGAATTTGGATTTGTCATCTCCATCAATCGCCCATTTGATTTTAGCCTTTTGAATGTTATCAAGTCTTTGAGAATGCTCCAAATGATCAAGTTGCTTTAGGAGAGTGATGCGGTTCTTGATATCCTTGGAAGTAAGACTTCCTAATTCGGATTTTCTTTCAAGAGTATCCACCTTATCTTCGGTCATGTGTCAACTTACTGATATCGGAGACCCTATTAGTGTTCAATGTTCGAATGAGTTTTTCAAATGTTGGAGTTTGAGTTTAAGAAGGATTGTTGGGTTTATGGGTTGGTGTTTGTCCTAAAATTTATAGGTGATAGTTATGGACCAAACTTGAGCTACAATAACAAGAAACTCACTCTTTTGTAACCATAAATTAAAAAATTTGAATGGGATTGGCTCGTAATATCCAAAATGAGTATTTAACACAAGGGGAAAATGATCAAAAATGTCACGAGGAAGAACACTAAGTTGTGCATTTGGCCATTTGGAGGTTAAGTGATTAGAGACAAATACGCGGTCAATTTTACTTAGTTTAGTGGTATATTTATTTATACGAGTAAACTTTCTACCACCCATTGGAAGATCTACTAGTTCAACATCGTTCAAGATATTAGCACTTTTTTTTTTTGAAAAAACGTGGTAGCTAGTCTTTCGAATTCAATCCGAAATACATTAAAGTCACCAAGAACGATAACTAAGCTATGTAAATTGTGGACGAGAACAATGAATCTATTCCAAAGAGAACATTTACTTGACAAATCTTGTGGATCATAAACAACAATCATGAGACAAAGAACTCCAAGATTTATCCACTTGCCATAAATAGAAATGAAGCCATTCTCACCATCAATGGCATCATGTTTTAAAAACACTGAATCATTCCAAATAGCTAAAATACCACCCAAATTACCAGTAGAATCTTTTATAGCAAAGCTACAATTTCAGTTACCCCACGATGAATGATCAAGCGTGTTGTCTACTTTATTAGATTTTGTTTCTTGAATTCCAATGAAGTGTATATTATTTTCATGACAAATTTGCCTCACCAATTTCTTTTTCAGGGTGGTGCCAACCCCATTGAATTTTATGGAAGCGATATTCATTGGGTAACAAGAGTGTCACAAATAATTGCATTAACATCGTCAACATTATTTTTCAAGTCATATCCAAATAAAGAGCCTACTTCAATGGTTTTTAACACTTCATTATTATGGAAGAAATCAAAATCGATTATACTTCTTCCCTTAATTCTACAATCGTTTACTGAATTCTAAAGCTGCTACTGAATCGTAAACGATTTAGTTAGTTGTGTTCTAGAGTTTTGTAATAGTATTTTAGGGTTAGGGTTTTATCCATGATAGAAATTATTTTCTTTGTGGTCTTTAATAGCTATATCATACGTTTATTGTTGGTTTTTACATTGTTCTTAACCCTAAGTCTTGTTATGGTTTAGCTAGTCGTTCTCAGCCTTTATGATTTATCAGCTAAGGTTTTATTATTATTGCGTATTGGCGATCAGTTTTGGGTTGTTGGTGGTGTATTGGAACATTGAAAAAATTGGGTTAAGGTATTGTGATTATGTTTGCATGGTGTAATGAAGAGTGGTTTTCTGGGTTCAGGAAGGAGGGGAGGTAACAATAAGAAGAAAGGTGCTAGTGGGGTCAACTCGAACCCTAATATCATAAATCCTTTGAGTGATAATATTGTGACTAATGTTGGTAAATTAGCTACGACTAATGGGGTTCAACCTTTGTAGAGTAGTACTCAGAATAATACGACCATAGCTTTTCCGCCCCTGAAAACCATGGTTGGACGATCTGTTGTGACTCCTATCAATGTATCAGACAATAAAGGTGAATTTAAATTGAACACAGATATAGGGTCTCTATCTTATGCCAATGTATTGAAAAACAAATGGAACTAGTCTGACGATGGGAATGAAAACTAGTGCTATTGGGTGATGATGAAAGCCATTGAACATAGGAGGTGATAAGTTGAGTAGAACGGATCCGAAAGCCGAAGATAGACAACTAAGTATCCACATCCTCCATTTCGGAGAGAAGCCCATTTGTTCCATTGTGTAGTCTAAGAAATTCCAATCAAGAGTGTCAAAAGCTTTTTCAAAGTCAACTTTAAGGATGAAGTCTTTCATTTTTCAAAGAAGCCCAAAAGATCACTTCGTTAACCATAAAGGGGCCATCAATTGTTTGTCTTCCTTTTATGTAAGTCGTTTGAACTTTGCTTACAATAGAGTGAACCAAATGTTGAAGACGATAGGCAAGTACTTTAGTGATGAATTTGCATTGACACCCTATAAGACTAATGGGTCTATAATCAATTGATGTGAAGAGGATCTTGCTTTTTGGGGACTAAAGATATAAAAGATGTTACAACCTTTTGGAATAAACCCATCAATTTCAAACTTCTTGACGATGTCAATGAAATCATTAACATGGGGTGTCCCAATGTTGTTTGATAAACTTGAAAGTGAAACCATCGGGTCTCGGGCTTTATCACCACTACAATATCAAACCGCTTCTTTAATCTCTAAGTTTGAAAATGGAGTATCAAGAAGAGATATGTCATTAATGGAGAGCGTTTTGAACGAGTTACTAGTAAATCGAGGAAGGTTTAGTTTGGTATTTTCAAATTTGGATTTTTAGAAGTTAAAAATATGTGACATAACCAAGGGGGATCCGACACCCATGTTCCATTTTAGGAGATACCGTTAATTCTTGATCTTGAGAATTTATTATGTACCTATGAAAGAATTTGGATTTGTCATCTCCATCAATCGCCCATTTGATTTTAGCCTTTTGAATGTTATCAAGTCTTTGAGAATGCTCCAAATGATCAAGTTGCTTTAGGAGAGTGATGCGGTTGTTGATATCCTTGGAAGTAAGACTTCCTAATTCGGATTTTCTTTCACGAGTATCCACCTTATCTTTCAGGTCATGTGTCAACTTACTGATATCGGAGACCCTATTAGTGTTCAATGTTCGAATGAGTTTTTCAAATGTTGGAGTTTGAGTTTAAGAAGGATTGTTGGGTTTATGGGTTGGTGGTTGTCCTACAGTTTATAGGTGATAGTTGCGGACCAAACTTGAGCTACAATAACAAGAAACTCACTCTTTTGTAACCATAAATTAAAAAATTTGAATGGGATTGGCCCGTAATATCCAAAATGAGTATTTAACACAAGGGGAAAATGATCCAAAATGTCACGAGGAAGAACAATAAGTTGTGCATTTGGCCATTTGGAGGTGAAGTGATTAGAGACAAATACGCGGTCAATTTTACTTAGTTTAGTGGCTTATTTATTTATACGAGTAAACTTTCTACCACCCATTGGAAGATCTACTAGTTCAACATCGTTCAAGATATTAGCACTTTTTTTGAAAAACGTGGTAGCTAGTCTTCAATTCAATCCGAAATACATTAAAGTCACCAAGAACGATAGCTAAGCTATGTAAATTGTGGACGAGAACAATGAATCTATTCCAAAGAGAACATTTACTTGACAAATCTTGTGGATCATAAACAACAATCATGAGACAAAGAACTCCAAGATTTATCCACTTGCCATAAATAGAAATGAAGCCATTCTCACCATCAATGGCATCATGTTTTAAAAACACTGAATCATTCCAAATAGCTAAAATACCACCCAAATTACCAAGAGAATCTTTTATAGCAAAGCTACAATTTCAGTTACCCCACGATGAATGAACAAGCGTGTTGTCTACTTTATTAGATTTTGTTTCTTGAATTCCAATGAAGTGTATATTATTTTCATGAAAAATTCGCCTCACCAATTTCTTTTCGTGGTGGTGCCAACCCCATTGAATTTTATGGAAGCGATATTCATTGGGTAACAAGAGTGTCACCAATAATAGCATTAACATCGTCAACACTATTTTTCAAGTCATATCCAAATAAAGAGCCTACTTCAATGGTTTTTAACACTTCATTATTATGGAAGAAATCAAAATCGATTATACTTCTTCCTTATTCTACAATCGCATCAATTCTAAAGCTGCTACTGAATTGTAAACGATTTAGTTAGTTGTGTTCTAGGGTTTTGTAATAGTATTTTAGGGTTAGGGTTTTATCCATGATAGAAATTATTTTCTTTGTGGTCTTTAAATGCTATATCATACGTTTATTGTTGGTTTTTACACTGTTCTTAACCCTAAGTCTTGTTATGGTTTAGCTAGACGTTCTCAGCCTTTATGATTTATCAGTTAAGGTTTTATTATTCTTGCGTATTGGCGATCAGTTTTGGGTTGTTGGTGGTGTATTGGAACATTGAAAAAATTGGGTTAAGGTATTGTGATTATGTTTGCATGGTGTAATGAAGAGTGGTTTTCTGGGTTCATGAAGGAGGGGAGGTAACAATAAGAAGAAAGGTGCTAGTGGGGTCAACTCGAACCCTAATATCATAAATCCTTTGAGTGATAATATTGTGACTAATGTTGGTAAATTAGCTACGACTAATGGGGTTCAACCTTTGTAGAGTAGTACTGTAATAATACGACCATAGCTTTTCCGCCCTTGAAAACCATGGTTGGACGATCTGTTGTGACTCCTATCAATGTATCAGACAATGAAGGTGAATTCAAATTGAACACAGATATAGGGTCTCTATCTTATGCCAATGTATTGAAAACAAATGGAACTAGTCTGACGATGGGAATGAAAACTAGTGCTATTGGGTGATGATGAGAAGCCATTGAACATAGGAGGTGATAAGTTGAGTAACACTAGAACTAGTCTTAATGGTGAACCAAGTAAGAAAATTTCAAACTTTCGTACCTTAATAGCCGTAACTGGTAATGGGGTGGATGTTGTCATTCCTATAAGATTAGTCCTAGAGGTTAATGAACGTTTCAAGAATACCGCTCACGGGTTTTTTAGGCAAGAGAGTTGCGTATTCGGTTATTGAAAACTATGTTAAGAACGTGTGGAGTATTTTTGGGTTTGTTCGTACTATGATGAATGTGAAAGGCATTTGTTCTTTAAATTCAGCTCAAATACGGGTATGGAAGCAATGCTTAAAGGTAGACCATGGTTGATTCATAATGTGCCCATTGATTATTTGTAAATGGACTACTATGGCGAATGTTTCTAAGGAGGACTTAAAGAGTGTTCCGGTTTGGGTTAAATCCATGATGTACCAATCGCGACATGCCTCTATGTGCATGGAATCATAGGTTCGGTCCAGTTTCGCAAAAGCGATGATTGATCTTCATGCCGATGTTGAGTTAAAAGACATTCTCGTTGTAGCAGTGCCTAAAATTGAAGGTGATGGATATATCTCGCATTCTATTCGCGTGAAGTACGAGTGGATACCAACTAGATTTCCAACGCAAGGTTTTTTGACATTCTTTGGACCAATGTCCTAAGAGCCCTGAAGTGGTTCCTACTACGTCCATGAATCGGGTTGAGGTTCAAGCTGATGGTTTGCATAGAATTAAGAAGATAAACCGAAGCAATATTAGAAATGGTGGCAAGAAACAAGCTGGAGGAAATCATGGTTTTATAACCAAATCTAAATTTGTTTACATGCATGTCTCAAAAATGTCATCCCCAAGTAAGCATATGAAAGCAAGTAAATTGAATACTATTGATAATGGGGTAGTTAAAACTCATAATCCATTTTCAATTCTTGGAATGGAGGATCAGGATATGAAGGGAAACAATTTTGCTAAGATTCAAGGGACTAATTATTCAGCTAATGTGGGTGCAACGAATCAAGCCTCTACATCTACATCTAACGTGGCAGTTTATGAGTAATCTACATCTAAGGGTACAAACACAAATCTTAATGCTGATACTATTACTGATATTGGTAAATCTGATGATCATGTTGATGAGGATAGTGGAAGTGATGTGGAACATGTTTATGACAAAACATTGAGTTTCATGGATCCTAAGAGCAGAGGAGGCGTTGGAAGTAAGAGTTTATACTAGCATTGGAAAGAGGATAATGAGTATGATCCAAATGATGATGATGTGTGATGATTTAACGGAAGATCAACGTGTATTCTGCGATGCTTTTGATATAAATCTCTGTGGTCATAATAGACGTTAGATTATATTTGTTTATGTGTTGAGTCAAATGTAGTAGTCTAGTGGTTAGTTTGTTTTTCTTGTAATAGGATCTAGCAGTGTCTTTGTTATGTAAGTCTTACCGCTTATAACGGATTTAGATGTGAGACTCACTCACATCCTAGGTATTTAATTTTTTTTAGTAATATATTCACCGAATGTAAACACTTTAATACCCAAAATTGAGTACCAAAGAGGTATTGCTGGATTATAACTTTTTTGAGTGCTGATATCAGTACAACTTGTACTAAACAAAGAAACATGAATAGTGCGCCTTCAGCAATCTTCATTTCCTTACCTAGTAGAAACTTATATACCACTCTAGTATATATATTCTTCGAGTTTTGTCAACATTTTGATGAATATTATATTTAAAAGTTGTATAATATTTTGACAAATATTACACAACATTTACCTATTAACAAGTACTTTTCACCGCCATTCATCACAACTTTGTAATACTACTGACTATCGTTTTCATATTGTCATTGCATCCTGATGCATAGGTACTTGACATTTTAATATGAAATAGTGTGCGATAAAATTAATCCCAAATTTCTCGTCATACTTAAAGTAATTATCATGAAAAATATGTAATCGAAAAATATTGTTTGCCAAAAATTTTGATCACAGGGTATCCACTATCGCAACGTACGGATACCCTGCTAGTATATAAAGTAATTATCTACGTTATGAATACATAATGAGCCTAATTTAAATAAAACTAGCTGGTTTCAGAACTAAAAGGTTAGTCACTCATGTATTAAGTTCCTATAAAGCTTAGTGAGCCATAAAAAAGCTATACTAGCTAGTCTGAGTTACCCCATGTTACATTGAATTCTCTTGTTTCTTCGATTGATATATTTCCATTTTGGTAGGTAAAACATACGTAAGTATTACAGATTTACTTATATATAAGTAACTTGCGAAATGTCATTTCTTTCCTCTTTTTGAAAAATTTATTGGCCAAAGTTAATTGTTGCCAAGTATGGACACAGGTATTTCCATCTATATGTCATATGTATAAGTAATAGCATGTGGCCTTTTTAATTGTTCATTGAAAGAGCTTCTCAATGAGCTACGATGTGTACAAATGAATTTAATGTGGATGAGATATCTACGTGAGTCACTTGAAAGAAATTTTAAAGGGAATTGAAGGAATTGAGATTTGGTTTTCCTCCAAATTTGTGGGTGAGCACACCTCAGAGATTTAATTATAACCAACAATATGAACATTTTCTTGTGTTTTCCTCTTATGTTACATTGACGGGTGTGTGCATGGGGTTCATTCACAATTATGGATTTCAAAATCGTTTCAGCTGTGTTCATATGATCTGCATATCGTCTCAGATATGATTATGACTGCAAAATCACTAATTACACCATCGTTAATTCAGTTTTCAGTTATATACACGCGTTGGCATAATTCGTTTTTCATATTAGAAAACAAAATACCCTACAGAATTCATTCCATATATGCAAACTGCAAAGCATGCATGTAAGTCCACTCCGTTTTTATGACAAGTTAATTTGTGGAGCTCGGCACTACCTACATATTATTTCTGCTGATAGATCATGAGAAACATGTTCTTTGTAATATGTGATTTCGGTTTCATACAAGCAATATAAAGTATACTGAAAATAGCAGAAACAGATTTCTTAACAGTATTGGTAACACATTAAAGCTATCCCTCTACCATTTATTTTTTTTTCTTCTTTGTTGAAACACAGCTATATTTTTTCTTAGATATCAGTTGAAATTGGATCCAAAGCATATTTTAGTGCAAAGATACCAAATTACTTCAATTTGTTATCAGATGAAAAGGATCTCTTAAGCTAGTGAGCAGTAGTCGGCAACTTCACATTGGTCGCTAACCCCATTGCTTCAAGAAACAATATAAACCACCAACAATGGTCAATCTGCCACCATTCCAATCCAAATCGAGCTGAGTACTCAAAAGCATGATGGTTGTTATGCCATCCTTCTCCAAAAGTAAATAATGCCACCCATCTGTATATATATGCTTAAGGTTAAATGAAACTATATATCTCACCACAAGAAAGATGTTGTTAGTGACACAAACGGAAGTCTCATTATAAGTTAAGAAAGTGTCATTAAACGGCTAAAATTAGTGTATTTATAAACCCTAATATATAACCTTTTACCCACTTCTTCTTATAAATATCGTAAAATACTTGACAGAGCGACTCTCAATGGTTTGCCGATCAATTACTTTTCTGTCACTAATTGACACTTGTCGAATTTAGCACCTAAAGTTGTAACTTCCAATATTTTCGTAACAATAGAAAAAATAACCAGTTGATAGACAAAGCCTTATAAACACATAAAAATTGTTTTTGGAGAGATCACCGGTGTTCCAAGCTTGGTTTCCCCATATATGGCAGGCGGATGTTAGTATTCGATCCCTAACAACCTGGTTACTAGAAAACGGATTGCCCGATCTCGAAGACGTGGTCGACAGAAAAGAAAAGATAATGCACTAGTAAGTATCCCTAATCAATTGTTTGATTAGTATTGAAAGAATGCGTACCAAAACCCTCCCCCCTCACCTCCTTTTATAGAGATGAGGGGGAAGAAAACCGACTTGTACAAGGACAAGAAGTCGGTTGAATTAACATGCTGAAAATAAACGGGTTGGGCTTGGGACACAAACCGACCCAACGACCCTTTATGCTTTCCTAATCCTATTCGACTAGTAACATAGTAAACTTAACATTAAACTGCCTAGACTCTCGCTAATATGAAGACTAATACATAACAATTTCCACCTTAGGCTTTATATTAGCCAACACCAACACTCAACAACTCCAAGCAGTGTTGTAACTTGAGTCCAGGTACCACCTTCGTCAAGGCATCAGCAGCATTGTGTTTAGTACCCACCTTCAGAACTTCAACCGTCTTTGCTTCCAAGACCTCTCTGATAAAGTGATAACGCACATTGATGTGCTTAGTCCTTTCATGAAAAACATGATTCCGCGATAAGTGAATCGCGCTACCGATTATCACAATTAACTGCCACATTGTTAAGCTCCACGCCCAACTCTTCCAAGAGTCTCCTTAGCCAAATAGTTTCCTTCACAGCCTCCGTAAGGGCCATATACTCCGCCTCTGTAGTTGAAAGAGCCACCACGTGTTATAGTGTTGCCTTCCAGCTTACAACACATCCTTGTACTAAAAAAACGTAACCAATGATAGACCTACCTTTATCTGGATCCTTAGCGTAGTCTGAATCAACAAAACCTGTTACGTCTACATGGTTGCCAAGATTTGTCCCATACACCAAACCCACATTTGCAGTGCCCTGCAAATATTTCAAAATCCACTTCACTGCTTCCCAATGCTTTTTACCCGGATTCGCCAAATATCTGCTAACTACACTTACCACATACGCTATGTCGTGCACACCATCAAGTACATTAAGCTCCCAACCACATTTGCATACGGCACCTTACTCATCCTTTCAACATCACAATCCCTAACCGGGCAATCCTTCAACGACAGCTTGAAGTGCCCACCCAATGGCAACTTAACCGATTTCCCATTGTCTATTCTAAAATTATTTAAAATCTTAGAAACATACCCGGATTGTGACACCCTCAGAATCTTGCGACTCCGATCCCTGATGATCTACATACCAAGAATCATTTTTGCTTCCCCGAGCTCTTTCATGTTGAACTCCTTTTTAAGCAAAGACTTGATAGACCCAATCTCAACCTTGCTTTTACAAGCAATCAACATATCATCTACATATAACAATAGATAGATATACTCACCTGGTGCATAACTCCTGTAATATACGCAATGTCAGAATGTACGCTTAAACCCATTGGTCAATATGTACTCATCGAACCTCCTATACCATTTCCTAGGTGACTGCTTCAAACCATAAAGGGATTTCTTTAACAAACATACCTTGTTACCTTGTTCATATCCCGATGGTTGCCTCATGTAGATCACTTCTTCAAGATTTCCATGTAAAAATGCCGTCTTTACATCAAGCTGCTCCAGCTCATAATCTCTACACGCAGTCAATGAAAGTATAACCCGGATAGATGTATGTCGAACTACCGGAGAAAATACTTCATTGTAGTCAATACTTTCCCTCTGTGTGAATCCACGAGCCACCAACCTCGCCTTGTACCTAGGCTTTTGAACACCTTCAATCCCTTCTTTTATCTTGTATAGCCATTTGCAACTCACAAGCTTTTGCCCAGCTGGATGATCTACCTACTCATAGGTCTTATTCTTCCTCAGAGAATCCATCTCTTCATCCATAGCAGCTTTCCACTTAGAACTATCTTCACAAGCAATCGCCCCGGTATGTCAATGGTTCATGAGTATCTTCTTCCTCTGGCTGCAAAGAAATGCGTAAGCAACCATATTACTCTCATCTCAAAACCTCAAAGGTTTTGTTCTTGTCCTTGGCTCTCTATCCCGAAACAACTGATAATCTGTGAGATCCGGTGTCTGGTCAGTTTCTTGATCCTCTGCATCTTCATCATTGTTATCTTCCTGATCATCTATCTGATCTTCTTGATCATTTGTCTGATCTTCCTCAAGCGTATGATTATTTAACTTTTGCGTTCCACCTCAACCCTGTAATTCCTCAACAGACTTATCAAGACTGCACTGAATTCTTCAACGTGTCTTTGTACATGACACTTTCATTGAAGACCACGTTCCAGCTAGTGACTATTTTAGGTGATTCATTATCAATCCTATATAGCTTGTACCCCTTCACACCCTCAGGATACCCTAAAAAAACGCATTTTACCGCTCTCGGCTCGAGCTTACCTTGTTTAACGTGTGAATATGCGACACAGCCGAAAATCCTTAACATCCCATAATCATTTGGATGTCCCGACCACATCTCCATGGGTGTCTTTTTCTCAATCGCTGTTGATGGTGACCTATTTATGAGATATGAAGCCGTACATGCCGCTTCCACCCAGAAGGTCTTGGGCAATCCAGACTGAATTAATAAACAGCGTACCTTATCCATGAGAGTTCTGTTCATCCGTTCTGCTAACCCATTCTGCTGCGGCGTCCCAAAGAACTATCAAATGTCTAGCAATCCCACTCTCAGTGCATAGCTGATCAAAATCCCGGTTACAGAACTCAAGACCATTATCTGTCCTAAGCTTCTTAGCCGTCCTCCCAGTCTGATTCTCTACTAACTGTTTCCACTCTTTGAACTTTCCAAATGCTTCGTGTTTGAACCTGAGAATATAAACCCATACCCTCCTGGAATAATCATCAACGATAGATAAGAAATACCTCTTACCTCCCAATGATTCCACCTGAGACGGACCCCATAAGTCTGAATGAACATAGTCTATCACTCCCTTAGTAGTGTGCTTTCCTACACCGAAACTGACTCGGTGCGACTTTCCCAGAACACAATTCTCACAAAATCGAAGCTTACTTAGACTTTTCTTGCCAAACAGCTCCCCCGCTTTTCCAAAGACTGTAGTCCCGCCTCACTGATATGTCCCAGTCTTTTGTGCCAAACCTATGCAAGACTGTCTTTTTCTTCAACACTAGCATTAAGCTTACCTTCCACTGCATGGCCATCTAAAGAGTATACACAATTATCCCTTCGGGTTCCAGATAAAATAACCCTGGAACCATTAATCACCTTGATTTTGCCCGACTGCAATTTTATGGTATATCCCTCTTTTTCAAGAGTTTCCAAGATATCAAGTTTCTTTTTAATTCAGGAATATACCTAACATTGTGTAATACAAAACTTGACCCATCTTTCAGTTGTACCCTTACCTTGCCAATACCTCTGATTTTGCACTCCCTGTTATCACCCAACAACGTACCTCTGCCCCATCGCATTCCAGAAAATCAAACAATAAATCTAACCTGGGTGTCATGTGGTATGAACCTCCTGAATCCATAATCCAATCCAAAGAATGCATCTCGCACTCATCACCATCATCGCCTCAGAACCGTCATAAATCGAACCACTAGAGCTTGGTTGATCCTCTTTCTTGACAAAACCATTTGACTTCTTGCGATTATTCTTCGGACAGTTTCTCTTCAAGAGCTCCTCAGATTGGCAAATATAGCATTTGAGTCTTCCACCTCGAGACTTCGATCTTGACTTTCCCCTAGACTGATGCGAATTCCTGAGATCAGTTCTTCCCCTCACATATAACCCTTCACCATCACCCCCCTTCGCTTTAGATCTTTCTTTGATTTCCTTTGAATTCAGTGTGGCCATCACATCTTCCAAAGTCAAAGCTTCCCGTCCATAAAGCAAGGTATCCACAAAGTTTTCGTATGATGCTGGTAAAGAAGTGAGTAATAATAAAGCAAGATCTTCATCCTCGAATTTTACCTCAATATTTGCTAAATCAAGAACGATTTTGTTGAACTCATCTATATGCTCGAAAATCATACGTCCCAAAGCTGGCATGTAGAATGTATACAACTTCTTCTTCAGGTACAACTTGTTGGCCAAGAACTTTGTCATGTACAAAGTCTCGAGCTTGGTCCAAACCCCCGCTGCAGTCGTCTCCCCGGTAACCTCTCTCAGTACCTTGTTACCTAAACACAAAATCACGGAACTATGAGCTTTCTTATTTAGCTCAGCTCTCGCTGTAGCATCCATGTATGCGGGTAAAACCTCCAGAGCTGCTTCACATCCATTCTGGATTAATAAAGCACGCATCTTGACTCTCCATAACCCGAAATCACCAGTTCCATCGAATTTCTCGATGTCAAACTTGGCTCCCATCATTCTTTATCCCTTTATTAATTTGCTAAACATTATAAAAAACATGTCACAATCACAAACTAACAGAGTCCCTTGTGCAATACCCTTTAATTTAATATCCTTTTGTTTTCTAAATAATAAAAACAAAGAAAAAAAACTATGGTGTCCCACTAAAAAACCAAACACTGAACTTCTAAATAAAAAACCAACCACTGATCTTACTTATCCTCTTGACTTTTTAAATAAAAACCAACCACTATCTTCTTCTTCGTTTAACACGACAAAGAAACAACGACACCACCTGTTGATCTCCAACAAACCGAAAACCAACTAACCCTTAAGCCTCCTACACCTTGTCACAAACCCGGACAATCGAAGACCCAAGAACCCTTATCTGTCGATGTCGATACCCTGCTGCAACCTTCTTGTTGTCGTTAAACCTGGTAGCCCAAACAGAAAACGACCTTTCTGCTCCTTCCAGAAAACGACCACCAAAAAAACCTTCACACGATCGATCCTAGTGTACCAGAAAAACCCGCGAACCCGAGCTCTGATACCACTTGTTAGTATTCGATCCCTAACAACATGGTTACTAGAAAACGGATTACCCGATCTCGAAGACGTGGTCGACAGAAAAGAAAAGATAATGCACAAGTAAGTATCCCTAATCGATTGTTTGATTAGTATTGAAAGAATGCGTACAAAACCCTCTCCCCCCCCCCCCTTCTTTTTATAGAGATGAGGGGGGAAGAAAACCGACTTGTACAAGGACAAGAAGTCAGTTGAATTAACATGCTGAAAAGAAACGGGTTGGACTTGGGACACAAACCGACCCAGCGACCCTTTATGCTTTCCTAATCCTATTCGACTAGTAACATAGTAAACTTAACATTAAACTGCCCTAGACTCTCGCTAATATAAAGACTAATACATAACAGCGGAATTAACTAGAAACGTCACGTGGTAAGTGAATGTGATTCTCACACCCTGCAATGCGTAGACATCTTCATCAAATAATATAACCAATATCATATTTGACGTTATGTTGTGGCATGTTCTTATTCTGTATATCTTTGAAATTTACCATCAAATAGATTTAGAACTTTAGTTTTGAACAAATTTTAATTTTGTGATTAAAGTATTAGTTCAGATATTGTTAAAACTCGCAGCTTGAACAAAATAGGTTTTTTTTGGGTAAAAGATCAAAGACCCGGTAAATATATTACTCCAAAAAACGTTTAAGTACAAAGGATATGGGTGAATCCCATATCTCAGCCCGTTACATAGGCGGAAAGCTTACATAACAAGATACTTCCTATTCTTTATATAAGAAAATAAACCACTGCTCAAAAGATAACATTAGACTCCTATGAATACAAAATTACTTCCTACCAAGGCCTTGGAGCTTGATACCATACGCGTCATAATAAGCATCCAAATTCCCTGGAAGATCGTAGACCTGATCCGCATAGTCATCATAATCATCTTCAAGATCATGACCACCACCAAATAGGTTCATTGACTCATCAAAAGTGTTCACAACCTCCTCTTCACTATCGGAGTCAACAATCTCTCCCACCTTAAAGAATGGGTTAACCCGCTTGAACAAAATAGGTTGTATCATAGTTATGATGTTATGTAAAAACCAACCACAATATAACTTCATAACTATGTAAACTGATTTCTTACCACAACCCAAACAAGGTAGGGAAAACCACCCAAAGCTTGTACAACGGCTGCAAATGCAAGTATATGCCATAAGTAGGTTTTTCGGATGAATCTATAAAATGGTTGACTCTTTAGATCTTCGACATTCTTGCGTTCTTTAAACTGAAAATTAGTCCCATGTAAGATCTTTATGATAAAAATAAATCAATCAAAGTATATTTTGGAACTTGATTTAAATCATATAGTAAACTACCTTCTCGACAATGTAGCCACTGTCAAACAACCAACCAATATGACTAAACCAAAACCCATAGGTGGGTGAGTGTGGATCTTTGTCCGATTTAACGTATTGATGATGGGACCGATGTATGCTCACCCAAAATATGGGGTCTCTCTGTTATTAAAACATAAAACATCATATACTAAGGTTTTGTAGTCATAAATACAGAATTCATTTTGATAATGACGTAAGAAATGTTTGACAGTTTTTTAGCTTCGTTAATGAAAGAATAATCACTTTTGCCAACTTTAGTATGGTTTTAAGCCATGCATCTGTATGAAGTATAGAAGGGGTAAGAAAAACCTGAGCAGCTTGAACACCAAAATATGCAAATGTATACTCGAGCGATTTAGGCAACTTAAGACTACGGTGAGCTAGATTTCGATGATAAGAGAGAGTTACACCAAGCATCCCACACAAAACATAACCCACAAATGCTTCCCAAAAGGCACCCCAAGTAAATGTGTTGCATATATACGCAAATATCATTCAATACATTTTAAAGGAGTCAGTTGACACACATTTACTGTTTGTACGAGGTGGAAGACAATCCTTTTATAGAACTCTTTGGATTTTTCCTTTGCTAATTGACAATATATAAGAAGACTTCAATGAGTATTTAATGAGTATTCAAGAGATATTGCAGGATTACAACATCTTTGCTGTTTGCTGATGTTAGTACTAAAGAAAGAAACAGCAATAGTACGCCTTCAGCAATCTTCATTTCCTCACCTAGTATAAATATTCTTTGAATTTTGCC
>OU343216.1:172248694-172341073 GCA_910596185.1 Chrysanthemum makinoi
GATCCATGGATTCCGAAAACTTTAAAGAAGGGCAATCTATGCAAAGACCACCACTTTTTGAACCAAATGGATTTATCTATATCTTTGGTGTTGTTATCATCAAAGGTGATTATAGTCCTACAACAAAAGATATTTTAAATGATGAACAAAAAAATTATACAGTGGGTAAAGACTCGTCCTTCTTCCACGGTGTTACTTATACTAATATAAACCAACTAAATAATGTTATGTCTACGAGCTAACTTATGCTAGACTATTTGTTGGGGTGACCGACACTTTAACATGGATTTTCTAAATCCCAACAAGCCTTGCTCTTTTCTAATCGTTTTGCCTTTTCTTTTAACTCAAAAAAACTGCTTTAAAAAATTCCTATTTAGTTTTAAAACCTTGTTTTAGAAGATAAATTTGCTAAGTTCAGATAATTGATTATATTGTTTTTTGCAAGGTGTCATCATCAATAGAGTAAAGATGAGTCGGAGAAAGTATCTCGCTTGATTCATGTGCCATGAGACGATCTCTCCTTATTTGGTTCTTCAATATCATCATTTTCACTCAAGCACCACTTACAAAGGCTCGTTGAGTTTTGTTTTTAGGTGGCTTGGGACAATCTCCTATTAGATGACTTGTATCTCACATCTAAAGCACTTCCTTTCATTTTTTCCCTTCTTGTCATCTCGGTCTTTCCGGAATGACTTCTTATCATTTCGAGGTTGCCTTACAAACTTTCCTCTTCTTCTAAAGAACTTTTTGAAATCTCTTTTACTACCATGGAATACTCCTCACTCACTATCCCAAGCAAGATTCTTCATCATCATGGATTCCGTTCTTGCTTTTAAAGCAACGGATTTGATCTCTTTCTTTTGCCTTGATGATTTCACGAATCTTTCTCCATCACCATTTCGTCTTTGAGATTTCAATTAATAGCTCGTTATGAAATTATTGAGAGATCCTTTGATTCCTCAATAGCTGTTACTTTCGCTCTCCATTTCGGATGGAGTGCTCTAAGAAATTTCCTGACAAAGTTCTTGCTACGAAAAGATTCATCAAGTGCTTTAAGAGAAGTGATAATAGTATTAAAACGAGCAAATCCACAATCAATGGTTTCATCTTCAGGGATAACAAATTGTTCATATTGTTGAACAAGAAGATAAATTTTGTTATCATTGACTTATGAATTCCCTTGATGTGTGATTATTAAAGATTCTCAAATGTCTTTAGCGGTTTCACACATAAAAATTCTTTCATATTCATTTTTAGGAAAAGCATTATAAAGCATCCACAGCCCAAAGGAGGGCGTAGAATATTGTATAAAAAGCCCTCTCCCTACAAGGGAGAGGGTTGGATGTTCACAAGTTAATCTAAGCTTGCATTTGTTTCTCTCTCTAAAACATCCCATTTCTCTCTCTCTCTCTCTAGACTACACAGTCCTTTGCTTAATCATTTGTGGTGTTATGATAATCAATATCTTACAATTGGTATCAGAGCATATGGTTTGATTAGCTAGGTTGTATGTGCGTTTATCTTGGTGGTTTTAGATCAAAAAGTTGGTTTTGGAAGGTTTTTGGACTCATAAGTGACTTCCTTTGATTCTCATGTTTTTTATGTTAAAGTAAGTGTTTTTAAGATAGTTATAACCTTCTAGGATCAAGTTGTGCAAAAGAATCCAAGCAAAAACGTTCAAAAGGGTGAATTTTAGGTGAAAAAGAGACTTTGTTCTTGACTGCGATTTGATACACGGATGGATTTCTTGGCTGCGATTTGTCCAGTTGAAGCTGCGATTTGATCTAAGCTGAATGCGATTTGATTATTTTATTAATATCAGGCTGCGATTTGTTAGGAAAAAGGACATAAGTATCGTGAAAGCGACATGCGTTTTGTCAAACAGTGCGTTTTGTGCCACTGTGCTTTGACTCTCTGCATTTTGCTAAACTGCGTTTTGACTCTCTGCATTTTGACTCTTTACGTTTTGGTTAAGCTGCGTTTTGTCAGGGTGCGATTTGAAGTCTTTGTGACTTGATTCACTGCGTTTTATCAATAACTTGAGTTTATCACTGCATTTTGGATTAATTGCGATTGTTAAGGGTTGTGTTTTGTCAAGGGCTGAGACTTATAACTTGATTCAAACATCACCAAATCACAATTAAACAACAATTCACCTAATCCAATCATTCCAATATCCCTTTTAACATACAATCACTAATCATTGAATCCATCCAACTTTTATCATAACACGTTCAAATTCACATTCACAACAACATCATGTCTTTACACCTGATTATGATTTTGGAAGTACTCAAATGTATGATGTGTAGACAACCATGAGAATATTAGCTATACTGAACGGTTAGAGATGAGTAAATCAGTCAATGAGGATGTGAGATGTCCGTGTTCAGATTCTAAAGAGAGATAAGTGCACCAGTAAAAGTTACAACATGTTCTTGCAAAGGAAAGTTTCATTGAACCTTTTCGACAACTTCATTCACACCTCAAGTTACTTCGAACTGACGACATATATACAATGGGAATCGAACGAGCAGTTATTGCACTTTTGCGTCAAGAATTATCTTCGCTCACGGGCACATTGTTCTTGAGCTTGGAACAATTGGAACAACAACTTGACAGAGAAAAGGTTCAAGAAGCCAGTACTAAAGCTGCACTTCAGGTGATCTACAAACAATTTCGGTCATTCTTCAAGAGTGAATACACTTCGGATTATGATCGACATATGACTGAAATGTCCTTCAAGAATCACACTGGGATGGAAGCAAATATGTTTAGAGAAACATTAATTCAACTCATGGATAATGTTGAGAAGTATATTGAGGAGATTACACAGAATGATGACAAAGTGAATGAGTGTCGGGTGCAATTGAGAGATAGTCGTGATGAGTCGGGTAAGGTATCAGTTGAAGGATCGGGTGTTGTTGAACGTAGAATATCAGAGACAACAAAGAATGATGTAACCAGCTGTTCAGTAACTCCTGTCACACAAGAAGTGGATGCAAAAATCAGAAAGGTGAATAAACAAGCATCAGGTGCTGAGGTATTAGTAACTGTTCAACATGATGTATCTACCAATATTCTTGTGTGACTTTGACAAATGCTCTGTGACTGAGGCTGAGTTTGAGATAAATTGTTTCAAAACTAATAATGTGGTTGATAAGAAAATTTTTGATGAACTTTCAAACAAATTCTCAAAACTTGAAAAATATTGCATTTCACTTGAAATTGCAATACAAAGAAAGGAAGAAACTTTTCAGCTTAACAAACCATGTAAAAATCCGGAACTTCCCGAATTCCGTGAATTTTTTGAAATTAACAATTTGAAAGCTCAACTTCAAGACAAAGACTCGACCATTTACAATCTGAAGAAGCATATTTCTATCCTGAATGAGAAAAGTAATTTAGTCAAGGTTAAACATGATATCGAAGTTATCAAAACTCGAAATATTGAATTGGAACCTTGTGTGGCTAAATTAATTAAGGAAAATGAGTCTTTAAAAAAGCATCACATAGAACTAAGTGACTCTGTCAAAGAAGCTAGAACTAAATCATTGGAACAAACAAACTCTTTGATAGCCAAAATTGATGAACTCAAGGCTCAACTTCGGGATAAGAGTTCCGCAATAGTTGCCTTAAAGAATGAGCTTAGAAAAATTGTAGGAAAAAGTGTGAACACTAAGTTTACAAAACCATCAACCTTGAGGAAGGCAGTTTCTCATCCCGTTAGATACTCGTCTGTTGTTAGACAGCCTACTACGTTTATATCAGAAAGAACAAAATCTTTAAAATCAAGGCTTGTCTCCCAAGTTGATGAGAACAAAGTTTTGTCAAAACCAGTCACTTCACAAGCTAATCCCAATAAAATGAAAGATAATGCTCAGGCTAAGGCTCAATCTTCTAAGATTAGGAATGTAAAAAGATCCTCTAGTGCACTAAAGAAGTCTCATAATGCTAACCCCTCTCCTAAGAAAAGACTTAATGACAAAGCTTCAAAAACTAGGAATATGAATAAGGTTATATCTTCCACAGTGCCTAAGAAATCAAACACTCCTAGATCTTGCCTTAAGTGGATACCAACTGGTAGAATATTTAAGAATGTTGGACTCATACGGATTCCTACCAGCATACTAACCACCAATGACAACACTAAGGTTGATTGTGAAATTCCCAAAAGTCTGGATACTGTTGCAGCTAACCCACTTAAATGCATACCTACTTGTGTTGTTAGTGCAAGTATTCCGATTCTTGTGTATCACTTAACTCAATCAAGAAAGACTCATGGTTGGGTTCCAAAGGAACACTGCAATTGATAAGTGTACTATGATCTGATCACCCCGCTCAGACTGACCCTTAACACACCTCATTTAAGAGTATTTCCATTTCTTGTATACTCTATACAGTTGTTCCACATTGTAAATATCTTCCATATCAAAAACCAAAATACAAAATTATAAAATTCTCAAAAACCCATAAAATTTGAAAAATCAGAAAATTCCCAAAAAAGTTTCAAAGGCATGTCTTCTGGTATCGATAACATCTATGGTCCTAGAAATGTCATTCAATAATGACACGGGTCTTTAGATGAAGTTTGAACAGGAGTTCATATGTGTTTCTCAAAACATGCCTATACAATTTTTTTTTAAAGTTTTATCTATACTGAGTTCTTAATAAATGGGAATCATGGGTGCATAAATTTCTCATATTCAATCAATGACTAATCATGCTTAATCTAAATCGAGTCATTGATTGAGGGGGAGAGTTAATGTTCAAAATTTAGGATTATCTGTCAAGTTGCTTCAACTTATTGAATTATATCCCGGCTTTCATACATAATGGGGTATCAATCTTGCATTTAGTCCAATATGGTCTCATGAGCTGATTACGTGCTATATTTAAGATATTGATTGCTATCTGCTAATTGTTTCCTAGATATTCGTGTAATTATGGTCATCCTGACTTACTTTCCCGTGTAGTTTTGTATCTCTAAATGTTCCTGTAATGGATTGTAAGGTTCAAATTTGAAAAGATCATGACAAATATACACATTTAAGAAAGTAAAGGGACTACTTGGATAATGCATGATAATACTTGAGGTTAAGAGTGAGATTTTTCAATATGAAGGGCCAAAATTGACAAGTAATGATATTTATTAAGGTAGTGGGTGCAATTTGTCTAAAAACAAATTTAAGAATGCGTTTTGACAAAGAGAAGGACTGTTTTTGTCATTTATAGAAACATGTGTGATTTGGTATAAAATTAGGTGCGGTTTGTGATGCGTGCCAAACAGTCAAGCTAAATCACACAAGCCCGCCACTTGTGAATGGCGGACCGTAACTAGCTTAAAACTGCTTAGCAACGAATGCAATGAAGATCGAGGAGTATAGGGTCTCCCGGTCGTCATGTCCCAGTGAATGCGGCAATGGATCACCAAACGATAAGTGATCGGAGATTTGAACGGAAAAAGGGATTTGAGAATGATTATAACTAAGGAAAAAGCCAACAAATAAAAACGGCTTAAATGCAAATTAAAGGAAACTAAAAAGATAAAATCTATTAAATAAACGCTATCACTATATTTAAAATGATGTTTTTATGTTTTTATAAAACGGAAATTAAAAACTACGCATGCGACAAATTAAAAAGTAAAACTTACACAATATTAACCCATATAGAAAATGATATTTTACAAACCTAATGATAAAAGAAAATATATAGAAAAATAAAATTATTTTTATAACTAATTATCTAATTAAAAACTATTTTAACTATTAAATAATTACCTAAAATACAAGAAAATGTGAAATAAAGCTAGAAAAATAAAATTAAGACTTAGAAAAATCTAAAATATCAAAATAGAATTTTCAAAACTATTTTTGTATTTTTTTGATTATTTTTCTATTTTCTAGGAATTAAAGACTATTAAAAACTAATTAAATTGCTAAAAATTACAAAATAAACTATGAAAAATCTGGAAAATTACTTTTTTTACTTTTTATATTTATCTAAACCTAAGAAAAATGAAAAATTATTTTTTTGAACCTTTTCTGAATTTTTTGTATTAAAAGTTAATTAAAAATGCTTAAAAACTAATTTAAATTAAGAAAAATAGCAAACAAGCTTGGAAAAATCTGAAATTTTCAGGAAAACTCTAAAATTATATAAGGAATCTGAGAAAAATGGAAAAACAGGTGCTTGTGTGTAGAAAAATAGAACTGATGTGGAAATGCTTATTGAAATAAGCACTTAACTAAGCAAATGGAGTCCAAAAGCTACCAAACTGATAAACAAGCTACAATAAGCTAAAAGAACTAAAATGGAACAAGTAACAACAACCTAATACCATAGAATCACAAGATGCTAAGATTTGATGTTTTGAGCTTATGTATGAAAAAGATTCTAGCTAGCTAGCTACTTTAAGCACAAAAATAAGCAACACTATAAGCTAAAAGTGAAAACTACCAATTGTAAACTAAAGTAGACCTGGGTGAGAGCAAATGCACAAAAATTGACCATGACCGACTTATTGATGTGCACCTTGCACAAAATCGAGCAAATCTCAGATCAACTGACAAGGAGGGAGACAGTACAACTTCACAAGCTTGTTTAGAGCTTTTAAAAATTTGGTAAAATTATACAAAAATGGTTATAAGAAAGAGGACCAGTTGAAGTTTTATAACCAACAAGTTTTACTGATTTTGACTTAGGAATGAATCCTAGAAAAATCTTTCCATTTGGCTCAAAACATGATTTTCTGGATTTTTGACTTTTGATGAAATAATGAACTTTGACTTTTTCCAACTTTGGATCCAATTTATTGACTGAAGTTGATGTTATAAGGTAGAATAAGCACAATGCAAGCTATGTTTAACACTTTTGAACACAAAAAGAGATTATGCAACTCCAAATCCACAACAGTGGATCAGTAGAGATAGTTGTGATCTAATGTTGACTTGGTGATGTTGCAGACCCAACCTAAGAACCAAATGAACTCAAATAAACTTAATAAACATGAACCACTAGGACTTAACTGCTGAATAGACCATTATGACAGATAAATCAGTAAACCCAAACACTTCTTTGTAAACTGTTATGAGCTCAAACTGACCCAAACTCTTAACCAACTTGTACTTATGATCAATCTAAGTTTACTTAACCTAAACACTACTGTAAAGACAGATTTGAGCAGATTATTACTACAAAAACAGTAAATGCAAGAATTTATGAAAATTACTTACTAAAGTCCAAAACTGCTATAGCTTGAAACCATGAACCATGAACCACTAATCTATTTAATATCACCCCAAATGAATCCAAAACAACCCAATCCACCTCTACATCAACCCATGTCCATCTGCATTCCCATTTTTGACCCTGTTTGACTTTTGTTGACCAAGGATCATAATGAGTTGAAACTTGAATGTGAGCTTGTATAAGGCTCTCACAAGCTCATTTAAGTTTATGAAGTGATAGATGAGATTTATAAAGCTTTTAAATGAGATTTTAACTTTGGAAATTTCAACAGTGACATAAAATGAGGATTATAACATTAAACTGAAATTGGTACTTGGAATCAGTTTCAATACATTTAAATACTTAAAGTTAATACACTTTAACAGAACATTACAAGTTTTACACTGAATTGAAAGATTTAACATAAAAACGACTTAAGTAAAAAAATGAAAAACTAGTAGACTCCCCTTTCTAGCTCCATTTGCCTTTCTTTTATATCCAAACTCATCTCTCTTGATGAAATCCCACCAACGCCATTGGATGGCTCAAAATGATCACAACCGTTAAATGAGCTTTTGGCAAATCTTGTTTTAATACGGGAGGTGGACTGAGATGAGATGGTTGGAGGGGCATTTATTGCATTTGAGTTTGGTGAGGGGGGACATGGGAAGGATATTGTGAGTAGGCTCTAATGGCGACAAGGGAGGAAAGAAAGGGAAAGGGACGGGGTTGGTATTTGTTTGACTGGTTTTTAATAATAGAGGGGGGTTCAAAATTCATTGACAGCCAAAATTGGATTGACCAGGCCAAAAAAAAGGTTTAAGGTTTAATAATTATAGGGGCCTAATGTGTAAAATCCGAAAATCAAGGGACCATTGCTGCCAATTCAGAAAAGTTGATCCAAGGGTTGAAAGTGACAATCGCAAAAAGTATAAGGACCAAACTTGTCATTTTGCAATTTTCCAGGGCCATTTTTTGCCAAATTTCAAAGTTGAAGGACTAAACTTGTAATTTTCTCAAACTTTTGACATTTTTCACCAAAGGACTAAATTTGACAACTTATGATTTTAAAAGGACCTTTGGTGATTTTTCTTTTGAAATTATGTGCTCAGGGACTGTTTTTTGACAACTTTTGAAACTTGGGGGACTAAAACTGCAATTTTGCAAACTTTGCTCATTTTTCATCTCGATTTTGAACATTTTGCATCCAAAACATATAAAATGCATTTTTAAGATATTTTCGATTTTGATGCATTTCAGCATTTTAACCGTTTGCGTTCAGATTGGATTAAAATGATGAGTATTTACACACTCATCAATCCCCCACACTAAACTATTGCTAGTCCTTAGCAATCTTTTGAGAAAAACTAATGGATTTCATCTCTTTACCAAAGCCATTACTGAGCCAAATGTTTCGTTCAAGTAAGAACCATGGTACACTGATAACCATGTGATTTTGAGCAAACCACAGCTTCCAACGGATTTGATTTGTCTTTACCAGAAGCCGTACCCTCCTGGACTAGCCAACTCTTAGATAAATTATCAATATTATCTTTGGTGAGTTGATTACCAATTATGGTTTTTCCACTGCCTTTACCACAAGCCATAACCTTGCGGGCTAGCCAACTCTTCACTTTTTAGGATATGGTGAACTGAATACCATACAATTTTGGGCAAATTGCAAGCCGTCAACGCATTTGAGATATCTTTACCAAGAGCCGTTTGCTCCTGGATTAGCCAATCCTTTAGTTTTTAGGCTGACTGATAACCATAAGATAGTAAGTGTAACACTTACTCCAAAAAAAAATTTTGGCCAAAAACGGGGGAATTGGTATAATTATATGATAAAATTCGTGAGAATTTCCCCCCACACTTAGAAATGAATATTTCCCTCAATATTCAAAAAAAAGACCTACCAAACAAAGAACGGGAAAAGGATTTTTGAGATTATTATAACTACAGGAAAAAGCCAACAAATAAAAACGGCTTAAATGCAAATTAAAGGAAACTAAAAAGATAAAATCTATTAAATAAACGCTATCACTATATTTAAAATGATGTTTTTATGTTTTTATAAAACGGAAATTAAAAACTACGCGACGTACAAATTAAAAAGTAAAACTTACACAATATTAACCCTAAAAATATGAAAATGATATTTTTACAAACCTAATGATAAAAGAAAATATATAGAAAAATAAAATTATTTTTATAACTAATTATCTAATTAAAAACTATTTTTAACTATTAAATAATTACCTAAAATACAAGAAAATGTGAAATAAAGCTAGAAAAATAAAATTAAGACTTAGAAAAATCTAAAATATCAAAATAGAATTTTCAAAACTATTTTTGTATTTTTCTGATTATTTTTCTATTTTCTAGGAATTAAAGACTATTAAAAACTAATTAAATTGCTAAAAATTACAAAATAAACTATGAAAAATCTGGAAAATTACTTTTTTTACTTTTTATATTTATCTAAACCTAAGAAAAATGAAAAATTATTTTTTTGAACCTTTTCTGAATTTTTTGTATTAAAAGTTAATTAAAAATGCTTAAAAACTAATTTAAATTAAGAAAAATAGCAAACAAGCTTGGAAAAATCTGAAATTTTCAGGAAAACTCTAAAATTATATAAGGAATCTGAGAAAAATGGAAAAACAGGTGCTTGTGTGTAGAAAAATAGAACTGATGTGGAAATGCTTATTGAAATAAGCACTTAACTAAGCAAATGGAGTCCAAAAGCTACCAAACTGATAAACAAGCTACAATAAGCTAAAAGAACTAAAATGGAACAAGTAACAACAAGCTAATACCACAGAATCACAAGATGCTAAGATTTGATGTTTTGAGCTTATGTATGAAAACAGATTCTGAGCTAGCTACTTTAAGCACAAAAATAAGCAACACTATAAGCTAAAAGTGAAAACTACCAATTGTAAACTAAAGTAGACCTGGGTGAGAGCAAATGCACAAAAATTCAGACCATGACCAGCTCTATTGAGCCTTGTGCACCTTGCACAAAATCTGAGCAAATCTCAGTATCAACTGAGACAGTGGAGCAGGGGAGACAGGTACAACTTCACAAGCTTGTTTAGAGCTTTTAAAAATTTGGTAAAATTATACAAAAATGGTTATAAGAAAGAGGACCAGTTGAAGTTTTATAACCAACAAGTTTTACTGATTTTGACTTAGGAATGAATCCTAGAAAAATCTTTCCATTTGGCTCAAAACATGATTTTCTGGATTTTTGACTTTTGATGAAATAATGAACTTTGACTTTTTCCAACTTTGGATCCAATTTATTGACTGATGTTATATAAGGTAGAATAAGCACAATGCAAGCTATGTTTAACACTTTTGAACACAAAAAGAGATTATGCAACTCCAAATCCACAAATGGATCAGAGAGATAGTTGTGATCTAATGTTGACTTGGTGATGTTGCAGACCCAACCTAAGAACCAAATGAACTCAAATAAACTTAATAAACATGAACCACTAGGACTTAACTGCTGAATAGACCATTATGACAGATAAATCAGTAAACCCAAACACTCCTTTGTAAACTGTTATGAGCTCAAACTGACCCAAACTCTTAACCAACTTGTACTTATGATCAATCTAAGTTTACTTAACCTAAACACTACTGTAAAGACAGATTTGAGCAGATTATTACTACAAAAACAGTAAATGCAAGAATTTATGAAAATTACTTACTAAAGTCCAAAACTGCTATAGCTTGAAACCATGAACCATGAACCACTAATCTATTTAATATCACCCCAAATGAATCCAAAACAACCCAATCCACCTCTGCATCAACCCATGTCCATCTGCATTCCCATTTTTGACCCTGTTTGACTTTTGTTGACCAAGGATCATAATGAGGAAACTTGAATGCTTGTATAAGGCTTTCACAAGCTTTTAAGTTTTATGAAGTGATAGATGAGATTTATAAAGCTTTTAAATGAGATTTTAACTTTGGAAATTTCAACAGTGACATAAAATGAGGATTATAACATTAAACTGAAAATTGGTACTTGGAATCGCCAATACATTTAAATACTTAAAGTTAATACACTTAAAGAACATTACAAGTTTTAACTCGAATTGAAAGATTTAATATAAAACGACTTAAGTAAAAAAAATGAAAAACTAGTAGATCCTTTTCTAGCTCCATTTGCCTTTCTTTTATATCCTCCATTCTCTCTCTCTTCTGATGAAATCCCACCAATCCTCAGCCATTGGATGGCTCAAAATGATCACAACCGTTTAAATGAGCTTTTACGCAAATCTTGTTTTAACATTGGGACAGATCAGATGGTTGGAGGGTACATTTATTGCATTTGAGTTTGAGAGGGGTGGGACACGAAGGATACAGCTAAAAGCAATGGTGCAAGTGACAAGGGTGGAGAAAGGGGAAAAGGGGATGGCGGGGTTGGTATTTGTTTGACCTGGTTTTAATAATAGAGGGTTCAAAAATTATGACAGGGCCAAAATTGATTGACCCCAGCCAAAAAAGGTTTAAGGTTTAATAATTATAGGCCTAATGTAAAATCGAAAATCGGGACCATTTTCAATTCGAAAAGTTGATCCAAGGGTTGAAAGTGACAATCGCAAAAAGTATAAGGACCAAACTTGTCATTTTGCAATTTTCCAGGGCCATTTTGCCAAATTTCAAAGTTGAAGGACTAAACTTGTAATTTTCTCAAACTTTTGACATTTTTCACCAAAGGACTAAATTTGACAACTTATGATTTTAAAAGGACCTTTGGTGGTTTATCTTTTGAAATTATGTCAGGGGACGTTTTGACAACTTTTGAAACTTGGGGACTAAAAGCGCAATTTTTGCAAACTTTGCTCATTTTTCATCCGATTTTGAACATTTTGCATCGAAACATATAAAATGCATTTTAAGATATTTTCAGATTTTGATGCATTGGCATTTTTAACCGTTTTCAGTTCAGATTGACTAAAATGATGAGTATTTACACACTCATCAATCCCCCACACTAAACTATTGCTAGTCCCTAGCAATCTTTTGAAAAAACTTAATGGATTTCATCTCTTTACCAAAAGCCATTACTTCCGGAGTAGCCAAATGTTTCAGTTCAAGTAAGAACCATGGTACACCGATAACCATGTGATTTTTGAGCAAACCACCGACTTCCAACGATTTGATTTGTCTTTACCAGAAGCCGTACCCTCCTGGACTAGCCAACTCTTAGATAAATTATCAACATTATCTTTGGTGAGTTGATTTATTATGGTTTTTCCATGCCTTTACCACAAGCCATAACCTCGCGGGCTAGCCAACTCTTCACTTTTTAGGATATGGTGAGCTGAATACCATACAATTTTGGGCAAATTGCAAGCCGCCAACGGATTTGAGATATCTTTACCAAGAGCCGTTTGCTCTTGGATTAGCCAATCCTTTAGTTTTTAGAAAGCGATGACCGATAACATAAGGTGTAAGTAGAACACTTACTCCAAAAAAAAATTTTGGCCAAAAACAGGGGAATTGGTATAATTATATGATAAAATTCGTGAGAATTCCCCCCACACTTAGAAATGAATATTGCCCTAAATATTCAAAGTACCATTAGTTAGCCAAACAAAAGAACGGAAAAGGATTTTGAGATTATTATAACTACAGGAAAAGCCAACAAATTAAAACGGCTTAAATGCAAATTAAAAGAAATAAAAGATAAAATCTATTAAATAAACGCTATCACTATATTTAAAATGATGTTTTTATGTTTTTATAAAACGGAAATTAAAAACTACATGCATAAATTAAAAAGTAAAACTTACACAATATTAACCCTAAAAATATGAAAATGATATTTTTACAAACCTAATGATAAAAGAAAATATATAGAAAAATAAAATTATTTTTATAACTAATTATCTAATTAAAAACTATTTTTAACTATTAAATAATTACCTAAAATACAAGAAAATGTGAAATAAAGCTAGAAAAATAAAATTAAGACTTAGAAAAATCTAAAATAACAAAATAGAATTTTTTTGTATTTTTCTGATTATTTTTCTATTTTCTAGGAATTAAAGACTATTAAAAACTAATTAAATTGCTAAAAATTACAAAATAAACTATGAAAAATCTGGAAAATTACTTTTTTTACTTTTTATATTTATCTAAACCTAAGAAAATGAAAAATTATTTTTTTGAACCTTTTCTGAATTTTTTGTATTAAAAGTTAATTAAAAATAAAAACTAATTTAAATTAAGAAAAATAGCAAACAAGCTTGGAAAAATCTGAAATTTTCAGGAAAACTCTAAAATTATATAAGGAATCTGAGAAAAATGGAAAAACAGGTGCTTGTGTGTAGAAAAATAGAACTGATGTGGAAATGCTTATTGAAATAAGCACTTAACTAAGCAAATGGAGTCCAAAAGCTACCAAACTGATAAACAAGCTACAATAAGCTAAAAGAACTAAAATGGAACAAGTAACAACAAGCTAATACCACAGAATCACAAGATGCTAAGATTTGATGTTTTGAGCTTATGTATGAAAACAGATTCTGAGCTAGCTACTTTAAGCACAAAAATAAGCAACACTATAAGCTAAAAGTGAAAACTACCAATTGTAAACTAAAGTAGACCTGGGTGAGAGCAAAATAAAAATTCAGACCATGACCACTCTATTGAGCCTGTGCACCTTGCACAAATTGAGCAAATCCCAGATCAACTGAGACAAGGGAGGGAGACAAGGTACAACTTCACAAGTTTTAGAGCTTTTAAAAATTTGGTAAAATTATACAAAAATGGTTATAAGAAAGAGGACCGTGAAGTTTTATAACCAACAAGTTTTCTCGATTTTGACTTAGGAATGAATCCTAGAAAAATCTTTCCATTTGGCTCAAAACATGATTTTCTGGATTTTTGACTTTTGATGAAATAATGAACTTTGACTTTTTCCAACTTTGGATCCAATTTATTGACTGAAGTTGATGTTATAAGGTAGAATAAGCACAATGCAAGCTATGTTTAACACTTTTGAACACAAAAAGAGATTATGCAACTCCAAATCCACAACAGTGGATCAAGAAGATAGTTGTGATCTAATGTTGACTTGGTGATGCACCCAACCTAAGAACCAAATGAACTCAAATAAACTTAATAAACATGAACCACTAGGACTTAATCTGAATAGACCATTATGACATAAATCAAAACCCAAACACTTCTTTGTAAACTGTTATGAGCTCAAATCACCCAAACTCTTAACCAACTTGTACTTATGATCAATCTAAGTTTTTAACCTAAACACTCTTTGTAAGACAGATTTGAGTGATTATTACTACAAAAACAGTAAATGCAAGAATTTATGAAAATTACTTACTAAAGTCCAAAATTGCTATAGCTTGAAACCATGAACCATGAACCACTAATCTATTTAATATCACCCAAATGAATCAAAACAACCCAATCCACCTCTGCATCAACCCATGTCCATGCATCCCATTTTTGACCCTGTTTGACTTTTGTTGACCAAGGATCATAATGAGTGGAAACTTGAATGTGAGCTTGTATAAGGCTTTCACAAGCTCATTTAAGCTTATTGAAGCTGATAGATGAGATTTATAAAGCTTTTAAATGAGATTTTAACTTTGGAAATTTCAACAGTGACATAAACTGAGGATTATAACATTAAACTGAAATTGGTACTTGGAATCAGTTTCAATACATTTAAATACTTAAAGTTAATACAACTTTAGAACATTACAAGTTTTACATGAATTGAAAGATTTAACATAAAACGACTTAAGTAAAAAAATGAAAAAAACTAGTACTCCCTTTTCTAGCTCCATTTGCCTTTCTTTTATATCCAAACTCATTCTCTCTCTCTTCTGATGAAATCCCACCAATCCTCGGCCATTGGATGGCTCAAAATGATCACAACCGTTTAAATGAGCTTTTGGCAATCTTGTTTTAAACAAATTGGGAAGACCGAGATGGTTGGAGGGGTACATTTATTGCATTTGGAGTTTGGTGAGGTGGGGGACAAGGATATTGTGAGCTAAGCGGTCAGTAATGCTGGTGCACGGGGGAGAAAGAGGGAGGGGACGGGGTTGGTATTTGTTTGACTGTTTTAATAATAGGGGTTCAAAATTACATATGGGGCCAAAATTGGATCTGCCAAAAAGGTTTAAGGTTTAATAATTATAGGGGCCTAATGTGTAAAATCCAAAAATCAAGGGACCATTGCCAATTCGAAAAAGTTGATCCAGGGTTGAAAGTGACAATCGTAAAAGTATAAGGACCAAACTTGTCATTTTGCAATTTTCAGGGCCATTTTGCCAAATTTCAAAGTGAAGGACTAAACTTGTAATTTTCTCAAACTTTTGACATTTTTCACCAAAGGACTAAATTTGACAACTTATGATTTTAAAAGGACCTTTGGTGATTTTACTTTTGAAATTATGCGTCAGGACTGTTTTTTGACAACTTTGAAACTGGGGACTAAACCTAATTTTGCAAACTTTGCTCATTTTTCATCTGATTTTGAACATTTTGCATCTGAAACATATAAAATGTATTTTTAAGATATTTTCGTATTTTGATGCATCTGAGCATTTTTAACCGTTTTGCGTTCAGATTGACTAAAAATGATGAGTATTTACACACTCATCAATCCCCACACTAAACTATTGCTAGTCCCTAGCAATCTTTTGAGAAAAACTAATGGATTTGCATCTCTTTACCAAAGCCATTATCGAGTAGCCAAATGTTTCGGTTCAAGTAAGAACCATGGTACACCGATAACCATGTGATTTTGAGCAAACCACCAGTTTTCAACGGATTTGATTTTCTTTACCGTAAGCTCTCCGGACTAGCCAACTCTTAGATAAATTATCAATATTATCTTTGGTGAGTCGATTACCTATTATGGTTTTTCCAACGCTTTACCACAGCCATAACCTGCGGGCTAGCCAACTCTTCACTTTTAGGATATGTGAAATGAATACCATACAATTTTGGGCAAAAAGCCGTCAACGATTTGAGATATCTTTACCAAGAGCCGTTTGCTCATGGATTAGCCAATCCTTTAGTTTTTTAGACGGCGATTCTGATAACCATAAGGTTGTAAGTGTTTACTTCAAAAAAAAAATTTTGGCCAAAAACGGGGGAATTGGTATAATTATATGATAAAATTCGTGAGAATTCCCCCCCACACTTAGAAATGAATATTGCCCTCAATATTCAAAGTACCGGCGGTTATGCCGAAACAAAGAACGGGAAAAGGATTTTTGAGATTATTATAACTACAGGAAAAAGCCAACAAATAAAAACGGCTTAAATGCAAATTAAAGGAAACTAAAAAGATAAAATCTATTAAATAAACGCTATCACTATATTTAAAATGATGTTTTTATGTTTTTATAAAACGGAAATTAAAACTACACACGACAAATTAAAAAGTAAAACTTACACAATATTAACCCTAAAAATATGAAAATGATATTTTTACAAACCTAATGATAAAAGAAAATATATAGAAAAATAAAATTATTTTTATAACTAATTATCTAATTAAAAACTATTTTTAACTATTAAATAATTACCTAAAATACAAGAAAATGTGAAATAAAGCTAGAAAAATAAAATTAAGACTTAGAAAAATCTAAAATATCAAAATAGAATTTTCAAAACTATTTTTGTATTTTTCTGATTATTTTTCTATTTTCTAGGAATTAAAGACTATTAAAAACTAATTAAATTGCTAAAAATTACAAAATAAACTATGAAAAATCTGGAAAATTACTTTTTTTACTTTTTATATTTATCTAAACCTAAGAAAAATGAAAAATTATTTTTTTGAACCTTTTCTGAATTTTTTGTATTAAAAGTTAATTAAAAATGCTTAAAAACTAATTTAAATTAAGAAAAATAGCAAACAAGCTTGGAAAAATCTGAAATTTTCAGGAAAACTCTAAAATTATATAAGGAATCTGAGAAAAATGGAAAAACAGGTGCTTGTGTGTAGAAAAATAGAACTGATGTGGAAATGCTTATTGAAATAAGCACTTAACTAAGCAAATGGAGTCCAAAAGCTACCAAACTGATAAACAAGCTACAATAAGCTAAAAGAACTAAAATGGAACAAGTAACAACAAGCTAATACCACAGAATCACAAGATGCTAAGATTTGATGTTTTGAGCTTATGTATGAAAACAGATTCTGAGCTAGCTACTTTAAGCACAAAAATAAGCAACACTATAAGCTAAAAGTGAAAACTACCAATTGTAAACTAAAGTAGACCTGGGTGAGAGCAAATGCACAAAAATTCAGACCATGACCATTGAGCCTCCCTGCACCTTGTAACAAAATCTGAGCAACTCGGGGATCAACGAGACAAGGAGAGGGAGACAGTACAACTTCACAAGCTTGTTTAGAGCTTTTAAAAATTTGGTAAAATTATACAAAAATGGTTATAAGAAGAGGACCATTGAAGTTTTATAACCAACAAGTTTTCTTGATTTTGACTTAGGAATGAATCCTAGAAAAATCTTTCCATTTGGCTCAAACATGATTTTCGGATTTTTGACTTTTGATGAAATAATGAACTTTGACTTTTTCCAACTTTGGATCCAATTTATTGACTGAAGTTGATGTTATAAGGTAGAATAAGCACAATGCAAGCTATGTTTAACACTTTTGAACACAAAAAGAGATTATGCAACTCCAAATCCACAACATGGATCAAGAGATAGTTGTGATCTAATGTTGACTTGGTGATGTTGCAGACCCAACCTAAGAACCAAATGAACTCAAATAAACTTAATAAACATGAACCACTAGGACTTAACTGCTGAATAGACCATTATGACAGATAAATCAGTAAACCCAAACACTTCTTTGTAAACTGTTATGAGCTCAAACTGACCCAAACTCTTAACCAACTTGTACTTATGATCAATCTAAGTTTACTTAACCTAAACACTACTGTAAAGACAGATTTGAGCAGATTATTACTACAAAAACAGTAAATGCAAGAATTTATGAAAATTACTTACTAAAGTCCAAAACTGCTATAGCTTGAAACCATGAACCATGAACCACTAATCTATTTAATATCACCCCAAATGAATCCAAAACAACCCAATCCACCTCTACATCAACCCATGTCCATCTGCATTCCATTTTGACCTGTTTGACTTTTGTTGACCAAGGATCATAATGTGGAAACTTGAATGTGAAGCTTGTATAAGGCTTTCACAAGCTCATTTAAGCTTATTCGATAGATGAGATTTATGAAGCTTTTAAATGAGATTTTAACTTTGGAAATTTCAACAATGACATAAACTGAGGATTATAACATTAAACTGAAATTGGTACTTGGAATCAGTTTCAATACATTTAAATACTTAAAGTTAATACACTTTAACAGAACATTACAAGTTTTACACTGAATTGAAAGATTTAACATAAAAACGACTTAAGTAAAAAAAAAATGAAAAACTAGTAGACTCCCTTTTCTAGCTCCATTTGCCTTTCTTTTATATCCAAACTCATTCTCTCTCTCTTCTGATGAAATCCCACCAATCCTCGGCCATTGGATGGCTCAAAATGATCACAACCGTTTAAATGAGCTTTTGGCGCCAAATCTTGTTTTAACAGTTGGGACAGGACTGAGATGGTTGGAGGGGTACATTTATTGCATTTGGAGTTTGGTGAGGTGAAGGGGGGACATGGGAAGGATATTTGTGAGCAGAAGGTCGAGAAATTGACAAGGGGAGAAAAGAGGTGAAAAGGGATGGTTGGTATTTGTTTGACTGGTTTTTAATAATAGAGGGGGGTTCAAAATTCATTATGACAGGGGCCAAAATTGATTGACAGCCAAAAAGGTTTAAGGTTTAATAATTATAGGGGCCTAATGTGTAAAATCGAAAATCAGGGACCATTGCTCAATTTGAAAAGTTGATCCAAGGGTTGAAAGTGACAATCGCAAAAAGTATAAGGACCAAACTTGTCATTTTGCAATTTTCCAGGGCCATTTTTGCCAAATTTCAAAGTTGAAGGACTAAACTTGTAATTTTCTCAAACTTTTGACATTTTTCACCAAAGGACTAAATTTGACAACTTATGATTTTAAAAGGACCTTTGGTGATTTTTTCTTTGAAATTATGCTCAGGTTGCTTTTTGACAACTTTTGAAACTTGGGGACTAAACTCGCAATTTTGCAAACTTTGCTCATTTTCATCTCGATTTTGAACATTTTGCATCAAACATATAAAATGCATTTTAAGATATTTTCGTATTTTGATGCATTTCTCGGAGATTTTTAACTTTTGCAGCTCGATTGATAAAACGACAGATTTACACAATGGTCAAACTTCTCAAACTTTTCAAATCAAACACACACACATACTTTCTCCCTATTCCTCGCTGTGTTTTGATCATTGTGACTTCATTTTAGGTATTAAATTGAATCAAAAAGTCTCTTTCCACTTATAGGATATCTATTACATCTTCACTTGTCTAATTTTTTTTATCTCAATTGCAGCTTCCATGTGATTTTCATTTGATTCCCCTCTTTCGCACAATACGTTTGTCCAAATTTTTAAATATAAGTTGCTGGGTATAGGTGTTATGTTAGTTAATTGTGGTTGATTGTTGATTGTACTTAAAACCCTCATGAAACACTTGCCCCAATTATGTGCTTTGATTAATTGCTCATAATTGTGGTTTTGACTATTGTGGTATTTATTGATGTGATAGGTTAGAACAGTTTTGTGCATGATTAAGACGCTATTCAGGTTATGTGATAAGCTTTGTACATAGTCTATGACTTGTCGAATGCGTTTCTGGATTAGTAAGATTGATTTTGGTTGAAGGTTGAAGATAGAATTGTTCTAGGATGCGTTTTGATAGACTTGTTCCTGAATGTGTTTTGGGTTGATAAGAATGTTCTTGACAGCGGTTCTTAATTGCGATTTGATGTTAGTTGCTTGAATGCGTTTTGATAAAACTATAATTCATGGTTGCGATTTGGGTATAATTTTTGAATGCGTTTTGATGATGATACGCTTGTCTGCAACTTGATTAAAATATACAGGGTGCGATTTGATATGATGCGTCTTGTGTCAAAACTCATAAACATCGTTTTGAACTCTATGTGTTTTGTCACAAATACACAGGTTCTGCGTTTTGATAAATAAAAGATTATTTTATTAGAAAATGTAGAACCCACCATGCCCATATTTTATCACTGCGATTTGTCATTTTAAACTGTGATTTGTGTCAATGCGTTTTGCTAAACTTATGCGTTTTGACCTAATGCGGTTTGACCCAATGCGGTTTGACTTAATGCGCTTTGACTTAATGCCTCTTATCCTAAGATTTTTGTATTTAAAACTGCTTTTATCTAAATAAATGAGAACCAAAAGCTCACAAGTAAGCTAAGAAGCTTATATGAGCTTTAAGAGACAGCAAAAGAGGCTTTTGCAAGCTTGTTATTTATTTTTTTTTGGTTTTTCTTATTTTATTTGAACTTTTCAAAACAAAAATTAAATGTAAACAAATAAGACTCACAATAAGCTATATAAGCTTATGTGAGCTTAAGGAATAATGAAAAGAGCTTAACAAAGCTTAATCAACCATTAGTAAACAAGATAACAAACATAAATGCTTGACAGAATTGAAAAGAAAAACAACTTTGTATTAATATAAAAACTGAAATTACACTGAAAATGTGACAGAATTTAAACAAAATACAATAAAAATGACAATAAGCTTAAAATAAACTAACAAATGGCAAAAAAGGGTCCATTAATCCTCAAGCCCTCGGATCATTTCCATCATGTCATTCTTCAATCAACCTTTGATTAACTTGGTATGTCTCATCCTGAAATTTGAATTTTTTTCCAACGTGTCATTTTGCTCACACCTCTCATCTAGAAGGGCTCCAAGATTCTAGTATTTATATTGGTATGTAAATTTTGGTCCAGGGTAAAATTGTTCACTAAAGTCACGATGGGAATAATGACATCTGTTTGACTAAAGGTGCGACTATTTTGGGTATAATAAACATATATTTAGGCGGATGGGTGGGATGGTTTGTTATTTATAAAGTTAGTAAAATGGGCACTATTTATGGTTTTGCAATGTCAAGTAGTAATTTTTAACAAGGGTAATGCTGGGTTCAAGGACTAATTTTTCCATGTTGAGGAAAAGGTGATCAAAACTTGCAAATTCTTCCTTTTTTTTTTTGCACTCATCTATATTCTCGTTTTGCATTTTGTCTTTTCTCTTCCATTTTGTTGATATCCTGTTCTACATCCATAAACACAAAACACAAACATTTATGGCTTTAGAGGTTAGTTTTTGGTCTATTTGGTCCGGTTTTGATAACGAAAAGGTATGTGTTGTCACACATACCACTTCTCGTGAGTGATCACCTAACTTTACAAAGCTTCAAGTTATGCTCAAATTCTAAGCTTCGTGGACTTAGATTACTATAATACTTGGTGTTTATTTGTAATCTCTTTTTGATTTTGCTTTTGTTCCCCTCTTTTGTTGCGGGTATTTATAATGGAAATTTCGTTGTACCTTCATGTGTGAATAGTGACTTTGCCCCAATATTTGGTAGGTAGGCACGTGCCTAGGCTCATAGCCTGAGCGTCTGATCGCCCTGTTATATTTGACATAAATTGCCTTAGGAAGGAACACAAATTTGTCTTTCCCATAATTTTCATGTTCGAGTCTTTTGCTAGAACTTATCCTTTAAGTTGTTCTATGTTAGCTCGATAGCACGTCCTTAAATGATCTTGACGGAGTCGTGATTTTTTGAAGTCGCTTGTTGACTTGCATTGAGTAGATTTCGTTCCATCCATGTTGTTGGTTTACCTTTTTAACGAATAAGTGAATAACGATGAAGCATTCCGGTTTGCTTTTAGTTCCTTAGAGGTCGGACCTCAAAGCGTAAGTATACTCCCTTCCATCTGCCTTGGTAGGTATTGGCCCGACTTTGTAACCATTTTACTCAAAAATGATCTATTCATGGACAGGTCCTACCGTTCCAGGTATATTCTTTATTTTCCACCGGGTCTTTCACGAACTCCTTCATCCGGGCACTCCACTATGGGGTCTGCTGACATCTGAGCTTTGACTATTTCCTTCTTTCTCTTCATTTCCTCCTGGCTTGTTATCGTTGGAGATGCTTTAGCCGTCTGCTAGCTAGCATTGGAGCTAGCACCGACTTTTTTACAATCTTTTGCTCTCAAGTTTGTTATGAATGGGCCGCATATTTTTTTTCGGTCTTTTGCTCTTAAGTTGGGGTCGAAATACTAGGCCATTGTTCGGTCTGGTTGAACCGTTATCTTGATTCTTCCCTATGCTAGTTGACAGGAATTTGTGCTTCTGGTTTGGAGGCTATGGTTTGTTTTAGCAGAATTTCCTTATTGCTTTATAGTGTAAATACTCCTTTTTCCACTGAGAATTTAATCATATCAAGAAGTTCTTTACAATGCACTGCTTTTTTCAAAGCGCTTTTCTCCCCAACTCTTTAATATGGATATTGCGATCCTACTACTAGGAGCGTCACCTTCCCTATAGGTTATGCACTCATTATTAAATCTGATGGGGGCATTATGGTCGGGACCATGTGGCCTTTCCGCTTAGGTCCGCATAATATTTTGAAAGCGGATCCTCTGTTTTTATACATGTGTTGTGTGAGGTACTTCCCATCTTCTGTTTTAGTAATCGTTGGATCTTTGGTTTCTTCTTTTGCTATTGAGGGCAAAAATGAAATTGAGAGGAGCTTTGTTTGGTTCCTTACCTGTTTTTTTTTTCTTTTTTTTATAATTAGAATCACCAATGTTTTCCTTTCCCAGGCATTTCTTTTTTGTTAACTACTTTGAATTGATCCCTTCCCTCATTTTGCTTCCTCAGATGTATGCACTCATCTGTGCTATGTCTTGCTTCTCCATGGAATTCACAAAACTTGCTGCTATTCCTTTTTTCGACTAGGGTCGTTGTTAGGGGTGAGTTTGAAAATTTTGCTTTTTTTGGAGCCGAAATATCCTTTGGAGGTTTAGAGAGAGAGATGAAGCCATCTTGCTTTCTTTTCGTCCTATATTTGCTCTTGAATCCCTTCTTGAAATTTTGCTTTTGTCTGGCTTTATGTTGCTTCCATAACATTTGTGGCAACAATTTTCTCTTCTCCTGATGTCCAGCTCCACTTCCCCCCGTAGGAAAGATGTGGTTATGTTCACTACTTCATTCATTGACCTTGTAATTCTGTCGTGCAGTCGTTTGATCAACCCTGGATCAGTTATTTCGTGCATAAATCCTGAGATTTTCATGACTTCTGGCGCTCCTTTTACGTCCCTGCTTTCTTCATTAAATCTTTGTATGAAATCTTTTGTGAATTCACCTTCCTTCTGTTTGATATGATGAAGCTTTACAGGATCCTTAATGCGTTTCTTTTGTTGAAGGAAGTTTGCTAGGTATGCTTGTTTTATATCGTTGTAACTATCTATGGATCTCTGGAGGGAGGTCATCAAACCAAACCCTAGCGGATCCGATAAACGTGGAATTGAACATTTGGCACCAGGTCGGCATGGCCAAGTGTTCCACTTTTGCTGCTGTTTGGAAAATCTTGAGGTGATCTTCCGGCTTAGCTCATATGTCTTGTCGTCATGGGTCCTTTTGGTAGATCAAAGTAGTGAATGCGAGGAGTGAACGAATCGATCTCCTTGCACACCCACGGCCTTGCCAAGTCATCGTCCTCCATACTTGACTTTTTGTTTTTCACCCGACTCTCCAATGTACGCCTTCGCCATCCTCACTTTCCGAGAGCTCACCCGTTCTCCGAAAGGATTCTCTGTCGTTTCCGTGTTTTCCGAGAGTGGGCCTCGTTCTACGTGAATAAGAACTCTGGTAGCAGCTTTATTCCCTCCTCTGGGCACTATGACGGGATGAGCGTTTGGAACCTCCGGAGTGCACTGACACACTCTATTCTTTATCTCCCAATTTATGGAACACGCCCTTTTCTAATCTTTTAAACACCGTTTCTCTTTTCATGTTTTTCCTCCTCGGTGACCTAGATCGGTCGTTTCTTCGGTTGGAATCTTCGTATACGTGTCGATGTCTCTTAGACTCGAGTTTTTTCCTCAAATATTTTCTTTGGTCTGGCGTTCCTGATTCAGAATGTTGTAAAGCTTCCTGGAAGCTACGCCGAGCTTTTATTGCTTTGATATTTTCTTGTTGTTTCTTTTCTTGATGAACTTTCTCATATATGATTTGCAAAAACTTGTGGTAATATTTGTCACATTACTCTCTGAGAGCTGCGTCGAACGCAGATTTCTCATGATTATCCAACGGTGGCGTGTCTTTTCCCTTTCCTATTGTGTTCCACACGACAGACATGGGCATGGAAGGAGCGGGTTCGGACTGAGTGCTCATGGCGGTATTTTGATAACTAATTGCATCATCCCACTTGGCGTCAACTTGTTAGTGCAAAAGGTGTGACGGGTTAGGATATGTTGAAGCATGATGTTGGGCCTGCCAAGCTATCATCAATGGGCTGAATTTGTACTAAACCAAGTAATGGATTGAGTCCCTGCACAAATGAAAGTAAACCGTTAGCCTTACCGTGGGGACGAACCCCACGATTAAGCTTCAGCGTGAGAGTAAGTACTCATATTTGTTAGAGAATATTGAAGTGTGTGTATTAGTGTGCGTGAGAAAGTCATCCCTTTGTGAAAGAATTAGAGTTTCTTTTATAGGCGAGTCTAATGTTAGGGTTTCCTAGTATTTCGCTTATAATTGTTAGTGGCCGGAGTGGGACCCTTGTCGGGCAAAGTTCCATGAATAGAATGCGGACATATCACCTTCCGCGGTCATGCATCGATCCGCTAGGTGTTCTCGTGTGTCTTGAGTATTCTGACCGTTGACAACTTTGTTGCAAAGGCTTTTACCGTTAGGCCAGGTGTTTTAGATATGTACTGACCGCGAACCAACCCGTTTGCTGGCCACGGTCCAAGTTTCAAATTGTTGTTTTATTTATCGGTCTGCAAATTACAGATAAGACGAACAGCCTCCACAGCCAGACGCTATACGTCATCAATTTGTGTTTATGAGAAACAACAAATTTAGTCAGTGACAATATTCTTGATTGATAATACATAATATATTACAAAAGCAAATTGACCTTTTCACATTTTTTGGTCAATTTTCCAAGAGTCCAACTACTAGTCACTGCAAGCACAAAAGCTATCGCCACTTTAGCAATAAAGTTGAACGTGATCAACCAAAATAGTAATGGTTAATATCGATGAAAAAAAAGAAAAAATGTAGGAAGAAGCATTATGTTTTGGGTATTTATTATGGGGGATTCATATTGGGTGAAATAGTTGGCGAGTCATTTTAGCAATAAAGTTAAAAGTTATCAACCAAAATAGTAATAATATAGATGAAAAAAATTCAAAATGAAATTTATAAAAAAATTAAAACCTAAAAAAAAAGATAACGTAACACATAGGATAAAAGGTGGCATCAACCTACATCAACAACACTACTTCAACCTACATAAACAAATACACTAAAAAAACAATCCAACTGCATATCACTAATTTTTTCAATCTTCCATTTTCAGCAACCATTGCATCCCTTTATTGTTCAAGAGCAATTCTTGCGCTTAGCAAACTAGGAATAATATCCATTGAAGGAGCACACATGGTTGGATCCATCCAAGCAAAAAAACCACAGTTCATACCCTACAATCGATCAATACTAGCATTATTGGAAAAAAAGATCAACTAATCAATTTAAATGATGATTTTTTACAGCTTACATTTTGGGGGTACGAGAAAAAGTGACGACCAAGGTTTAATCAAGTCCATGATGTGCGAATCATCGCTTGCATATCACACATACAATTCACCATCTCACCTTATCTTGATTTTAATGATTTAGGGGTAGGGTTTAATTTAAAATTTGGTATTGGGATTAATTGAGATTTTAAAATGGTAAAGTAGAGTGTGTCGGGTGTGTTCCAAAAAAAAAAAAAAGTGTGTGGGGTTGGGTGAATAGACATAAATACCCTCGTGTGTTATGCATGTGGGTTGACTAACATAATAGTACTAATGTCGTCTAGGTCCAGGGACCAACATGGAGGCTAAAGTTTAAAATAGGGATGCCCGCTGCACTTTCAAAAGGATTGGGACCAAACATGCAATTTGCCAAACCACAGGAACAAAAGATGCAATTGACTATATAAATTATTTAAATGCATAATTATAATTTATTTACAAAATTCATTCGCCCTCAATTACGCCCATATATACAAAAATAAAATAAAAAATACACTCACAAAAAAATGATGCTACTCTATATTGTTGTTGCTATGCGCAGGTAATCGTGCATGTATCAACAAAAGCATTACCGATATTTTAATGTGCATCTACATAATCTATAACCTAATGATTTTCATGATTATATGCATCTAATTTTCTTTTAAACGTTATTGGTTACAAAAACAACTTTGAATAATTTAATTATTTATGACCAACTTTAAGTTAACATTTATTATTACAAATTGTTGGTCTTTAATTGTATTATATGCATAAAAAATAATACCTTTTAAAACTTTAAAACAAACTTATGTACTATTTTCAGTAAAAATAAGAAGAGAAAAAAAAGTTATAAGATGATGAGCTATGTCATTTACATTAAAAAATAGTTTAATTTACACATTTTTTTCTTCACATTTTTTAAAATAAGTGTAAAATTTTATTAGTATACAAACACTTAATAATGTGTAAAATTTGGTTGCATTTATAAGTGTGAAAAATATTTGTTCACACTTATAATTCTATCAAGTTTAAATTTTTACGTGTAGATAAATCTAAAAAATATCCACACTTATAAATATAAAAGTCATTTGTAACACTCAATTACACAGTTCCTCAAATGTGGAGAAATTGGGTGTTACAATTAATTTTCACACTTAGAAGTGTGAAGAAACAATGAAAAGTGTGTGAATTTTTTTGATACACTTATAGGTGTGGAAAATCTATTGTTTTATATTTTTTATGCACTTATTAGTGTAACAATTTTTTTACACATTATCAAGTGTTAATAAACAATAGAATTTTACACAATTTTTAAAAGTGTGAAAAAACTGTGTAAATTGGACTTTCTTTTTTAGAGTTACATGGCATACTATTCGGAGTGACATTTGATATTATACTCAATTGCACTCATTTTTTTCAATTAAATTTTAATTATTTTTCATTTTATGCATAAACGTTATACAAAACACTTAACTACAATATCGTAATTATAATTACTTGTAGTTATAAAATCATGTCGTTATGTACGGGTACTCACATAGTCGTGAACAAAATGTAAGAGGTCTCAAGTTCAACTCCTATTAGATCCAAATAACACCGAATTACCATACCAAACCTTTTGAAAAGAGAATGTTTATTTGGTTTAAGTCCGAGTGACGGTAAGTCGGCAAAATGTTACAAAAAAAAAATCTAAATTCAGAAGACTAAAGAAAAAATTACATGTTTCGTTTATGTGGTTTACTCAAAATCACACCCACCGTCCCTATTCAACTTTAATTACATCATTGACACATAATTTTCAAACTAATTGTAACGATTGTCCCTCTTTTAAAATATAAAAATTAACCGTGTAATTATATATAGTTTATTATTACATAAATAGTTCATATATTTGTTACAAAAATAATCCTTATTTTCTAGAATAGAAACTCTATGAAAATAGTTTGAAAAATAAGGCTTATTTATATAAGAGTTAATGACCCAAAAAGACTAAAACAAACTTGATTTCTAGCCTTTAGACTTCGCGACTTTTTTTTCTCCAAAAAGTGAAGTCAAGCAAAAAATAAAACTGGAGTCGAGTGAAAAAAATGAAGTCGAGAAAAAAAATAAGTCGAGGTAGAGAATAAGCCGAGTGGACTATATTTGGAATTTTTCCAAATAGAGAAAATGTTATTTATATTTTACGATCTTCTAATGTTTATCGATAACAAACGTAAAAATCATTTTAATGAAACAAATAAAATATCGAAATGGTTTTTGCCAATAGTTTACTAACACACTTACACTTTCATATAAAACACTAAACAAGTAATATTGTTTACATCTTATAGAAATGCAAATGTATAATAAATAGAAATTTACATAATATGGAATAAAATATATATATATATATATATATATATATATATATATATATATATATATATATATATATATATATATATATATATATATATATATATATATATATAGAGAGAGAGAGAGAGAGAATCATTTAAAAGTTGATCTCAAAAGAAAAGTGGGAGAAGTGATCTCAACCGTTAGATCATCCCCCTTCCCATCCTTTTTTTTCACCAAACTACAAGGGCTTAAATGTAACTTTTTAATTTTTTGGAGGTAATTTCCGTAACTTTTTAATAAGATCGTATATAATGTTAAATCAAATTCATTATTTGAGATTATCCTTTCCAAAATTATCTCTTTTTCTCTCTATAAAATGAAAATTCACTTTATTTTTCTCGTCACAAATCAAAGAGTTCGTTGATGCACGATTGATCAATCATAATGACACATTCCGACATCAACTATGTTAATCATTATCTATAATCGTTATTTTTTTTGCGTTAATTGTATGATTATGTGATGTAACACGTTTTCCCATTTAGTTTCGATGTTAATCTTCATAACTGATTATGTTATATGTTGATTTTATTGATATTGACCTAATGTGTGTTTTATCTGATGATTAGTGTGTTTTTTTAGTCTATTTTTATTTTATTTTTTATTTTTTATCATATATGTTAATGATTATCTTTTAGCAGCTGTGTTGTTAGCTTAATCCGATTATTAATTTTTTATTTATTTATTTATTTTTTATTTTTTTTTATGTACAGATGCACTAATTTTTATTAATTGCTGTTTGTTATGTATTATGTTGTGTTATTTGATTTTTTTTATATATATTAATTAAATCGATTTGCTGTATAATACATATGCACTAATTTATCTATCATGTTCATATTAATTGAGTTATATGTATATGATATTAATGTTTGTTACTTATAAATAGTTGATATAAGTGTTGTTGATGTTGTGATGCTTCTTGATTTATTTATGTTATATACTGAACTGAATGTATAACTTGAAGTGATGGATTAGACAATTTTATATCGGATAAGTTGATTAAGTTTATATGCATGAATGTATAACTTGAAGTGAAGTGTTAATTGCATTGATATGAATTAGTGGATTAAGTTTGTTGATGCACCTTTATTTTTGTATTCAGATGCACTTGTATTCTGATGATTTGATATGAATTAGTGGATTAAGTTTGTTGATGCACCTTTTTGAGATCGCATTGAATGTACATGCACTTTTATATTTTAGTTTTTAATATTGCATCTTAGTTTGTTTGATAAGTTGATGCGATTGATATGAATTATTTGATTAAGTTTGTTGATGTACTTTATTTTTGTATTCAGATGCGTTGTGTGTATAACTGACATGGAGTAGTTTTTTTATTCACTTTTATTTTTGTGTAAGATACTTTTATATTTAGTTATAAGTATTAGTTACACAAACATGTTCTAATAGTTGTGTTTTCACATCTTGTGTTTAGGTATACGATTTCTTCTTCAAACAATGTCATGAAAGCGTAATGTAGTTATGTGAGTAGTCTAGTTGAGTTTTGATGGGTACGTGTATCTAGTTCGCTCATTAGTGATGATTCTAGTTCGAGGCTTGTTAGTGTATCTAGTTCTTCATCGGTTGTTAATGTCTCAAATGTTGGTGATCGATCTATTGGTGTTTGCTCTGTTATTGATGGGTCAAGGTTTGGGTTCCTGATGTGGATATGTCTCTTAAACCCACAAAGGAACTGTTTGTCATTGTAAGTGTATAACTTTTACCGACATTATTCAAAAATGGAGGGTTTGATATTAAGCTTAGCTGAGAGAAATCCGATGGTAGCGATTGTCCTAGTATAGTACTGTAAAGGGAAGAAAAAAGACTCATGTGTTGATAGGCATTGTGGCCGTGTGTGGTAGGGTGAATGGTAAAGGTGTTGATGGGGCGATTGACAATAAGGGTAAGGGAATTGACTTGTCACTGGTTGGTGATTCTTTTGCTAAGGAAAAGTTTAGAAGAATACTTGTAGACTTCAGTCAATTGAGTTAGAAAGTCGATAAGTTATGGAGGTATATGTGTTTGTTGAAGAACACAACCATCCGCTAGTTTCAAAGAAGAACGTAAAGTTTTAATGAGTTCAGGGACATGGGGTTTTTAAACAACATTTTCTAATGCAAGTATCGAATTCCAATGTTGGTCCCATAGAGCGTTTAGGCTTATAGAGAGATTTACGGAGGGTTTGATAATTATTGGTGCAAATGTGGTGGACCAAGAATTTTAAACGGGATGTGAGTACCTTTATTGGAGACCCGACGCGGCTGAGAGGGGTGGAGAAGTTAGAGAACCTTGAAAAGCATTTATAGGGTTTTGTCGATTATAAAGGTAAAGGAAATTCTTTATCCGCTTTATTTTAATGATAGTTGTGCCAAGATGAATTACCGGGCTTTGGAGACGTGATATCGTTCGATGCTACCTTTAGGTCGAACAAGTATGTTCCATGCCTTACTTTTACTTTTTGTCCTTTTATTTACTGTTTAACTTTTCATATATATTGGTGCACCTTTTTATAATAACCATGCACTAAAAATTACCATACAGAATAGACGTGGTGTTTCTTTTACCTGCACTTGATAATCATAACCGATCTGTTACTTTTGGTGCTCGGTTGCTGTCGATGAAACAATAGCGCTTATAAGTGGTTTTTGGGCTTTTAAAAGGTATTTTTAACGATCCTAAGTTGTGTGACCGACGGGACCCGTCTATTAAACAAGCCATTGTAGATGTTTTCCCTAACGCCAAATCGTCTTTGCATGTGGCACATCATGCAAAAAAAATTGTGAATAAGGTATATTCAATTTTAAGTTTTGTAATAATGACACATTTAGTATTTGATGCATTGATTTTTATCATTCGATGCATTTTTATAGGTTGGTTCTTCAGCTTTGCAATAACATTGACTTTAGGAAATGATTATGTCTTTGCGTTTGGAATGACTGATTTGCCAAGTATTTTTGAGGAAGAATGGAAATCATTTATGAGTTTGGCCCTGCCCGAAAATAAGTGGCTTTCTGATATTTACGATATGAGGTCTAGATGGATTCTCTGATTTTGCGTGATGAAGACTTATATCGGTTTAATGCGACAACTGAACTAATCCTAGAATCATTTTTGGGAGATGGACTAATGCAAACTTAACCCTTGTTGAGTTTATTAGTCACTTTGATTCTGCTATGGATTCGAGGGTTTCTCACGTAAAAAATGATCATGAATCTAGGTATAAAAAACCGGATATTGACTGGGTTGAAATTAGAAAAGGATGCTAACAGATTTATACTTTAAATGTGTTCTTTGATATACAAGAAGAAATTTATGCTTCTGTTACGCATTGTTTGTCTGTTAGTACTCAACAGATTGGGGGATTTTGAGAAATATTTCATTCGGGACACGGGTGTTAAAAAGTGGAATGACAAGAAGTCGTTTGAAGTTTTTGAGGTATGTAAATACTTGTATGTAGATTTTAATTTTTAGATGCCCTTTTTTGTTGTGTTTAGATGCACTAATTACTGTATTTAGATTCATTTTAATTGTTACATTCAGAAAAAGAATTGATCATTGAATATTTCTGATTTTGTTACATTTAAATGATTGTAGTATATATATTTAGATGCATTAATTAAGGAAATAATTTATTTATTTTTTAATTATACAGGTGTTGTTTTGTTCATCCATATATGCAGTTTTGTTCATGCAAGAGGTTTGATTTGTTTGGGTTGCTTTCTTTCTTTTACGTTTGAGGTTAAATGGTATTGAAGATTTCCGAGAGTATGTGCTTGATAGGTGTAAGACTCTGATGATGTTTGTTGGATGCGTTTGTGAATGCCTTGATTCAGCTCGATGTCGTTATATTCGCTCAATTTCGTCAGATTGTTGAAGACCTGTGAGTTGATGCCTTGTAGAGAAAAGCTTGATGTGTATCGTTTGGAGTTATCGAACTCTCTCGCGAATATGATGTTCCAGTTGGGTTAAAGAAGAGTAAATCCGATACATTTTGTTCAATGCTTGGTGTTAGGAAACCTAAGGTGTTGTTATAAAGGTTCAAAGAATCAAAGAACAAAGGACTGGGGTTCATACTCGATGGAAGAATATTGACGAGATATCGCAAGGAATCAGAAGAGAAAGAAGGACGAGTTTGTTTCACTGTGGGAATGTGAAGGACATAATTCCAAGACATGCCCTTATAAAGACACGACAGTTGGTAACAAAAGAGAATGCCGCTCTACTTGCCATGGATGTTAATTACGGGAGTGATTAACCTTTGTGATTATGATATGCACCTATATACACTTTCAATTGCAATTTTTTCTTTTTTTTTAGGATTTTTCTAAATAAGCATAATATGCAGAATAATGTCATGTTTGTCTAATGCATGTATCGGATTTTTTTTTTACTTAATTGTCATCTGTATGGATCCGTGTTTATTGGAATTTTATGGAATTTCATCTGTATTGGATTCAGGTTTTATGATATTTGATTTTATGTAATTGGCATAAATTTGATTATACAGTTGATGCTTTTTTTTTTTTTTTTTTTTTTTTTTTTTTTGTAAAATTTGTTGCTTGATGCAGTATATTTAAAATATTGATGCACTTATTTTACTATATTGTATGGTTAGTTATTAACTTTTCATATATTAATTTTACACTATTTTAAAATATTGATGCCATAATTTTCAATATTAACTTTTCAGATTGATTCAAGTTATTATACATCTTTTTAATGTAATTTTTACATCATTCACATATGTATCAGTAATTATCATTTGGATTCACCTTTTTATATCATATTGATGCACCATTCTAACACATATATGTTTAAACACATTTCAACATATAAGGTAATGTAACATGTCATTCATAGAATCATATGTGAAAGTTATGAAAAACATCATTTAATGTAAGTTTTGCATCATTCACATATGTATCAGTAATTATCATTTTGATTCACCGTTTTTATATCATATTGATGCACCATTATAACCCATATATGTTTAAACACATTTCAACATCATTCACCATTATAACCCATATATGTAACATGCCATTCATAGAATCAAAGACATACGATTTGACCTGCTACATAACTTTGTTTTATGTCCTATATTAATAATGAGACCATCATAATATGGTAAAGTATGTAGATCTAGTTCAGAATTCAAATTTATCACATCATATTGTTCTTTGGTGTAAATTTGTTTAGGAAGCTCCATTTTTTCTTGAGTTTCTCTTCGTGCTCATCATAATACCTTTAACCCTTGGTCAAGACGTTGAAATGCGTCTTATGTAAATTTGACTTTTGAGCTTCGTTGAAATTGCTGTACCTTTTCGACTCTTGCTCTAGCATCTGCCTTTTCTTTTCGTTGATAATTGTCATCAACATCTTCACCACATACTTCTTCGGCGGTTATCCGGTTTTGTTCTTTAAATCTCTTTCTGCACTTAATTGAACTTTTTTTCCTTCCAAAGGTTCCCATGTGTCTCATTAGAAAAATCCTGGAATCATCCAGTTCAATCTTGTCTCCCATCAACTTCATGATTTTATGTTTTGATGTTGCTATTTTAGTTTGAACAGTGGGTGTTCCAGAGTGAGATATAACGCAATATGCCTTTATGCGTAATTGAATGTATTAATTCAAGACATGTTAAATACATTTAGATGCACCTTCTTTATAATCTTTTGATGCACTAATTTAAAATATATATATATATATATATATATATATATATATATATATATTTATATTATATTGACACCAACTGTAAGAAACCTAAATAGTTCATGGTGCAACGTAACAACTTCCAAATTTCGCGGATACCGCAAATTAATTCAAGCCGTTACTTCATGGTCAACAAATATAATAATGTTAAAAAACTAACCTATACCTGTGTCATTTTAAAAAAGATTTATCATTCATTTATATAAATATCGAAGTTTACAAAAAGGGTCCCAATATTCATGTTTTATTAAATAAGTTTTCAGGTAATGATACATAGTTTCGAGTATCCGTGTCCTTCCGTACATCCCTGTAAATTATGAACTGAGATAAACATGGTAATAAAAGTGTCAAACACAAAGGTTGGTGAGTTCATAGAGTTTATAGATAAAACAGTTGAGTTCAATAGTTTCAAGTTTGAGCGATTATTGTAATAAATACAAATATCAATGAAATAAGTAGTGGGCTACATTGTTATACACCCATAGTCGTTTGTTTAGTAATCAGTTGAACACAAGTTTCAAGGTTGGGCCACGTTGTTGCACCCATAAATTTAGTAGTTGCAGCATTTGTATCATTGCAACACAGTATATATTGCCTTAAGTCTCATGAATGCAAACCTTAACACGAACGCGTCATAATAATGACGTAAGTTACAAACATCATAATAATGATGTGAGCAACAATGCCCCCTGGTAGAAGTTTGCCATTCTCCTAGTATTCTCAAATAAAGTGCATTTGGTTACCTATCCGGTTAACACAAATGGGCGTCAACTGCCAATAGATCTATTCACGATATTAGCGTTCACTCGCAAGTGATTAATGGTTCATGATATGAGGGACTTTTAGTAGCCTTGAGTACTTAAGCAATAGCAATCAGGTGTAGGTGTAGCATAGAAAAATACTTGTGTTCGATTTTGTAGCATGTATCTCCCCACGAGTTTGAAAAACAAGTAAAAAGTGGGACTATGAACTCACAGTAATAAGTAAAAGTATAGAGTACTTGTGAAAGTAAATGAAAATAGTTGAGCATGTATCTCCCCTAAAAATAGTATAAAACAATTGAAAATGGGGCTATGAAACTCACAGTAATATGTAAAAGATTAGAGTACTTGTGAAAAGTAAGTAATTGAGCATGTATCTCCCCCAAAGCATTGCAAAATAGATAAATGATGGAAAATGGGGCTACGAACTCACCTTGATGATACCGTAGTCTAGATGGAAAACAAATTAAGTAATGTGAATAAACTGCTCCGACTCGTGACCTGAGTTAGTATGTCATGTTTTTAGTATTCGAATTCAAGTTTATGCGATGATAATGCTTTATCGATAGTTGGGTAAACATGAAGTCTCTTAAAAATTAGTAATACTTATCATACTTATTTTTATGGCTCGGTTGATGGTTTATAAGTTTTATCGAAACCCAAATTGTTAAATATGATATGTTTCCAAAAATGTTATATATTACAATTTTGAATATTTACGGTTTTTACCCTTGCACTTTCAAAAAAGACACTTTATACCCTCAACTATGGGTTATTGACAAAATCAGCCCTTGTATAATTAACTTTGAAGAAATTGCATTTTTAGCCCAAGAAAACTTTATTTTTCGAAAACTACAATTTGTATCTGATGACGTATAGTCTACATTCGGGTCACGAACCCGACTAACGATTACCCTTAGTAAGCCCATCACGAACTGGGATAAGTTAATAAGTGTTTGGGCTCACAAAGGCCTAAACCCAAACTTATTTATGGAATAGGATATTGATTTCGGAATCAAAACACGTCAAGCTTACTCACACAAGCTAGCCACTTGTGAATGACTAACCGTAAGAAACTTAAAACGGTTCGGACACTGATCAATAATAGATGAGAAGTTGTGGTATGGGGTAACTCAAACATTAGGTTTGAGCAGAGATCGTTCGAACGAGGTTGAATGGAATTTCCAACTCACGTCCGCGATTATCGGGATTTGAATGAGAGAAGGGCATAAAATGATATATTCTAAACTACGGGATAAGGAAAGCAAATGGGAATAAAGTCTATGGGGAAAACTTAAGAATTAAGGCAAACTAAACTAAAAATGCAATTACGGGATAAAAGCGAAGCGAATAAAATGCAACTACGTCTACTCTAAATCCTAAAAATAACCTAAAATTACTTTTATACTAAAAATGCTATTTGAAAACTATCTAAGAATTAAAACTATTTTTTAGGAATTTTTGGATTTTCTTAAATTAAAAACTAATTTTTAACTATTAAAACTAATTTAAAATACTAAGAATTATGAAAATAAAAGGGAAAAATATGAAACTATTTTTATAAAATCTAAAATATCCTAAGAGAATTTTCAAAACAATTTTTTTATTTTTCTGAGTATTTTTCTATTTTCTACAAATTTAAATCTATTTTAATCTAATTTAAATTGTGAAAAATACCAAATAAAAGGGGAAAAATAAGGAAAAATCTTTTTTATGCTTTTTATATTTTTCTTAAACTGATAAAATTGAAAAATTATTTTTTTTAACTTTTTCTTAATTAATTGCAATTAAAGCTAATTAAAAGTGATTAAAAACTATTTTTAAATGAGAAAATTACTAAACTTGACCAAAAATAATGAAAAATTCAGGGAAATTCTAAAATCTTATTCTAAAGCTATGAAAAATATAAAAAACATGGGCTTATGTGAAAGAATTGAGAATGTAATGCAACTGATATGGAAATAAGCTAAGGTAAATAAGCTAATAAGCTCATAACACCAAACTACTACAGAAGCTGAGTTATGCTAAAACTAACTAAAATCAACTAAAGGCAGCTAGTCCTAACACCTGATAAGCAATCTACAACTGATTAAGCTAAGCTACTACTTATAAGTAAAGCAGTTCGAACCCACTTTAAGCGCTACATCCGGCTTATCAATAAGCTAAAGCTAAAACCAGATATGGGACTTGAATACCACCCGACAAGCGTAAATGGACCAAATATAGACCCTAACTAGGTGTATTGAACTCTGTTCAAGAGCGCAAGTTCACATAAAACGATTTTCACATGACTTTTGACTTTTAAGAACAATTTGGAAATTTGACTTTGATGAGATTTAAGACCAAAGTAGAGCGATTAAGATGAAATATGATGTAAAACAGTTATAGCAAGCTAGATTATCAACTCTTACACCTATATGTAGAATCTCAACCACTGATTTTAACAGTTTTGAGCACAAGAACAGTTTTTGTGAAATGTTGACTTTGAATGAAACAAGCACAAAACAAGGACAGATATTGATGCAACTAACTATAACAATCCTTAAGCTACTGATCTCATCCAATATTATAACCTCTACACAGTTTAGGCATTAAACCAAACACCCTCTTAAAAGCAGTTTAGAGAAAATTAAGACTATTTCACTTTAAAACTCAAAAGACTTCGAAGCTAAGTAACTCAAAATGACAAATTGATGAATTACGAGCTACTTATAACAAACCAAACCAGGAATTAAACCAAACAGTTTTTAACTTGGAGATTTGACTTACGTTGATTTTTTAAAGAAATTGAGTTTAAGATCAATTTGATTCAGAAGTAACCTCACATAAGCTCACATAAGCTTATGTGAGCTTGATGAGTGACAAACAAAGCTTCAAAATAGTTTTGAAAAGGAAGTAAAAGCGAATTCAAATCGACAAGAAATTACATGAGAACTTAACTTGCATTAATAAAGTGAATTACAGAATTACATTAAAAAGAACAAGATTACACTATGAAAGCAGATAAATGACAAGTAAAATGGTCAAAATTTCTTTAAGACATAAGAAATTGGACAAGATACAATGAGAGCCAAGAGGTCTTTTATAGTGATGATGAGCCTTGGGATGCCTTTGGAAGAGCCTAGAAGTCCTATCACAGCCACACATTCATTCTATTGTCATCACTACCAATCACAATGCTCCATTTGTCCATATGAGGTGTTACGGCCAATCAAGGAGCTCCAAATGGCCACGTGGCAACCTTATCTGACAAGTCATAGGTTCTAGAAGCTCTAGATAGATTCTTAGTACTATGTTGTGGGTAATTGATGGTAAAAGGTGAAAGATTGGTGGTAAAAGGCGCGTTTGGGAGGAAGGAGGAGAAGGGTGCTACTATTGGGCGCGTTTGGTTTATTATATTGTTTCTTAAATGTGTTGAGGGTTTCGTGGCTTTGACACAGGTAAAGATACGAATGGTCAGTGGGTTTGGATATATTAATAAAGGGTGGATAGTATTAATAAGGGGGCCGGGTATTGTTGGGTTGTTGGATTGGGGTTGGATAGTGGATTGGTTGCTTTGATATTAGTTTGGGCCGAAGGTTTTGGATATATATTGGATTGGATAAATGACTAGCTTTGGATCCATTTGGCTATTAAGGGACTAATGATGTAAATGCTTAAATTCCAAGGACCAATCTTGTAATTCTGAAAGTATCTTCCAAGGACTGATTTTGTCAATCTTCAAATAAACCAAGGTTGAATTTGCAACATTTGAATCTTTAGGGGCCATTCTTGCCAATTCTCAAAGTTGAGGGGCCATTTTTGCCAATTCTTCTAACTTGACTAAAACTTCCAAAAATCATCCTCGGAGAATAAAATCTTCATAAATGCTCAATTTTGCTCTTCCGGCTCGGCTTAAGCTCTCTTGATCTCTCGTGCTCGGATTTACGTCTGATTTGGTACCTTTTTGTGTGTTTTTAAATATCCGTACCTGCACAAGCACAAACTCAAGAAAACCACAAATATTAGCAATAAACGGCTCTTTCTTGGTTATTTTGGGTCTATTTTGATATAGAAAAGGTATGTGTTTTAGCACATACCAAAATACCCCAGACGAGACCATTGCCGTGTCCTCACGCAATGCAATCAACTCACGCTTCTAAAACCAAGGATTTCAATCTCTTTCTACTAAACCATTGATATGTCCAAACCGTCAAGTTATCTCACACAAGCTAGCCACTTGTGAATGACTAACCGTAAGAAACTTAAAACAGTTTAGACAAACCAATTAGAGAAGAAGTAGTCAAGGTTCCTCAAAAGAGATTAAGAAAGCCTTAATTCTAAAAACGCCCCGTTTACCTTTCAATTCTCATGTATAGATATTACGGTTAAGCACATTCCGATTATGAATGACGGTTTGTTGAACTTTCATGTCGATCAATAACTCCAACATTTTTCAAACGACACGTTAGGATCACGGAGTAGAAAACACAACACAGCGTGAAGTGACCATACGGATAGAATACATCGTCCCTGATTTTTCACAAGTCCCCAAACTAAGCGTAAAACCGAAATCATTGTTAAGTATGATTCTAGATGCTAACACTACCCATGGAAGTTACTTGTGTAAATACCTTTTGTTCCCATTTTCCTATTTTCCTCTAGATTTTTTTATTTTTGTGAGAAATGAATTTCTTCAAATTTCTCGTTTCGATAACTTTTATTCCAATAAAGATATAAAGCTAAGTCGATAATTAGTTATCCTCCTTCCCTCAAGAACCATTGTCCCAAAAATGAGGTCCACATCAAGGAATTTTTATTCACTAACATTTTTGATTTTTCATTTTCATTTTTCAACATTTTTTTTTTTTTTTTTCACTTAGACTTTTACGTGTATGAGCTATGAACCACGGAGCTTCACGGGGTAATTCCAAGACTATAGGCTTCATGAAATGAGGATCCTGGCTGGCTAGGCTAAGACCTCACTCAATCCTGGCTAAAGATCCAAGGGTCCGATCTGACACCAGCTCACAACTTTACTTATTACTTTTTCACATATCACATATTGCTCATTTATTTATTACGGATCCTTGATGTGTACCCAATTTTTAAAACAAAGATTCTTTTAAGAAGATAAAGAACTAACTATCGCCAAAAACTCAACATCTTTAATTATTATTAGACAGATATGGGGTGAAACAATTTTGTGGGAACAAAAAGCCATAAGTACCTTCGATGGGCTCTAAAGAGAACCAACTACTCCACGCTTAGCATCTAAACTCATAAGTAACTCTATCACTTCTCGATCTCTGCAAATTTAAAATCCCAAATAATGAGATCCGCAGATGCTTAGCCGATAATTTTTTAGATTACCTATGGTTAAGGGAACAAGCTAGGGCTCAACACGCCCGGTCAAGTCAGAATTCTATTCCTACTCTCACCAGCGGAAAGTCAATCAAGGTGTCAAAACATATATTAACTTAGCAAATGCTTCGTCTAATGAAATCAAGTTATGCATATTTAAAGTCACTCAGGGAAACTTGCAAATTCTTGGCCTTGTGAGCTAGAATTCGCTTTTTATAGCTTCTTGTCTAAGAGACTGTCACACCCCCAAATTACCTGTTTTGCAGCGGAATGGAATTCACGGGATTGACTGTCATAGCATCACAATCACAGTTATATTGAACGACCTAAAGTGTCGTTTGAAAAGAACATCGTTTGATTTAATAAAACAATCAGAGTTTACAAAGTAGGTCCCAAATGAAAATCAACTTGTGCGGAAATAAATTTGTTACAATTCAAACGATGTTTTAAAGTATGTAAAACCCAAGTAAGACGCGTCGTCACCACGACTCCATGATGTGTCCAGATGCATGCCATGAAGTGAATGCCTTAGATACCTGAGATAAAACATGCTAAAAGTGTCAACGCAAAGGTTGAGTGAGTTCATAGAGTTTGAGTTGAAATGAAAAGCCGTTCGAAATCGTTTATGCAGCAAAGGCATAGTAAATCGTTGAAATGTAAAGACTTTCAAAATCGTTTATGTAGCAAAGGCATTGTAAATCCACTCAGTTCCAAGTCCCGCCCATACAAAACTTGAAACTTGTGTGTTCACAACCCCTTTGCCGAATGTGTGAATTTATGTTCCAAACATATGATGTCCAATGAATTCACATAATAATGCATAACTCAATGTATCGAAATCGTTTATGTAGCAAAGGCATTGTAAATCCACTCAGTTCCAAGTCCTGCCCATACAAAACTTGCAACCGTGTGTGTTCAACCCTTGCGGAATGTATGTAGTTTATGTTCCAAACATATGAGTGTGGTTCAAATCGTTCCAAGACCGTTAGTCCATGAATATACCAAGACCGTTAGCTCAATGAATATACCAAGACCGTTAGACCAATGAATTTACCAAGTCCGTTAGCTCAATGAATATACCAAGTCCGTTAGCCCATGATTATAATATGGAAGTTCTAAGTATGGCAAAACTGTTACTACGCATGACTAAGCATTCAGTTCGGCTAAACATGTAATTTGCAAATAATCATGAATGTAATAAAATAGTCGAGCATGTATCTCCCCCAAAACAGTTATGAAAGCATTAAAACAAGAAAAGTGGGGCTATGGAACTCACTTGGTGGAATGATGCGAAGACAAAAGTGAGTACACCGAGATGTAATGTGATACGCAAATCTTGACCTATGATGAATGATATGATATGTCATGAATTGCAATGTAATGTTATGCATGCACTTGATATGTTATTTATACCATTTACGACCCTTTTGAAAATATTATTCGTCGTCGAAAAATACTCTTTTGACGTCTTGACCCTTCAAAAATCACTTTACATGTTTTTACGTCAAAATGTCATCCTACAATGGTTTTATAATGATTTTTAGAGAAATTACCACTTTTAGTCGCAAAACAATGTCGTTGGAAAAATCATGAAATTACCAAAAATGGCTTCGGAAAACAATCGTAAAATGGTGTGCGTCGATCGTTAGAGAACGAACTCGACTGTTTTGGAAAGTTTGTATCGATATTTAAAAGTTTCAGTTCAGGAGTTTTCGTCCAAAAGGTCTCGAACATAAAGATAATAAGGGTTAAAGATGGTGGTTTTGGCCAATTGTGTGCGAGAAAATTAGTTACGGCAAGTTTATGAAAAAGTGCATATCTTTGTCGTTTTAAATCCGTTTTCTATGTTTTATATGTCCTTAGCCGTATGAAGTAAACTAATATCTTTTGAGAAGTCGAAATAATTTGTGAAGCTTAAGGCTCGTTTTTGACCCGGACAAAGTAAAAACAGTTTGCTGAAAATCCAGAAAATAATATATTTCGTCGTCAAACTTGTAAAATCCATAACTTCTTCGTTATAAGTCCGTTTTTATCCGTTCAAGGGGCCACGGATTCGTTTTAAAGTATATTTTCTAAAAATCAAGGCCAAAGTTTAGTACCAACTGTCGGATTTTCCAGAAAAACAAAACAAGGACAGAACACAAAATATAGTTATCGAAAATAGTTTTTCTCGGACAAAACCTATTCTAATCCCTTCAAATCAACTCCAAAACTAATCTAATCCTACCATACACCTTCTTAGGGTGTCATGGGTTCCTAATCACCATCAAGACCAACCAATACCAAGGGGATAATTATAGGATGACCAATATGTATATATAACTTCTAAAATCATGAAATAAATGGTATAAATCACATATCATGCATATAAGCTCCAAAAATGAAAAGAAACATATGAAAATGAAAAGGAAACTTGAAAATGATAAAAACAAGCTTACTAGTGATAGTGAAGAGGTGAAAGTAACAAGGATTAACTTAAATATCCTTGGTTTTTATTTCAAAACCATATAAAGGATATATACTAGGTTGTAATAACACTTGATCTTGCAAAAATTTTGATCCCTTGTGTGTTGATGTGGCGGTTCTATGGAGAACCAAGAGAGGAGAGAAATATTTTTCTTACTTGCTAACTATGAGAAAGGTAAGATACATGAATGAGAATACCAATAATGTAGTAAGACTTATATGTTTGAGTAAAAACATTATCAATCAAGAACCATTCTATATTAATTGTCACCCCTCCCCAAGGGCCGGTTTTGGGGGGGCTTTGTCTTCCAATTATATATTTTTTTTTTTTTTTTTTTACATTTACTTGTATGTATATATATATGTAAGACTTGTATAAGTTGTAAAGAAAATGTAAGTTAAATAAATCTTGTAGGGTAAATGGAAATTTTTGGTGCAAGTAAGTTTTTAGTAAATCAAAATAGATTGTATTGTGGTGATAAAAATTGTAAAATACTTTCCTTGTGAAAATTTGAGTGATATATAAATTATCGAGTAGTTTTAAGAAAAGCGGCGTAATAATTAAATTTTAACGATTAATATACCAATTAAATTTGAAACACTAGGAAAACTAAAAATATAGTTTTTATAGGCTAAATGTAAGTTTAAAATACATGGGATCATTTTTGAAAGTAATGGATTAAATATTCAAAATAATAACTCACGCGATAAAGATTATTAAATATAAAAATTACGCGTTTAAAATGAAATGAAATGTCGTGAATGAATTTATGAGATGCTCATGATGTCCATGGAATGTAGACTAATCATAGTCCATATGAAATGTGCGTGATGTCATGATCATGAATTCGCCGCTAAACCTCCAAGGTTACGCGAATTTGAAACAAGTAAACCAAGTTTACTAAAATGTTGAAATAATGAGACATGCATCGTGTCGAGAAATAACCTGAAAATGCGGATTGTCACATTAAGCCCATCCAAAAGGAATTCAGTCCACTGAATTCAATCGTTGTTAGGTGTAAGCGGGTTTAGGGTTTGATGTGGCAAACTTTCCCATTCTCGAGCAAAACCCTCAAAAGACTTTTTGGTAACCGATTTTCACTTAATCTCACAACTCATCAAACAAGAACTGTCATGAGATTAGGCTAAATCGGTTTAGGTAACAACTTGTTTCTAGCTCGATCTTTGCAACTCATCAAACAAGAACTGTCACGCGGATCAAAGTGGAAACAAGTGGTTTGAAGAAAATCTTTTGAAAATTTGGCTCGATTACGGAATTGCTTACTCATATAAGACTACTACTCCCTTCATTGCATGATTCTTCCTGAATTAGACATAGGTGATCAGGCTATGTATAATTTAGGAGTAACTATGCAATGCTTGGACTAATCGACTCATATGTTTGTTTGGTGTTGGGTCAACTGTTGTTAAAATTGTGATGAACATCGAGGAGAGAAGACATGGAGAAGTGTCGTTAAGATGATAGTTGAAGTAAAAAGAATTAAAATCCTCGCAAATGATAACAAATCGGAAAGAAAATAAAGTACGATAGATGAGAATATGTTACAACGAGTGATTTAGCAAAAGTAGTACATCTTTAAGTTATAAAGTTTCGGATACGATGATTAGACATAAACTTGGTACGACATAGTACATAAGGAGAAATAAGACTGTTAGTTTCCGAACTTCTTCAGTCTTCAGCGTCGTTGATACCTTGACGAGCTCCCTAACATATATACATTCCCATGAGCACCTTCGACTTGTTGACCTTGGTTTTGAGGACATTGACTTCGATAGTGTCCTTGCTCCCCACATCCGAAGCACGTAACTATGGTCTTGCCTCTACAATTCCTGGCATTGTGTCCTAGTTTTTGTCACTTGTAGCACTTAACGGGACAAAGTCCGTGTGATGATACTTACATCGATTACATAGTGGGTAGGTTCCAGCATAACCTCTGCCTTCTATTGGTGCAGCAACATATACCATCGCAGTTTCTTGCCCTCTTTTCCGCTGTTGATGATGGTTAGTGTTGTGGTTGTGGTTGTTGTTGTTATAATCTCCTTGGTCGTCTTCCCATTTCCTTTTGTTGTTGTTGAGTTGGTTATCGCCGTTGTTGTTGTTGTTGTTGTTTTGGTTGGTGTTAGTGTACTTGCCTCTCTTCACTACCTGGGCCATGAGCTTTTGAGTCAATCGAATAGCTTCCTCAATCGTTTGCGGGTCAGAAGAAGTCACGTCACCTTGAATAATTTCAGGAAGTCCATCAATGAAAGCCTCCAGTAGCTTCTCATTATCCGAAACCATAGATGGACATAACACGGCCAATTCTTGGAATCTCCGAATGTAAGTGTCAATATCATACCCAATAGTTTCTAGTTCATAGAACTCCGTCTCCAACTTTTTCACTTCCGTTCGAGGACAAAACTTCTTAGTCACCAAACTCTTGAATTGCTCCCAAGTAAGCTTGAAAGCATTCTCCACTCCAATCGGTTGAGCATATGAATTCCACCAAGACAATGCTCCATCAAGTAAAGTACTCGTAGCAAATTTAACCTTACTATCCTCCGGACAGTTGCAAAGCAAAAACACGGATTCCAACTTTTCAAACCATCGTACCATGGCCGTGGCTCCTTCAGTCCCCCTAAACTTCGTGGGCTCACCACTTTTGAAATCCTTGTACGAACATCTCTTAACTCCGGATCCTCCGGCATTACCAGTAGCAGCAGCTAGTCTAGCGGCTTCAGCAGCAGCCGTGGCCTCAGCAACAGCAGCAGCCACCGTTTCCCTTTCGACTCTTAGAGCATTAGCAATGCTATCATTCACTAACTTCTGAATAGCCGCTTGGGTCATTTCAACTGTAGCTTTCTTCGGTGCCATATCTTCTTCAAAACAAGAGAAAATGTGAGACGTAGCAAAATCCGATGTTAATAATATGCGTTCTAAAGAGATGTGATAAAAATGATAAGTTTGAGGTTATTTTTCGAAACGATCGGCGGGTTTCGCAAGGGTGGGTTATGAGGTGTTGTAAGTGCTTCAAGGTATGATGGTTTAGTGACTTAATGTGTTAGTAACGTGTAACTCGACATGTTAGTGATGAAACAAAGGAGTGAGAGTGACTTCGCCCTATTTAAACGTTTATCTCGGCATTCGTCGTTATCGATGATGAATCAGCTGATATAAAATTGTGATAGGGAATGACAAGGAATTCTCCACGTTAGAGTATGGGGAAAAGATAATGGGATGGGAATTTAAAGGCATCCATGTGACAATCAATGTGAAATGAAAGTGAATAACTCGAAAAATGTACATAATGACCGCATGTGAAGTGAACATGTACTTGTGATGAAATGATGAGATGCTATGATAACGTAGTTATAGTCTAGGGTCAATGATGCAACCTAGTTCTCTATAACTGAAGCTCTGATGCCAATCTGTCACACCCCCAAATTACCTGTTTTGCAGCGGAATGGAATTCCTGGGGATTGACTGTCATAGCATCACAATCACAGTTATATTGAACGACCTAAAGTGTCGTTTGAAAAGAACATCGTTTGATTTAATAAAACAATCAGAGTTTACAAAGTAGGTCCCAAATGAAAATCAACTTGTGCGGAAATAAATTTGTTACAATTCAAACGATGTTTTAAAGTATGTAAAACCCAAGTAAGACGCGTCGTCACCACGACTCCATGATGTGTCCAGATGCATGCCATGAAGTGAATGCCTTAGATACCTGAGATAAAACATGCTAAAAGTGTCAACACAAAGGTTGAGTGAGTTCATAGAGTTTGAGTTGAAATGAAAAGCCGTTCGAAATCGTTTATGCAGCAAAGGCATAGTAAATCGTTGAAATGTAAAGACTTTCAAAATCGTTTATGTAGCAAAGGCATCGTAAATCCACTCAGTTCCAAGTCCCGCCCATACAAAACTTGCAACCTGTGTGTTCACAACCCACTGCCAGAATGTGTGTAATTTATGTTCCAAACATATGATGTCCAATGAATTCACATAATAATGCATAACTCAATGTATCGAAATCGTTTATGTAGCAAAGGCATTGTAAATCCACTCAGTTCCAAGTCCCGCCCATACAAAACTTGCAACCTGTGTGTTCACAACCCATTGCCGGAATGTATGTAGTTTATGTTCCAAACATATGAGTGTGGTTCAAATCGTTCCAAGACCGTTAGTCCATGAATATACCAAGACCGTTAGCTCAATGAATATACCAAGACCGTTAGACCAATGAATTTACCAAGTCCGTTAGCTCAATGAATATACCAAGTCCGTTAGCCCATGATTATAATATGGAAGTTCTAAGTATGGCAAAACTTTACTACATGACTAAGCATTCAGTTCGGCTAAACATGTAATTTGCAAATAATCATGAATGTAATAAAATAGTCGAGCATGTATCTCCCCCAGAACAGTTATGAAAGCATTAAACAAGAAAAGTGGGGCTATGGAACTCACTTGGTGGAATGATGCGAAGACAAAGTGAGTACACCGAGATGTAATGTGATACGCAAATCTTGACCTATGATGAATGATATGATATGTCATGAATTGCAATGTAATGTTATGCATGCACTTGATATGTTATTTATACCATTTACGACCCTTTTGAAAATATTATTCGTCGTCGAAAAATACTCTTTTGACGTCTTGACCAATCAAAAATCACTTTACATGTTTTTACGTCAAAATGTCATCCTACAATGGTTTTATAATGATTTTTAGAGAAATTACCACTTTTCGTCGCAAAACAATGTCGTTGGAAAAATCATGAAATTACCAAAAATGGCTTCGGAAAAACAATCGTAAAATGGTGTACGTCGATCGTTAGAGAACGAACTCGACTGTTTTGGAAAGTTTGTATCGATATTTAAAAGTTTCAGTTCAGGAGTTTTCGTCCAAAAGGTCTCGAACATAAAGATAATAAGGGTTAAAGATGGTGGTTTTTGGCCAATTGTGTGCAGAAAATTAGTTACGGCAAGTTTATGAAAAAGTGCATATCTTTGTCGTTTTAAATCCGTTTTCTACGTTTTATATGTCCTTAGCTTCGTATCGAAGTAAACTAATATCTTTTGAGAAGTCGAAATAATTTGTGAAGCTTAAGGCTCGTTTTTGACCCGGACAAAGTAAAAACAGTTTGCTGAAAATCCAGAAAATAATATATTTCGTCGTCAAACTTGTAAAATCCATAACTTCTTCGTTATAAGTCCGTTTTTATCCGTTCAAGCGGCCACGGATTCTTTTTAAAGTATATTTTCTAAAAATCAAGGCCAAAGTTTAGTACCAACTGTCGGATTTTCCAGAAAAACAAAACAAGGACAGAACACAAAATATAGTTATCGAAAATAGTTTTTCTCGGACAAAACCTATTCTAATCCCTTCAAATCAACTCCAAAACTAATCTAATCCTACCATACACCTTCTTAGGGTGTCATGGGTTCCTAATCACCATCAAGACCAACCAATACCAAGGGGATAATTATAGGATGACCAATATGTATATATAACTTCTAAAATCATGAAATAAATGGTATAAATCACATATCATGCATATAAGCTCCAAAAATGAAAAGAAACATATGAAAATGAAAAGGAAACTTGAAAATGATAAAAACAAGCTTACTAGTGATAATGAAGAGGTGTAAGTAACAAGGATTAACTTAAATATCCTTGGTTTTTATTTCAAAACCATATAAAGGATATATACTAGGTTGTAATAACACTTGATCTTGCAAAAATTTTGATCCCTTGTGTGCTTGATGTGGCCGGTTCTATGGAGAACCAAGAGAGGAGAGAAATATTTTTCTTACTTGCTAACTATGTGAAAGGTAAGATACATGAATGAGAATACCAATAATGTAGTAAGACTTATATGTTTGAGTAAAAACATTATCAATCAAGAACCATCCCATATTAATTGTCACCCCTCCCCCAAGGGCCGGTTTTGGGGGGCTTTGTCTTCCAATTATATTTTTTTTTTTTTTTACATTTACTTGTATGTATATATATATGTAAGACTTGTATAAGTTGTAAAGAAAATGTAAGTTAAATAAATCTTGTAGGGTAAATGGAAATTTTTGGTGCAAGTAAGTTTTTAGTAAATCAAAATAGATTGTATTGAGGTGATAAAAATTGTAAAAATACTTTCCTTGTGAAATTTGAGTGATATATAAATTATCGAGTAGTTTTTAAGAAAAACGACGTAATAATTAAATTTTAACGATTAATATACCAATTAAATTTGAAACACTAGGAAAACTAAAAATATAGTTTTTATAGGCTAAATGTAAGTTTAAAAATACATCGGGATCATTTTTGAAAGTAATGGATTAAATATTCAAAATAATAACTCACGCGATAAAGATTATTAAATATAAAAATTACGCGTTTAAAATGAAATGAAATGTCGTGAATGAATTTATGAGATGCTCATGATGTCCATGGAATGTAGACTAATCATAGTCCATATGAAATGTACGTGATGTCATGATCATGAATTCGCCGCTAAACCTCCAAGGTTACGCGAATTTGAAACAAGTAAACCAAGTTTACTAAAAACGTTGAAATAATGAGACATGCATCGTGTCGAGAAATAACCTGAAAGTACGGATTGTCACATTCTAGCAAACTTTTCAATCAAAAAGACTTAACAAAAGCTTACAAAATTTTTTAAATTTTGCTCATTTTTGCACAATTTTTCATTTTCTAAGGAAAAACGGGGTTGCGAGAGAAACACGACAGAAAATAAGCAAGTGCGGTCAAATCAAATCGAAGATTACCCTACCCCAGACTAGAACGGAACATTGTCCTCAATGTTTAAAACAAGGGTATCAACGAAAATCTAAAAGCCGTTTATTAAGTATGCTAGAAGATAAACGTTAGTCGATAAGATTAGGATATCGGATTTCCATCAGCATCGATCATGAAACTCGAGTGGAGAAAAGACAAACTTCGAGCACGAGAGTCTTCATATCGGGAACATCCTAAACACAACATCACAAACAACCAAACACGAGAAATCGAAGAGGCAGACCCCTTCGCGTCACTTATTAGAAAATAGAAAGAAAATAGAAGGATAAGCATGGGGTGCCTCCCACGAAGCGCTACTGTTTTTCTTAAACGAGTCGCTAGCCTGACTCGTCCCCGAATTCATTTGTCCTTGGGGCAGCAAGCGGAAGGGATACCCGGATCAAAGATGGTATCCTCACTCCGGAGGGAAAGAGAATGGGTGGGATGGAAGGGGAAGAAAATGTCGGGCTCAAGCACATGAGGGATAACTTCTCCCAAACTCACATGAGATATATCAAGAAAGAATGATCCATCATCCGGCGGTTTTGCGGGTGGACGAAGAGATGACGGATCAAAATGAGAATACTCCAAAGAAGTCGGGAGTACATGGTAGAGGATAAGAGGTGAAAGCTCAATACTGAAGGCATCCATCGGAGGATCCTTATCTCGAACAACGTTTCTAACAAAGAACTCATCAATGCATATCCCGGGGTTGAAAATCTTGTCTTCACATGTGGGCTCAACGGGATAAGTGAGGGTCGACTCAACAGAGGAAGGAGAATCATCATTAAGCAAGCTTTCAAGAAAAAGGACATCTTGATTAGAGTCGCACCCGTCACTCTCAATACCCGGTGGTATTGGATCATCTAGAAATAAGTTGATTTCTTCCATATCAGAATCATAAGGCGGATAATCAAGAATATCATCTTCAACCACTTTAGTCAATTCATAAATCTCCATAATATCTTCAGTGTTAGATTCATCACTTTCTTCGTCTTGCATAACATCACATGACGGGAGAGAAAGGTCGGAACACAGAGATGGGACAAGTGGTGTGCTATGAGAGCTAGCAATATCCACCACTTCCGTTGTGGTCTCTGAATCGGACTCAAAATCTTTGTCAAAAAGAGGATTAACTTCGCAAAAGGTGTAGTCGTCCTTGAATTCAAAAAGTGGATTTGAGAAAATCCCGGAAGTAACCTCGGCGATGTCAAGAGAATCACATAAAAGCGAATCACAATCACTATCAGATATATCCTCGGACTCACTTGGGATTGGGTCAAGGCTCTCAACACTAGACGATTTCGTTTCCGGAATAGTGCTAAGAGGCTCGTCCCCCATTATGAGAGAATCCTCGGGTTCAACAATTATCGAAGACATAGAATCATCGACCTCTTCCAAAAAGACGTCACTTCTCTCAACCGGCGTGAGTGAAGGGGAAGGGTCGGAAATGAAAGGCTCAGAAACGAGAGTGGGTGTAGCCGACAAACTCGCATAATATTCTTTCATTTGAATGGAATCCTCATCATCATCGAAAACGAAAGTCTTGCGATATTGGGCTGTTGTAGCATTGTAGACGTCGTCATCGGTAGCTTGACAATCGTAAAAAGGATGGGGACCACCACAATAATCACATCTTTTGGAAACGGTATCAACGGGATCATTGGTATGCTCAGCCATCTTAACCGGTTTATTTCTTGATGTTGGAACTTTCGATTTGTTCTCGATGGTCGTCAATATATCCCTTGGGGTACGATACAAGATATTGCCACCGGCGGCTGTATTAAGTGAATCTTGATCGGTTTGTGTTAAAGCATTGTAGAACATATCGATCTGAAGTAATTCCGAAAAACCATGATGTGGGCATTTCCGTAGGAGATCTTTGAATCTATTCCATGCCTCACCAAAACTTTCATCAAAACGCTGCTGGAAGTTTGTAATTTCGTTTTTAAGGTTTATCGTTTTAGAATAAGGAAAGAAACGATTTATAAATTTTGAAACAAGATCTTCCCAAGCAGTGATCGATCGAGGAGGTTCTTTATCGAGCCAATTCCGGGCTACCCCCTCGAGAGAAAATGAGAATAACATCAACTTAATTGTGTCATGAGGAACATCCTTATATTTTATAGTCGAAATTATATTATCAAACCATCGGATGTGAGCATAGGGATCGTCCCTCTCGAAACCATAGAATGGATTCGATATAACTAGTTGAATTAACCCGGTTTGTATCTCGAAATTTTCGGACAAAATCTCCGGTACAACGATAGCATCTTCGTAACCCTCGGTGGGTACTTCGAGTTGTTCTGACATCGTACGCGTGTCCGCCATTAGAATTAAACATATAAAGGGATAAGAGGAAAGAATTATCGGTTTAGAGGATAAAGAAGATAGAATTAAACGGTTCAAGAGGGTAAGGAGATAAAGAATTGACGGTTTAGAGGATAAAGACGATTATTTTTGGGTTTTTATAAAATCAAACATAAAAGGAAAACAAATTTTGAAAAGGAAAATATTTTTGGGTTTTGAAAAAGATATATTTACAAAAACGACGGTAACTTCACTCGGGGAAGGATCTTCAAATGCACGCGATTCGAGACGGAATACGAAAACTCGCTACAAGCCCTCCCCGGCAGCGGCGCCAAAAATTGATTTCGGAATCAAAACACGTCAAGCTTACTCACACAAGCTAGCCACTTGTGAATGACTAACCGTAAGAAACTTAAAACGGTTCGGACACTGATCAATAATAGATGAGAAGTTGTGTAGTATGCGGGTAACTCAAACGTATTAGGTTTGAGCACCGAGATCGTTCCGAACGAGGGTTGAATGGAATTTCCAACTCACGTCACAATTATCGGGATTTGAATGAGAGAAGGGCATAAAATGATATATTCTAAACTACGGGATAAGGAAAGCAAATGGGAATAAAGTCTATGGGGAAAACCTAAGAATTAAGGCAAACTAAACTAAAAATGCAATTACGGGATAAAAACGAACGCGAATAAAATGCAACTACGTCTACTCTAAATCCTAAAAATAACCTAAAATTACTTTTATACTAAAAATGCTATTTGAAAACTATCTAAGAATTAAAACTAATTTTTAGGAATTTTCTGGATTTTCTTAGAATTAAAAACTAATTTTTAACTATTAAAACTAATTTAAAATACTAAGAATTATGAAAATAAAAGGGAAAAATATGAAACTATTTTTATAAAATATCATAAGAGAATTTTCAAAACTATTTTTGTATTTTTCTGATTATTTTTCTATTTTCTACAAATTTAAATCTATTTTAATCTAATTTAAATTGTGAAAAATACCAAATAAAAGGGGAAAAATAAGGAAAAATCTTTTTTATGCTTTTTATATTTTTCTTAAACTGATAAAATTGAAAAATTATTTTTTTTAACTTTTTCTTAATTAATTGCAATTAAAGCTAATTAAAAGTGATTAAAAACTATTTTTAAATAAGAAAAATACTAAACAGTGACCAAAAATAGTGAAAAATTCAGGGAAATTCTAAAATCTTATTCTAAAGCTATGAAAAATATAACAACATGGGCTTATGTGAGAGAATTGAGGGCTGTAATGCTACTGATATGGGAATAAGCTAAGGTAAATAAGCTAATAAGCTCTAAACAGCACCAAACTACTACAGAAGCTGAGTTATGCTAAAACTAACTAAAATCAACTAAAGGCAGCTAGTCCTAACACCTGATAAGCAATCTACAACTGATTAAGCTAACTGCTACTATAAGTAAAACAGATTCTGAACCCCTACTTTAAGCTGCTACATCAGCTTATCCAATAAGCTAAAGCTAAAACCAGATATGTGGACTTGAATACCACCCAGCAAACTGTAAATGGACCAAATATGAGACCCTAACTAGCTGTATTGAACTCTGTTCAAGAGCTGCAAGTTCTGCATAAAACTGATTTTCACATGACTTTTGACTTTTAAGAACAATTTGGAAATTTGACTTTGATGAGATTTAAGACCAAAAGTAGAACTGATTAAGATGAAATATGATGTAATGCAACTATAGCAAGCTAATTTATCAACTCTTACACCTATATGTAGAATCTCAACCACTGATTTTAACAGTTTTGAGCGCAAGAACAGTTTTTGTGAAATGTTGACTTTGAATGAAACAAGCACAAAACAAGGACAGATATTGATGCAACTAACTATAACAATCCTTAAGCTACTGATCTCATCCAATATTATAACCTCTAACACAGATTTAGGCATTAAACCAAACACCCTCTTAAAAACAGTTTAGAGAAAATTAAGACTATTTCAGCTTTAAAACTCAAAAGACTCAGAAGCTAAGTAACTCAAAATGACAAATTGATGAATTACGAGCTACTTATAACAAACCAAACCAGGAATTAAACCAAACAGTTTTTAACTTGGAGATTTGACTTTCGTTGATTTTTTAAAGAAATTGAGTTTAAGATCAATTTGATTCAGAAGTAACCTCACATAAGCTCACATAAGCTTATGTGAGCTTGATGAGTGACAAACAAAGCTTCAAAACAGTTTTGAAAAGGAAGTAAACAGGAATTCAAATCGACAAGAAATTACATGAGAACTTAACTTGCATTAATAAAGTGAATTACAGAATTACATTAAAAAGAACAAGATTACACTATGAAAGCAGATAAATGACAAGTAAAATGGTCAAAATTTCTTTAAGACATAAGAAATTGGACAAGATACAATGAGAGCCAAGAGGTCTTTTTATAGCTGATGATGAGCCTTGGGATGCCTTTGGAAGAGCCTAGAAGTCCTATCACAGCCACACATTCATTCTATTGTCATCACTACCAATCACAATGCTCCATTTGTCCATTTGAGGTGTTACGGCCAATCAAGGAGCTCCATTTGGCCACGTGGCAACCTTATCTGACAAGTCATAGGTTCTAGAAGCTCTAGATAGATTCTTAGTACTATGTTGTGGGTAATTGATGGTAAAAGGTGAAAGATTGGTGGTAAAAGGCGCGTTTGGGAGGAAGGAGGAGAAGGGTGCTACTATTGGGCGCGTTTGGTTTATTATATTGTTTCTTAAATGTGTTGACCGGGTTTCTGTGGCTTTGACCTGGGTAAAGATACGGGTCAGTGGGTTTGGATATATTAATAAAGGGTGGATAGTATTAATAAGGGGGCCGGGTATTGTTGGGTTGTTGGATTGGGGTTGGATAGTGGATTGGTTGCTTTGATATTAGTTTGGGCCGAAGGTTTTGGATATATATTGGATTGGATAAATGACTAGCTTTGGATCCATTTGGCTATTAAGGGACTAATGATGTAAATGCTTAAATTCCAAGGACCAATCTTGTAATTCTGAAAGTATCTTCCAAGGACTGATTTTGTCAATCTTTAAATAAACCAAGGTTGAATTTGCAACATTTGAATCTTTAGGGGCCATTCTTGCCAATTCTCAAAGTTGAGTCCAAAATTAGAGTATGTCGTGGGTGTCTTTGGCATTAATATTATTTTAGGTCAAATGGAGTTTTTGTATTAGAATGTTATACATTTAAGTGGTAAGTGCATGAGTCCTTGATTTGTAATTACATGGGTGGTCTTGTGGGGGTAACTTTGAAGGTGATCGCGGGGAAAAAGAGTGAGCCGTTTGGTATTTCGAAAAGGGGTCGGTGGAGACGGGTAAGGTGTTAGTCCATTTGCATGTTTACTTAGTCGTAATGGGAGTTTTATAAACCGCGATCAATTGTGAAAATGTTACAAATTGTTTTAAAAAGGGAAAAAGGGGCATGTTCGAAGGTGATCGCGGGATTAATGGATAAGTTGTGCGGTGTGTTGAAAGTGTGTCGGGAGAGTCGAGTCGGGGTTTAATCATAATGTATATTTACTTGGCCGTAAATGTTAGTCTTATGAACCGCGAACGAATTTGAAAATGGCCCGAGCAAGTATATGGAACTGGAAATGTAATTCATATTCTTTTAATATGCGTACTATCTTTTGAATATAATTTGAATCTTTAGTTATTTTTATTTTTTTTTTACATTTTAAACCTTAGACTTTGGTTATGGGCGCATGCAAACCCTGAACCTTATAAATTGACATATAAAGCTCTCAAATAGAATATTTATCATAAAACCTTTAAGTTTACCATTTATCATTTGTAACCCTTAAGTTTGGCTAATTAATAATTATTACCCTAAAGTATTTATTTCGGTCCATTACTAAAAATGAGAATACGCTTATAACTCTAAAATTATTAATACGATTTAAATAAGCAATAAATCAGTTATGACTTAAATGAGCTAATAAGTATTGTACGAATCGTAATCCGTGTAGATTCGTTGGAGGAGGCGTGACGTTGTGTCTTCGTGTTCATTCATTCGTTGCTTTCTTTTCATTGGCGTTAAGGTACATATATTCTATCCCTTTTCAGTAGGGATTTCTCCTGACTTTTCAATCCTTCGACTTTGTTTCGCTTATGATATTCATTGCTATGCTTTCCTTGCTATCGATCCTCACGATATTGAACCTTTGCTTACTGCTGACCCCTTTGATATTGAACCATTGCTATTGACCCTTTCATTATTGAACCCTTTGCTATTGAACTTTTGCTATTGACCTGTGCTATTATATGTGTGCTATTGAAACTTTGTTATTGAAACATCGATATTGGACCTTGATATTGAATTATTGCTATGAACCTCTGAATTGTGAACTATTGATATTGCACCTTTGTTTATGAAGACCTATATATCGCTACACTTTGAACTTTTGTCGACCCTTCGATTGATACCCGAGCCATTAACTAGGCATGGGGGTTCCATGTCCGTGTCATTGATGCACCAATGGCATGACTCCAGTGTGGATGAGTGATGTTCCACACCGTCCCCATTTTGTATTGATTATGCGCGCTTCAGATATATTGTATGGCCACTATTGTTTTGCAGGGGCGTATGGATGCATCCTAGATTTGTATTGTATTGATATTGATATATTGTTTTGGTGATGTGGTGCGTGTGTGCAATACACCCCCTCACATTTTGGGAGCTAGCTACTCCATTGGTTACTGAGGTCTCCCCTCATATTGGTTTGGTATTCCGAGGTCACCCCTCCGAATACAATGGTTACTATTGGTTACTTGGTTGCTATTGCCACTATTGATATGGTTTGTTTTGTTGGCTCGGGATAGATTTCTGACAACCCTTACACCTTTGATATACCTATATTGTACCTTTTGTATTCCCCAACGCATCATATGCTATGTTAATTGTTCATTTCTCAGTACCCTTATATGACTCACTCTACTACCAAGATATATATATTCCATTTCTTTGATCTGTCACACTCTCATTCCGTTATTTCAGACTATCGTTCCATTCATGTACCAGGTTGTGTGTATTTGATTTGTTTATGCTATTTATGTTTTATATGACTACTGATTTTCCTGCTATTATGTGATTAATATGCGGTTATCTGAGTTACCTATTTTCATCTGATGATATGTGATCTCACTATTATGTGAACCTCTGAATTGTCTGGTGACCATGCTACTGTGTAATCGTTAGTTTTGTCTGTTTATTATGCATACTTCGTTCAGTAAATCTCGTGGACTATGACTATCCGTTGTATCCTTATCTGCTTGTTGATTGACCTGCCATGTTACATTTCCGTCTATGCTACCGCTTGCTTGGGTAAATGGTTCAACTTATGACGTCTGGCTTGTTAACTTGTTTAATTGCCCTGCTATGTCCCTAATTCATTTAATTACAATGTTCATATTGTATTCCTATTTGTTACGTATGACTGCCATGCTTTTGACTGCTGTTAGTACTTCTGCTGTTATAATACTGGTTATGTTTTCAACTAAGGGTTCTGACCTGTGTGATTGCCATGCTCACTTATTATTTAATTGCTTCCGCTTTCCCTGTAGAGTTCTGTTTGATTTGTATACTTTCTGATTGCCTGATATGATTGCATGCTATTCTTATGTTGAGAGGATGCTACGCCTGCTATGCTTGCTTATGTTTCAGTATTTGTATGCCTGGTTTGTATGTGCTTGTATATATGTCATAAATGCTTTGCTTTACTTCGTTCTTCTTGTTATATGTGTTTTGGATATCTGTATAATTGTGTTCTGCAGGATCCTCATTGACTCATTATTTCCTTTCCGTTGTAACCTTACTATTGATCCTTTGTTTCATTCCGTATTTCTGCTTTTGTCTAGCTTTCGTCCTGTTATATCTGTTCACTGGGCTTTTTAAGCTCAGCCGCATTTCTTTTCCTGCGGCAGGTTTAGGTTTGAAGATGGGCTTCGTTGGGCTGAGAGTTAGACTTAGTGGACCGACCCTAGTACCATAGCACTTATGGACTTACTTTGAAGAGTTTTGTTTTGAGATTTCATTCATTTTGGATTTTGTAATTTTCCCTTGTAAATCTTTGGTTATTATGACTTGGTACATTATTATTTAAAGACTTCCGCTTGAAAATTTTACTTGTATGTTCTGATATGACACCAGACTATGACACTTCTACCCTTGTCGGGTTGGGGTGTTACAATTATGGTATCAGAGCTAAGGTTTCGTCTTGTTGACCTTAGGATTGACCTGTGAGGACTTGGGTATACACTAGGCTTCCGTCTGTTCTGATCTTTTCCGATTCTTTTGATTGTCGTTCAGATTTGACTTCGATAATCTTTTGTCTTCACTGTTTTGGTCTTCTTCTCTTCACATTCGATTTTATTATTTTGTCTTCGCCCATCCGTTTGTCGATCGTTAGATGGAGACTACCCGTGGAGCCGAAGATGATGGTGCCGAACCTGTGTTGCTGCAACAGTCTCTGAGCTGGAGAGGTTCGTGAAGCAGAAGCCACACCCGACTGCCGTGCTGCTGGAGGCATCAGGATGCTACTGGAGGAAGCTGGACGGACCAACCAAAGACGCAAAAGACGGAGACAAGATTCAACCGGTGGCTGAAAGGGTTCATCTACTTCATATGATTTCGGCGCGACTTGTGTTACTCCTATTCGTTTGTCATGCATTTATACTTCACATGATTTAAGGCGGTTTGATATCCTGTTAAGTAATTCTGATCGGTATATCGCTTTTCTTGATTTGTTCGGAACTCGGTTTGAATCGTGAAGTTTTATCGTTTAGCATTTTGGTGATATCTCAGCTTTATTTCTAGATCGTCAGTAATGAGTCATGAGGAACCGTTTTGTGCAAGTTGGTGGCCTTCTTTCATTGTGATATGGTAAGTTGTCGGATGTTGTATATGCTGTATGTATGTGATCTTGCCTGTTTTGGTATGTTACTTGCTACCGGTATGTTATCTGTTTTGTTATTTGGTTGTGGGGTTTGTCATGACCCGAGGCAGAATATGATGACAATAAGGACTTGTTATGTGATGCAAGTATTATGACGCCTGATCAACGTGATAATACCGAGATCATATAATTTGAACTTATTGGTATCATACGACGTCTTAGGAAATGCTTGGGGATGGTACGTGAATGGACTAGGACTTATAACCGTTATTTGTCACTCCTCATGTTCGTTTGGAACTCTGTACCTCTTTGCGGGATGCTCATCGACTTCTGTTACGTATAAGTTTTGTACGCTTTGGAACCGAAATCATTATGATCTGTGTGAGACTATGGATTGCTACGTCTGCCTTAAACTCGTTCGTCTCTGTGTACCTCTGCGACTTCAATTTTCGAGGACGAAAATTTTCTTTTAGAGGGGAAGAATTGTAAAACCCTAAGAATCGTAAACGTGTAAAATGACCATATTACCCCTCAAGTTATATATTTATAGGATATGTAAAATACGTCAAGCTTATTAAATGTACTTCTAACCTAACTCGTAAAGAACGTAATATGCAAGGTAAATGATAACCGTTATTGACTTATATTTCACTAATAGACATCACACTTTATAATAATGCATGGGCCAATTTGCATAAGGTTTCCAAGACATTTACTTAATCTAAAGCCCATCTAAATTGTTAACGTGGAAGTTGATTTGTCTGTTTTGATATCCCCCTTTATATTCGATCAAACTTGCCTCCCCAATATCCTATTTATTCCATATTTCCATCAATTTATAACCTACCATTTTGCATATTCAAAACAACTTTCATAAAACCCTAGAAACCAAAAGCGACGGCTCATCTTTTGCTCTCACATTCATTCGACAACAAGGCTGTCAAGGCAATACCTTTGATCGTGAATAAGGGTTCAAAGGCTGCTGAGGTCGTGGGTGGATTCAAGAAGGCGTGGCTGTGGTATTTGGCTCTTGGTCGTGAGTCTTGGTCGAGGTGTTGGCTTCGAATTGTCGTGGGTCTTTGCTTCTTTGGTCCTCGTCATCTTCACTCGCACACTACAAGGGTAACACCTTAAGTCTTGTTTTGATTTCCTCTTTTGGCTTTCTTCTGTTGTGTCGTATGATATTGGGGTCATCAAATCAGAGTGCATGTTATATATATTATAATGATCACATAACAAGGGTATATTAAAATCCTACAAAATGTGATACATCTGTCGCATGAGATAGCCACATAAAATCATGAAATCTTGAGATTTAACTAGTACATGTCGAATGGAAATGGGCATAATATTGATACTGAACTAGTTGCAACTTGAAAGAATGGGACTTTGCATGTGTAGTGGGGTAGTCTAGTGTTATCATCTCATTAACAATGTTGTATGTGCATGCATAGATAAAGTGTACGTGTATATGTGCAAGACCAGATTGGGGTACGTCTTTTGAGTCCAAAATTGGAGTATGGCGTGGGTGTCTTTGGCATTAATATTATTTTGGGTCGAATGGAGTTTTTGTATTAGAATGTTATACATTTAAGTGGTAAGTGCATGAGTCCTTGATTTGTAATTACATGGGTGGTCTTGTGGGGGTAACTTTGAAGGTGATCGCGGGGAAAAAGAGTGAGCCGTTTGGTATTTCGAAAAGGAGTCGGTGGAGACGGGTAAGGTGTTAGTTCATTTGCATGTTTACTTAGTCGTAATGGGAGTTTTATAAACCGCGATCAATTGTGAAAATGTTACAAATTGTTTTGAAAAGGGAAAAAGGGGCATGTTCGAAGGTGATCGCGGGATTAATGGATAAGTTGTGCGGTGTGTTGAAAGTGTGTCGGGAGAGTCGAGTCGGGGTTTAATCATAATGTATATTTACTTGGCCGTAAATGTTAGTCTTATGAACCGCGAACGAATTTGAAAATGGCCCGAGCAAGTATATGGAACTGGAAATGTAATTCATATTCTTTTAATATGCGTACTATCTTTTGAATATAATTTGAATCTTTAGTTATTTTTATTTTTTTACATTTTAAACCTTAGACTTTGGTTATGGGCGCATGCAAACCCTGAACCTTATAAATTGACATATAAAGCTCTCAAATAGAATATTTATCATAAAACCTTTAAGTTTACCATTTATCATTTGTAACCCTTAAGTTTGGCTAATTAATAATTATTACCCTAAAGTATTTATTTCGGTCCATTACTAAAAATGAGAATACGCTTATAACTCTAAAATTATTAATACGATTTAAATAAGCAATAAATCAGTTATGACTTAAATGAGCTAATAAGTATTGTACGAATCGTAATCCGTGTAGATTCGTTGGAGGAGGCGTGACGTTGTGTCTTCGTGTTCATTCATTCGTTGCTTTCTTTTCATTGGCGTTAAGGTACATATATTCTATCCCTTTTCAGTAGGGATTTCTCCTGACTTTTCAATCCTTCGACTTTGTTTCGCTTATGATATTCATTGCTATGCTTTCCTTGCTATCGATCCTCTGATATTGAACCTTTGCTTACTGCTGACCCCTTTGATATTGAACCATTGCTATTGACCCTTTCATTATTGAACCCTTTGCTATTGAACTTTTGCTATTGACCTGTGCTATTATATGTGTGCTATTGAAACTTTGTTATTGAAACACTGATATTGGACCTTGATATTGAATTATTGCTATGAACCTCTGAATTGTGAACTATTGATATTGCACCTTTGTTTATGAAGACCTATATATCGCTACACTTTGAACTTTTGTCTGACCCTTCAGATTGATACCCGAGCCATTAACTAGGCATGGGGGTTCCATGTCCGTGTCATTGATGCACCAATGGCATGACTCCAGTGTGGATGAGTGATGTTCCACACCGTCCCCATTTTGTATTGATTATGCGCGCTTCAGATATATTGTATGGCCACTATTGTTTTGCAGGGGGCGTATGGATGCATCCTAGATTTGTATTGTATTGATATTGATATATTGTTTTGGTGATGTGGTGCGTGTGTGCAATACACCCCCTCACATTTTGGGAGCTAGCTACTCCATTGGTTACTGAGGTCTCCCCTCATATTGGTTTGGTATTCCGAGGTCACCCCTCCGAATACAATGGTTACTATTGGTTACTTGGCTGCTATTGCCACTATTGATATGGTTTGTTTTGTTGGCTCGGGATAGATTTCTGACAACCCTTACACCTTTGATATACCTATATTGTACCTTTTGTATTCCCCAACGCATCATATGCTATGTTAATTGTTCTTTTCTCAGTACCCTTATATGACTCACTCTACTACCAAGATATATATATTCCATTTCTTTGATCTGTCACACTCTCATTCCGTTATTTCAGACTATCGTTCCATTCATGTACCAGGTTGTGTGTATTTGATTTGTTTATGCTATTTATGTTTTTTATGACTACTGATTTTCCTGCTATTATGTGATTAATATGCGGTTATCTGAGTTACCTATTTTCATCTGATGATATGTGATCTCACTATTATGTGAACCTCTGAATTGTCTGGTGACCATGCTACTGTGTAATCGTTAGTTTTGTCTGTTTATTATGCATACTTCGTTCAGTAAATCTCGTGGACTATGACTATCCGTTGTTTCCTTATCTGCTTGTTGATTGACCTGCCATGTTACATTTCCGTCTATGCTACCGCTTGCTTGGGTAAATGGTTCAACTTATGACGTCTGGCTTGTTAACTTGTTTAATTGCCCTGCTATGTCCCTAATTCATTTAATTACAATGTTCATATTGTATTCCTACTTGTTACGTATGACTGCCATGTTTTTGACTGCTGTTAGTACTTCTGCTGTTATAATACTGGTTATGGTTTCAACTAAGGGTTCTGACCTGTGTAATTGCCATGCTCACTTATTATTTAATTGCTTCCGCTTTCCCTGTAGAGTTATGTTTGATTTGTATACTTTCTGATTGCCTGATATGATTGCATGCTATTCTTGGGTTGAGTGGATGCGACGCCTGCTATGCTTGCTTATGTTTCAGTATTTGTATGTCTGGTTTGTATGTGCTTGTATATATGTCATAGATGCTTTGCTTTACTTCGTTCTTCTTGTTATATGTGTTTTGGATATCTGTATAATTGTGTTCTGCAGGATCCTCATTGACTCATTATTTCCTTTCCGTTGTAACCTTACTATTGATCCTTTGTTTCATTCCGTATTTCTGCTTTTGTCTAGCTTTCGTCCTGTATATCTGTTCCTGGGCTTTTTAAGCTCAGCCGCATTTCTTTTCCTGCGGCAGGTTTAGGTTTGAAGATGGGCTTCGTTGGGCTGAGAGTTAGACTTAGTGGACCGACCCTAGTACCATAGCACTTATGGACTTACTTTGAAGAGTTTTGTTTTGAGATTTCATTCATTTTGGATTTTGTAATTTTCCCTTGTAAATCTTTGGTTATTATGACTTGGTACATTATTATTTAAAGACTTCCGCTTGAAAATTTTACTTGTATGTTCTGATATGACACCAGACTGTGACACTTCTACCCTTTTCGGGTTGGGGTGATATGAGAGCCAAGAGGTCTTTTTATAGCTGATGATGAGCCTTGGGATGCCTTTGGAAGAGCCTAGAAGTCCTATCACAGCCACACATTCATTCTATTGTCATCACTACCAATCACAATGCTCCATTTGTCCATTTGAGGTGTTACGGCCAATCAAGGAGCTCCATTTGGCCACGTGGCAACCTTATCTGACAAGTCATAGGTTCTAGAAGCTCTAGATAGATTCTTAGTACTATGTTGTGGGTAATTGATGGTAAAAGGTGAAAGATTGGTGGTAAAAGGCGCGTTTGGGAGGAAGGAGGAGAAGGGTGCTACTATTGGGCGCGTTTGGTTTATTATATTGTTTCTTAAATGTGTTGACCGGGTTTCTGTGGCTTTGACACGGTAAAGATACGGTCGTGGGTTTGGATATATTAATAAAGGGTGGATAGTATTAATAAGGGGGCCGGGTATTGTTGGGTTGTTGGATTGGGGTTGGATAGTGGATTGGTTGCTTTGATATTAGTTTGGGCCGAAGGTTTTGGATATATATTGGATTGGATAAATGACTAGCTTTGGATCCATTTGGCTATTAAGGGACTAATGATGTAAATGCTTAAATTCCAAGGACCAATCTTGTAATTCTGAAAGTATCTTCCAAGGACTGATTTTGTCAATCTTCAAATAAACCAAGGTTGAATTTGCAACATTTGAATCTTTAGGGGCCATTCTTGCCAATTCTCAAAGTTGAGGGGCCATTTTTGCCAATTATTCTAACTTGACTAAAACTTCCAAAAATCATCCTCGGAGAATAAAATCTTCATAAATGCTCAATTTTGCTCTTTCGGCTCGGCTTAAGCTCTCTTGATCTCTCGTGCTCGGATTTACGTCTGATTTGGTACCTTTTTGTGTGTTTTTAAATATCCGTACCTGCACAAGCACAAACTCAAGAAAACCACAAATATTAGCAATAAACGGCTCTTTCTTGGTTATTTTGGGTCTATTTTGATATAGAAAAGGTATGTGTTTTAGCACATACCAGATATCGGATATCTCCCAACTTTCGAGATAATCATTCGCAAACCGATTTAGGCGGGATACACCTATGCTTGAGGAACACAAAACCAACAGGGATTCCGTGTGTATATAAAGGGTATCTCGGCTCTCATTAAAGGTACGATCTAAAAAACCTAACTCTCAACTTAACCCTAAAACCGATTACTTACTCTCACGCCGGAGGATAATCGTGGGAGACAATCCCATGATAAGCCTAACGGTGTTTTCTGTTTTCTTAGTGTGCAGGTCTCAAGCATTAAGATCCAATTGATACGGGAACCGGGGCCCAAACAAGGAACGCCCAACTTTTGTATCAACAAGTGGCGCCATCCGTGGGATCCTCACTAGGAACTAAGAACTAGAATGACGAAGCACAGAAATCAGCGATCGCAAACCGACCTTACGGGAAAAAAGCCGCACAGCGGATCAGCTTCTAAGCAAACTTCTGGAACAACAAGTGTTGCTAAAAACCAAGGATCAGGCCTAGACCTGGCCTTCCCTACGGTGGAACCACGCTCGGGGACAACCCAGGCCACTACAACCACCACCAGCGCAGCAGATCCACTGCGCACCGTTTTTACCACTCCTCTCCAATCAGTGCTAGAAACTGACCTCACCAAGGCACCAGATGCACCGGACCAAAACAAGGGTCTAGTAGTAGAAACAGACACACTTGCTCTAGAAGGGGTCGCGCCGGAATTAACACCGGGAGATTTCGTATCCCAAATTATGAAACTTTGGCCGCTCTCATGCAAGAGGAAGCAAAAAAGAGGTCGAGTCGAAGCTTGTATGCCCGACTTAACTTTGATACGGACTACGAGACATCTCCGCCTCGTCATCAGAAAGAAAAGCGCGGAAGGGATGGCCGTCGACCCCCAGTGTTTAACAGAATTGAGAGGCGAGTTAAGAATGAGGAGACAGCTAACTCACAGCATCTGGAAGAAAGCGAAGAGGATGAACGGCGCACCAATGTCCATGCCAGGCTTGGTAGCCGTAGGGTCCAGGATAGACTGGGGCGACGATGTTCCCCAAGTGAAAGCCCTTCAAGTGCAGATTCTGAGGACAGTCGACACAAACGTCGAAAAAAGGAAAGTTCGTCCCCTAGTGATTCCTCGGACAACGAGGATAGTGAAATTGGACACTGGAAGTCTAGAAGAAAATACTACAACCAGGAGAATGAAGACATATCCCTCCCGTGGCGCCGTCAAAAAGTGGATGCGTTCACTCGGCGCATCAGTGATTTCTCAGAGAACAAAAGGAGGCGCATGCCCGCCAACATAAAAACCTATGACGGAACAGGTGATCCTGATGATCACCTAAAAATTTTTGAATCAGCCGCTACAATTGAAAATTGGCCACAGCCTGTATGGTGCCACATGTTCAATTCTACACTAGTGGGAAATGCGCGAAACTGGTTCAGCAAGCTTCCACGCAGAAGCATCGATGGTTTTGAAGAGTTGAGAAAGGCGTTCCGCCTAAACTTTACTCAACGGAAGAAGTGTGCTAAAAACCCCATTGAACTCGCCAGGGTCAAACAGCGCCAAGGGGAATCTACAAGCGCTTATATGGAGAGCTTCAAAGATGAATGCATACAAGTTAAAGCATGCCCCGAAGTGCTAAAAATCTCAGGGTTCATGAATGGGATCAATAACCCAGAACTCATCAAAAGATTCAACGACAAGATTCCCCAAACCTTTGATGAACTCATGAAACGCACACGGTCCTTCATCCAAGGAGAGGCCGCCGCGGCAGATAGCAAGAAAAGCTACTCGAACTACCGGTCACAGGAACAACCTGGGAGACAATCCACTGACCGGAATAGTAACCGTCAGAATTATCGCAGCCGGGGAGCGGGCGGGACAACGACAAGTATACCCCGCTGACAAAGTCTCCAAAGGAGATACTCGCAACAGAAGGCACGAATTTCCCAAGACCTCCACCAATGCGCACCCAAGAGGATCGGCGCGTAGGCAGTGGGTACTGCGACTATCACGGACAGAAGGTCCACACTACTAATAACTGTGTGCAGCTACGCCAGCTCATCGACAAACTAGTCAAGGAGGGTAGACTGGACCATTTGGTCAAGAACATCAAAGAAGGGAAAGATAGACAGAAGACTGGGAATAAGAAGGAGGGACCCAAAGATAAGGCTGACACCATTTACATGATACAGTCATGGCAGCGAGTAACCAGGCAGAAGGTCAGCCAGAAGTTTTCCCACGGGAGTGCAATCACTTTCCCTACCTTAACTACGAACAACGCAGTGGTAGAGCCGCTCATCATTGAAATTAATGCGGGGGGTCATGACATCCACCGCATGTATGTTGATGGTGGAGCGTCTGCAGACATAATGTACGAACACTGCTTCAGGCGACTGCGCCCGGAGATACGCAGTTAGGTAAGCCCGGTCACGACAACGCTGACTGGCTTCACAGGAGAAAAGATATGGCCTATGGGGCAATTACGACTACTAGTCAGAGTGGGTAATAACGACCACTCCACAACAGCCTGGATGAATTTTATGGTGATCAAATCCCCCTCGCCATATAATGGCATCATCGGACGACCAGGGATATCAGCCATGCGCGCAGTACTGTCTACAGCACACGGGATGCTTAAATTCCCAGTGGAAGGAGGTATTGTTACCCTCTACAATGCCGCCGTACCACCTAAAGAATGTAACGCGGTCACATGCGAAACGAAACCTATTACAGAACAGCGCGCGACCAAAGTTCCAAACCTGAAGGTCGCAATTCATCCTGATTACCCTGAACAGGAAGTATCGATAGGAGGATCACTGTCAGACAACGGTAAGGCAGCTGTGTGCGCACTCTTACAAAAGAACATGGATATCTTTGCATGGGAACCAAAACACATGACTGGGGTACCACGCTCAATCACAGAACACAAGCTGCGAATCCGACAAGGATACGCACCGATCCGCCAGAAGAAGCGCGGCCAAGCTCCAGAGCGCGCGCAAGCTATTATGGCAGAAGTACACAAGCTTGTGGAGGCAGGAATCATGCGAGAAGTCTACTACCATGACTGGCTTTCCAACCCAGTAATGGTAAAGAAAAGCGACGGTAGCTGGCGGATGTGCGTGGACTTCACGGATCTCAACAAGGCATGCCCACAAGACTGTTACCCACTACCGGAGATAGATTAGAAAGTCGAGTCCCTATGCGGGTATCCACTCAAATGTTTTTTAGACGTATATAAGGGATATCACCAAATCCAGATGGCTAAGGAAGATGAGGAAAAAACGGACTTTCATACAAGCCAAGGCATCTACTGCTATACCAAAATGCCTTTTGGCTTGAAGAACGCAGGCGCCACCTACCGGCGGTTAGTAGATAATGCATTTGCCAAACAAGTGGGCCGCAACCTAGAGGTTTATATCGACGACTTAGTCATAAAAAGCCATACTGAAGAGGGACTGGTGCGCGACATTGAGGAAACGTTTAGGACCCTCAAAGAGATCAACATGAAGCTAAATCCTAAGATATGCACTTTTGGCGTACTGAAGGCATGTTTCGGATACGATAGAACTGATGGCATTAAACCATGCCCGAGAAAAACCAAGGCCGTCATCGAACTTCCTTCACCGCGCACATTGAAGGAACTCCAATCTCTAAATGGAAAGTTGGCCGGCCTAAACAGATTCTTGTCTAAGTCAGCAGACAAGTCATTACCCCTCTTCAAAACACTCAAGAAGTGTATAAAGAAGGGAGATTTTCACTGGACTACGGAGGCAGAAGAAGCCTTTACACATCTCAAACAACACCTGGCAGAGCTTCCCACACTAGTCGCACCCCAACCAGGAGAAGAACTGATTATGTACTTATCAGCGACACATGGAGCAGTTAGCGCAGTTGTGACCGACGGGACTCAGTGCAAACACCTGTCTATTTTGTAAGCAAAGCACTCAAGAAAACGGAGATTAATTACAGTGCAATGGAGAAGTTGGTCCTGACCTTAGTGTTCACCGCCAAGCGACTGCGCAGGTACTTCGAAGCGCACCCAATAGCGAGTGATCACAGATCAACCAATCAAGCAAATCATCTCCAAAACTGGCGCATCAGGGGACGGCTGCGAGAAGTGGGCGTGTTGCTCGGTGAACATAACATCTCCTATAGACCGCGACCGTAGTGAAAGGACGATACTAGCAGATTTCATCATCGAAAAGCCGGAAACCGGATGATGCACCCACACCAAGCAAAAAGGAACTACAAGATCCATGGATCTTGTTCACTGATGGATCTTCATGCGTGGATGGGTCAGGAGCAGGCCTTATCCTCACAAGCCCGGAGGGACTGGAATTCACTTACGCGCTGCGTTTTGAGTTCACAGCGACAAACAATGAGGCGGTACGAAGCCTTAATCGCCAGACTACGCATAGCAGTTCGGATGGGTGTACGCAACTTGGAAGCAAACGTGGATTCTCGGCTAGTAGCCAACCATGTGTTGGGCGAGTACGTAGCTGAAGAGGATAACATGATTAAATATCTCGACAAGACTAAGGCGCTAATCCAAGGTTTTGACAGGTTTACAATCAAACAGGTTCCTAGGGGAGACAACCGAAAGGCGGATGCACTGAGTAAAATTGCGTCCGCCAGCTTTGCACACCTGTCAAAACAAGTGTTGGTGGAGACTTTGAAGAGCAAATCCATCTCGGAGATGGAAATATCAACGGTAATAGAAGAAGAAGGTCCTACGTGGATGACCCCAATAATGGAGTTCATAAGCAAGGGTGTATTGCCCCAAGAACAGACGGAAGCCCAAAGAATACGGCGCACAACTCAGATGTTTGAACTTAGAGACGGTGTGCTCTATCGACGCTCCTTCCTGCAACCATGGCTCCGCTGCGTCGGTCCCCTACAAGCAAATTATGTGCTTAGGGAAATACACGCTGGCTCATGCAACATGCATTCAGGACCACGATCTGTGGTGGCGCGCACTTTAAGGTCAGGTTACTACTGGCCCACCATGCACCGTGACGCGAGAATTAATAAAGAAGTGCGGTGACTGTCAGGTTCATCGACCCATTCCGCGCCAACCACAACAGGAGCTAACGCCTATCACGGCACCATGGCCATTCTACAAGTGGGGTATCGAAATTGCAGGTCCCTTTCCGCTGCGTGGGGAGGGATCTGAAGTTTCTAATAGTGGCAATAGACTATTTCACCAAGTGGATCGAAGCAAAAGCAGTGGTGACAATTACTGGCAATCAAGTCAAGCGCTTTGTTTAGGATAATATTGTATGCCGCTTCGGACTGCCTGGGGAAATCATCTCGGACAACGGGAAACAATTTTGTGACAATCCCTTCAAGGACTGGTGCGAGAAGTTGAATATCACGCGGCACTTCGCGTCGGTTAAACATCCACAATCCAATGGGTTAGTAGAGCGTGCAAATCGAATCCTAGGTGAAGGAATCAAAGCATGTCTGGACAAACACAAAGGACGGTGGGTGGAAGAATTATCCTACGTCCTATGGGCGCACCGCACCTCAATAAAAACCAGCACGGGGGACACCCCCTTTTCTCTAGTCTATGAGACAGAGGCTGTCATACCAGCCGAAATTGGGATGCCAACAATTTGCACTGCTGAAATCAATGTTGCAACAAATGATGACGAGCGGCGCATCGACTTGGACCTGTTGGAAGAAAGACGTGAGCGCGCAGCTATATGTGAAGCAAGATCGAAGTCAAAGATGAAGGGATACTATGATGCAAAAGTACGAAGTGTCTCATTCAGACCAGGTGACTTCGTATACCGCGCCAATGATGCGAGCCACGTAGAAAACACAGGTAAACTTGGACCAAAGTGGGAAGGACCCTATGAGGTTACAGAAGCACTGGGAACAGGCGCATACAAGCTAAGAGACATGAATGGTCAGGAACTACCGCGTACATGGAACATTTGCAATCTCAAGCGCTGTTATCTCTAGAAATGGCTACGGCCCAGCAAACGGACATCCCCGCACTTTAGTGAAGTGCTCAATAATTATCCGTGTATTTACATTTTATTTTACTTAGGCAATATTTTATTTTATTTTTTCACAAAAACTTGCAAGTCTCAATAAAATGTCGCGGTTTCTAGCTAACTCCTTGACGCATTCCAATTTGTTATATACTTTATGTTTTAACATTTTTCATTTTTTGCCTACATGGCGTGCATGCATCTGATAAACCCACGATGGTAAAAGGATGAGTAAACCTACTAAAGAACTCGTTGAGTAAGAGGGTTGCAAACCCATCAACATCGGATCACGTATCCTTGTTAAACACCTTGTTCACAAGACGTTGAAATAAGTTCGGTGCGCATCCCACGACGGACGCGCAACTATGCATACGGTGCGCGTTTAACAAATTTAGGAATCAATACACTTGACTCCTTAAGATGATATTTACAGTACGCTGCATATCACACCATACACGACTATGATACAATTACTTAGACATTATGTTTTAAGTATACTATGATCTTCATACATGACTATGAATTTCTCATATTATTCGCGCTTGTATACATATTAGACCCTTAGACAACGAACACGTCTTTTACGCAAAGACAAACAGATAAGTACGCACATTACAAGTTGCAATAATATTAACACGAATTTAACAAAAGAATATTTTTATTAATGACTACGAGTTATTACAAAAGGATGTCTATAAACACAAGATCCTATCTATATACTCCTAGACCGCTCAAGTGATGAAGTCCCCGCGCGGCTTGCAGCATCTCCAATCTCCCTTAGCCTCTTCAACAAGTCCGAGTCTTGACGAGACACAGTGGCAACACTCACTGCACCCGTCAGGACCTTGGGAGATGAGTGCACCAACCCGCACAAAATTGCTTTACCTTTAATACCTTCCTTTTTAGCAAGTCTGGTAGCATGCGCTTCCAACACTTCCTTCAAGGGCATTTCTTTCTCTAAAGGAAAGGGATTCAGAATGTCCGGGCGAGCAAAAGCAGGCACTTGAAGCGAGAGTCATCGGGCTTCAAAAATAGTCCGGCTGCGCTTACGCATTATCGGTAAGATGGCGCGCTAAGGTAAATCCTTCCATAATAACACCTATGGGATAATCACGGTGGCGCTCCATTTCAGCAATCATGGGAAGCTCTAAGGCCTTCATCCTCTCCATAGCAGCAACGGTTATCATAGGATGCGCATCACAACCCGGGTACCTTTTCGGCAGGTACCTTCAGCAAGTCGGCTTCTTGCGGCGCCTCCACGACCTCGATTTCCCTCTGCCAAGGCACACTGGACCACCCCACCAAATGCGTCCACTACCTCCTTGGACTCAAGGGTGCTAAGAGCAGCAAAGGCGCAGCCATGGTGATGAGCCACTGCTTCAGCAATGGCAGACATAAGATGAGGATATAATTCCTCACCATACTCCAAACTGAGCTTACGCAGCTTCATTTCTTGCGTCTTCAGATGCCCTTCAACAGTTGACCCAAACTCCCCCAACTGCTCGAACAGCCTGTCCTTACCCTTCTCCAAGTACTTCAGCGCCCGGCGCAGCGGGAAGACTTATATTGAGCAGGCACAGCGGCGCTCTGATTTATCTGCCCTACTTGGTACATTTTCTCCTCTGCAAGCTTTTGCGTATGCACCTAAACCTTCCGCTTCGGCTTTAGCACTAGCCAAGCTGCGCCTCCAGCAACAAAATCTGGCGTCCTTATGAACGCTTTGGCGCCCTCTCACCGCAACCTTGTTCTTCAGCTTACCCACAAGCGAGGCTTGATGCGCAGCAGCCAACGCCAACTCCTCAACAAGCTGCTCCATTGGCGCGTCCCCAGCCGATGGCTCAGCACCTTGGTTCTTTTGCCCAGAGGATTCGACAACAGGACTAGCCCGTGGAGGCGACTCCCCAGTACGCTCCAGACTGCATGCAAATAGATAGAGATTAATAGTTATCTACATAACAGGAAGCGCGCAATATAAAAAAAAGAAGAAGAAGATAGCAAACTTACTGAGGCAGAGTCACATCAGGTGATGGGGGGGCTGAGACGTCATCGGAGGACGACTCCACATCAAACACGACAGGGCGCTTCTTCCTGGACGGCCCTGCGCCATCACCACCAGGCACTCTTTTGCGCTTCAACTTAGCGCTCTCCTCCTCCTCCTCTTCTTCTTCCGTGCCCTGGGGCTCGGAACGCTTTAGAGGGGGGTCGCCTCCAACGCAACTGATGAACTGGTCCCCTCCTCTCCAAATTCATCTCCGAGTGCGCCCTCCAGTGGCCTCTAGAATAGGCTCTTCTCCATCCCTTAGAGCGCACACTCCCACGTCGACCTGGCGTGGCCTTGCCAGCTACACAACTGTGAAAAGATCCATCTCTGCGCAACAGAAGACAACAAATAAAGATGTTACATAATGTGCAAAAGGAAAAGAAAGCTCTTACATTAATTAAAAAAGGGGATGCGAAAGGACGAGCACCCACCCTGGCCATCAGCGCCTAAGAAGATTTGCATCTCATCCGGCATACCAAAGTAGTTACGACTAATGCCCATATGCACAAAAAATTCCTCAGGATAGGAACTAATGGGGATGCGGTTGGCGTTTATCAATTCCGCATCCTCCGCACTATATAGTCCAGGGAGGGGGCGCTCATCCTTCGGCAATGTACCCTGGGTGAAGAAATTATAACGCCACGGGAAGCACGAGTCATCTACCCAGAAAAATGACTCCCTCCAATTTCTAAGCGCGTCTAGTTTTTCAGTATAACACTGAAGTTTACCAGCGCGCTTAGCGAAGGATACCCACCCGTGTGACCACGTCGTGTGATAAAACGCGCGGAATAGATGGATAGTAGGGTTAATCGCCAGTAAACGGCAGTTAACCTCGAAGTTGGTAATTTTAGCTGCACCAATGCAGTGCAGCTGGGATAGGTGCAGACTATAATAATTTAATACGTCGCACAGAAATAGAGATATGGGCACACGTTGATTCGCGAATTCGAAAAAACGTGTGTATACCCCTACTTTCCCTTCGGGGAAGTCCGCAATCGATGCTTGTGCATCCGGGACAACTGGATGCACGTCAAGAGGAATAAAATAATCCGAGGTGAACTCTAGAAGTTCGACCTTGGTTATTTCGGATGTGAAGTCAGATAACCCCTTCACCATTGTATCGTTTTTTGTACGCGCACGCGCGGTTACCTTTAGAATATTATGGTTTTTCTTGCTGGAAAAGTTTGAAGCTTTGTTAATGGAGGAAATGTTTGTAATGTGGTAATCACCGTAATTGGGAAATAGGGGGTTTTATAAGTTTTCTCACTCACTCGATGAGCGACACGTGGATCCCACTATCTCCAATATATGGCTCTGATCACTTGACGTGACCCTGCCATAGTTACTTTCCCCCGATTTCCTAGGCATACATTTTTAAATACTATGTATCTTTTGTGACGGTTAGCCTTTTTGGCTTCTCCGCTACGCTTCGCAGTTTCTTTCTTTGACTACAGATATAGTCTAGCATCCGCAGCTCGTCACTGCGCATACTAGACTGGGGGGACATGATGACGTATAGTCTACATTCGGGTCACGAACCCGACTAACGATTACCCTTAGTAAGCCCATCACGAAATGGGCTAAGTTAATAAGTGTTTGGGCTCACAAAGGCCCAAACCCAAACTTATTTATGGAATAGGATATCGGATATATCCCAACTTTGGAGATAATCATTCGCAAACCAACTTAGGCGGGATACACCTATGCTTGAGGAACACGAAACCAACAGGGATTCCGTGTGTATGATTGGTCCTGAACCGTCAAGTTATCTCTCACGCAAGCTAGCCACTTGTGAATGGTCAACCGTAATAAACTTAAAACAGCTCAGAAAGCAAATGCAATTAAGATCAGAGGAATATAGGGGATTCCTGGGTCGTTAAGTCCCACGGAGGATGAATTGGTGTTTCACACAGACAGATGTCGAATAATCACTAAGGATAGTGATCAGTAAGGTTTTTGAAATATTTATACCTAAAGAAAAGATTATAAATTACAGCGACTTAAATGCAAATTAAAGAAAATTAAAAAGATAAAATATATTAAATAAACGCTATCACTATTTTTAAAATGATGAACGTTTAAAACCTAAAACGTACGTTTAAATAAAATTACGTAAACGTACAAAATAAAACGTGAGTTTTAAGAAATAAAAGACCTACAAATATAAAAATGACATTTTTACAATCCTAATAATAAAAGAAAATTATTAGAAAAAGAAAATTATATTTAAAACTATTTATTTAATTATTATTAATTAAAAACTATTTATTAAGTATTTAAAATGCACTAAAATATAAGAAAATACAAAATTAACCTAGAAAAATGAAATTATAACTTAGAAAAATCTAAAATATGATAAAACTTATTTTAAAACTGAAAATATATTTTTTAGACTTTTTATGTATTTATTATTAATTTAATACTATTTAAAACTAATTAAAATGCTAGAAAATACTATTTAAACCAAGAAAATTATGGAAAAATATTTTTTATGACTTTCATATTTATCTTAATCTATGAAAATTGAAAACATATTTTTTTAAACTTTTTCTGATTTATTTGTATTAAAAGCTATTTAAAAAGACTTAAAAACTATTTAAAATAAAGAAAAATAGCAAACAGTGTAGGAAAAATCTGAAAAATTCAGGAAAATACTAAAATATTATTCTAAGTCTAAGAAAAATATAAAAACATATGCTTATGTGTGATAATATGAGGCTGCAGTGAAACTGCTTATTAATAAGCACTTCAAAATGAGCCAAAGTCCACAAATGGACACCAAATGATCACAGAAGCTAACTAATGCTATATTAAGTCTAAATTAGCTAATTAACAGTACTCTATATCATTAAATAAGCTTAAACTAGTTTTTGAGCTTATTGGATTAATAATGAAAAACAGTGATTAGGTGGCTACTTTAAGCTAGTGCATAAGTAATCCAAATAAGCTAAAAGGAAAAACAGATATAGGGACCTAAAGTAGACCTGGTAGGCTACACAAGAACCAAAAATCAGCTCCTCACAAGCTTGAATGAAGCTTGTGCAAGGGCTGCAATATGCCTGTGCACACTCAGTGAATCTTGAGTGTGTGCCTGGCATATCATGGCTTATTGGAAGTGATAAAAAGCTTATTGGAGCTTGATAAAAGGAAAAAAACGATATTATTAAACTAGACCAACTTAACTAAGAAAGCCCAAAATATCACTAGCTCATGACTAAGGGTTAACAACTGAGACATCAACAAAGTTTTGCAAAAAATCTGCTTTTCACTATTTTGACTTTTGTAGACAGAAATGGATATTTGACTTTTATGAACTTTGATTTGATTTTAAGGACTTATTATGTTGTATTAAGCTGTGATAAGATGATTTTAAGCTAAAGTATCAAGTTATTAACTACTTTAATGAATTTCACACTAAAAATTCCAACAGTTAACTGTTAAAGGTAGATTAAAGATGTTTTTGACTTTTATACTAATGAGGACTAAAATTTATGCTTAGACTGAGCTTTTAAACATTAAAGGGACATGAAACAACAACAAGCAATGTCACAAATGCACTCTAACAGGCTTGACTTAGCAAATCCAAACACCCCTTTTAGAAGCAGTTGTGAAACATTAAGAACTAAAACAAGTTTTTAAACTGATAAATCTACTAATTAACTATAATAACTATATTTAAACAGGTTTAAACCAAAATTAACAGGTGTTAAGGACTTATACTAGAAAATGTAAAAATCAAGAAAATAGCTTACAAGATGAGATTCAAGCATAAACAGGGAACCAATTACTGAGATCCCACCCTATAGCTTTCCACAAAGCTCTATACCCAAAAGAAATCCAAATTCAACCTTGCTTCAGTCTTTAATCTTCATTTTCACTGGATTTTTATTTTCTTACTATTTTTTTTTTGATTTTTGTGAATTTTTCTATTTTGAATCTAAACTGAGTTTTAAGGATACTAAAGCTTAGAAAAGCTTTTATAAGAGCTTATATGAGCTTTTGAATACTTAACAACAAATTATAACAACATTCAACTTAACATGAAATTTTCTTGATCTTGAAATTTTACATAAACTGGAAATGAAAAGAAAACTTGAAATTGATTATTGAAATAGGTTTATAACACTCTGAGATTACTTAATACAAAACTTGAAAGCTTAAATAAACACTGGAAATTAAATATAAACTACCTACGACATGTAAAAACTAAAACTACTCTACTTTGTCTTCTTCCTTGCTTCTTTCTCCTTTATAATGATCCATTTTACTCCCTGTCGACTTCTGAAACTATCCCACTTTGATCCAGCCATTGAATTCATCTTAACCGTCCACTTGGAAATTTGGCGGGAAAAGTCTTTGATAGCAGGTTTATGCATTTAATGCTTTTTGGTTTATGTAGAGGTGGAGGGGGGTTGTTAACCAGCTGGGGGGATGAGGTAGGTGAGGTGGAAAGTGGTGGTGAGGTGGTGAAACCACCTGGTTTCAGGTATGCAGGGGTGAGGGAGAGGGTGCTACAGTGGTGGCGGTATTTCAAATTTTAAAATATGGGCCGGGTTTTGGTTTTGGGCCAGCTGGGTTGGATTTGGATAATAAAAGGGTCCGGTTTGGTTTATTATTAATACAAGCCCAAGGACCAAATGTGTAATTCTGCCAATTTGAATGACCAAACCTGCCATTATACCAAAGTTATTCCAAGGACCTATTATGCCAAATATGATAAACCAAGGACCATACATGTAATTATTTTCCATTTTTAAATGTCCAAGGACCAAAACTGTCAAGTTTGAAACTTGAGGGACCAAATATGTAATTTTCCAAAAGTTCACTATAAGGACCAGTTTTGTCATTTATGAATAGTACAAGGTTTATTTTTGATAAATTTCCATTTTTAAATTCACCAAGGACTATTTATGACATTTTTCAAAGTTCAGGGACTAAAGTTGTCATTTTGTAAATTTTAAACTTTAAAGGGTTTATTTTGACAAATTTTGAATCAAATGGACCTTAAATGACTTTTTACAAGTTTTTGAATTACGGGGACTAGATTTGACAACTTTTGTAACTTGGGGACTAAAGCGCCAATTATGCAAACTTGATACGTTTTCACCGATTTTGGTATTTTTGCATTTAAAACACATAAAACACTTGTTTGTGATATTTTCATCATTTTGATGCATTTCAGAGTGTTTTCAGATGTTTTTGCAGTCTAGATGGTACAAAAATGATGAGTATTTAGACACTCATCAGTGTATATAAAGGGTATCTCGGCTCTCATTAAAGGTACGATCTAAAAACCCTAACTCTCAACTTAACCCTAAAACCGATTACTTACTCTCACGCCGGAGGATAATCGTGGGAGACAATCCTACGATAAGCCTAACGGTGTTTTCTGTTTTCTTAGTGCGCAGGTCTCAAGCGTTAAGATCCAATTGATACAGGAACCGGGGCCCAAACAAGGAACGCTCAACTTTTGTATCAACAGTATCCTTGTAGTTTTATAAGAAAATTTTACTTGTTTTAGGCCTAAATCGACAAAAGTAAGGGTAAATATAAGCGAGGCCTTGAGAGGTTTTTACTACGCTCTTGATCCCTTCAAGAGTTTGTCGGGTGGTCTTTCTAATGGTTCAAACCTGAAGTCTTAAGCTCTTACTGTTTGGTCGCAATGATTTCCCAAAGTAGGGGGTTAGGTGCCTTATTTAAAAGTGTTGGTTTTGGCGACAAGCCCAAATGAGGACAAATTTTACACGAGGCAAGCCAATATTTTTACAATGAAATTGATCCTTTAAACACTTTGCTGTAAGCTCTTCAAAATGGTACAGGGCTCACATTCTATTTATCTTTGGTTAGAGAGAAACAAGCCCGTGAACATGGCCACTTGGCCACGTCGCGTTTTAAGGAAAATTCATTTTTGACCCATTAACCTTTACGGTGTAACCTAGGGACATCGTAATAGTTAATTAACTCATTTTAAGTCATTCTCTAACATCCTATAACTCATAAGACTCAAATTTTGAAAAGTGCATGCAAGAGTTATTTATGAAAATCTTTACGAGTCACCTTCTTTTTGATCGATTATAAAAGAGTCCATAAAGGTTTTCAAAGACATTCTTGGGGTTTTAAAATCCTTGCAGCGAGCTCTTTAAAATGGTGTAACTCTCATATTTTACAATCCTTTAATTAGCGAGATATTAATTATTGAAAAGGGCTACTTAGGCTAGTTTCGACAAATTGAAAATCTCGTTTTCAAACCTTAAAACTTTATAGCTTTTGCATGCAACCTTTTGACATGTTATTCAACTCATTTTAAATGTTTCTAGGATAGTTCAAGATCAAATTTATTAAAAATCACAAGTTTTCCCAAAGACCTGATATATATGGGCTTTTGGTTTTTATGACATATGGCTCTAAAGTAGGGCAGTTTTTATGCAGGACACTAAGGCTTTTCAACCAGGTTAGGTGGGCGTTTTAGAGTGTCCTAGGTGGTGATTACAAAGGTCCTTTGGTTGGCCCTAATACCTTTAACCCGATGTAGAAAAATAGGGCGCAATAGAGGTGTTGGGCCTTTTTTTATAAAATATATATAACAGCTGTTAAGATTTTGGTTAAAATTAGCGTTCATTTTCCATTTTCAGGACCCGTGCTCTAGAGTTTTTGAAGAAAACATCGTTCCGGACAACTTTCGTGTTTTAACTTTTTCATGAAACGGACCCGAAAGGCCTCGAATTGTGTGCCCGATCTGTCTGTCCACAAAAAGTTTTGGACAGGTTTTTGTAAACTTTGTTAAACCATATCCTTTGACTCGTGTGACCGTTTTAGGTGATTCAAATTACTACGTTTTCCTTATAAAATCCTTTTTAACAGTAGGCACTTGATATTAAAAATGATAACGAAATTGAATGAGTTTAATACACTTACAACTCTTGGAATCGACTAGAAAGGGATTTCGACCATAGGAGCTTCTAATGTGGAACCAAGCTCTTTCCTTCCTCCTAGGCTTTAGACTATCCTTCCTTGGCTTCTAATAGGACCCTTAGATCAATGAGTATATAAGTGAGGGCTGTTTAGTGAGTTTTGAGTGAATGGTGAGTGCAAGAGTGGGGTGTTTGGTTGCTATTTATAGGAGGGAAAATGCTAGGGTTTCATAAATGAAGATGGACATTTGGAAGGTGTGTTGAGGTAGTAAGGGACATGGTGAGGTAGAGTATTGGAGGTTGTGTGGTGCATGTGATGGTGATGAGGATGGCGTGAGGTGGTGGTGTTTTTAGCCAAGAAAACTTCCTACAATATTTGACCAAGTTACTCTTCTCAAGGGACAAGGTGAGGTGGTTTAAGGAGGATCTAGGAAGGTTTAGTGGTTATTGTTTTACCATGTAATTAGCTTAGTCTAGTTTAGGTTAGTTTAACTTCGGTAAATGACATGTTAACATATATGCATAAAATACTTGTACCACAAGCATTGGAAAGTTGTACTTTGAATTTATAAAGTGTAAGAAAATCCAATTTGTTACTTGTGCATTAAGGACTTGTATTATGTGCTTAAAATAATAGGTAGTCTAAGGTTTATAATGAGATTAATATTTAGTTTCTATGCATTAAGGACTTGTGCATGTGCTTGAAAGACTTTTACATTTCTATTTTTATAAAAATCATGTACATATTGATTAGGGTTTGTGATTTTATAAAATCATAGAATGGTAAGTTAGGGCTTGTAACGGGAAATAAAGTAAAGTTAGGTTTTCGTGCTTTAAAAACTTGTACACTAGGTATAAAATGTTGTACTTTAGTATTTATGATTTAGTTGTGTTAAATCATAGTTAAAATAAATTAAGGCTTCGTGAAAACCCTAATAAATAGCAAATGTTTAGTTTGATGTTAAGTAATCGTATGTTAATGAATTAACGTCAAGTAGCAAACATAAATTGAAAACTTTTATACTTGACGTAATAAGAATGTTTATTATATATATGAGTTATGCCACACTAGTTAGTTGTTATGGTCAGATAAACTAATAACATTTAAAAAAAATAGACGTGAAAAATGGATAAGTATTCTTTAGTTAGAATATCATACAAGTGGAAATTTACCGGTGGTTACACATCGAACAGTGCATATATATCATCCATACAACTAATAATAGTTTCATTTGCACCACCAACTCAAACCATACTACTACGTACTATAAAATCTGAACCCAGATGCACTATTAATACAAACATCCACACTAATAAACTTTTTATTGCACTAATTATAATCACTAACTTCATACTAACCTATAATTTTGTTATGTATGATACATCAATAAACAAACTAATTTCCTTATGATATTTAAAGATTGAATAACTAAGTTTATATATAAATTATGAATCACGTCATATTTACAACATATATCGTATTCGCAGTCACTATGTCAAAATAGCATCATATATGTTATGGTATAATTTTTGCATTTAGGCAATTAAATCAGTAGTAGCTATATTCTCAATTAAATCATACCGGCAACGAAACGAGATCAAAAACAGTATCAACACAATCAGTAATCAAACTATCCGCTACTATCTTAACATCAAACATTCATATTCGTACATATTCATTTGCGTGCGAATTAAAGTTTCTTTCCAGTGCCTTTGGAGTATCCCCGTATCTTTTATGTATGTCTTGACTGTCATCATGGATGTTATAGATAATATCTACTTCCATTGTCTTCAAATTGTAGACAATAAGGTAGTATCGATTGATTTCATCTGTTGGCATGGTTATTGGGAAAAATGTCTGTTTCGTATACATATTTACGTTAAACAACAGTTTGAATAAACAATGTATAGTGTTTTAGTTTTAAATCTTACCAGCTCAACTTTGTCAAGGTTCTTTTTTGTAGAATACTCGAGCACCTCATCCAATTTTCTTTTAAAGTCCTCAGGTTTGCGTGACAGCTGTAAAACAAAATGCATTATACAATATGTCATAAAATTGATTCAGAATTTTATCAATTATTTTTTGTATAAGAAAATATGTATGAATATTATTGAATTCACTTACCATCATTCCTGTTTTGCAAAACAAAAAGCGTGAAGATACCCTGTTTTTCAGCTTCTCATCATTGTTTTGAATTTTAATCCATACATCTATAGCCGCACTTGTCACCGGTAAACTTTCACGCATACTCCCAAAGACCACCCTTGGGACCTGCATGTTCATTGTTTTGAAAACAATATCGCTGTTCATATGTAAACACGTCAATTTAATAAAAGGGATGCAATAATAATTCAACTGTGATGCACTAAAAATAAATAATACTCTATATATTATTCAAATTTACATTTACTTACTTAGCCGGCAACGTTCCGCTGAATATGAACTCGACGACAGGTTTCTCATAAGCTTGCAAATTGTTTGTAATGCTGACCTTCCTCTTGACGTATGGAGAAAGCAATGCACCTGATAGTACCCTCTCCCTTTTTGTCTTACTTCCTTTTCCGATTCATCCTGATTATCATTTGTGTTTCCTGGTTTCATGTATCTTATCAGAACTGCACTAATTGCGTCAGCTGGTGTAATACTTCCATCTTCAGGGGTTACCAACTGTTTCCCTTTATCCCCTGCGGTTGTTGAAGGTTGCACCTGGACTACTTTGATTGTAACCTTCGGCCTTTTGGTATTCACATTTTCAGTGCTAGGTTCTTTTGCATTCTTCTGAACTTTTTCCATGTCATTTTTACCTTTTTCAGCATCTGTTGCTTGAGCAATTGGTAGCTTCAAGACTTTGTCCAATCCAAACAAGTCATCACTCTGTGAAAACAACTCGAAGCTTGGTGGTGTGAAATCCAAATTTTTCTTTGTTGCATCTTTACCAGTTTTTGAGATTTCCAATGTTTTTTCATTGCTGGTCTGCTTTTCCATTGTGACTGTATCATTTAGGAAACGTTTTAATTGACCTTTGCTTCTCATGTTTCTCAAAATCTGTGAAACAGTCCTTGTAGGTTCACTGTTTTGTTTTTCTTGCAGCCCTTCACCCAACGTTTTCTCTTTTTCTTTATTGACGTTTTGTTCCTCATTTATATTTACATCTCCCGTTGATACAACATTTGTATTTTTCTCTTTTACCAACCCTGTATTTTTCTCTTGAACCACAACCTGATCATTATCTATTCCATCTAAGTCCCCATTCATACCATCATTTTCTTCCACTGCATTTCCAGCATTATTTACCTCATTTACAACATCACTTACCCCATCTTGAACCACAGCCTGATCATTTACCTCATTTGCAGCATCATTTACCCCATCATTTCCAGCATCATTTACCTCATCATTTGCAGCATTATTTACCCCATCATTTAACACATTTGCAGCATCATATACCCCAACATTTACTTGTGTTCCGTCGTTTGCCCCATCATTTACATCTATGCCTTCAGTCGATTGTTTTTCATTTTCATCTTTATCTCCGTTTCCTCTTTCACGTACCCTATCAGTGTCTACTTGCACCCCATAATTTTCAGCCATAAGCGTGTCTTCTTGTACCTCATCAGTGTCTACTTGTAGTACATCATTTTCATCGATGCCCATGTCTATTTGTGGCCCGTCACCAAAAAAGTCATCCGTGCTTATGTTGTTGTCTTCTTGTGATATAAGTGCGTTGTTTACATCTTCATCTGATTCAACCACGGTTTTTTCGGATCCGCACACCGATGTCATCTTCCCTGGTTTGAACGCTTTCATGAGTTTCTCGTTTCTGGTTTTGATTCGCTCCCAGACGGTCAAGTTTTGTCACACAAGCTGACCACTTGTGAATGGTCAACCGTAACAAACTTGAAACAGTCTGGAACCAAATGCAATGAAGTCCAGGAGAGTATAGTGTTTCCCCAGGTCGTTATGTCCCAACGAGCAGTGCGAGAATAATCAAACGAATAGTGATCGAGAGGATTTGAACGGAAAAGAGATATGATTGATTATACCTAAAGAAAAAGTATACAAATTACAGGGCTTAAATGCAAATTAAAGAAAATTAAAAAGATAAACTATATTAAATAAACGCTATCACTATTTGCAAAATGATGTTTTTGATTTTTCTTTATAAAACTTAAATTAAAAACTACGTGACGTACAAAAGAAAATGTGAACTGAAACAATATTAATCCTAAAAAATATAAAAATGACCTTTTTACAAACCTAACGATAAGAGAAAATTTTTAGAAAAATAAAATTATTTTTAAAACTATTTATCTAATTATTATTAATTAAAAACTATTTTTACCTATTTAATAATACCCTAAAATACAAGAAAATATGAAATAAAGCTAGAAAAATGAAATTATGACTTGGAAAAATCTAAAATAACTAAAGAGAATTTTCAAAACTAATTTTGTATTTTTCTGATTATTTTTCTATTTTCTATGAATTAAAAACTATTTAAAACTAATTAAATTGCTAAAAATTACAAATTAAACTTATGAAAAATCTGGAAAAATATTTTTTTGACTTTTTATATTTATCTTAACCTAGGAAAGATGAAAAATTATTTTTTTGAAGCTTTTCTGATTTAATTGTATTAAAAGCTAATTAAAAAGGCTTAAAAACTGTTTTAAATGAAGAAAAATAGCAAACAGTGCTAGAAAAATATGAAAAATTCAGGAAAAGTCTAAATTAATATTCTGAATCTATGAAAAATATAAAAACAGTAGCTTATGTGAAGGAATATGAGGCTTCAGTGGAGAGTGCTTATAAATAAGCACTCCAAATAAGCTATAGGTTACCAACTGAAAACCAAATGATCACAGAAGCTATAATATGCTACAACTACTCAAAAGCAACTAATTATTACTATCCTAAACCTCTAAAGCACAAGCTACACAGATTTGATGTTTTAAAAACTCAAGTGCTCAACAGATTTTACCTACTACTTAGTAGCTTGAAAATAAGCTACTCCATAAGCTGGGACTTAAAACCAGAAGTTGGAACCTAAGCTAGACCTGGCTAGCTACTTATAAACCAAGATTCAGACCAAGATAAGCTTTATTGAGATTGTGACAAGCCCTGTCACAAATCACACCTGTGCACACTCAGTTCCCGTGCAGTACGGGGCACTTTCCAAAAATGAGACCAAGTTGACAAGTTGTTTAAGAGCTTTTACAAAGTTACTAAAATTCAACAAAAATCATTTTTGTAAACTAGACCAGTTGAAGTTTTTAAACCCCAAGTTTTACTTGATTTGACCCAAAATTGAATCAATGAAAAATCATCCCGATTAGGTGGCTGACTTTTTCACTATTTGACTTTTGAAACAGTTTTGATATTTTGACTTTTATGAGATTTGAAACCAATTTGTGGACTGAGATTGATATATTATGATGAAATAATCCTAATGCAAGCTATCTCTATGTACTACAAACCTACACATTGATTTTAACCAACTGATTCAAGCAAATGTGATCACAAGAACAGTTTTAATGCAAATTTGACTTTAGCTATTTAAGTGTGCAAATGACTGACCAATTTGGCTATATTGTAACTAAATAGGACTAAAGCAAGCGAGTTTACCCATGAACAAGCCTCTATCTCAGTCGCTACACAATCCAAACAACACTTTTATAACTGATTTGCAATTTTAAGCGAGCTAACCACTGAACTAGTTTGTATTATCACTTGAACGGACTCTAATTACCCTAATTACCACTAAATAAACAGACCTAAACATGTAATGACCACAGATACAAATACAAGCACAATATGCAAACTGAGTTAGAAATGAAAATGAGATAAACACTCACAAGTGTCCACTTATTTTTTGCAGCTTAAACCAGAACCAATCCTACACTAACCTAGTCTAATCCAACCCATCCAAGCTCTGCATCCACCAAATTCCATAACCAAGTCCATTTGATGCTTCAGTTGACTTTTGTTGACCAAAAACCAAAGTTGCTTGAAACTTAATTGTAAGCTTACCAAAAGCTATAAGTAGCTTCAATAAGCTTATTTGAACTTAAAAATAAGCTATTAGAAGCTTGAATACAAGAGCTTGAAACTAAAATTTGCAACAGTGAACATAAAACTTGAAACTTGGTTAAACTTTGAAATTGATGTTTAAAAGTACATTACACTGATAATACTACTTGAGTTTGGTACAATGAAACAAAAGATTACAGCTTTTACACTTTAACTAAAACTTTAATATTAAAACGACATAAGTGAAATTTAAAAACTAAAATCTACTCTTTCTCTTGCTTCTTCTTCTTCCTTTTATACACCAAAAGGCTTCTCTCTCCAATCTGAGTGAATCCCACTTGCATAGATAGCCATTGGATCAGTTGAAAAGATTTTAGCCGTTTGATCACTTTTTGGCGCCAAAATTGGTTTTAGCAGTGGGGGTTGAGTGAAATGGAGGAGGGGGCATTAAATGCATCTTGGAAGGTTGTTGAGGTGGGGGGAACAAGGAGAGTGGGAATTGAGCTGGAGTGATGGGAGTATGAGTGTTGCAGAGAAGCAGTTGGGGAAGAAGACTTTTTGGCGGGCAAGGGGTGTTGACCGGGGTTTGACTTGGCTTAATATATTGAAGGGGGTCCAAAAAGGAAGGGGGTCACAAGGTTTGGCAGGGTCCAAAGAGGTTATGGCAGGTCCAAAGGGTCAAGGCTATACATAACAAGGACCAAAACTGCCATTCTTGATATTTGAGGGACCAATTCTGCCACTTGATCAAAGTTGTTCCAAGGGACCAAAAGTGACAAGTTTCAATAGTACAAGGACCAAAATAGACTTTTTCAAACTTCCAAGGACTATTTTTGACAAATTTGAAACTTGAAGGACCAAACTTGTAATTTCTCAAAACTTTTGACATTTTTCACCAAAGGACTAATTATGACAACTTATGATTTTAAAAGGACCTTTGGTGATTTTTCTTTTGAAATTAAGTGCTCGGGGACCATTTCGACAATTTTGAAACTTAGGGGACTGAAACTGCCAATTATGCAAACTTAGCTCATTTTTCATCTGAATTTAAACATTTTGCATCTGAAACATATAAAATGCAATTTTGGAATATTTTCAGTATTTTGATGCATTTCTGAACATTTTTAAACGTTTTGCAGTTCAGATTTAGCCAAAAATGATGAGTATTTACACACTCATCAGGTTTCAACAAGTGCTTTTAAATCCTCGTCCTCAGGGTAAGAAATCGAAGCCAATTCGAGAAATTCATCTACCAGACCTTGTACACCTTCTGATATGGACAATGTCTTCATTATTTGCATTTTCATTTCCTGAATTATATAATTAATATGCGTTAAAAAATAATAATAAAATAATAATAATAATAATAATAATAACAATTGATATGCTTTAACAGATTTTGTGCAATCATGATGTTGTAAATATACAAATCAGATGCACTTAATTTTATTTATTTGATGCACCAATCATATAATTAAGATGCTTTAAACTGTCATACAGATGCTCTAAATGTAAAAATAACTAATCAATATAGATTATTTACATATTTTTCACACATATTCCACATAATCTTTTTAAAAATACACATATATATGCTTTAAGAGATTTTGTGCAATCCTAATGTACTAAATATACATATCATACGCGTGTAATTTTATTTATTTGTTGCATCAATCGTATAATTTACATAGCATATGCACTAAATATACATAGCAGATGCGTATAAATATACATAGCAGATGCTTTAACAGATTTTGTGCAATCCTGATGTACTAAATATACATATGTATGCACATACTTACCTCTGATGTTTTACTTTTGAAGATTTTGAATGCTTCAGCCTTATTTGAAGGTTCACCTATCCCACATATTATGTCCCCAATATCAATTCTTGGTGTATAGAAATGGTGTATGATTTCTTCTTGTGCATACTCCAATTGTTTCGCTGCAAATTGATTTAGTGATTTGTATTAAATATCATGAAATTATTGTAATATATGACAATTTGTAATATATGCTAACTTGTACATATTACCTGGTGATTTTTTGGAATTCATGATTGCCGACTTTGTAAGACCTCTCTTTCTTTTCGGTGCAATGTACTCGAGTCCTTTTTTAATTGGTAACTTTCCAAAACCTCCCATTTTCACTTCTGTTTTCTCTAATCTTCAGTTTTTGCGTGTCCCATGCTTTGATAGCTGGGTTTTCTTGAGCAACTTCAACCTCTTCTGAGATGGTTGAGTTTAGATACAAAAGCTGCAAAGATAATAATACAAGGAAATTAGCATAAATATCCCATGCAGATGCATTATTTTGTTGGATTATGATGCACTTGAATGTTTGCACAATACTTACCACCATTAACAGAAGTGGACCCTCAAACCCTGATGAACTGTTGTACTCTCTTTTTGATTTCTTCATCGTTTGAAACAAGTATGTACACCAGTCCATATTCTTGATATCTTCTTCCTTTTCGATACACTGCAAAAAATTATGGTTTACTGTTCCATTTTTTGTGCATTCGCTGATAATCGAGATGAATGCAACAAGGAAATTTAGCTTGAACTCCCGTCCAGTGTGATGTACGACAATTAGTTTCTCAACCACATTTTTTAAGTAGAATCTGTCATCTGGATAATCATGCGTGTGCCTCTATTCAACAATTAACGGGAACTCTGTTGTTGCAGCACACACTTATGTCATAGTGGTATCTCCCATCGGGATTCCAAGCAGTTCTTGTATCATATTTGCAGTGATCAGGATTGATCTACCGTCACCCATCTTGATTGTTGATGTTTCAGGATCAAACTGGTCTACCACCCACTTACCCAGTTTTGTTGGTGTTGTCTTTATATTGAAGTTCCCGTCCAACAACTATCCAAACCCCATGTCAACAATGTTCTCTTTTTGGATATCTGACAACCTTTTTAAAATTTCTAATAAATCTCTTGGTGAAGACCTAGATTTAATAGTTGGGAATGTCTTTTTTGGTACAAGAACTGTATTTTCTTCAGCGACCTTCTTTTTCTTTTTGTCATTGCCACGTTTAATTTGTTTGACTTCACTTGATTTCCTTTTTTTTTTGTAGCTATTTTCTTCTTCCTATTTTGGCTTTTATTTGTGTCGGTACTGAGATTGTCGTTGCCTACATAATGAAACTCATTCAGAGTTAGTGGATGCATTAAAAGTATGATGCAAATATAAATACTACATATGCTGCAAATATAATCATATAGATGCACCTAAAATGTAACAAGTGATGCACCAAAAATTCAATATTACATACAAATGCACCAAAAATTCAATATTACATACATATGCACTTTGAGTATAACAACTGATGCATCAAAAATACTACATTGTATACAGATGATGTAATATTAAACATTGATGCTCCTAAAATATACAAACTGATGCTCCAAAATTAAATTTGTTCTTAACATGAAATATATGATTCAATTAACAATGTATATATGTCGTAATGAACAATGTAATATATGTCGCAATGAAATATATGTATACTGAGCAATGTAAATATGCGTACAGTAAACATTCTTATATTTGATGCGTTAATCACATAAAACATATGCTGCAATGAATAATGTGTAGTATGTAATAAATAAATAAATAAATAAATAAATAAATAAATATTTATACATGAAGTATTCAGTATACACATAAATATTATACGTATACATATCAAATAAAAAACTGATATTGAAGTAATATGATTTGTAAAATCCCCATGAATTCTCGAATGTCTTCCTCTGACTTACTATTTTGAGATTTATATGTTTCAGTCTGAGAATTACGCCCCCCATTGCCTTCTTCTTCTTCGATATTGTTTTCCGATACGGTTGCTGAAATTTAAATTGAAAATAGGTGTCATAATACTGATATTTATATAGTGTTTAAATAAAGAAGTATATTCATATGCATTCAACTTTAAAATCAAATTTAGATGCCTTAAACTTAAATTTAGATGCACTAATTATACATTTAGAAGCTTCAATCATTTCAACTAACCATTTTTTGATGCACTAATAATGCAAACATATTAGTCATAAACTTATTTTATATGCTTCAACCATCAGTTTGATGCACTAATCATACCATTTGATGCATTAATGTTAGGTTCCCATATTTGTAACACAACATTAATAGAAGAAATAGAAAAGAGATAGATCGGTTGAACAAAGACAAACACACACGTATGGTATATGAGAAGAGTTATGCGTAAAGTATGAATGAAACTAAACAACCAACCCTCAAGTGAGGGTTTACAAGATTATTTATAGGGCAAGGAGCTAGGGCAACACTACTAGCATCCTTCCCTTCTTATGGGCTTGGGCCAAGGCTCATGGGCTTTCTACATAAGCCTTGGCATGATAACTAACATAAAAGCCATAATTAAGCTAACTATTACATATTAATTACTAACACTTGAAATATAGTTTAGGAGTGATTCCAATAATCTCCCCCTAAGTGTTAGTGATTGATAATATAAACGTTGTAGGTGCTGATGTAATAGTAGCTTTGACGTCTTCTGACATTCTTCTTTCTTGTGAGAAGAATTCCCTTGATTTGAACAATTTCCCGGAGAAATTGTTTCCTTTGAAGTATTCTGCTTTGACGTCGTTGATTTCTTTGTTCTTTGATCTTTGTTCTTTATGATGGTAGTGATAGTATGTTGTGGTTATCTGCATCCGGTCCGCTTCGTTGCTCCAGTGTCTCCACGTCTTTCTTCAACATGCTCGCACGCTCTTTGATGTTGGATTTCAGTAATGATGTAGTTCTCTAAGTCTTTAAACTTTGTAGATTCTTTAACTTTGACGAAGAATCATTCTGACTTTATGTTGCCTTTTGAGAGAACTTCAATTAGTGTTGTTGTTGATATGAGCATGTGAAGAACTGCGACGATCTTTTCCACCCGCAAGCATCCATAAGAAGAAAAAACATAAAACATGGGTTAGAAATAATCCAGCACTTACAAGTTTGAACTTCGAGAGTGTTAATAGCATAGTGTGAAAACACAACTCTAATTCTCACAAAGACTGTCCTGAACCGAGTCCCACAAGTGAGATAACCGATGAAAACCGAAGTACACCTACGTTCGATGAGTCACCGAGGTACACGAAGCATCACCCCACTGACTGTAGACCGTTTGAGACACACTAAGCATAACCCACAAGGAGTTACCGGTGACCTTAACCGGGCTGTTTGATGTTGACCTGGCAGGAGTTTCCATTCAATCACCGAATCACATGTGTGAACCCTCATAAATGTTCTCGCCAGATGCTAAGATCCTGTGAAGGACTCGATAATGTATCACTTGCGTCCTTATTGTTGAACGATAAGTGATGAATTGTCAAGTGTACCTAAGAGATCTTTTGATGAATCTCGTGGCTCTAGACTTAATAGTGCGTTTTGTTTTCTCCCCGAAATGAGACTAGAGAGGGTCTCCTTGCTTCAATACCAGCAATCTCTAAGAAGCCGATAGTTTAGTTTAGGGTTCCCTGTGAGAATGAAACAAGCTTGTTGAGAGAAACTTGAGTGGATGTCGTCCTTTGGGTCCATGACGACTTTGATCTTCAATAGCGGTGTCATCTAGTGACAACTAGTAGCATATGAATTGAACCGGTTATGCGCCCTAAGTTGAATAATCTGGAGGGCTATTTCTTTTCACCCTTTTCTTTTACTTTTCTTTTTTAATTCTTCAACTCATTCTTTCTCCGATTCTCATTTTCTCCTTTTTATAATCATACCTAAGGACTTCTAATTCTAACTATTGGTGGTGTCCTTGGGTAAATCCCTCCGGCTCTGCGAGACATAGGGCGGTTATTCCTAACCTTAGTCGCCTTATAACTCCATGACTAACCTATGTTGCCATAAAACCATTTTCTTGAAAATCTCTCAAAGTGGTTATGAATAAAAGCATTTAATTCCACTGTTGAGAGTTTAAGATTTTGCAGAAATACTCCCCCTCTACACGTGCTTAAGAATTTTGACAGAAATTTGCACGGTGAGAGAAGAGCGCGCACTTTTGAATTGATCAACTCAAGATAGACAATTCCCCGCGAGACATGGTTACGTTGCATAGTTAAAGAGTTATATTGTCAGCTTTTAGGTGACAACTAGCTCTAATAACTACCTTGAAGGTGTGGACAGTCCTTGAAAGGTTGTCAACCCGTCAAAGTTCATGTCTATCAAGAGCTTCTCGAAAGGTACATTCTACTCGGACAAATCCTTTGCGAGACACGTTTACATCACTAGCAAACTAGCTTGAAATTATTACCCATCCCGGACAAGTCTTTTCGAGTTACTAACATTTAAGATTTCGTCAATTCATTGGTTAAGTCTGTAGCATGATGATTCATTTGCAATTTCACAACATATTTCTTATCACACAATTTTTCTCCCCCTCAAAAATGGCATATAAAATGTTATTTTTGACGAAATTTTGTTATCGAATATGACCATTTCGAGTTTTGTGGGAAGATGACCACGAAGAACAATTTGTGAACAAATTTTTAACCAAATACTCCCCCTCAAAAAGTGATATAAACTTTTGAGGTTTTGAAAACATAAGGGGAAGTACTTGTTCTTTTGAGTAAAACTTTGAAAAATGAAAGGTTTGATAAGTTTTACTCAAAAGTAAGAAGCTTTCGCTCCTTTTATAAGGATTTTGGCACTGAAGCGTACCACAGAGTCCTTTCATTACAAGTACGAGTTGTACACTGTTATGTGTGCACAAGCCATGATGAATAAGTCAAACAGACAAAAATCACAATCAAGAAAGTTAATAGTGTACCCAATGATTACGCATGACCAGCTACTTTCTGAGGACGTTGGGATGTCAGAATCAGAAAGCATGGTCTTCCTTCCATATAGCTCTCCAACCGTTGCATCACGATCCGATGAATCAACCTTTCATCAATCCTAGAGATAAACGAAGAACATCCTTGCGATCCTTTGAATTCCAACTCTT
>OU343216.1:172341173-172372920 GCA_910596185.1 Chrysanthemum makinoi
GATCCATAGCTCTACAAGAATCGTATGTATGTTAAGGTATGCGTTTATCAAAATTAGAAATCTTAAAAGAAAATCAAATTTTTTTTCTTTCTGATAATAGGTTAGTTAATAGATAAATTGGATAAGCGCAAGTAGTCTTAGATAGTAAAGTTGACTGATGTCGATTTGATGATTTTATTGTTAGTATACTTGACTTCATGTAAAATATGTTTTTTGATTGAATTTCACTCAAATTCAAGGTCGGAACCGACAACTTCCGTGCTCTACACCAAAGGAGTACTCATGCTATGAATATATTGAGCTCAAATGTGCTTATTCCAAGACTTATATAGATATAGAAGATTGGCTTATGTTGAGACGCACTTAGATAGGAAATAAAAACAGAGATGAATTTAATCTTGAATCCTAGAGTCGCAAGTCCTGAACTATCATTAATCGGTATTCTTGGTAACTTTGGCTTCATGAAAATCTTCATACATTTAGTATATGGTTATAACATGAATTGGATCAGTTTGCGGTCATGTCTAATGCAAGCTGAATAGGATCAAATCAAGGTGGTAATAATCTGACATTAAAGGGATGGCCTCTCACCGTAAGTGAAAGCTAATTAATTTGTATTTTCCAAATATGAAATTCAATAGTTTAACAAACATATAGCGGGATTAGAGCAGTTATGTCGGGTCTAATGCAACCTCCATGTATATGTGGGTCATGTCATAAAGTTCACCAACATAGACAATAACTCGCTTGGCTTACTTATTACTAATGTCACTGAATTCCATCAAGATTATAAGGGTGTTTGGCATATGGATTTAGTTCAGGTTCCAAATGAAATTTTTAAGGGTGTTTACCATATGGAAGTTTTGCCAATATTTCTTTAACGCTGGACTCACATACATGTCATCAATCTTACCTGTCCCTTGACTAATATGATTACACAAACCTCCCTAACAGTTATCAATATAATCCATGTTTCTTTTAATTTGCAGATTGGTTACTTTGTGGCTTCAGATTAGCATTTCCTGAGGATAGTAATAACAGCCGAGAAAATAGGAAACTGGAAGATCCAAATGCATATTTGAGGCTAGGACTTATGTTATGGCCACATTTTTTTGCCTTGTACAAGGTCTAATTTCTCGATATAACCATAAAATAACATTTCTTGTACACAATATATAGCCAAGAGGAGCTGATCTAGATATGAACAAGCACGTCAATAATGTTACCCATGCTGGATGGGTTCTTGAGGTTTGTCAAACTATTTATGTTTTAAGAGTTGCCGTTTTTTTAGACGCTAGGAGCCTAGGATCGAGAGTTGTCTTTTTGACATGCTCATGTACTTTTTTTTTAACAGAGCGTCCCACAAGAAGTCATAGACACTCATGAACTGCAAAGTATAACTTTAGACTTTAAACGTGAGTGCCAACATGATGATATAGTTGATTCTCTAACATCTCCGAACCACACTTAACGTTGCAAGCAACGGATCCATTGCTTTCAAACAAGATGGAAAAAACTTGAGTAGATTTTGTATTTATCGAGATCATCTAGCGACGGTCTTGAAAACCAGATGCGACCGATAGTTTAAAAATTTCCAAGGACAAGATAAACACAACACATCCGTTTCCAGTAAATATACCATGTGACACATACTTCCTGTTTATATTATTTTGGTGTTGCTAATTTGTGTATGTTTAGTCTTATTCTGAAATGTAAGTTTAGTCTTATTCTGTTATTGCAGTCAAATATACGAATTTTTACTCTTTTTGATAAGATGAACTCAATAATGTGAAGCCACTAAGACAACTCTTTCATAATCTATCACGAGATGTTAAAAGTTTGCAAGCAAAGATTGTTTTTTCTGACATAACATGCACAATATATTTTTTCTGGCAGCCTTTTAGGAGCAAGTGATGTTAGCCTAGCATTAGGTGGTATGTCAGACTTCATGACTGCTAGCATCTTAGGATTATGATTATCTCAGATTGAATTATCTTTTTTACTACTTTATAGTGGCATGATTAGGTTTACGCCACTACCTATATCTCGAACTGAACCTGGCGAGCTTCTTGATCTTGTTTGCTTTGGCTTAGGAAATATTGAGGTATTGTTTCTCCCATATGCAATAAACCACTGTTTTTGTAGATCACATAAAAGACTATTTATTATGTTGTTCTTGTGTCCCCATCTTGAAGTTTAGATAACTTTAGTGCCTTCGTCTATGATAATGTTGAGAACACAAGATATTATAATGCTACATTGTAGTATATCGCCTATGTTACATCGTTTGTAAATCTCAATATTCACCATAAATATCGTCATATTCTTCAATCGAGGCTAGGTAGAGGGAAATATGTAGTATTTAAGTAGAAATTCTCAGACGAACAGCTGATTGGTACAAGTTTGGAAACCTAAACTTACTGGACTTAATTGGTCATACATAGCTGGAAAAGACTGTATTCTACTCTTTTGTTATAACTTATAACCATTTGTGTTCTATCCACTGGTAGTATTTACTATTTAAGTAGTTCCGAGCATCTCTTTTCCTAACTTGATCTTTTTAAAACTAATGTCCGGTTGAAACAGCTTGGATCGGGTTGACCTCAAACACTTTTTGTTCAATTTCTTTTTTTTAGTAAATTGTTAGTGCACTAATCATGATAGAAATGTTAATTCATTAAAAATACCCTATGGTCGGTCCTTTGATCCATTTGATCTGTTTCTTTTCTAGCTATTCTGCAAGTAATTTGAACCTGGACTCTCAAATATGATTGCAGACATTATATCTAATGAGTTTTTTATGCAGATTTTTGAAGTTTGGTGTCAAATGCAGCTATGCCGATGCAGGGGGATGGATGCGGCTCCTTCGCAATAGACGCTAGCGGATGTCAATGAGGGCCGATATACACACAACAATTATATTATTTTAAACTGTTTTATAGTTATTCAAAACATCACGATATAAATTAAGCAGCTTTATTGGTAAGCGTAATCAAGATTCTTTTATTCTTATCACGTATTGTTGGGAGGTAGTGGCTTGTTGGGCTATATGCAAGGCTGCAACATCAAGGGGAATTGAAGTCATTAGTCTAAGCAGTTCACCAATTTTTTATCTAATCAATTCGCTATAGCTACATCATTAGAACCTTATAATTGTCGAAAAGCTCAATCTTTTTCGTGTACTTTAGATAGTCTAAATAACCGAAAATTGTTTTAAAGTAATTGCGGTTCCTTTTTGTGGAGGCAGAGGTGGAATCATAGCAGTTCCAATCAACATTGTCATTGCCATGTAATTGTCATTAAAAGCCATGTCATCACATTAGTCCACCTAAGCATGGTTTTGGTGTAGATAAAAACTGGATTAAATTTGTGTAAAAATGTAATATAGAAATTTTTAGTTGGCTTTCTTAGCTTTCAAACTATGTAATTTTGTTATCTCACTTACAATGATAACATATATGAGGTGAAAAATACAAACCCGACATCTATGGTTCGTGTTGGTATTAATCAGATAATATTCTCATTTCAGGAGACAAGTCATGGTGATGAGACGGTTAAGATGTGAATGGGTTCGAAGCTATGGGGAGTAGTGAGCAGATAGGATTGCACTGGAGTGTGCCACGTAATGTTCTCTTTTTGGTTCTCATCCCTTAAGTCCTTCGAGGGAACCATGATGAAAAATTGGATGTGTAAGGTTTTAAGGATTATATCGAGAGCCCCTAGCCATGCAACTTCCATCGAATAGGCTTGGGGCTTCTTAGGTTTGTTCAAGCAAAAACCCGTTTCTTTTGTCTTTTTTTGTCTTTTTTAATTCATGGACAAAAAATCTTAGTGGATGAATTTGATCCACTTCAGCAAGCCAACTGGATTGTTTTATTCACTTGCGTCTTTTTAATTTTTATTACTGATCTCAAATGAATCATAATTGGGGTGGTCGAGGCTTGGAGTGTGGCATTCCGAATAAGAAACTTGTAATACATGCTAATACCTCTCCCATATTAGCTTACGTTTATATAACTTTTCAAACTGGATATTATATTTGTTTCTAGGGGTCTTAATTGACATTATGTATTTTCGTTTTGAGTATAAACTTTTTATTTTGGTGAGGTGTGAATTTGTTCTAAATCTAAAATGGTACTCGAGTAGACGGTTGACTTCATAAAATGTTTATTGCAGGTCAACTTTGAATTCTCATACCAAGGCATAAACGTGTGGTACTTTATCATTTAGGTGATACCGCTTTTAATGAGGATGATGTTCTCATTTTTATCAATTTCATAAAGGTGTTATTTCTTATTTATCTTGCTTTCCAATGTTTAGTTTGATGGTGTTTGAATATGCTGCCATTGATGATGTTTGAAGTCGCTTTTCAGACACGTTTGCAATGGAAGTCGACAAGGGAAGAAATACCTTTAAGAATTGCAAACGCAGCCCTGACCTGATGAGCTTTTCTTTGCTGCCGATGTGCGATTAATCCGTCTACACCAAGCCCTTTACAACCTCTCGCTATACTAATCGCTCCGGATAAACCATAAGTGTTTTGACTTATGCCAACAGGTTCCAAATTTGGTACTTCGGCAGTCCGGCCGTTCCTTAACGCTCCACCTCGTTGACAACAAAACAACAACTGCAATCCTCCAAGACAGGCAAGGAACAAATGAACATGATAATGTTGGTGCAACGGATTGTTGAACCCTGCAATTTGTTTATGCTAAGCGCAGAAAAGATCCTCATAATCTATATTTACATCCAATGATTTTAAACTGCTATGTAAATATAGATTGGAAGCATTGCCCCTACACCTGTGTTGAATATGCAAGCAACCATAACTTAGTAGTTAGTACCAATTTAGTCATGTAATCTGGATTTTTATGCTTTCTAATTGTGGTATATGACACCATCTGTAGCAAATGCTCCCATGGGTTGAGGATAGAGCTGATACATAGCAAAGAATGGAGCATCACAAGCAGCTGATTCACGGCTCTTGCTTATGCATATGGGATTGGTGATTTTATCAATTTTTTTATAGTAAAATTTGTGATTCGCCATCAATTTGTTGTAATTTATATTTAAATGTTTGGATTGTGCAAGGGGAGTATATGAAGAATGTTGGGATTAGATTTTTCAGAAATTGCTAACAACTGATGCAAACGAATAATAGGTGAACCAACTATCTTCATGTTACTAAAATTTCTATGTTTTAGATATTTCTTATTAGTTGTCATACTAATATTGACTTTTTTTTAATGTAGGAAAGTAGCGAAACTTTATCCGTGATGCATGTGAGGTAGGAACAAGAGTAGCGCTTTGAAAATTGGTGGGGCAAGGCAACGCAGGTCAGGGAACCTAGAGCCTCCCGAGCATGTTGATGTTACCATCCTTGAACCTAACCGACAAAAGCATTTGACCATTGTCAGAGGAAATAGTATGCTTATTTACCTACCCAACTGATGCATATTTCTTTTTGTTAATGCTTAAGGTTAAACATTGTTATTGTTAATGATGTAAAGCATGCATTGATTGTCGAGATTCATGATAGTAAAATTTTGCTTCAACAAATATATTAATTGTCCTGTTTTATTATGTTATGAGTCGATTACTTAATTGATATTTTCTTTTTGTCATTGAAGGGGCTTCACAAAGTTCACCGTCCATTATATTCAAGTGGAAGTCCGAGAACCGCATCATGCCTGATGGTGTTAATGCCAAGGTAATTCTTTCTCATTTTCAGGAAACGTAGGATGTCACTGTTGTGAGTTTGACTGTTCGTCCATGCCGTCAAGAAAAGTATCGTAAACGCCAAGTTAATTTATTCTCATTTTCAAGAAACGTAGGAAGTTTGTGAATGTGACTCTTCAGGTGCTGTTTAATGGCTAATTTGTAGTTTAAATAGCCATATGGGAAAGTGAATTGTTTTGATAAATGTTTAATTGCGAATCGCAGAGTAAACTGACAATATGCTTACAAAGAGTTATTTTGTGACAACTCGCACTTCGTGTCATTTCTCAAAACAATTCACGTTTCACAATTTCATCATTTATCGTAAACTAGGTTTATGTGTTCCAAATTGCGTAACTTAATGGTTTAGCGGCGAATTCATGATCATATCATCATTTAACATTTCATATAGACTAAGTTTAGTCTACATTTCATTATCATCATTTGCATCATGTTAGTTCATTCATGATTTTGCATTTCACCTTAAACGCATAAATTTCATATTAAATAAACGTTACCGCCTAAGTTATTATTTTGAACATTTAATCCGATACTTCCAAAAATGATCCCGATATATTTTTATACTTACATTTAGTTTATAAAAATAATATTTTGAGTTACCTAGTGTTTTAAATTTATTTTGTATATAAATCGTTAAATTTATATTATTACGACGCTTTTCTAAAAAACTACACGATAATTACTATATCACTCAAATTTTGCAAGAAATGTATTTTTACAATTTTTATGATCTCATTATACTTTACTTGGACCTATTAAAAATTACTTTTAGCTAAAACTACCTTAAATACACTAATGTATCTACAATTTTACAAAGTTACCTTTACTTATACATTTTTTCTACACTCTTTTAACAAATACTTACATTATAAAAGAAAAAAAAATATATATATATATAGGTATTGTAAAACATTCCCTTGGCGTGAATGAGGGTGCTTCATTAATTGGTTGGTAGATTTTCTTACATGAGATAGATTTATACACAAACTTTCACATTTCATTCATTCATCAATAATTCAAAGTCTTTATTCAAGATGTTTCTCTTGTTTTTTCTTCTAAAAACCGCCATAGCAAGTGAGGTGAAGAGATTCATAAAAATTTTCAAGATCAAGTATAAACAATCTAGTTACACTCTTAATCAAGGTTTTGAAATAAAAACCTAGGGTGTTTAGGTTTAATCCTTTGTTCTAATCACCTCATCAAGTAACTAGTAAGCATATCACTTTCATTTTACATCTTTCATTTTCATTTCATATTTATTTCTTCATTTTTGAGCAAGCATGCAAGACTTATGGTTAGTTATACCATTTTTAACATTTTTTTGAGTTTTATATATAAAAGTCATCCTATAATTTATCCCTTGTTATATATTGGTCTTGATGATGTTTAGGAACCCATGACACCCTAAGAAGGTGTATGGTAGGATTAGAATAGCTTTGGAGTTGTTTTGAAGGGATTGGAATAGGTTTAGTACGAGAAAAACTCTTTTCGACAAGTATAAAAAGTGGTCTGATCTTGTTTTGAATTTCTGGAAAATCCGACAGTAGACATAAATTTTTGGCCTAGATATTTAGAAAATATACTTTAAAACGAATCCGTGGCCGCTTGAACGGATTAAAACGAGCTATAACGAAGAAGTTATGAATTTTTCAAGTTTGACTAATTTAAATATATACGTCCTGAAAATTTCAGCATACTATTTTTGTGTTGTACGAGTCAAAAACGAGTCTTAAGCTTTATAAATTATTTCGACTTATCAAAAATATATTAGTATACTTTGATACGAAGCTAAGGACGTATAATACGTAGAAAACGGATTTGTAACGACTAAAATATACACGTTTTCATAAAATTGCCGTAACTTTATTATTTACGAAAAACTATATTATTTTAGTTGACAAGTGTTACGTAAACAAAACGACCATATTGAAGGCTATTTTTAACGATGACGTAGAACATTTTGTAACGAGATGTCTTCTAATAAAATCGAGATCACCAAGCATATTTTTCAAAACGACCAACCGCTTGTATAGCGGAGTTGTAATAAATTATTTACGGTTGCTTAAACTTTGCCGAAACTCACTTTTTAAACCACACTTGGACAAAATCACCATATTTAACCCCTATTATCTTTATGTTCGAGACCTCTATGACAAAAACTCATGTACTAAAACTTCTAGATTTTGATACAAGCTTTCCAAAACCGTTGAGTTCGTTTCCTAACGTTCGAACGACACCATTTTATTTTAACTAGTTTTTCGAGGCCATTTTTGTCACTTTCATGAAATTTCCAACGACATTATTTTACGATGAAAAGTTAAAATTTCACAATAAATCATTAAGAAACTATTGTAGGATGACATTTTGACGTAAATACTTGTAAAGTAATTTAAGAATGGTCAAGACGTCAAAAGAGTATTTTTCGACGATATGTATTATTTTCAAAACTCACAAATGGTATAAATAACATACGAAATGCATGCATAACATTACATCATAACTCATTACGTATCATAACATTCATAATAGGTCATTTTAAGATTCACGCCACATTTCAGGTACCACTTTTGCCATCGCATCATTGTCCAAGTGAGTTTCCATAGCCCCATTTTTAATTGTTTTAATGCTTTTATTAAACTCTTTTGAGGGAGATACATGCTCAACTATTTTTATGACTATCATGATTATTTGAAACTACATGCTTAACTGAATCAATGTTTAGTCATATCCTCTATCATAAATCATGGAACTGAATGTCTTGGGATTATCATTGAGCTGAATGTCTTGGGATTATCATTGAGTTGAATGTCTTGGGATTATCATTGAGCTGAATGTCTTGGGATTATCTGAATGTCTTGGGACTATCATTGAGCTGAATGTCTTGGGATTATTATTGAGCTAAATGTCTTGGGAACATCATTGAATTGGGATTATTGAACGATACATTAAGTCATGCACTATTATGTGAATTCATTTGACATCATGCGCTTGAACATAAACTATATATTTGGCAGTGGTTGTGAAACACAGTTTGCAAGTTTTGTATGGGCAGAACTTGGAACTGAGTGGATTTACAATGCCTTTGCTTCATAAACCATTTTGAAAGGCTTTACATTTCAACACAAACTCTATGAACTCACTCAACCTTGTGTTGACACTTTTTAGCATGTTTTATCTCAGGTATCTAAGGCATACACTTCATGGCATGCATGTAGACTTATCATAAGAGTCGCGGGTGACACTGCCTCTCCGGATTTATGCACTTTTAAAACATCGTTTGAATGTCAAACTTATTTCCGCATAAGATGATTTTCATTTGGGACCTACATTTTGTAAACTCTGATTGTTTTATTAAATCAAACGATGTGTTTTCCAAACGACACTTTAGGTCGCTCAATATAATCGATTGTGATGCTATGACGTCAATCCCGTGAATTCCATCCACGCAAAACAGTAATTTGGGGGTGTGACAGATTGGCATCAGAGCATCGGTTATAGAGAACTAGGTTGCATCATTGACCTAGACTATAACTACATCATCATAGCATCTCATCATTTCATCATAAGTGCATGTTCACTTTGCATCCAGTTTATACGTACATTTTTCGAGTTATTTACTTTCATTTCAAAATCGATTGTCACATAGATGCCTTCAAATACCCATCCCATTTTTACTCACATCGATTTGACAGAAGAATGCCTGTCATTCCCTATCATAATTTTAACATCGGTTGACTCAACACCAAACATCATATGAGTCGATTAGTCCAAGCATTGCATAGTTACTCCTAAATTATACATAGCCCGATCACCTATGTCTAATTCAGAAGAATCATGCAATAGGAGTAGTAGGCTTATATGTGTAAGCAATTCCATGACCGAGCCAAATTTTCAAAAGACAGTACTCAAACCGATTTAGCCTAATCTAATGACAGTTCTTGTTTGATGAGTTGTGAGATTAAGTAAAAATCGGTTACCTAAAAGTCTTTTGAAGGTTTTGCTCGAGAATGGGAAAGTTTGCCACATCAAACCCTAAACCGTAGAGAACAACATGGACTAAATTCAGGGACTGAATTCCTTTTGGTTGGGCTAATGTGACAACTCGTACTTTCGGGTCATTTCTCAAAACAATTCATGCTTCACAATTTCATCATTTATCGTAAACTAGGTTTACGTGTTCCAAATTCGCGAACCTTAATGTTTAGCGGCAATTCATGATCATATCATCACGAACATTTCATATAGACTAAGTTTAGTCTACATTTCATTATCATCATTTGCATCATGTTAGTTCATTCATGATTTTGCATTTCACCTTAAACGCATAAATTTCATATTAAATAAACGCTATCGCGTAAGTTATTATTTTGAACATTTAACCCGATACTTCCAAAAATGATCCCGATATATTTTTATACTTACATTTAGTTTATAAAAATAATATTTTGAGTTTACCTGGTGTTTTAAATTTATTTTGTATATAAATCGTTAAATTTATTTTATTACGACGTTTTTCAAAAAAAACTACACGATAATTAATATATCACTCAAATTTTACAAGAAATGTATGTTTACAATTTTTATGATCTCATTATACTTACTTGACCTATTAAAAATTACTTTTAGCTAAAACTACCTTAAATACACTAATGTATCTACAATTTTACAAAGTTACCTTTACTTATACATTTTCTTACACTTTTTAACAAATACTTACATTATAAAGAAAATATATATATATATATATATATATATATATATATATATATATATATATATGATAAATACATTCCCCTAAAGCGTGAATGAGGGTGCTTCATTAATTGGTTGGTAGATTTTTCTTACATGAGATAGATTTATACACAAACTTTCACATTTCATTCATTCATCAATAATTCAAAGTCTTTATTCAAGATGTTCTCTTGTTTTTCTCTAAAAACCGGCCATAGCAAGTGAGGTGAAGAGATTCATAAAAATTTTCAAGATCAAGTATAAACAATCTAGTTACACTCTTAATCAAGGTTTTGAAATAAAAACCTAGGGTGTTTAGGTTTAATCCTTTGTTCTAATCACCTCATCAAGTAACTAGTAAGCATATCACTTTCATTTTACATCTTTCATTTTCATTTCATATTTATTTCTTCATTTTTGAGCAAGCATGCAAGACTTATGGTTAGTTATACCATTTTTTAACATTTTTAGAGTTTTATATATAAAAGTCATCCTATAATTTATCCCTTGTTATATATTGGTTGTTTAGGAACCCATGACTCCCTAAGAAGGTGTATGGTAGGATTAGAATAGCTTTGGAGTTGTTTTGAAGGGATTGGAATAGGTTAAGTACGAGAAAAACTCTTTTCGACAAGTATAAAAAGTGGTCTGATCTTGTTTTGAATTTCTGGAAAATCCGACAGTAGACACGAATTTTTGGCCTAGATATTTAGAAAATATACTTTAAAACGAATCCGTGGCAGCTTGAACGGATTAAAACGGAGCTATAACGAAGAAGTTATGAATTTTTCAAGTTTGACGACGAAATATATGCGTCCTGAAAATTTCAGCATACTATTTTTGTGTTGCAAAGTCGAGTCTTAAGCTTTTTAAATTATTTCGACTTATCAAAAATATATTAGTATACTTTGATACGAAGCTAAGGACGTATACGAAAACGGATTTGTAACGACTAAAATATACATTTCATAAAATTGCCGTAACTTATTATTTACGAAAAACTATATTATTTTAGTTGACAAGTGTTTAAAACAAAACGACCATATTGAAGGCTATTTTTAACGATGACGTAGAACATTTTGTAACGAGATGTCTTCTAATAAAATCGAGATCACCAAGCATATTTTTCAAAACGACCAACCGCTTGTATAGCGGAGTTGTAATAAATTATTTACGGTTGCTTAAACTTTGCCGAAACTCACTTTTTAAACCACATTTGGACAAAATCACTATATTTAACCTCTATTATCTTTATGTTCGAGACCTCTATGACGAAAACTCATGTACTAAAACTTCTAGATTTTGATACAAGCTTTCCAAACCCGTTGAGTTCGTTTCCTAACGTTCGACGTACACCATTTTACGACTAGTTTTTCGAGGCCATTTTTGTCACATTCATGAAATTTCCAACGACATTATTTTACTACGAAAAGTTAAAATTTCACAATAAATCATTAAGAAACTATTGTAGGATGACATTTTGACGTAAATACTTGTAAAGTAATTTAAGAATGGTCAAGACGTCAAAAGAGTATTTTTCGACGATATGTATTATTTTCAAAACTCACAAATGGTATAAATAACATACGAAATGCATGCATAACATTACATCATAACTCATTACGTATCATAACATTCATAATAGGTCATTTTCTAGATTCACTACATTTCAGTGTACCCACTTTTGCCATCGCATTATTGTCCAAGTGAGTTTCCATAGCCCCATTTTCAATTGTTTAATGCTTTATTAAACTCTTTGGGGGAGATACATGCTCAACTATGTTTATGACTATCATGATTATTTGAAACTACATGCTTAACTGAATTGAATGTTTAGTCATATTCTATATCATAAATCATGGAACTAAATGTCTTGGGATTATCATTGAGTCAATGTCTTGGGATTATCATTGAGTCAATGTCTTGGGATTACTACGTGTCTAATGTCTTGGGATTATCATTGAGTCAATGTCTTGGGATTATTATTGAGCTAAATGTCTTGGGAACATCATTGAGTCAATGTCTGGGATTTCATTGAACTATTGTTACATTAAGTCATGCACTATAATGTGAATTCATTTGGCATCATGCACTTGAACATAAACTGTATACATTTTGGCAAGTGTTGTGAAATACACAAAAGCTGCAAGCTCTTTGTATACATGAACTTGAAACTGAGTGGATTTACAATACCTTTTGCCGCATAAACGCATTTTGAAAGGCTTTAAATTTCAACACAAACTCTATGAACTCACTCAACCTTTGTGTTGACACTTTTAGCATGTTTTATCTCGGGTATCTAAGGCATACACTTCATGGCATGCATGTGGACTTATCATAAGAGTCGCGGGTGACGACGCTGTCTCTCCCGATTTATGCACTTTTAAAAATCGCTTGAATTGTAACAAACTTATTTCCGCACAAGTTGATTTTCATTTTGGGACCTACATTTTGTAAACTCTGATTGTTTTATTAAATCAAACGATGTGTTTTCCAAACGACACTTAGGTCGCTCAATATAACCGCTGACAGATGCTATGACAAGTAATCCCTCGTGAATTTATCCATTCCGCAGTAAAACAGTGTAATTTGGGTGTGACAGATTGGTATCGAGCTTCTAAGTATAGAGAACTAGGTTACGTCATTGACCCTAGACTATAACTACATCATCATAGCATCTCATCATTTCATCAAAAGTGCATGTTCACTTTGCATCCGGTTTATACGCATATTTTTCGAAGTTATTTACTTTCATTTCAAAAATCGATTGTCACATAGATGCCTTCAAATACCCATCCCATTTTACTACATCGACTTCATGAAGAATGCCCCTACACCCCTATCACAATTTTAACATCGTTGACTCAACACCAAACATCATATGAGTCGATATTAAGCATTTGCATAGCTGTCTTTAAATTATACATAGCCTCGATCACCTATGTCTAATTCAGAAGAATCATGCAATGAAGGGAGTAGGCTTATATGTGTAAGTTAATTTCCATGACCGAAAGCAAATTTTCAAAAGACCTCAGTATTCAAACCGATTTAGCCTAATCTCATGATAGTTTTTGTTTGATGAGTTGTGAGATTAAGTAAAAATCGGTTACCTAAAAGTCTTTTGAAGGTTTTGCTCGAGAATGGGAAAGTTTGCCACATCAAACCCTTAAACCAGAGAATAATATGGACTCAATCTCAGACCTAATTTTTGGCTGGGCTTAATGTGACAACTCGTACTTTCGGGTCATTTCTCAAAACAATTCATGCTTCACAATTTCATCATTTATCGTAAACTAGGTTTACGTGTTCCAAATTCGCGTAACCTTAATGGTTTAGCGGCTAATTCATGATCATATCATCACGAACATTTCATATAGACTAAGTTTAGTCTACATTTCATTATCATCATTTGCATCATGTTAGTTCATTCATGATTTTGCATTTCACCTTAAACGCATAAATTTCATATTAAATAAACGCTACCGCTAGTTATTATTTTGAACATTCAATCCGATACTTCCAAAAATGATCCCGATATATTTTTATACTTACATTTAGTTTATAAAATAATATTTTGAGTTTACCTAGTGTTTTAAATTTATTTTGTATATAAATCGTTAAATTTATATTATTACGACGCTTTTCTAAAAAAAAAACTACACGATAATTACTATATCACTCAAATTTTGCAAGAAATGTATTTTTACAATTTTTATGATCTCATTATACTTTACTTGGACCTATTAAAAATTACTTTTAGCTAAAACTACCTTAAATACACTAATGTATCTACAATTTTACAAAGTTACCTTTACTTATACATTTTTCTTACACTTTTTAACAAATACTTACATTATAAAAGAAAAAAAATATATATATATATATATATATAGGTATTGTAAATACATTCCCCTTGGCGTGAATGAGGGTGCTTCATTAATTGGTTGGTAGATTTTCTTACATGAGATAGATTTATACACAAACTTTCACATTTCATTCATTCATCAATAATTCAAAGTCTTTATTCAAGATGTTCTCTCTTGTTTTTCTTCTCTCTAAAAACCGGCCATAGCAAGTGAGGTGAAGAGATTCATAAAAATTTTCAAGATCAAGTATAAACAATCTAGTTACACTCTTAATCAAGGTTTTGAAATAAAAACCTAGGGTGTTTAGGTTTAACCCTTGTTCTAATCACCTCATCAAGTAACTAGTAAGCATATCACTTTCATTTTACATCTTTCATTTTCATTTCATATTTATTTCTTCATTTTTGAGCAAGCATGCAAGACTTATGGTTAGTTATACCATTTTTAACATTTTTTTTAGAGTTTTATATATAAAAGTCATCCTATAATTATTCCCTTGTTATATATTGGTCTTGATGATGTTTAGGAACCAATGACACCCTAAGAAGGTGTATGGTAGGATTAGAATAGCTTTGGAGTTGTTTTGAAGGGATTGGAATAGGTTTAGTACAAGAAAAACTCTTTTCGACAAGTATAAAAAGTGGTCTGATCTTGTTTTGAATTTCTGGAAAATCCGACAGTAGACACGAATTTTTGGCCTAGATATTTAGAAAATATACTTTAAAACGAATCCTGGGTCAGCTTGAACGGATTAAACCGGAGCTATAACGAAGAAGTTATGAATTTTTCAAGTTTGACGACGAAATATATGCGTCCTGAAAATTTCAGCATACTATTTTTGTGTTGTACGAGTCAAAAACGAGTCTTAAGCTTTATAAATTATTTCGACTTATCAAAAATATATTAGTATACTTTGATACGAAGCTAAGGACGTATAATAGGTAGAAAACGGATTTGTAACGACTAAAATATACACGATTTCATAAAATTGCCGTAACTTTATTATTTACGAAAAACTATATTATTTTAGTTGACAAGTGTTACGGTAAACAAAACGACCATATTGAAGGCTATTTTTAACGTTGACGTAGAACTTTTTGTAACGAGATGTCTTCTAATAAAATCGAGATCACCAAGCATATTTTTCAAAACGACCAACCGTTTGTATAGCGGAGTTGTAATAAATTATTTACAGTTGCTTAAACTTTGCCAAACTCACTTTTTAAACCACATTTGGACAAAATCACTATATTTAACCTCTATTATCTTTATGTTCGAGACCTCTATGACGAAAACTCATGTACTAAAACTTCTAGATTTTGATACAAGCTTTCCAAAACCGTTGAGTTCGCTTCCTAACGTTCGACGTACACCATTTTACGACTAGTTTTTCGAGGCCATTTTTGTCACTTTCATGAAATTTCCAACGACATTATTTTACGACGAAAAGTTAAAATTTCACAATAAATCATTAAGAAACTATTGTAGGATGACATTTTGACGAAAATACTTGTAAAGTAATTTAAGAATGGTCAAGACGTCAAAAGAGTATTTTTCGACGATATGTATTATTTTCAAAACTCACAAATGGTATAAATAACATACGAAATGCATGCATAACATTACATCATAACTCACATTATCATAACATTCATAATAGGTCATTTTCGAGATTCACGCTACATTTCAGTGTACCCACTTTTGCCATCGCATTATTGTCCAAGTGAGTTTCCATAGCCCCATTTTCAATTATTTTAATGCTTTTATTAAACTCTTTGGGGGAGATACATGCTCAACTATTTTTATGACTATCATGATTATTTGAAACTACATGCTTAACTGAACTGAATGTTTAGTCATATTCTATATCATAAATCATGGAACTGAATGTCTTGGGATTATCATTGAGCTGAATGTCTTGGGATTATCATTGAGCTGAATGTCTTGGGATTATCATTGAGTCAATGTCTTGGGATTAACCTTGAGCTGAATGTCTTGGGATTATCATTGAGCTGAATGTCTTGGGATTATCATTGAGTTGAATGTCTTGGGATTATTATTGAGCTAAATGTCTTGGGAACATCATTGAACTGAATGTCTTGGGATTTTCATTGAACTATTGATACATTAAGTCATGCACTATAATGTGAATTCATTTGGCATCATGCACTTGAACATAAACTATATACATTTTGGCAGTGGGTTGTGAACACACAGGGTGCAAGTTTTGTATGGGCGGAACTTGGAACCGAGTGGATTTACAATGCCTTTGCTGCATAAACGATTTTGAAAGGCTTTACATTTCAACACAAACTCTATGAACTCACTCAACCTTTGTGTTGACACTTTTTAGCATGTTTTATCTCGTATCTAAGGCATACACTTCATGGCATGCATGTGGACTTATCATAGAGTCGTGGTGACGACGCTGCTCTCTCTGGATTTATGCACTTTTAAAACATCGTTTGAATTGTAACAAACTTATTTCCGCACAAGTTGATTTTCATTTGGGACCTACATTTTGTAAACTCTGATTGTTTTATTAAATCAAACGATGTGTTTTCCAAACGACACTTTAGGTCCTCAATATAATCGCGATTGATGATGCTATGACGTCAATCCCAGGAATTCCATTCCGCCGCACGAAACAGTAATTTGGGGTGTGACAGATTGGCATAAGAGCTTCGGTTATAGAGAACTAGGTTGCATCATTGACCCTAGACTATAACTATATCATCATAGCATCTCATCATTTCATCATAAGTGCATGTTCACTTTGCATCCGGTTTATACGTATATTTTTCGAGTTATTTACTTTCATTTCAAAATCGATAGTCACATAGATGCCTTCAAATACCCATCCCATTTTACTCACATCAGAATTTGACATGAAGAATGCCCTGTCATTCCCTATCACAATTTTAACATCGGTTGACTCAACACCAAACATCATATGAGTCGATTAGTCCAAGCATTGCATAGTTACTCCTAAATTATACATAGCCTGATCACCTATGTCTAATCCAGGAAGAATCATGCAATGAAGGGAGTAGTAGGCTTATATGTGTAAGCAATTCCATGACCGAGCCAAATTTTCAAAAGACCCGTTACTCAAACCGATTTAGCCTAATCTCATGACAGTTCTTGTTTGATGAGTTGTGAGATTAAGTAAAAATCGGTTACCTAAAAGTCTTTTGAAGGTTTTGCTCGAGAATGGGAAAGTTTGCCACATCAAACCCTAAACCGTAGAGAACAACATGGACTAAATTCAGGGACTGAATTCCTTTTTGGTTGGGCGAATGTGACAACTCGTACTTTCAGGTCATTTCTCAAAACAATTCACGTTTCACAATTTCATCATTTATCGTAAACTAGGTTTACGTGTTCCAAATTCGCGTAACCTTAATGGTTTAGCGGCGAATTCATGATCATATCATCACGAACATTTCATATAGACTAAGTTTAGTCTACATTTCATTATCATCATTTGCATCATGTTAGTTCATTCATGATTTTGCATTTCACCTTAAACGCATAAATTTCATATTAAATAAACGTTACCGCGTAAGTTATTATTTTGAACATTTAATCCGATACTTCCAAAAATGATCCCGATATATTTTTATACTTACATTTAGTTTATAAAAATAATATTTTGAGTTACCTAGTGTTTTAAATTTATTTTGTATATAAATCGTTAAATTTATATTATTACGACGCTTTTCTAAAAAAAAACTACACGATAATTACTATATCACTCAAATTTTGCAAGAAATGTATTTTTACAATTTTTATGATCTCATTATACTTTACTTGGACCTATTAAAAATTACTTTTAGCTAAAACTACCTTAAATACACTAATGTATCTACAATTTTACAAAGTTACCTTTACTTATACATTTTTCTTACACTTTTTAACAAATACTTACATTATAAAAGAAAAAAAATATATATATATATATAGGTATTGTAAATACATTCCCCTTGGCGTGAATGAGGGTGCTTCATTAATTGGTTGGTAGATTTTCTTACATGAGATAGATTTATACACAAACTTTCACATTTCATTCATTCATCAATAATTCAAAGTCTTTATTCAAGATGTTCTCTCTTGTTTTTCTTCTCTCTAAAAACCGGCCATAGCAAGTGAGGTGAAGAGATTCATAAAAATTTTCAAGATCAAGTATAAACAATCTAGTTACACTCTTAATCAAGGTTTTGAAATAAAAACCTATGGTGTTTAGGTTTAATCCTTTGTTCTAATCACCTCATCAAGTAACTAGTAAGCATATCACTTTCATTTTACATCTTTCATTTTCATTTCATATTTATTTCTTCATTTTTGAGCAAGCATGCAAGACTTATGGTTAGTTATACCATTTTTAACATTTTTTTTAGAGTTTTATATATAAAAGTCATCCTATAATTTATCCCTTGTTATATATTGGTCTTGATGATGTTTAGGAACCCATGACACCCTAAGAAGGTGTATGGTAGGATTAGAATAGCTTTGGAGTTGTTTTGAAGGGATTGGAATAGGTTTAGTACGAGAAAAACTCTTTTCGACAAGTATAAAAAGTGGTCTGATCTTGTTTTGAATTTCTGGAAAATCCGACAGTAGACACGAATTTTTGGCCTAGATATTTAGAAAATATACTTTAAAACGAATCCGTGGCCGCTTGAACGGATTAAAACGGAGCTATAACGAAGAAGTTATGAATTTTTCAAGTTTGACGACGAAATATATACGTCCTGAAAATTTCAGCATACTATTTTTGTGTTGTACGAGTCAAAAACGAGTCTTAAGCTTTATAAATTATTTCGACTTATCAAAAATATATTAGTATACTTTGATACGAAGCTAAGGACGTATAATACGTAGAAAACGGATTTGTAACGACTAAAATATACACGTTTTCATAAAATTGCCGTAACTTTATTATTTACGAAAAACTATATTATTTTAGTTGACAAGTGTTACGGTAAACAAAACGACCATATTGAAGGCTATTTTTAACGATGACGTAGAACTTTTTGTAACGAGATGTCTTCTAATAAAAATCGAGATCACCAAGCATATTTTCCAAAACGACCAACCGTTTGTATAGCGGAGTTGTAATAAATTATTTACGGTTGCTTAAACTTTGCCGAAACTCACTTTTTAAACCACATTTGGACAAAATCACTATATTTAACCTCTATTATCTTTATGTTCGAGACCTCTATGACGAAAACTCATGTACTAAAACTTCTAGATTTTGATACAAGCTTTCCAAAACCGTTGAGTTCGTTTCCTAACGTTCGACGTACACCATTTTACGACTAGTTTTTCGAGGCCATTTTTGTCACTTTCATGAAATTTCCAACGACATTATTTTACGACGAAAAGTTAAAATTTCACAATAAATCATTAAGAAACTATTGTAGGATGACATTTTGACGTAAATACTTGTAAAGTAATTTAAGAATGGTCAAGACGTCAAAAGAGTATTTTTCGACGATATGTATTATTTTCAAAACTCACAAATGGTATAAATAACATACGAAATGCATGCATAACATTACATCATAACTCATTACGTATCATAACATTCATAATAGGTCATTTTCGAGATTCACGCTACATTTCAGTGTACCCACTTTTGCCATCGCATTATTGTCCAAGTGAGTTTCCATAGCCCCATTTTCAATTGTTTTAATGCTTTTATTAAACTCTTTGGGGGAGATACATGCTCAACTATTTTTATGACTATCATGATTATTTGAAACTACATGCTTAACTGAACTGAATGTTTAGTCATATTCTATATCATAAATCATGGAACTGAATGTCTTGGGATTATCATTGAGCTGAATGTCTTGGGATTATCATTGAGTTGAATGTCTTGGGATTATCATTGAGCTGAATGTCTTGGGATTATTATTGAGCTAAATGTCTTGGGAACATCATTGAGCTGAATGTCTTGGGATTTTCATTGAACTATTGATACATTAAGTCATGCACTATAATGTGAATTCATTTGACATCATGCGCTTGAACATAAACTATATACATTTTGGCAGGTGGGTGTGAACACACAGGTAGCAAGTTTTGTATGGGCGGAACTTGGAACTGAGTGGATTTACAATGCCTTTGCTGCATAAACGATTTTGAAAGGCTTTACATTTCAACACAAACTCTATGAACTCACTCAACCTTTGTGTTGACACTTTTAGCATGTTTTATCTCGGGTATCTAAGGCATACACTTCATGGCATGCATGTGGACTTATCATAGAGTCGTGGTGACGACGCGTCTCCTGGATTTATGCACTTTAAAAACATCGTTGAATTGTAACAAACTTATTTCCGCACAAGTTGATTTTCATTTGGGACCTAAATTTTGTAAACTCTGATTGTTTTATTAAATCAAACGATGTGTTTTCCAAACGACACTTTAGGTCGTTCAATATAACTGCGATTGTGATGCTATGACAGTCAATCCCCAGGAATTCCATTCCGCTGCAAAACAGGTAATTTGGGGGTGTGACATATTTCTGCAGAGGTTTTAGTTAAATGATTTCCAGCTTTGGTTCCCAATTGAGAATCACTACAAACCTCAAATTTAACAGACTATTATATCATGACTTGCACAAGTTTACTCGAAGTCTAGCCCATCTCATATGTGTACTGATTATAGTCTTACGATACTCGAAGGATTGGATCATCCAATGAATCATTGGAGAGACAGATTTAAACCCCAAGACATATTGCCATAATCCAATTAGCTAGATAGGTTGATCGATAGATATATTCCCGCTCGATGGCACAAGTTTACTCGATAGCATCCTTTTTACCACTTTATTTTTCGTGCTTAAATTTTATTGCACAGGTTGATTAGTTTTATTTCATTTATATTAAATTGTAGGATAAAAAGTTTACATTTTTGTGCTTCGGTTCTATTTCTTAAAGTAGCATGTATATATAATGTTTCGAAATTGGTTTCGATTTTGCATCTCATTATCTACAAAGAACACAAGTCTTATATATTAGTTTAGCATAAGTTTTGATGATTTATAGAGTAATTGGACTTTGCTAAAGTCATGTCGCAAAAAAGAATCATGGTACTAATTATTTAGGATGTGTTTGTCATTGTGTTTTAGTTTTGGAAATCATGTTCTGTAGTTGAGACGACTTCATTTGTTTCATAGAGCCCAATATAAAGCTTGCATCCCAATTAATGATAATGTGCACCATTGTACTTACAATTCTTGGATTTTTAAGGGTTAAGGCCGGCGGTTTAATGCCTTTTTTTTTCTGCCTTAATGTCACTAAGGTAGAATATACTCCTTGGCATTTGCATCCTTTAGCATCTCTTAAAATCTTTTATACAATAAGGGAAATCACTGATTTCGAATCAAATTATCAGGTGCTAAGTGAAGGATGAAGATAGATTTTCGGTCTCTGGTAATGTTGGATTTTCTGTTGTTGTTGTTTTAATTTAAATACGTGTGTAATAAAGTTGTTAATACATATTTGAAGGTGTTTGTTTTTGTGTATTCAAAGATATACTAATAAAAAAAGTGAACTTATCATTTGCATTCAATTAGTTAATATTGATCTTAATATAAAAGATTTTTTAGCCTATCTATGCTCTAATTTGCGTATTACTCATGTGACATCAAACTCCAATTAGGACACTATTTACATTATGTGTTAGTATTGTGATTTTAAGATTGAAATTAAAGAAAGCTGGTCAAAGAAAAATTGCATTCTTCATATGCGAGGTTCCCTTATTATTAATTGTGATTTCACTTTTACAATTACTCCTTATTATTATGTAATGTATGTGCTGGAAAAACATATATGCTGCCAAAAAAATCAAACGTTTCTTTTTCTTAATTATAGTTTCATAGTTATAAAGTTTAACCTAATCCCATCTCACCAAACAAATTTTTTTCTTTTTTTTTTCTAATGCTCATCTAATTCTATTCTTTTTTCTAATGCTCATCTAAACGACTTCTTGCGTACCACTTTGAAATTTTTTTCCTTGACATATTCGATGTTTATTTATCTCTTTTTGTTCTTAATGCATTCAATTAAAAATTTGATATGTTTATAGCTTATTTTTCGTTAACATAAGTTTCTTAATGATACTCATAAGGCTTGCTCACCCATCGGGCGGGCTATGCTTTGATACTTTATTCTTGCGTACCACTTTGATTTTTCTCTCATATTCGATAACCGTTTATTTCTTTTCGTTCTTAATGCATTCAATAAAAAAATTGGTATGTTTATTGCTTATTTTTCGTTAACTTATTTTTTTCTGACAATACTCATAAGTCTAGCCCGCACATCGGGCAGTAATTGTTTATCATCAACTATTTCCTTCTATATTATTTTCCGATAACTAATACCTTCCAACAATAATTATAAGTCATGTCCGCCTTCCTTATATGTTATTTTACGTTAACTAATACCCTCCAACAATATTATAAGTCATGGTTTAGAACAAAATGTTAGAAAATAGTTACCTCATTTTACCCGTTTTATGGATTATGGTAACATAAGTTATAGTTCTTGACCGTTTAATTAACTTTTAATAACTTTTTAGTATATATTTGTTCAACTAAATCCTGAAAATAAAAACCACAAATCAAAGTACATACCTGCTTTTAGTCGTTTAATGTATTATAGTAACATCAATTATATATCTTAACCTTTTCATTGAAAGTTTAACTACTTTTAAGTATATATTTGATCCACAAAATCGGAAAAAAAAAAAACACAAGTCATACCCGTCCATCGGACGAGTTTTGACACTAGTATATATATATATATATATATATATATATATATATATATATATATATATATATATATATATATATATATATATATATATATATATATATAAAATAAGAGGCATACCACATATAATTCTACTTGGCTTCTCATAATGTCACGCCATAAAGCCAAGTCATTATTTATTCCATGTCATTTATATACACATATTTATGTAGAGATTTTGTAAATTTAGGAAAGTAAATTATATGCCACATATAAAAATTAATAATAAAAAAAACTAACTTATACACATATTTATGTAAAGATTTTGTAAATTCAGGAAAGTAAATTATGTGGATAAAAATTAATAAAACTAACTTACAGAAAAATAAAAAATGCATAAAAACTCATATCTAAGTAGAGATTTTTTATATTTAGGAAAGTAAATTATGTAGATAAAAATTAATAAAAAAACTAACTTATAGAATAATAAAAAAACGCGTATCGATTGTTATGTAGAGATTTTGTAAGTTTAGGAAAGTAAATTATAAAAACACATATTTCCTTTTTCCCGTTTTATATATAATGTAGAGATTTTGTAAATTTAGGAAAGTAAATTATGTAGATAAGGTTTTTAAAACGCATATTGATCTAATTTTACACTATGTATACGGCCAATTCTTAACTTCAAACGCATAACAATCGATATATTATTCATAACTTTTAATTACTTTTATATATTTTTCTACTGAAACCTAAAAATAAAAATCACAAGTCATACCCGTCCATCGGACGGGTTTTGCCACTAGTATATATATATATATATATCTATACATTATATATAAGAGGAGGCATGCCACATAAAATGCCACTTGGCATCCCATAATGCCATGTCATATTTCCATGTCATCACAATTTGTCTACCTAAGCAACAAATTAATGTATTAAAATCCGGATTAATAATGATAAAAAATAAGTTCCATAGATTCGAACTTGAGGCTTTTTTAGCAGCATGAAACATGCCAACCAAGAGAGCAACGTAATGTTTTGATTTCATTATGCAAAGCCAAATCTATAAACTTAAATAAAAACAAATAAAAAACAGTAATTAGCATTACCATCTATACTTTATCATAATCTTTACCCGTTTATTAAAAAACCCTAATCTCTTAAAACATAATTCGATACACGTTCTTCCTCCAAAACCTCCACAACCTTTAAACAACCATCATCGATCTCTTAAAAACCCTAAAGCAAAAGATTGCAGCAGACACGAATAAAGAAGTTAGGGTACGCTTCGCTATTGATTATTTAACGCCTTCTTACTGTCGATTCGTTTTGATGCTAAACTAAATTGGTATCATTTGTTATTGATGTAGAGCTCAGTACATACGTTAAATCATCTGTAAGAATATGTTAAAGGGTGTTTGAATATATAGCAGCTTCCACCTCATGCCATTCTTCTTCTTCGCACCTTCAAGTGAGCTTTCTCTATTCTAGAACATTTGATTGTACTTTTGTGTAATTTTACCACACGGCATAGGCCTTGATAACAAAGGTATATGGTGTGATTTCCAATTCTAAGCTTTTTTTTGTTCAACTTCCTTATGTTTTCTGTTTTTAGTTATATGGATCAAAATTGGTGATGTTTGTGTCAACCCTTGAGTATTAAGCTTGGCTGCAAATGAGCTTCAACTTACCGAAGAGATGTTTTCAAAGTTGCCCGTTCTTAACGTCGAAAGACTTAACATAAATATGACTAATACTAAGTATATGGCATACCTTAATAATCTTATTCACGTAAGTATATAACTTATGTATGATTGGCTACTAATTGTGATCTTTTTGTGGTTGTTTTTCAGGATATGATGTCATAAGAATATCAAAACGAAGCATCTTTCAATATGATGGTCATTTTATTAAGAGCTTACAATCAATAAATGAGTGAGACACTTTGCACTTTTTCTACTTACAATTACCTCAATTTGGGAAAGTGATTATCGTAATAATATGTTTGTAATTATTTTTTTGACTTTAATGTTTACTGACGTAGGTTCATCGGAGAAACCATTTGTTGCTGCTTCTTATGAAATCTTTTACGTCTGGAAATGAGATTGATGCGCTTGAGCTCTTTTTAAGGTACTTTTAATCACGTCAAATTTGAATTTGTTTCACCATTTCAAGAATTGAGAGTTAGGGTATTCCAGTTTGACTATTGAATGTTTTTATCTAGATCACAAAACTGTCCTTGGCAGACTCAACGCCCTTTTGTCTGGCTTTATTGACATTACTACATCAAAGGATTTTTATCATATCTTTAGCTGAATTGAACAAACACTGATATAATTCAGAAAAAGTATGCTCGTTTGCCTCCCGTCTGGGCTTACCGTCCAGGTGTCTTGACTATTTTTTATGTGGCATATGGGCCTGCAGAAGATATCTATGTCATGTTAATCATTTAATACTTTAATCATTTTTTATAGAAACAAGCTGGTCATCTAACTGATAACAAACTGTTGGAACACATATGTTCGAGGCTTTGGAGATAATAAATATTATGACTATTGGGTTCATCAACTCTATTTCTTTTTTCACTTCCGACTATGACTATTGGGTTCCTGGGCAGGCCTATGTATGGATAGAATGGTTGCATAAAATCGACGGTTACAGGCGAGTGGTTACATATAACTTTTTCTTAAGCTAACACATCTTTAATTGTAACTTTTTTCTCTATTTTAATAGTGCGTCTGCTTTCAAATACGTTCTACTGATTCAGTTAGAGCTGTTATTGTTATAGGTGCTAAACAACAAAGAATGACAGTCCGTGCATGGCCAGTTACACGAGATAAGATGACTGTTCATTTATCTGTTGTTACAGGAGATAAGAATGACAACCCATGCATGGCCAGTTACAAAAGATAAGAATAACAGCCCGTGCATGCCCTTTTAAATTTAACATTCGATTTGGAAGATCTTATACTAACTCAATGATATTATTTGTTGTTATAGGCCCGAATAGAGGACATACAACAACCTGTTCCAACACAGAGCAAAATAACAACCTTTGTCGTTCAATCACAAATGGGTATGCAAATGGCAATTGTTAACATGTTATGGCAGATATATATTTATTCACCACTATATTTTCATGCATGTTCTAATGCCAAGGGAATAAATAAACTGAAATATGCAGTGGAGACAAAGAATGACAGCCCGTGCATGGCCAGTTACATGAGATAAGACGACTATTCATTTGTGACCTTCTATGGATAACAGGTTGTAGAGGCTTCAACTTACTTCTCTGCCCTTTTAAATTTAACATTCGATTTGGAAGATCTTATACTAACTCGATGATATTATTTGTTGTTACAGGACCGAATAGAGGACAGACAACAACCTGTTCCAACACAGAGCAAAATAACAACCTCAGTCGTTCAATCACAAATGGGGTATGCAAATGCCAATTGTTAACATGTAATGGCAGATATATATTTTATTCACCACTATATTTTCATGCAAGTTCTAATGCCAAGGTTATAAATAAACTGAAATAAGCAGTGGAGAATGCGCCCTACCCATTTCGTGTTTCAAATAATTTGAGAATACATGAACCAAATTCTTCCAATACGCACCTTATTTGGTAATTCATTTCCAGATTGCCGCAACACACGTTAGTCACACATGGAATATGGATTGATTAGAAATTTTACTAATTGATAATGCAATGCTAATGGATTCTGAACCCACTTTCAGTGAAGGAGTGAAATCTTTAACGAACTTTCAATTATAAATGGATGATCGGGATCTATCGCCCAGTGTTCCACCAAGCTGATTATTTCAAAAATCTGGGTCATAAGGTATGTATCTTATTAAGTTAAATCATATATATTTTTGGGGATTTCATTCAGAGGCTAAAGCATTGGCTGAAAAAAATTAACGGGATCTACAAAATCCGAAGGAAGAAGAAGAACGACAAGTAACAATTCTACATGCATCTTTCTGTTTTGTCTCATCCCTATTTTAAGGTGAGTTGTGTAGGCCTCCAATAATGTTAAACATTAATTTGTTGGTGATAATGCAGGTTAACAAGATGAGAGAAGAGAAACGGATAAAATGGGCCAAGAATTACGGGTGTAATTTAAATCAATTTTAAATCACAATGCCAAACACCACCTTATTTGGTAATTCATTTCGAGATTGCCGCAACACACATTAGTCACACATGGAATATGGATTGGTTAGAAATTTTACTAATTGATAATGCAATGCTAATGTATTTTGAACCAACTTTCAGTGAAGGAGCGAAATTTTGAACGAACTTTCAGTTATGAATGGATGATCGGGATCTATCGCCAGTGTTCCACCAAGCTGATTATTTCAGAAAATTTGGGTCATAAGGTATGTATATTGGACTACTTCGTGGTATAGAGAAATATGATTCATCAAGGGGTTCAAGATTTTGACCTATGTTTATTGGTGGATACGGCAGGTTAGAATGATGCATAGAGTTTTTAATGTTGTTACTTCATCAGATAGAATCAATGCAAGATCCATAAGTGACACTAGCACCAATTCTGTTTGCATCAGCATTTTTTGGTTATAGTTGTTGTACGTATAGTAGGCGTTATCTAATATGCCACTCACCTTATATGTCACTTGCAAATTTTGACTCCAAATTTATCATCATCAATTGTTGATTGAATATAATACAATAAACTAGGTTGTATGTGTTCTTATCAGGCACTAACTGATCCTTACTTCAAGGGATTATCAAAGGTTGAAAGGGAACCTTCTTATCATTCATTTTCTAAATTGGAGTTTGAGTTTGAGAGGCGAGGAATTACAAAATAGGATATTAGGGAATTACAGTAAAGGTGGAACATTGTTTCAGCATGAGAAAAGAATGAGTTTGCACGGGATCCAGTATAGCAACCTCATGCTTATGATTACACGTAAGGTTATCTCTATTTTATAGGATCATGTCCATGATAGGTGGTAATAGATAATAGTGACCAACATTTTAAATGGAACATAAGCAGAACCTATGGTTCATAGCAAGTAAGCTAAACATGTCACATTAAATGGGTCGAACGGGTACATATTTGATCCACATCTGGTTAATACTTTTGCAGAGATAGGCTTGGTAGAGGCTCCTGAATCTTAATCATACTAAAAAACCAATAGGGTAATTGTTAGCTTATATACTTTTTGTGGTGATTGCTTATAGTTTATAGCTATATCTCAAAAATGTTTTATACGTGTAAATTCATTTAATTTTTTGTATGTTTTTCAGTTTTTGTTCAATTTTTTGGCTAAAGAAGAGGGGATTGATGCCAAGATTGAATTTCTCAAATGATCTCATATCGAGAGGTGAGGGTCTACATTGTGAGTTCGCTTGTCTCCTATATGGGTGAGTGTCCACATTTACATAATAGGCCGGTTTGTGCTGTATTTTTTCTCCAATGGGTCAAATGGTAAAAGAATAATAGAATATAAAACTTATTTAAAATCGACCAGGTCAAAATGGATCGAAAGTCACCTAAAGTGTTTTTTAATGCTTAAACTTCCAACTCGCTCTTTTTAATGCAAATGGAGATGATGACCTGTCTAGCATTGTGCTTGAGGTATTCTTTTTTTGTTTAGTCTGTTTTTCTGCTTGCACCAACAATTAGAACTGTGAATTCGTGATCATAATAAGTGGTTGCTGCTTATGTCAGTTATAGTTTTTTTGAAGTACAAGACCTTTTTTGCATTCTCCTTGCTTTATATGTGACATTTTTGAGATAATATCAAAGAAACCTATAGGTGGCTGGATGGGCACAACTTAGATAAAAGGTCAAACTGGAATTGGGCTGAATCGGGTCTGTTTTAGTATGGGTCGAAAGGGTCAGGTCTCACCCAAATAAATTTCCTCCATTTGCAGATTTTCATATCTATATAATGCCTTGATTCTGAATTTAAAAAGGATATTTTTCATGCTAATAATTTAAATTATTGTATAAAATGATTGGGAGGTTGTACATTAAAGACTTTGGGTGATTTTTTATATGATTGACTTTATTTTAATCGTATAATTTGAGTGATTTGAGATAAAAACACTGCCCAAATCATTTCATTGCATAAGGTAAATGGTGGATAGTTAAGACTTAAAACCAATAAACTTATCTAGGAGGAAAACACCAAATTAAATTACAACGACTCAATTCAAGGGTGGATAGTAGAGTGATAGACATGTTCTAATTTAGTATGTTTATATCTTTTTTATGTTAACTTACTTTTTTCAACGATAATCATAAGTCTAGCCCGTATTTCTCTCAACTATTTAAAGGTTTAACTCCTACAGGTGACCTTATCATTCTATATCTATTATTTAACTTAGATAACTTTTAACCGCTTAAGTGTTTACATAGGCTTTACGAATGAATGAACTTCACTTTTATGTATGTATGTACAATTCCCAGCTTATTAAAGTTAATGTTTGCTTAGGGTTTTATTTTTGACCAAATTTTGGGTTTTTATGGTTTTGTAGCTGTAATGTTGTTGTAACCTGGAAATGTTTAGTCTAATCAGTTTATACCTCAAACGAAAATATCTATACACGTGTCTATTTTGGGATTTTAATACTCTTGGTCACTATTGCATTTTTTTCATGGTTATATTGAAACATCAAGCATTGTCAAATCTCAGTTTTGTATAACTTTTTTTTCCAGGGTCCACATTTTCTATCTCAAACAGGAGGTGACTTAGGGAGTCATGGAAAAGATTGTATTTTTATTTCAAAATATCGTTATGATCATAACTTTCTAACAATTCACTATAAAAGTGAATATCCTGGTCTATACATTTGCCTAAGAAACGGGAGGAAAGTTAGAGTGAAGGTTCCAGAAGGGTGTCTACTTATTCAGTCCAGAAAACATGTAAAAAGGGCTGCTAAGTAAACATGTCCATTTTGATTGTATTTATTTAATAACATGTCAATCGAGTTCGGTATGCAAAGCGGCAAAAACTTGAACGGGTCAAATAGGTAGGATGGGACAATAGTCATCTAACATGTATATAGATGATTAGATTCCTAAATCATTTTGTTTAAATTTCTTTTATAATATTTGATACATAAATTCTTTAAATTGTTATAAAAGTGAACAATAATGTTGGCGACATGATGTGGCCCATTTTGACTCAGACATAGATTACATATTATGCAGTATTTGTGGATGTATCAATTGTTATATGGCACTTTCGGTATCATAGTTTGTTGTGCTTGCTTTGCCATGTGTTCTCACGTTTGAACAGGACAGGTCATTGTGGGCATATTATTAGGACTAATATTTGGGAATGATCAAGAACTCTCAGAGTGGTGGTGGTTGTCATTTGTCTATTTGTCTCAGCATTTGGGCGGTATTTGAAACTGAGACATGAGGCAATTATTATGTCGATAAGTTTACAGTAGTTTTTTTCCAGATATGGAAGAAGTGATAGGTGTTTCAGAATTGAATAATAGCCGGTTCTGATATCTTTGTTCTCAGAAGAAGATAGTTCAGTTATAATAATGTTGCTTAGCACTCATTGACTGGAATGTACTTCAACCCATCATTCCGAAGATAGTATGTTTTAGATGATGATAGTAACAAATAACCTTGGGGGTTCTTTTTGCTTAAATTTAGGGTAATTAGTAGGTGCAGGGGATGTCATTAATGTTTATTTTGGAACAAACCATCCAACGAAACCGCATCGGGTATGTATGACTCATCATTTGATGCTTTTGTATGACCTTCACAAGAAGCTGAAAATCTGTGTTAGTTTTTTCTTTTGGCTTTTTCATTCGATTACTATAAAATGGATATTTGCAGCAGTTAGTGCTAAGGGGATTTATTAGTCCATGGCATTGCAATTTGAAATGTATCTATTCAGATTTAGATTAGTCATAGTTACATAATTAGTTGTTACAAAATGGGTCTGAGCCAATTAAAAGTTACATGTAAAATGACCCATTATAGTATCTCGAAAATAAGAAATGGTAAATCTAATGAAAGAAAATTTTCAATTATTTATACAATTTCTTATCAAGTTTTTTGCAGTATGATTTTCTTAATTACATGCTATATAATCATATGTCTATAATTGGCGTAAAAATGACCCATTTCAAAAAAGTTTGTTCTTTTATTATGAATGGGAAACCAATTGAATTGTTTTCTGTATATGTAAGGCACTGAGACATGAAGTAGATTTTACTATGCCACATACCCACCAAACAACAAAAATAATAATTAGTAAAGAACCCAAAATTGAAATACCAATCACATAATATTCACCAAGATTATAACTTATTTTATAACTACTCATAAATGACATGTGACTTTTGATGAAAGAAAATGATAACCGATGTGTTTTATGCCTATAGCTTTGCTTATAGCAAACACATATGAATCAAGTTAACCTTGACAAGAAGATGAATAACCAAACGTGGCAAAAATTACAAATAAAAAAGAAGCTGAAGAAATCACTATAAATCCGTGTTGAAACATAAAAATTAGGGTTCATATATGTGGAGATTTATTTTAACTCCACCAAAAAAATTTGATATAAAATATGGGTATTCGACGTGATTTATAAGTGGTACATTGGGCAATTCATCTATGTGAT
>OU343216.1:172373020-172484155 GCA_910596185.1 Chrysanthemum makinoi
GATCCCCTACCCACTGTGGTGCAAACTGAAGAGATTTTGTTCTTGCCATTTTCATTAAAGAGTTTTAGGGTTTTGAAAAAGATATCTTGACAAGAACAATCAAAGAGTTTGAATCTCTTAAGTTTGTAGTGAAAAACCTTTTGTAAATGTTTACAGAGAAGATTTTAGTGAAAAACTTGTTTTGAGGATTGAAGAACACACTGATTTCTTGTTTTTGAGAAGAGATTTTGACAGAGTTTGTTTGCAGAAATTCTTTGTGTGTGTTTATTAATGTTTTGAGAAGGGTATTTATAGAGTAGTGAGAGGGGTAAATTTTGTATAAATGAGAATTTGTAAAGTCATTTTTGAAAACGTTTTGAATCTCCCCATTTAATGCCACCACTCCACTACCCGCAGTAAAATCCCGGTTTTCAAAGAAACAGTTGCAGTGCACAGTAAAAGTGCATTATGCAGTAATAAAATATCATTAGGATATTTCACGTAAGAGGAGGCATTTAATGCCAAGTGGGGTGAGGTAAGGTGTTGAGAGACCCTTGACTTGGATGACAGTAAGACAAAGAGACATATATTCCTATATTAAATTGGAATGGTTACCAACCTAGGACATTTAAGTAACTGATACTTGGTGCATTTAGTTACTCATTCAATGCTCAATGTCTAAATTCAGGGTCCCTGAATGAGTCTTACTCATTCAGTGAGAGGGTTGTTTTGGGGTCTTGTTCAGGGAGGATGAACCATTTCATAGAAAACTTACTGAGATTGGGATTGGTTTTCAGGCTGCTGACTTTCAATGTCTAGCATTCCCAATTTAGCTTTCAGTCTCCTGAAGGTAGGTTCATCTAAGGGTTGGTGAAGATATCAGCAAGTTGATATTTAGTAGGGATGAAATGAAGCTCTATGTCTCCTTTCATTATGTGGTCCCTGATGAAGTGATATCTGATATCAATGTGTTTGGTTCTTTGGTGAAGGACATGGTTGTTGGACATTGCAATAGCACTCGTGTTATCACAGAAGATGGGCACCATTTTGTAATGGATGTCATAGTCACTGAGTTGACTTTTCGTCCATAAGACATTGGCATGCACTCCGCACAGCCCACATACTCACTTCAACAAGACATAGCCACTGATTGTTTCTTTTTAGCACTCCAACAAACCAGTTTTCCTCCAAGAAATTGACAGGACCCTGAGGTACTTTTTCTGTCCATGTTGCAGCCAGCATAATTAAATTCAGAATATCCTTTGAGTTCAAACCTTGAGCACTTTGGAAAGTAGAGTCCAAGGCTTAGAGTTCCCTTCAGGTATCTGAGTATTCTTTTGGCTGCAATGAGATGGGATTCTTTGGGATTGGACTGATATCTTGCTATTAGACAGACCGAGAATTGTATGTCCGTCTGGAAGTAGTTAGATACATCGTGAGCCAACAATCCCCTAAAATGGGTTTGATTGACTGATTGCTGAGATCGTGTCCAAGGTTGTTAGGAGGGACCATTGGTGTGTTCATGAGGCACAATAGATATCTCATATTTCATCAAGAGATTTCTAGTGTACTTCTCTTGACTGATGGAGATTCCTTTATCAGTTTGCCTGATTTGTAGTCCAAGGAAGTATGTGAGTTCACCCATCATGCTCATTTCAAACTTCTTTGTCATCAGTTTTTCAAACTGTTTGCAAAGAGTGTAGTTTGTTGAGCCAAAGATGAAGTCATCAACATATACTTGGACTAGTATCACATCTTGTTTTGTCCTGTAGATAAACAATGTGTTGTCTATCTTTCCTCTGACAAACTTGTTATGAATCAGGAAGACTGAGAGAGTTTCAAACCATGCCTTGGGAGCTTGTTTTAGTCTATAAAGGGCTTTATCAAGCTTGCAGACATAGTCAGGGAATTCACTACTCTCAAAGCCAGGAGGTTGCTGAACATACACATCTTCCTTGAGTTCACCATTCAGGAAAGCACTTTTTACATCCATTTGGTAAACTTTGAAGTTCATGTAGGTAGCATATGAAAGGAAGATCCTGATGGCTTCCATTCTTGCAACAGGAGCAAATGTCTCATCATAGTCAATGCCTTGTTGTTGACTGTAACCTTGGCTACAAGTCGGCTTTGTTATTAATGACAGATTCCTTTTCATTAGTTTTGTTTTTGAAAACCCACTTCATTCCTATGACAATGACATCCTGAGGACATTTGATCAAGGTCATGACCTTGTTTTTATCAAACAGTTGAAGTTCTTCTTGCATGGCCTGAACCCAGCTTGGTTGTTTTGGAGCCTTAGTGACACTTTTGGGTACTATTTCTGATAGGTAATCAGCATATAGACATTCATTTGCTGAAGTTGCAGTTAGTTTAGCGTACCATGCTTCTTGTAAGCATGCCCTTAGTAGGTTCACCGATGATGTTTACAAGCTCAATGTCCTGCGATCTTGTCCACTTACTTTGTGGTCTAGGATCTGAGCTTGAAGAGGTCACTGGAAACTCAAGAGTGAGTTCAGGTGCAGGATCCATAGAATCATTTAGATCATATGTTGAGATGTCTTATTCAGGTTGGGGTTCTTGAATCACAGGTTCCTGAACATTTGGTTCAGTGTTACCTATCCCAGCAGGGACTGATTGATTATCAATGAATTCACTGATAGTTGATTGGGGCAGGTTGTGAGGTAAAACATAATATGAGATGTCAGCATCAGCTTGTTATGAGGAATTGATTTCAGTGTTATACTCATCAGGAGCATATCTTGATGAGTTATCAATTCCTATTTCCTCCACTGAGGTGTTGGTGAACCTGATGCTTTCAAAACTCTCAACAAAGGTGACATGAAAGGTTTCCTCAACTTGTTCTCTCCTTGTGTTAAATACCCTGAAGGCTTTGGAGATCAGTGAGTAACCTAGAAAGTATCCATCATCAGCTTTAGCATCAAACTTACCTAGATGATCCTTGTGGTTATGAATAAACACAGGACATCCAAACACATGAAAGTAGCTAATATCAGGAAGTCTACCTTTGAATATCTCATATGGGGTTTTGTTATGTCTTTTGACAATGATTGACCTGTTTTTGAGTGTAACAGTTTTTTTCGCTTCATCCAAAAATGTTTTGATAGAGCTGAGCCATTTAACATAGTTCTAGTAGCCTCAATGAGAGTTCTGTTTTTCCTTTCAACTACCCCATTTTGTTCAGGGGTGTAAGGAGATGAAAATTTTGGGAAATTCCTTTTCATCACGAAATTCTCAAGCTCTTCATTTCAACTCAGCACCATTGTCAGCTTTGATTTGTTTAACAGTAATGTCATTTTGGTTTTCAATTTTCCACATGAATGACATTATAGTATCAGCTGCCTGACTCTTTTTAGAAAGAAAGTATACCCAAGTGTATCTTGAAAACTCATCAACAATGACAAGTGTATACTTCATGCCTGGATTGATCTAGGACTGACTAGTCCAAAGAGATCCATTTGCAGGAGGTGAAGGCAACTTTTGATTGAGAAATTTTGTTTTGTTTTAAAAGATGCTCTTTGGTGTTTGCCTTTTTCACAGGCTGAGCATGGTTTATCTTTTGCAAAACCACGATGGTAAGCCAAGGACCTTATTTTGTTTTGCCAAGTTGTTGATGTTTTTGAAATTTAAGTGTGAGAGTCTCTGTGCCACAGCGTTGATAGTTTCAGTGGTTTTGGCAAAGAGACAAGTTCCATTTTGAGAGAGTGTTGACATGTCTAAGACATAAACATAATCTCTTCTAGGAGCAATCAAAACAACTTCTTTGTTGGCATTGAAAATGGTGCCTTGTTTGTCATTGAATTGCACAATGTACTTTGCATCACGAGTTGGACACTGATGAGATTATATTTGAGACCATTGACATAAGCTATTCTAGAGAAAACTATTCCATTGCAGTATAACAACCATAACCTTCAGTGGGACATGATGAGTTATCTCCAAATACTACCTTGGGTCCTGGTTCCTTTACATAGTTGTGCAGATACTCCTTAACACCAGTCATGCTTCTTGAGCATCCACTATCTAGATGCCAAATAGGCTCTCTGGCGTGTCTCTACACAAATAGTAAACTGGATTAGTTTCTCTTGCTGACCCACATACTAGTGGGCTTGGGCGTAAAGGTCTGTTTGAATTTGGCAATTGACTCATGGTCAGTGGTTGAGTGCATTGTGCTACCAGGTTTTGCATTTGGAGATTGAGGATGACTCAGTGATTCTGGGTTGCTTGGAACTTCTCCTTGCTTGGATGACACTGTCATGCTGGGATGTCTCATGAGCTAGATTTCCGCAAATATCACAGCATGTGTTCATGAGACAATCATCAGGATGATGATCATTAAAGCCACAGTGTAGGCAAGGAGAAAAGGGTTTTGCTCTAAACTTTTGAGCAGATTTGGAGGTTGAAACATATTGATGACCAACTTTGGTATAGTTTGCTTTACAGAGTGAACTTACATATTGTAAGTGATCAGAAATTCCGTGATCATCCTTTTTGCAGATCATACAAAAAAGGATTCTATAACAGTTTTCAGAGGTATGAGTGGTATAGTGGCATAGATCACACTTCTGCTTGGGCTTGGTGGTGGATTTTGACTTTGAGGAACTAGAGGAGGCTGACCTTGTTTCCTTGATTGATTCAAGGACTTTTTCGATTGATTCCATCTTATCAGTTAGCTTCCTCACAAGTTCGGTCATTTGAATTTGGTCAGCTTCAGTGGGGACTGAGGATGTGGAAGTCTCAGTGGGGGTAGACTCTTGTAGGATTGGTTTTGTTTGTCTTTTCAAGATGGTTCTACCAAGTCCAGACCTTTTTTTTGGTGAGTGAGGATTGAATTGTAATGGAGTAAGCTCAGAGCTACGAGCAGCACCCTGAAGAGGTTTCAAGAGGGGAAGCGGTGCTTGAGATTCTGCTTCAGACTCAGAGATGTGTTCAGTACTACTGGTCACATCAAGGAGTCCAAGCATGCTCTTTAGAGCTTGGCTTTCAGGCTCTAGTATTCTTCCAGAATCGAAATTTGGAAGCTTACTCTCAGGATTAACCCTTTCAATCCAATCACTGGGCTTGGGAATAGTCAACACATTGGTAATCATGCCACCAGACACAAATGGTTTGGGAGACTGGTCTTTGTTGTGAGAGTCAGGGAGATGATCTTCACCTATGACTCTTTTTTTGCTACTAGGGGCTCCCACAACATCAAAGACCCTTGGATTCTTAGCAGTCCAACTAGCAATGATATCCTTTTCTTTCTTAAGTTCATCTTGAAGAGCCTGATTTCTTTTAACTAATTTAGTGTTTTGAATTTGCAAAGTGATAGCCTCAAGCTTATTTTGTTTTAAAAGAAGAAGTTCATCCCTACACTTGTTCAGTTCAAAACTTAGCTTGTTATATTTTGAAAAAAGATTTAATCGTTGCTCTTCTACAAACTTAAGGTCAACATTGATATAGTTCATATAAGACTGCCAATCAGAGTCGTCATCCATAGAAAGTAAAATATTTACCTTCTTCATTGTGATGTTGACCCACTCTCCATTCCTGGCATGATTCTTCCCAACAGCTAGCTTGTCCTCTTCTGAGAGGGTCATCAGTGCACTGACATGAACTATTTCATCATCAGATGAAATTGGCTCTTCATCCCAGTCGAAGGTTTCAGCAACAAGGCCTTTGTTTTACCCTGCATGATTAAACATTGTTTGTTGTCTCTGAGGGACTGGCCTCAAGCAATGCAAGCTTAGCTTTGACTTTCCTGTACTTAGCTTCAAAATCTACAGTTTTTTTTTGATCAGATTTGTTTTGAAAATTTTGATGAGACTAATAGATTTTTTGTTGAAATTTGCTAAAGCCTGAGGACTGATTTGACCTGATAGTTTGTAAGAGGGTTCAGAAATTGTTTTTGAAAAACAGTCTTTTGCAAAATGACCTTTTTTGTGACACTTAAAGCATTCAGTGTCCTCATTTGCTTTATCATTTGAAAAACCTTTGTTTCTTTTTATAAACCTTCGAGAGTTAGCAAGGAGTGCCCTTTCCTGAAATTCAATGTTCAGGTCATTTAGGTACTCCTCACTTGATCTCTCATCAGGCTCATCATCTAAATTTTCCTGAAAATCTTGAACCATACTGTTAGAATAAAAAGCAGTTGATATTGGTGTTGAAGTGGTGGTCAGGGACTTCTTGACTTCCTGAGACTTCTTTAAGTCAGGGTATCGTCTATTGATGAGGTTTTCCCACAGGGAGACTATTGACAAAACCAACATTGATTTCATGTTTGGACAACTTTACACCATAATTAGATAGTTCATTTAAAAGAGTTTTGTACCAGGTGTAAGTTTGAGACAGAGTTTCTGAGTCCTTAGCCCTGAAGGTGTTATACTCAAGTTTCAGGTTCATTATCCTGTTTTTTCTTGGTATCGATGGGCCTTCATGACTGTGGACCAGTGTCATCCCAGTTTGTTTAGTCTGTACTACACTGTATAACTGACTCCATAACATCATCAGGAAGACATGATATGATGATACTTTTGAGTCTTTGGTCCTGGTTGACCACTCTCCTCTCATCCTGAGTCCATTGGGCTTCAGGTTTAGCTAAACCTTTAGCAGTCTTTGAAATAAATGGACCTTCATTTATACACTTGATATAATAAGGTTCCATCACAATCAAATAGCAAAGCATACGCTTTTTCCATTTGTTAAATTTACCAACTTCAAGTCTTGGGGCAACACCAGAATAAGCTCTACCCTTTTTGTCGACTAGTTGGGGTACATCAATTTCAGCCATAAGGATCCTGATTTAAAAACATTTTAGAGCGGCTTAAAAAAAAGGTTTTGTAATCATCCTAGCTCTGATACCACTTGTTGTTCCCTATTCACTATAGTATAAAACAGTTAAGTATTAAAAACAAATAATAGTGAATCAATGACTGAAGTAAGATGTAAGCAAAACACACTGATAAAATTTTCAACATAATATTCTTTATTAGAAATCAATCAAAAAGAATACATTACCCAAGTACTTGCGGAATAGTACTTGCAGAATAGTACTTGGGATTGAAATGACAAAGGGTTGGTACTCCTCACTAAGCTCAGGCTAAGTCTGAGCACAACTACTATGGAACCACTGAGCTATGTCAGGGACTGAGTTGTATTTGGAGGAGTGAAAGATGGCTTGTGTGTGTGTGTTTTTACAATTCACAAGCTTAATATTTCATTCCATCTCTTATGCTATTTATACAAGTATGAGTTTTAACTCTATCCTAAGTGACAAGCTGACATTTTGCAGAAGACAAAATACTGATGTATTTTGTCTCTGTTTACAAAGACTATATCAAGTAAGAGACAAGGCCGCTTTCCATAAGTCGTTGATGACACTGAGCCAGATAGTTTGCCATTCTGGGAAAGTTGACTTTGGTTGATACGGACTTCGTCTTATTTGATTCGAACTTATCCCGCCTTGTCCCGCCATTCTTCAAGATTCATTGTCTTCTCTTCTACTTCATTTGTTTTCAGTAAGTAGTTGGTGAGAGTTTAGGATTCATGAGTTATTGTCATCACTAACTGAATCCACCATCTCCTTCTTGACTCAGTCTTCACCCTTCAAGTTCCGCCTTACTGAGTGGAGAGACTTCTTCTTCACCTCTTACTGAGTATCCTGAAGAAGGCTCACTGAGAGACTATGCACTCAGTGACCTGTTAGTATTTAATGGTCTAAACACTTAGGGTATTTTCTATTCAAATCCTAGATTAAGGGGTTTGGGTATTTAATGAACCCAACAGTCTCCCCCTATTTGGATATACAAATAGCCTAAGTATTTGATCAGTGTAAGTGAGCAAATGGCTTCTTCTTACACTGAATGTACTAATGAATACAATAAGGAACACTGAGTATTTTAACAAAACATACATCTTTGATTGATCACATTACATGGTTCCTATCACTAGTACAAAAGGATAAAACCACATGATGTCAATAAAGATGGATCCCCAGTGCTTCAAGCTTGACTTTCTTTGTGATGAGTGTTTCTCTGTCATGGTGCTCATTTATCTTGGCGTTTAAATCGGCACAAAACCTGACGTTTGCAGGGGTCTGAATTTGGGAGGCCACTGGTATGTCGCTGATCAAACTTTCGATTGTAGCCACACCGCCGATCAATGTCACTCTACCTTGAAACGTTGGGTTTCCATAGACATCAATGAAGAACATCCTCTTTCGTTTTTTCAATCACAAGACAGTTGACAAACTTCACCCTTTCCAGGTAGCTCCCTATTACATTCCAGTCCAGGCACTTTGATCTCAGGCTGGAACTCAACCCTCTTTCGTTTGCCCTGTGATGTTTGAGGTTGAGATCCTTGAGGTGTTGTTAAGGCAGGCTGAATTCCTAGTATTGCTGGTGCTTCCTCGCTTTCATACCTTTTGCTAAGCATTTTCATCAGCTCCTTAACCACCGTATTCTGCTTCTTTTCAATGATAGGACCAAGCTCATCGAGTTCGTTGATCCTAAATTCGTGAATTTCAGGGATCATGAACCTCGAAGTCTTTATCATCCCCCTGTAGACGTTCATTTCTAGTGGTTTGGACTTGGGGATGATTCTGACATCGTGATTTTCTCAGCTGCTCTTCGCTTGTCATTGACCACTTGTAGTGGTCAATTCTTTCTTGCCTGATGGTTTGCAGCCTTTCTTGTTCTTTTCTTCCAATCTCTTTTTCATTTCCCATTTTAGCAAACGAGCATCCTTGAACTTTGTCCCTGCCTGACCCTTTTCAAGCTTCTTATGATCAATTCCTATGTTCTCAGCTTGCTCAAGAACAACTTCTACTGCTTCTTGCTCTTTCTTTCTTCCTCACCTAGTTTCCTCCTCCTTTCTTCCTAGCCATAGGCACTTAAATTTGTGTTGAGCTGCACTGCTAAGTTGCGTCATATAGGGGATCTTCTCGGCTCGTGTGTTTGCATTATTGCCTTTCCTTTATCCTAGCCTGAGGAAGATGATGCTACCAAAGGTGGTGTTGTTATCATGATAGGTGCAACTTTCAGTGTTGTTGTTGTTGGTGGTGGGACAGATGAGATGGGTGTTGCTGAAACTGGTAGGAGTGATGAAATAGGTGTTGCGGTAATAATCGGGTTGGAGCAGTGTTCCCCTCGTGTGTGAGGAGGTTCTAACCTGGTCTTCTCCCATCAACTGCCGCAACATTAGTAAGGGCAAGAGTTACCTCGACACCGGGAGTTGATGTTGCTTGACCTTTGAAGGCTTGACGCATCTCCCAAACACCATAGCCTTGATGTCCATTGTATCTTTGTGAAGATCGCTGACCTTTTCACCAGAGTAGCTCGAGAGAGTTCCAAGGCAGTCATTCTTGGCCCAAGATTCCAAGCCATTGAAGATGATGCCTTAGCCAAAGTGGTCACCTGAGTATCCAACGAACCCAGTGTTGCACGATGGGAATTTGGGGGAATCTGAAGACCAAGACCTGAACATTGGCATGACTTTAGCATGTTGATTAGTTCAAGGAGGTCTGAGGAATTCTTCAAGTAAGCCTCAGGTAGCCACCGCCGTACTTTGAGTTGAGTGCTGGGTCTTCTTTGACCGAGTCCCTGATTTCATCAATCTTTGTCCCACAACCCCTCAAGATGCTTTATAAATTTGACTAAGTTTTCATCCAGTCTATGAAGATGTTGGTACATGAAATCTCTATGTTCATCAGTGTTTGCATCAAAGGCATGTACCTCCACCTTCGACTGCATAGCCGGCAAATGCCGCTTCAGTGTCTTTTCCCATAATGTTTCAAGAATCCCGAATATAGCTTCCTTGAAGCTTTAGTGATCCACATAACAAGTTGCCTCTCGACAGTTGGAAAAAGTATTATCCAACTTTCTCAATTCTTCAGATGCAGAAGATGTAAGAGTCGAGTCATTTTCTTCAGTCGGAAAGGTGTGACTCTTTAGGCTCTTGTGGATCAACCTGATGCTCTTGTTCAGCTTTGAACATGATCGGCCCACTTCTTCTCCTGTTGATAGAATTTTATCTTCACTTTAGCTTGTTCTTCATCGAGAGAAAAAGTATTTCAAGAACCTCGAAGCAAGAAACCGAGTGGTGGTGATGGGTTCCATATCAGCGGGTGGTTTTAATCCCTCTGAGTCTTTATCCCGCCTTGTCCCGCTCATTCCTCGCTCTCATTGTCTTCAGATTCTACTTCGCTTTGTCTTCGCTGTAAGTAGTTGGTGAGGAGTTTAGGGATTCGGAGTTATTGTCATCACTTCATGAATCCACCATCTCCTTCTTGACTCAGTCTTCACCCTTTAAGTTCCGCTTTACTGAAAGTGGAGAGACTTCTTCTTCTTCATGAATATCCTGAAGATGGCTTACCGAGAGACTATTATGCACTTTCAAAGGACTGTTAGTGTTTAACGGTCCAAACACTTAAGGTATTTTCTATTCAAATCCTAGATTAAGGGGTTTGGGTATTTACTGAACCCAATAGTTAGGTTAGAGAAGGGACGGGTATCGTATAGGTGTAAGCATACACACGGGAGACTTATAGGACAGATTTTAGTTGTGAGTTCATCATATTAAATTTTAGACTTTTGTTATATAACCTGAAGATTAAAAACATCAAGATTGAATATAAATCAGAATCGAACCTGAAAAAATATAAACAAGTAGTAAAATTTACATACAAGAAAAGGCGAATCACTTTGCCTTACACGTTAAGTCTATCCTATGAATTTTATGATTCAATGAGAGGTTAGGCGTAACTCATTCTGACTTAAAGCAATAGAAAAAAATGTGGGAAGTCTGCCCATTACTTATGAATGGGTCCATTTAGATTATTTGTAATATTGAATGGGTCGAATATCTAGTGAAGGCATATAGATGTGTAAGATATAACTTTTCACATACACATCATAACATTAACACAAGGTAGCGTTTAGATGGAATTCTAGAGAGAGAAAGTTAGAGGTTTAGGGAACTTAGTGAGAGAAAGTGAAAGATATTATTATGAGCTCCAACTCTCTACCTTGGGAGGTAGAGAGTATTTATAGTCTTACATAAAACGCCACACAACGGGTGTGGATCGTGCATACAAGGGTAAAGACCCGTCCGTCCTCCACGGTGTTACTTAACTAAATACTACTTAACCTAAAATAACTACGACTACGAGCTTCTAACGATTACATATACTTGAGGTGACCGACTCTTTAATACCGGAATTTCTAATTCCTAACAATCTCCCCTAAGGGAGGTCACCTCAAACATATACTAAAATGACATTGAATACAATCAGATATTACATTAACAATTGATCTTGCATTCTTGATGTAGTACTTTGTTCCGAAGCTCGTAGTCATTGATTCCACTCATTGCATGTTTGGTTAATCCAAGTGGAGGTCTTTAACTGATCCACGTGATAATAATGTTGAGCCAACTTTTGAGATCATCACTAATAGAAAATCTCTGTTACATCCATTGTGGTGTTGGTATTATGTGATGTTGTGACATTCAGACCGACATGCTCACATTCTGGATCATGATATATTCTCATCAGAGTAGCGGAAGCATTTGTTGATTCATGATATTGGCGTAAGCAGCAGCGAAGCATGGAGTGATAATATCAGAGTCATTGATGCACTAATCATGATTTCTTTTGAGATGAATGTGTTAGGTGAGCATGCGGCTATGGATTGACCGCTTCATTCTCGATCACCAAACGCCGGGTGTACCTGCATAAGACAAGTTAGCAATAAAGCCACGAAAGTGTCTTTGATCACTTTCGATGAATTGAGGTACACGCCCACGGTTCCCGCTGATCAAGATAAGTATCGCCCGTGATCGTATAATTCGAAGAATTTCCTTGACAGGGTTTCGCAATGCTCTAGCCGTTCTCAAACCGAACGTCTCAAAGAAGACAACACGGAGTGAGTGAACCAAATAATTTTCGTCCAATCGATTGATGAAAAGAGATTTAAAAAACAATCATGTATTGCTCAATAGAAATTGTTTTTGCAATATAACGAAGGTTTTAATGAAAATCAATTATCAATCATAAAACACCTTTTGATTTGAAAAATTAGTACACGGTCGACGTGCTAATGAAAAGAGTTTTAAAGCACAAAGACCGGTTTTTCAAAGGTATCCGTCAATCCATAACCTCGAACCGTGATTGATTCAAAAGATTGAATCGCCCCATTGTTTCGCTCAGCTTGTCACATGGTTGATATGTATAATAGATCTCACATGCCACCTACCAAGAGCTTGTTAGATGTTGGCTCCAGAAGGCTTTCCATCTTCATTGTGAATATGTTTGCATATCACTCGATGTTCGGCAATACCACAAGGATAATGCGTAGGACTTAAGATATAATCTTTCTTTCCACATTGTGTGAAAGAGAGTCTTCATTGAAAGTGTCCTAATGAGATTTATTGATGATCTCGTGGCTCTAGACTCAATTTGTGCATCTTTGGATCCTATATCGGAGACTAGGGAGAGGGTCTCCTTCTTCAATATCAACAATCTCTAAGAGAAAGTCGATAGATAATGTCGGTTCCCCGTGAGAATGAAACAAGTCCTTTTAAGAGGAACTTGAGTGGTTTGGAAAGTTGAAGTGCAAGGCGCCACCGGGTCCATGACGCCTTGTCTTCAATACCGATGTTACCATCAAGAGCATATGAATTGAACTCGGCTTCTGCCCTAAGGTTGAATAAATGGAGGGCTATTTGTTTTCACCCTTTTCTCATTCAATTCTTTTTAATTCTTCAACCCCTTCGGTGCTTACCGAGACTTCATAGCTAGAACCTTGTTGGGTTTATTCCAGGACTAGCTCAGTCTTAGTCCGCACTCTTCCCATATCTCATTTTTCTCCTTTTATCATCATACCTAAGAACTCTACACTAACTAGTGGATAGTCCTCGGTAGATCCCTCCGGTTCTGGCGGATCATGGGAACACATACCTAACCTTATCATCCTTATATCACCATACATAAAGTAAAGTTGGTCGGTCTTTTGGTATTGTTCATCTGCCATTGGAACCAATTGAAAACCATTTGAAAATCAATCGAGATACTTGTGATATATTATCAAAGCATTTTGTACCTGAATTGTTTTTGATATTTTTAGAACGAGAACTCCCTCTCAACATGTGCATCAAGTATTTGAAAATGTTTTGCACACGGAGGCAAGAGAAAGAATTAACTTCTTTGATTACCATTTTCTAAAAGATATCAACATCACTTCCCAATCAAATCAAGTAGATAAAGCATTTTGGGGAAGGATGAGGTTTTCATGATTTTGCTCCCTCAATATGTGCCTCGAGATTTGAAAAGAGTTTTGCACATACTAGAGGGAACCCGCACATTGAGATAAATGATCACGTTTCAAATCATAGGTTTAAGATAGATGCTCCCTCTCAACATGTGCATGGAAAATTTGAAATCGTTTGTCACATGTGGGCAGCATGTACATCCTTATAAAACCATTTACCAATTATCGTTTAAATCCAATTTAAATCACACATTCTCCCCGATCACAATTATCAAATCATTTGAGATTTGTGATCTCTTATAGATTTAAATTGATTTTGAAAGCTTTTAAGGAGAATTGTGACTTGATTATGAAAGCGTTTTAACCGATAAGGATCGGATTTTGAGACTTTAAACTCCATTGATAAAACATGCATGTACATCTTTTGAAAACAATTTAATGCCAAATAACTTTTTAATTTAATTGAAATCATTCTCCCTCAATCAATGACATAGGTTGTTGATTGAGAGATAGATATTTTGACAAATAAGTCAGATGATTATCAAAAAAATGGAGACCGAGTTATTTTTCAAAGCATTTAGTTTTCAGCAGATAAATGTTTATAGAATCGGAGCATGGAATTTGAAAACATGGTAAAACATGGCTCTGTTCTTTCTTTTAAAACGGGTTATTGCCTGAAAATGACAATAAACCATTGTTTCTCTTTCTCTCAAAAAATATTTTTGATTTTTTTTTTTTTTTTGAATTCGAACAACATCTAAAGTCCCGTGTCATTCTTTGAATGACAGCACAAAGACCGTAGATATTATCGAACCGAGAAAAACGCATGACAAAATGACAATATTTTTGAAGATTTTTCGAATTTTTGAATTTTTGATTTTTTTTGTTTTTTTATGGATTTTGAAGGTTTTATAATTTTGTATTTTGTTTTTACAATAGATATATACAAGAGATAGATGAAGATAGACCTTTACTCCTCGTCTTCCTCCCAAGACGCTTGAGTGTTTCGGTTGAAGGCTTTTCAAACCAAGACGGGGAAGAATAAACTCAAAACGTTCTCTTGGAAGAGCTTTGGTGAAGATGTCCGCTAACCGATATTCAGACCTCACAAAATATAGTTCCACCACACCTTTTTCCACTTGTTCCCGGATGAAATGATGTCGAATGTCGATATGCTTTGCTCTTGAGTGTTGAACGTTGTTGCATGAGAGAGCAATAGCACTTTTATTATCACAAGAGGGATTTTGTTGAATTCAAAGCCATAGTAGATAATTGAGATCTCATCCATAAGATTTGAGCACAACAAGATGACATGGCTATGTATTCAGCCTCTGTAGAGGAAATAGAAGTACTCATTTGCTTCTTTGAAGACCACCTCACAAGCTTATCACCCAAAAATCGAGCACCTCCGCATGTACTTCGACGAGTATCTTGACAACTCGCATGATCAAGATCTGATAGGCCGTTAGTGACATACTAGTGTCCTTCGGGTACCATAGTCCCATATTGATGGTTCCTTGGAGATACCGAAGACCCGCTTAACCGCTTCAAGGTGCTTTTAGTAGGCTTAGCCGGTATCTAGCACACATGCAAACAAATGAACAAGATATCGGTCTACTAGCCGTGAGGTACATCAGGGATCCAATCATACTACGATATTTCGTTTGGTCAATCATGATCCCCGAGTGGTCCTCATCTAGTTTGGTTCGATCAATCATGGGGTGTCAACAGGGTCACTTGAATCAAATCCAAATTTCTTTAAAATCTCATTTGCATATTTAGATTGATTTATGAAAATGCCTCCGGACTTTGTGAGATTTGTAATCCCAAGAAAAATGACATTTGTCCCATCATTGACATTTGAAACTTTGAACTCATTTCATTAGAAAAACGATCACATTCCATTGGGTCAATCGAGGCAAAAATAATATCATCAACATAAATTTGAACATGAGTTAAATGTTTGCCCGACTTCCTGGTGAACAATGTAGGATCAACTGCTCCTTTACTGAATCCGGTTGATAGAAGAAACTTTGATAGTGTATCATACCATGCCCTTGGAGCTTGCTTTAAACCGTAAAGAGCCTTCTTCAAACGATAAACGTGAGTAGGATGCTCTTGATTCACAAATCCTTCAGGTTGGCCGACGTAGACGACTTCTTTAAGATCTCCGCTCGAAATGCCGTCTTCACATCCATCCGATAGACTACCATGTTCTTACTAGCAGATTAGCCAAAAGATTCGATTGCCTCGATTCGTGCAACAGGAGCAAAAGATTCTTCAAAGTCTATACCCTCCTCTTGACGATATCCTTTAGCAACTAATCGAGCCTTGTTCTTCAACACATCACCATGCTCATCAAGTTTCACTTTGAAGATCCATTTTAGAGCAATAATCATAGCACAACTGGAGCGGTACTAACTCCCATAAATCTAGTCGATCAAACTCATGAATTTCTTCTTGCATGGCATTGAACCAATTGTCTTCATTCATGGCGGTTTTAACATCTTTTGGTTCGATCTTAGAAAGTACGGAGTTGAAGAAACACCATAAGGCATCGGTTGCAAGTTGTTTCCGGGTTGATACGGGACGAGAGGGATTTCCAATGATGTTGTCTAATGGATGATCGTGAGTCCATTTTCTAAGGTGTTCATGTGGCAGTTGTTGAGGAACCTGAGGTAGCAGAGTCGATGTCTCCGAAGAAGATGGTTCGATGATGATTCAGAGAGCAAATATGTTTTTAAATGGAGCATCTTCAGAAGTAGCAAAGGGATTAACTTCATCATTGATGCCAGAAACATTTCCATGATGTACATTTGAAGAATGATGATTTGTTGATGAGATCAAGGATCGCAGCAGGTGCTTCTTGACTTAAAGATATTGAGGAAGGATTGACTTCATTCACGGAATATGAGCATCCTCTGTTGTAGGAATCATCACCTCATTAGTATTTGAATCATACAGTTCATCAAACATAGGATCAAACAATTTCTTTAAATCATCTTCGGATGGAGGTACATATGGAGTTTCTTGAGTAGAGTTTGGAACAAGAGATGAACCAATGGGACTGTTTTGAAGTGCGGGTCCCGAAATGGATTGTCCAGGAGAAATTTGACCGGTCAGCTCATCAAACGTAACGTGAATTGTTTCCATGATATTTCGGGTTCTTTTGTTGTAGATTCGGTATCCCTTTTGTTTGGTGCATATCCTACAAATACTCCAATGTCCGCTTTAGCCCTAAGTTTCCCTAAGTCTTGACCCTCATTAGTTGGATAACACAATGCACCAAACACACGAAGGAAAGAGAGATTAGGTTTTCTGTGGTGGACAAGTTCATATGGAGTTTTTCCATGAGCAAGTGTGAATCGGGAACGATTTTGTGTGTAGCATGCAAAGGTGGCAATAGCTTCACCGAGAAACATTGGAACATTTGAGTAAATCAACATTGTTCTTGCGGCTTCCACAAGAGTTCGATTTCATCTTTCAACTACACCGCTTCGTTGAGGAGTTCGTGGAACACTTCTTTGATGGCTGATTCCAATGCTTTCATAGAATTCACTAAGTTGTTTGTTAACAAACTCAGCCCATTGTCTGCTCGAAATTCGACGGTTTTGTTAAGTCGAACTCGCACTGCTTTGATGAGTTTGATGATGATATCAGGAGTTTCATCCTTTGTCCTTAAGAACTTGACCCATGTGAATCTAGAGTAATCATCAACCACAACTAACACATATTTCTTCCCAAAGATATTCTGCACTCATTGGTCCACATAAATCCATATGAATCATATGAAGAACTTCGTGATGAGTTAGTAGGTTTGGGTTTATGGGCATACTTCTTGCTTTTTCCCAATTGACATGCTGAACAAAGATGATCCTTTTCATACTTTAGTCTAGGTAAACCTACAACTAAGTCCTTTCTCGAGAGATCATTGATGGTGCCGAAGTTCAAGTGATTGAGACGACGATGCCATAACCATGACTTTGTTTTGAAGCCTTTGACAACAAACAAATTGGAGAGGACTTCATCATATCTTCGATAGAGATGGTGTAAAGATTTGAACCACGAGTTCCTTTTAAAAGTTCCTTACCATCAAGTTCTCTAACAAAACAAGTATGTTTTCTCAAGGCTACTTCTAGATCAGAGTCACAGAATTGACCAACAGAGAATAGATTATGACCAAGACCTTCCACATAGTATACTCTAGAGATAACACTATCACCAACAACATAATCTCCATAACCCATAATAGCACCGAAATGATCATTACCAAATCTAATAGTCCCGATGAATTTGCTCACGGTTCATGAGCGCGACGGTCTCCAATATATGCTTGGAAATGTACTGAGTCCAAGTACCACGTAACGATTTGAACGATCTGCAGCTTGAACACGCACAAAAATGGATAATCGATAATTGGGATCCCCATGCAAGAATGGGTTCCATTTGGTTAGTAACATTGTTTGGAACACCCACATCGAAATAGAAACATCCATATCGAAGTAGAAGCAATGGAATCATTGGGAATAGATGCAATCTTTGTCGTGTTTGTATTTGACCTATTCAAAGTATGTTCACTTCTTAAGGGAATAGTTCTACCAAGAGGCATCCATTTTCTAGTGGGCATAATCTTAGCAGTTTGAGAACAAACTGATTATTCTTATGGCCAAAAGGTATCCAATAATAACCTATCTTTATAAAAGTTCTTCCCTGTGGGTTTCCACTATTTTCTAACAATCTTTCGTTTTTGCCTTTTTGCCTTATTTGCACGATTATTAGCATTAACAATTTTAACGGGCATTTGACAAAGATTAGACAAAGCATTCACACCACATTCATGATTAGCAAAGAATTCAAGCACATCATTACAAGGTTTGCAAATAGTATCGAATTGAATTAATTACAAGATGCGCCTAAGGCTAATACTAGAATCAACACGATTCGCTTTATTCAACTCAAGCTTAAAGTTCCTAGATTGGTCTTCTACTCTCTTCCAATGCACATTCTTAGCTTGCAAGGTCCTATCATTCCTTGTATTGTCTTGAGACTTTGACCTGCTCGCTTTAAAGTCACCGATTACTCCTGTAGAGGGAATGGGAACATTAGTTGGTTGATCTAATTTTTGCATTCCTGAACTTGATGTGCAAGGATCTCAAGTACTAGAAGGCACATTAGTGTATACTTTAAGACGTGATTTGAGCTTTTTCGGCACACTAAAGTTCACTTTCTTAGCACTAACATATCCGAATCAACTACTTGAAGGCACATTAGTGTTTCCTTTCTTAAGACTGGGCATAGAACGGATTTCCGGCTTGGCACTAGGCATAGAACAAGGCATCACAGCTTTGCCTTTTGCACCTAAGGTTAAGGATTTGGGACATGTTGCAATTACACATTCTAGCAACTCTTGAGATCGTTTGGCCGGGAGGCAAGCAAACCTAATTTCACTATCAAGAGGTTTGTTAATGAAATCCTCTTCGACAATCTCACGGAGACATTCTAGACTATCCTTAAGGTGAGCACAAGATTCATGAAAAGCATGTTCATTATTCCTAAGATGAGGAGGAATATATTTAACCGTCACAGTGTATTTGCAGTCTAAGGGTGACTTTGAGACAACATTCTTATTGAAAACAAGTGGCAGTTTCCCATTTCCGACTTCTCGATTCTCAATTTCTTTTTGTAAAGACGTTATTTTTTCGTTGTTTTGGTCACGGGTGACTTTTATTGAATCATATAACTCTTTAAAATGTCGCTTAACTTTTTCATTTTCTTCTAGAAAACTCTCGCTTTCCTTTTGTAAGGCATCAACTAAGTTTTGAAGATGAAAAGTTTGAGAATTCGGAGAATCTAAAGGAGGAGGCATTTGGGAGCCTGTCATATTGTTCGTTTGACCCTTTAATTGAGAGATTTGGGCTTTCAACTTTCTCGATCGTGTTACATGAGCTTGAATCTGTTCATCACGCTTGTTAATTTGAAAACGCATCAAACTCTGAGCATCGAAGGATGTCTTGATATTAGAAGTTTTGACATTTTCTTTAAGATGTTGATATTTTAGTTGTAAATTAAAATGCTCAACTTCTAGTTTAGAAAAATGTTTAACCAAATTGTCGTGATCATCCAGTTCAATTTTCTCGCTTAGTTTAGAATTAGTTTTTTCAAGCTCAATGACACGATCATGGGAGACTTTCGTAGGCAAAGATAATTCATGAAATTTGGAAGCATTAATAGAGCAATTTGAAGCAAATGAAAAAATATCTTGAGCAATACATTCAGTAATAAGAGTCTCATTTAAGGTATGCAAGTTCTTCCTCTCAATCTCATTATATTTTAGTGCTCGCTCATAATCACTAACTTCAACTACCATTGCATCAAATTCCTTTTCCATTCCTTAATATCGTTTCTATTCCCTTTTTAAGACTCTCAAAGTGATCTTTTAGAAGTTTAAAGAAAGGCATGACCTCGGTTAAATAACATTCTTTCATTTGCTCAAAACCCCTTTCTCCTTCCGTAATACCAGTGGTGTGATCCTTTTCTTGCAAGTTTTCTCAAAATCAACAAATAGTTGAAATATAACATATTGACTAATTAAGGTCTTGCTTTTAGTGGCAATTTTCTAGGAACTAGAATGCATTGGTGTATTAGGAGGATACACGGTCGCTTCTAGGCATTTTCCTAAAGGGGGTTTGTTTCAACAATATTTTCAGCTTTTTGCTTATCTAAATCCTTTTTCCATAAAACTTGTTCGGGAGTCAACAATGTTTGAGGCTTAAACATGTTCAAGGAAATCCAGTTTTCCTTCTTGTAGTCATGGGGAGTGATAATAATCTTTTCTCTTTGCATTTAGGATCATCTAGTTTTTGTTCATCCTTTCCCTAGTGACTTCATTCGATTTCTTATCTTCCTCAGTGCACTCAACGCAACTAGGTTTCTGCCTAGGTTTAAGAATTTCATTGCCATCATAAAGTACCTTATGAGCATTTCTAGCCTTTTTAATTACCTCTGGATTTGGTTCCTCAACAAGGGGAATGCTATGCTTATCGCTTAAGACTCTATGTTTAGTGATCATGTGAGCAGTCTGAATGGTGTTTCCTTGTATGTACAACTTGTTTTCAAGTTTGTTTTTCAAAGTTTTCAGATTAGAAAAATCTCTCAAGAGTTTTGATTCCTTTGCATTAAATTCTTGCTTAAGCATTTTCACATTTTCTTGAAGTTCTTGTTTTTGCTTAGATGTTTTAGAAAGTTTTTCTTGCAAGGAATTTAATTCTTGTTTTAATACTTCTTCTCTAAAATTACTTTTCTAATTATTGTATGCTTACTTGGTCATCCATTTCCTCGCCACGAGTGGTCAACTCAAATTTAGCACGTTGTTCATAAATAGCAACACGCTCTTTATAGGCATTTAGTTCAGAAATAATGGAATCATCAGAGGCACATGCAGTGTATTCATCAAAAACATAGTCATTGTTGATCGGGAGATGCATCACTTGGTACAACTTCACTTTCACTTTGTTTCACATATTGATCATATGGGACAATATTGATATTACCCATATTTTCAATATTTGATTCAATAGTTTCAGTTGATTGTACTTTGTCATGCATCTTTTGCACATCAAGATCATCGTATAGTTTTAATACCTCTGAGATGAGTTTGTCTTTGGATGGCCCAGCTTGTGGTGAAGAAGAGACCTTGGGAGAAACCATTGGAGAAATGCTAGCCATAAAAATTGTGTGTGTAGTAGGTCCATCATCCACATCAGAGTCGTATGCATCACAATCAGTGACTTGAAAGGCATTCTGATGATTGTGACCTATCTCCTAATAGGCCGCTCATCCACATCTGCATCATAGGTCTTGGCATTGCCCTCAGCAAGAAACAACAATTCCTCTTCATCCAAAGTAGCACCATTGTCCCGAGCTTGCAGCAACAGATCTTATCTCTCAAGTAATCAAGATTCGGGGCTTTGGAGATGTACAGTTCCTTGCAATGTGTCCCTCTCCACCACACTTATAACATTTGATGAGCTTAGCTTGACCTTGGTTACCATTCCTTCCTCGATTCTGATTTCCAACATAACCTCTCCCAGCTCCACCTCTTCCCTCGATCATATCGTCTTTCCTGAATGGTTGCACCACGATCCTTCCATCTTTAATAGTGGCTTGATTGTGTGGGTTAGATGCGCTCTGAGGTTGTTGTTGGTTTGTGGGAGAGTATTGAAAGGGTCATGTTTTGACTAATGAGAAGAGCTAGTTGATTAATGAAGCTACCCACGGAGCATCAAGATCGCCTTGTTTGAACATAGGATCGGGAATGAGTTTGTGATTACCATTACCCATGGGTATGACTTGTGATGCTTTGGTTGTGATTCCGATGTTTGAGTAGAAAGGCAGAGAGTCATTAGACGAGCTTGTCTCTCCTCGGTTGGTTTTGAACCGATTGAGAATTAATTTTTCAAACATAGCATGTCTCTCATTCTCAAGGAGGAAGGCATAGAGTTGCTCATAGTTTGTATTCTTCAATCCTTTAGTGAGCTTCACAAGTGACAAACTTGTGTCATTCGGGATTCATGTTGTTCACAAATTTTGAGTTCAACTGAATGTTAGGCATAGTCATTCGGATGTTCCTCATGTCATTAACTAACTTATGAAATCTCACATAGTACTCATAGACACTCTCATCCGGTTTCATCTTGAAATGCTCAAATTCATCATAGAGTTGGGATTCTCTGTCTTCCATAGTTAATTCAGAACCTGAGAGAAGCATCTTAACATTATCCCAAACTGCCTTTGCATCGGTGTTGTGATTGATCAGCTTGTAGATGTCTTTAGGAAGACCTTGAAGAACAATGTTTGAAGCCCTGATATCTGCATCAAATCTCTTTTTTTCCTTATCATCAAGCTCATCATACATCTTAGGTCTGTCCATTCCGTAAACAGTAGTACCATCTGCATTAGTATCAAGTATGTCTCTAGTCGTCTCAACTCGATATGGTCCTTCATCAATGGATTTGAGAATGTTGACACCATTTTCCTTTCCAAGGCAATACAATCTAATTCGTTGAGCCCAAGAGTCGTAGTCGGTCAAGCATGGGTGGATCGAGTATCCGAACCGCTTGAACATCCTCGCAACGTGGAGATGATAGTAGGAACGTTGGTAGACATGTTAACAGATTATACGGGATTTTATAACTCTATGATTAAACCGGAAATAGATTCTTTCACGGGATTTTACTAAATCAAGAGAAAACCGTAAACAATCACCAAGACTCTAGAAGATGAAATACTAAATCGCTAGAAGATAATGCACTAAGTCGCTAGAAATTAATGCACTAAGTCGCTAACCCTTAATTCGCTACACCCTAAGTCGCTAGAGTCCCAAGTCGCTAACAGAAAAACAAGTCGCTAAGTAGTAACTCGCTAAGCTCAAGTCGCTAACCAAATTTTTGACAAATTGCTACACAAGTCGCTAGACACAAGTCGCTAAAGAGCAACTCGCTACACCAAGTCGCTACAATATAAAGTACACAAACTTACACCAAGTCGCTACCTGTAGTGAAGAATCCACTACTTGTACTTTAACTCGCTAGATCTAACTCGCTAGCTCCAACAACCGTAAGTCGCTACAAAACTGTGAAGCAAGTCGCTACCAAGAAAATATTCCGTGAACTAAGTCGCTAGCTTGAAAAACCATATAAACATCACTTTTCAATCCAAAACAACCCAACCAAGATGATTCAAGCTTACCAAATGAAAACCTAAACACTTTGATGATTCTAAACATAAAAGTACCAACAAAATTCAAACTTTAACACAAGAAATCATCCAAATGATGCAAAACCCACTAAACTTTTTCAAACTCAAAAACCACCTAAAACCACTAGAAATCCAAAGATGTGCAAGATATGATCTAACCATGGCTCTTGATACCAATTGTAAGATATAACTTTTCACATACACATCATAACCTTAACACAAGGTAGAATATAGATGGAATTCTAGAGAGAGAAAGTTAGAGGTTTAGGGAACTTAGTGAGAGAAAGTGAAAGATATTATTATGAGCTCCAACTCTCTACCTTGGGAGGTAGAGAGTATTTATAGTCTTACATAAAACGCAACACAACGGGCTGTGGATCGTGCATACAGTGGGTAAAGACCCGTCCGTCCTCCACGGTGTTACATAACTAAATACTACTTAACTAAATATAACTACGACTACGAGCTTTCTAACGATTACATATACTTGAGGTGACCGACTCTTTAATACCGGAATTTCTAATTCCTAACAAGATCTAAAGCTTTAACAAGCCAAGTAAACCAAACGGTTGTTACAATATGTTTAGGACGCCGAAAGAAAACAATTTGACTTTTTAGCTAAATACTTGTTTGTTTAAAAATGGACAAATATTGGTACTTCCTAAGTTGTTATGTTACCTAAAGCACTGGATGTGGATGCGGTTGTTCACTCAAAAATAGATATGTGATTTCACTTTTGGTAGTAAGTTGAAAGCAAAATCATTGTTACATGTGGCATGTTAATCTCATTATGAGGTCGTTGAAATGTCGGTTTATGAAAGAATGACCTTTTCTCAGTGAATCATGTTGTCCATTTATCTACAAAATTGTTGCGAACAATACTATTCCACACTCTTAGTTGTATCCCATACTTTCAGTTGTCTAGGTAAACTATTGTTAGAAGGCCTGATCATGTTTTGGTGAGGTAGCATATCCTAGAAAGGTTTGTTCCAGGGAAAAAAGTCATAGAACCATTTAAAAATATTATTAATCAAACCTCTATGTCTTATTTGATGTTTAATGAGGATGAGATAGACTCAACCACTCGCATCTGTAGACTATTTTCCTTCCTAGTCTCTTTTCACTTATCTGCCCAGGACCTCCACCATATCGACCGTGCTCATCCTGAAAAAAGAATATTTGTTAATTTTTATATTTTCATCTAATTAAAAACCCAATTTTGATTGCAACTTCGATCAGTTCTGTTCGTTCAAAGTTGTTTGAATTTTAAGAGAGCTTTGACCAGTTGTTCATTTAATCGGTTTGTTGACCGCCTCTATTGCACATAGGCATGTTTGAACTGCAAGAACCGAAACCCTTAGCCGAGGACCGATATAGGCTACCCCTTTTAAAAAATTTAAAATAAATACAACCCAAAATACAAAAACAAATAAAATTACAAATTGAAAAAATATATAACGAAAATCATTTACGGATAAATATGTTTTAAAAAGTAAATGCCTTGATAATGAATATCGTTTTAATTACAATCAAAATTAAATTCCATTTCTGTATTTTCAATCCTTTTTAAAACAATTCAAAGTGATAAAATTAAAAAATTATTCATCAAAATTAGCAAACCCTAATAATAATTATCTCTTCCTTATTTAAAATTTGCCTAATTTAGTATTTTGAAAATAGAACAAATCATAATTTAGCCTTAATAGTTTTATTAGAAAACTTTTAAAAATAGTGAAACCTGAATTTACTATTTTGAGAAATCAAGAACGAAAATTCACATTTAGGTACTTTGTAACGTGTGTTAGATATCATGATAGAATAGTCAACGGGCTCATGGATTGGACTAAGCTAAATGGGTACTAGTTATGATAAGCTTGCATTGTATATCCAATCCAACCCATGTCCAAGCCCACGAAAGCCCATAGAAAGCCTTTTAGGGCATCATGTTACTTGTACTATATAAACCCCTCAAAGTCTCATTTGAGGGGTGTGCTTGAAAGTGTGTGTGTGTGTGTCTTTTCTTTGGAGCAATACAACATATTGTGTTCATCTTTTCTCTACACATATACACGGTTTACATCTTCAAGTCACCATATTTCCTTTCTTTTTATTCTTTCTAAGCATAACGTTTGTGTTTGGGTTGATCGTGTTCTACGCATAACGTGTTGGGTTTGTGATAAGGTTGATATTTGTAAGGTCCTACAATTGGTATCAATCGCCTAACAATGGTTTAGGAGTGTTTTGGTTGAAGTTTTTGTAGTACGCGTAGTCTTCGTTCTCAAAGTTGTCACACATAAAACATTAATTTTTGCACTTAAATCTTCAAGATTCTTATGGTCTAAGGTTTATATAGTGTTAAAATTTCTTTTTTTGCAAAAAGTTCAAGCTTTACGTGTTTTGGTTCAGTTTTAAACTCGTTTTTGGTTCATAGTTCATTTCTACGCATACGCATAAAAGGCATTTTGGGTGTTTTGGTCAAAACTCTTGTTATTTCGTGTTTTGGAAGCTTTGTGTGCATCGAAATCGTTTGAATCACTGGAAATTTTTTACGCGTAGGTCAAAACCCTATTTTTACGCGTAAGAAAGTCAAAACCCTAGTTCTCTACGCATAAGTTTCTTAAGAGTTTTGTGCGTTTCTTGAGCTATAACGGTAACTCAGTGCTTCCCTCACTTGGATAAGTTTGTGGAACACTTCGACTTTTGGATATCTTTTACAATGTGATAGTGTAAAGGATTTTTGGGCAAAACCCTAGATTTACGCATAAGCTTAATCTTACGCGTATAATTTCTTACGCATAAGTATTTTCTTACGCCTAAGCTTGTCTTATGCATAAGTAAATCCTAATGCATAAGAATTCTACGTTTAAGTTTTTAGTCTACGCATAACTCTATTGTTAAACTTGGGTATTACGCGATAAGTTCTCTCTACTTAAGTACAATCTCTACGCCTAAGCTTCCTACGCATAAAGATCCTACGCTTAAGTCTATTGCCTACGCCTAAGCACCATAGTCTACTAGTAACTTCTTGTGTCTACGCCTAAGCTCTTCAATTTAAAAAAAAAATCAAATTTTTACGCGAAATTTAAATTTTTAAGGAGATTAAACGTTCAATTTTTACGAGAAATTCAAATTTTGGTATAACTTGGAAAATTTTGGTCAAAAATTCAAATTTTTAGACCCAAATTCAAATTTTTTAGGTCAAATTTGGCGTCAAAATTGTCATAACTCAAATTTTCATACGACCTTAGAATTGATTTTTATAGTGAATTTCAAATTTTGGGAGAAAAATTTTCATTCAGAACCAAGTTACGAGTACGACTTTCAGTAAAACTTCAAACGGCAATATCTTATTAAACACAACTCCTTTATCGTTGAATCGATCCTACATCAACTTTATCATAACATACCTTCATCAATGGCAACTCAACAAGACATTCATGCGCCGGTTCCGAAAACCGTCCTCCTATGTTGGAAAAAGGTGGTTATCTTCAATGGACAAGTCGTATGCTTCGCTACATCAAGACCAAACCTAATGGAAAATTGATGATTCAATCCATTAAGAATGGACCCTTCATACCTCGACAAGTCCAAGTCCCTGGAAATCCTGATGCAACACCTCCCGTCCCACCATCTTATCGTTCAAAAGAATCGAATACCGAAGAGGATCGAAACAAGTCGATGCAGACGACATGGCAATTCATATTGTCCAACTGGGTTTACCAAGAGACATCTTTGCGAGACGGTTGTGAAACTGCTTTCGATATGTGGGAACGTGTTAGACGGCTTTGTCATGGAACTGAAATTGGTCAACAAGACATGGAGAACAAGCTGCTAACTGCATGGGAAAAGTTCACTTCAACCCGGGAGAATCCATTGAATCCTACTATGGAAGGTTTTGCACTTTGATGAATGAGCTCATCAGAAACAAGTTGACACCCAGAACTATCGTGCAAAATATCAAGTTCCTGAACAATCTTCCGGAAGAATGGGGACGATATGTCACTATTGTCAACCAAACAAAAGACTTACATCAAGTGAACTTTGATCAACTCAACGATTTTTTGAAACAAAACCAAAATGAAGTGAATGAAGTCAGGAAAGAAAGATTGGCAAAGAATCATGATCCATTGGCACTAATTGCAAAGACTCAAACTCCAGTGAATACACAACAACAAGCTTCATCATCTTCCACCAACAACAACTTGCAGCAATACATTCTACAACCACAAGTCGTCTTCCCTCAACAACAATTCTATCCACCAGAACAACAAGTCATTCAACAACAACAATAGTATCCACAATACCAGAACAAGGAATCACGATCTGAAATGGAACAAGAAGCTTTGTTACATGCATTTTCTTTCTTGGGTAAAGCATTCAGAAGTCGCTATTCCACACCAACTAACAACAACCAAAGGATTTCATCAAACACTCGCAATGGTAAATTGCACCGGGTGTGAATATGGGTAATCAAGGTCAAATGTTGGAGTTATTGGGAATCGCAGGATATGCTACGGATTTCGCATGGGTAATCAGCGTTCCGTATCGAGGGTATCGGTTGGGTCAATGTTGGAAATCGATGGGACGAATGTTGGGAATAGAGCGATGGGTAATCGAATGGGAATGTTGCACCCAGTCGTTGGGAATTATGGAAATATGAATCAGGGTAATCGGGTTAAGTGTTATAACTGTCAAGGAGTGGGTCACATGGCAAGGAATTGTCCTACTAAGCCGAAAAAGAAGGATCTTGCGTATCTTCGGAAAGCTATCTTGTTGGTACAAAAGGAAAACGCGTGGACTTCAGTTGAGTGTTGAGGAACATGACTTTATGGCTATTATGGATGATTTGGAAGACCTCGAGGAACTCAATGCAAACTGCATCTTCATGGCAAATCTTTAGGAGACTAAGTACGACACGACTCGACGCACCTCCTGTCTATGACGCCAACGATGTCGAGGTACCAATCATTGATCCATGCTATAACAATGTCATATTTGATGTGTTTACTCATGACGAACAACATTCTGTGGACGTCCACACCTACTTATGATACATACCGGACAATCCGAAGTTGTAGCAATACTAACTCTGAAACTCCGGATGTGGATCCTAGTGGAGGCTGTGTGGCACAAAATACTGAGACCGATGAGGAAACACGTGCTTATTTTGAATCATTAATCAATAAATGTGGCATTGAAATTGAGAAAGTTAGAACGGTCAATCGCGAAAGTTAAGGCGCGAATGCTAAATTGACCGTTGAGCTTGAGAGTTACAAAGAGAACGCAAAAGCCTTTGAATTTCATACAAACAAAGAATCAGAATTAGAAATTGGTTATCGAGATTCTGTTTTAAGAGAAAACAATTGCAACTCAAGTATGACACACTTGATGTGAATTTGAACGTGAAAATAAAATCTTTAAACAAGGAAATTTCTGAACTAAATGACCAACTTTCTAAACAAAAACATTGCTTCTGATCTTGAAAAAGAGAAGAAATAGTTGATTGCTGATTTTTCAAAACGAGAAGATTCTCTTCTTGATGAAATTCTGGATAAAAATGAAACTATCAAAAAATTGGAAAACTTGCTTCTAACAACGGGTCATTCTGCAAAAACAAACAAGATGCTTTATAATCAAGTAAATCCGATTTTTCATACTGTGCATAAAATGGCTCTTGGTAACCACACCTCCTTATTTTCTCAAGAAAGCTCGAAAGAACGAATGTGTTGAACAATGAAACACCTTTGCATGAACCCATAATTGTACATGATTCTCTTGAAACGTTGGAACTATCTGAGGAGAGTAGATCAAAAATGAAACAAAACGGTCGGAAATCAAACCAATTGATTATAACAAATGGAACAAAATTAATGGTATTTCGTTGTTTCAATCATAAAGAACAAGTCAACGTTTTCCACCACACCAAGTGTTTCAAACAAAGTAGTCAACACCGTTTCAAAATCAGTTCCAAAACCAGTTGTTGTCTCAAAATCTCTTTCGAACATTGAACAAATGTCTTCAAACAATCCTTTTAACACAAGTGATGCGAAAAGTATTTTAGAAAATGTGAAAACTAGAATTGTGGATCTTCAAGAGACTGTTAAAACTAAAACCAATATTACAACCTAATACATCCGGTTCTAATAGTTTTGATAATTGAAAATAAAAGTTTTTGAAACTCAAATTGCCCCTCACCAATAATGCATCAACTCAAGGGTAATTCATTTTGAACAAGCCTTTTGAAAGAAAAAGCTGACTTTGTCAAGGACCATAAATCCCTGGTAAAGCAAGCTAATGAAAGTGTTGAACAAATCAAAGTTTTGGAAAATTTAAATGATTCTCTTTTCAAAGATGTTCTGACTACTGATATTATGTCCATTATTTTGCAAACATATTCTTTTGAAGATCATGAAAGACTCTCCGAGACCTCCAAATTGTTTCAAAATATGAAAAAGCTCTTGAAAACTTGAAAAAGAAAATGTGTCATATTTTAAACAACTTGATCGAAAACTGAGGAATGCAAATATGACAAATTGTCGTATGAGCGTGCCTACAATGACATGAAAGCAAAAAATGATCTTTTGAGGGCTCAGGTGGAAAGTCAAAAAGGAAAGGTAGTGGATACTGTGATTACAAAACCATTGACTGAGGAGAAAGCAAATGTTCCCAAACCGGTTTCCAAACCAAAAATGTCTGTTTCTATGCCTCCTCCAAAAGTCAATGAGAAAAATGTTTCATCAAAACCAGTCCACTCCACTGCCCCTACCTAAACAAAAATGTTGATAAAGGAAAAGCGGTTATCGAGAAACCAAAAGTTTTAGCACCTGGCCTTTTTAAGATGAGTACCACTAATGCGTCTGCCTCCACATCTAAAACATATGGAACAAACGACATAAGTTTAGAAAAGCACTCTAAAGAGACTAGGAAAGCTGAAACCACCTCCCTTCATAAAATGTGAATCCTAATGCGTGTGCCTTACCTTCTACAGGACTAGAAAGCACCTCTAGGAGCAGCAGACTAAAGCCTAAGAGCAATACAAGGAACAATAGAGTCTCATAAGCCTCTAGGAGTAGTAGCTTGAATAAAGAGAAGAAAGTAGAAGAACACCCTAGGAATTTACCGCTTTTGAATAAGAAAGACATTTCATCCTGAATGTATGAACCTATGAAACTTACTAAGTCTAATGCATGTGTTGAATCTCTTTGTTTAACTTGCAAGAAATCTTTAATTAATGTTCATGATGATTGTGTTTCTAAGAATGTGAATGATAAGCCTGTTAAGAAGAACGTTCCAAAAAGATCTTACGCTAAACGAGTAGGAAGACTAGTTGCAAAACTTAGGCTTTACACTACTGACAGAGAACTATAGTGTTTACTTTAGGGATGATATTTGGAAACCCACAGGTAGAACTTTCACACTCCGGAATGGTAAAATGAGTGATAAACCAAAATTCCCAGAGAAAACCTCTTTGAGTGTGATCAAGATTTTACCTCTAACCCAAAGGAACCAAAATCAAAACGGTTTCCACAATATTCTTTTTTCTTATTCTTTGGAAGGTTATCGAAATTTGTCTTTGGATCGTCGACTTCGGTTGCTCCAAGCACATGACGGAATCTGAAGGCTGATCAATTTCGTCAGGAAATTCATGGGAACCGTACGTTTTGGAAATGATCATGTAGCAGCTATCATGGGTTATGGAGATCTACCTTTTGGAAATTATTTGATCACTCGGGTTTACTATGTCGAAGGGTTGGGACACAATTTGTTTTCACGGGTTGTGATGCATTTAGAGGTTGCTTTTAGGAAAAATGCTTGCTTCGTTAGAAACTTGGATGGCAATCGATCTCTTAACGGAATCGCGGATACAAACTTGTATACTATCGACATCAATCAAATGGCCTCTTCATCACCAATATGTCTTATGACACGAGCATCCGAACACAGTCCGGTTGTGGCATAGAAGGTTATCCCATCTCAATTTCGACACCATCAACAAAATTGCCAAAGACAACATCGCCAACGGACTTCCAAAGTTCAAATACACCAAGGATCACTTATGTCCATCATGCGAACAAGGAAAAAGCAAAAGAGCATCATATAAACCCAAACCGTACCTAGTTCGGAAGCAAAGTTGCATATGTTGCACATGGACTTATGTGGCCCAATGAGAGTTGAAAGCATTAATGGGAAAAGTATATTCTTGTTATCGTCGATGATTATTCGAGATATACATGGGTTAAGTTTCTGAGATCAAAAGACGAGCACCGGCATCATCATCACCTCTCTGAAACGTATTCAAGTACTTCTTCAAAATCCAGTAAGGGTTGTAAGAACAGCACAACGACAAGAATTCACTAATCGAGTTAAGAACTTATTTTGAAGATGTTGGAATCACTCATCGGACATCGTTGTTAGAACTCCACAAGCTAGAATGGGGTAGTTGAAAGAAGAAATAGAACTCTTGTGGAAGCCGCTCGCACAATGCTAATCTATTCTAGTGCACCGTTATTTCTATGGGCTGATGTTGTTGCCACTGCTTGTTTCACTCAGAACCGATCCCTTATCCATCCAAGATTCAATAAAACCCAATATGAGCTTGTGAACAACAGAAAACCGGATATCTCTTACTTTCACGTGTTTGGCTCTTTGTGCTATCCTACGAATGACAGAGAAGATCTTGGAAAATTGAAAGCTAAAGGTGATATTGGAATCTTCATTGGATATTCAGATAACTCGAGGGCATTCAGGGTGTATAAAAGGAGAACTAGGAGGATCATGGAGACGATGAATGTGAAGTTTGACGAACTTTCACATATGGCTTCGGAGAGACTCGCTCTAGAACCCGCACTAAACCGCAGACTTTCGGACACATCGATTCGGACTGTACCTCAAAGAGCTCAATCAACTTCGATTAACAATCCTAAAGAACAAGAATGGGAGAATTTCTTTGAGTTAATGTTCGATGAATACTATGGTGGAACTTCGACAAATGCATCAAACCATTCATTCGCAGACCCGCTCAAAATCACCCACCACCACCAACAGAAGATGCATCTACAACGGTCGAAACCAATGCACCAACTCCATCTACATCATCTACATCTACTACGCTTATTGCAACCGCTCTACCCACAGGCTTGATGAGCAAAACCATAACGATGCAACGTTAGATGAAGACTTATTTGAAAACCCGTTTGCTACGGAATCAGTGAATCATCTTAAGCTTACGAGAACCATCTAACTCGCATACGTTTAACCAACGGTATCCTTCTACTCTGAGGTGGACAAAAGACCACCCAATTGAACAAGTTATTGGTGAACCTTCAAGGCCAATTCAGACGAGACGCCAACTTGCCACCGATTGCGACTTATGCATTTACCTTTGCTCAATTAGCAATATAGAGCCAAAGAACATTCGCGAGGCAATGGCGGAACCCGCATGGATAGAAGCGCAGGGGAGGAACTTCTCCAAAACCGTCTACATGACTCTTGGGAAATGGTTCCAAGACCAATTGACATTCGCGTCATTGATCTCAAATGGTTATGGAAGAACAAAAGGGATGAAGAGATGACTGTATTCGCAACAAAGCTCGTCTTGTGGCCAAAGGATACTGCATAAAGAGGAAGGAATAGACTTTGAAGAGTCATTCGGCCGGTAGCTAGACTAGAAGCGGTCGGATATTCTTAGCCTATGCAGCTCACAAAACATCACGGTTTATCGATGGACATTAAGACCGCGTTCTTGAATGGAACTCAAAGAAGAAGTGTATGTGAGTCAGCTAGAAGGCTTCATAGACATGGAACATCCAGACTACGTCTACAAACTCAAAAAGGCAATCTATGGATTGAAACAAGCTCGAGAGCGTGGTATGACGAATCTGCCCTCTTCCTTATCCAAAACAATTTCACCAAAGGAGCAGTCGATCCTACCTTGTTTACACAAAAATGCAAAAACGACATTTTGATTGTTCGTGATTTATGTGGGCGACATCATCTTTGGGTCCACTAATCCGAATCTTTCAAAACATTTTGAAAATCTCATGAAAAGCAAATTTGAAATGTCCATGATGGGGAACTAAAATTCTTTCTTGGTTTACAAATACATCAATCCCCACGTGGAATTTTTATAAATCAAGCTAAATACACAATGAGATTTTGAAAAATCATAGTATGGATAATTGTGATTCGATCGGAACACCAATGGTAACTTCACCAAAAATTGGAGCCGATTTGTTTGGGAAACCTATTGATCCAAGAAATATCGAGCATGATTGGTTCTCTCATGTACCTCACCGCTAGTCGACCCGATATTCATTTTGTTGTTTGCTTATTAGCACGGTTTCATGCAAAGCCTACCGAACTGCACCTCAAAGAGGTTAAAAGGATCTTTCGGTTCTTGAAGACATCCATTCACATGGGACTTTGGTATCCGAAGGAATCCGGATTTGATCTAATTGCCTTTTCGGATGCGGACCACGCAGGTGATCAAGTTACAGGAAAAAGTACATCCGGAGGAGCACAATTTTTGGGTGAAAAGTTAGTAAGTTGGTCTTCAAAGAAACAAGATTGTTGCACTGCACTTTCAACCACCGTTTAGTATGTGTCTCTATCTTCATGTTGTGCTCAAGTTCTATGGATGAGAACACAACTCACAGATTATGGCTTTACTTTCGATAAAATACCTATGTATTGTGACTCGAAAAGTGCCATAGCCATATCATGCAATCCTGTTCATCACTCAAAGACTAAGCATATCGTGTCCGCTATCACTTCATCAAAGAGTACGTCGAAAATGGTAATGTTGAATTATTCTTCGTGAAGACGATACCAACTCGCCGATCAATTAACTAAAGCCCTTCCAAAAGAAAGGTTTGACTATTTAGTTCGACGAATTGAATGTAAGCCTAACCCCGAGGAGTTAGAACGTCTTCTCGAATCTTCTTGAAAATGATTTTCCAAAAGCTTACTGTAAATATTTTTGAATAACAAAATACAAAATTTGAAAAACCAACAAAAGCAAAATATAAAAATATAAAACTTTCAAAAATACAAAAACAATATAAAATCAAAAATCCAAAAATATTCTTCTCACGACATGTCTCTGTATAATCGATATTTTGTACGTTTCTAGAAATGTCATTCAACAATGATACGGGTATGTACAGATGCTTGAGCGAGAGTTCTTTAATTTGTTTTCAAAACATGTCGTTTCTCAAAATTTCTTCAAATAATGGCTTTCGTATACTTGATTTAAACCCGGACTAAAATGATGACTTTTGATTATTTTCAAATCAAAACTCGTGCTTTTATAGAAAAAAATCAAGTGTACGCTTCAGTGCACTACATTTAAAAATGGTGAGAATCATCATCATCTTGAGCACCTTTTCAAGATTGTTCAAAAAGATTTTCAAAATCTTTCAAAATATTTTGTGCTCAAGATAACTCCCTCTAAAACCCTTTAATTGATTATGCTTTATTAAAGGGGAGTATAAAACTAAAATGTTCCAAATTCATGCTTAAATCAAATCCGTTTGTCTCCCCAAAAGATTCTAAAATGTTGTTTAATCCGTTGATATAAAAATATCACGAATATGCTATTTTTGAGGGGAGAGACGGATTAAAATGTGATCTAAATGTTTAATGATCGTTGTTTGAATCTCAAAATGAGCTCGACTCAGACGGAACCAATGAATTGACGGAATCAAAGTTAGTAAATGTACCATCTCGAGAAACTTGTGATAGATATGCACTTTCATGGGTCTAACCTCCTTTTCAAGGAGTGTTTACAACTTCAAGTTAGTTATTAGAGCTAGTTGTCACCTAAAACTGACAATGGAACTCTTTAACTAGGCAACGTAATCGTGTCTCGTGGGGAATTGTCTATCATGAGCCGATCAATTCAAAAGTGCAAACTCTACCCTCTATGTGCAGATTTTTGTTAAAACTCATAAGCACATGTGAAGGGGAGTGTTTCGAAAATATAAAACTCTTGGAGTGTCTCAAACATGTTTTCTATCATAAACACTCTGTGAGATTTTCAAGAAAAATGGTTTTATGGCAACAATAGGACAGTCATGGAGTTATAAGGTGACTAAGGATAGGAAATCCGCCCTATGATCCGCCAGAGCCGGAGGGATCTACCCAAGGACATCACAAATAGTTAGTATTAGAAGTCCTTAGGAATGATTGAAAAAAGGAGTAATGTGAGAAAGGAGAAAGAAGGGGTTGAAGAATTAAAAGAAATGTAATGAAAAGGGTGAAAAGAAATAGCCCTCCATATTCAACCTTAGCGTAAAACCGGTTCAATTCATATACATCGGTTGTCACTAGATGACACTAGTATTGAAGACAAAGACGTCATGGACCCGGACGCACTTGCACTAAACCTTCTAGCCACTCAATTCCTCTTAAAAGGATTTGTTTCATTCTCACTGGAACCCTACATAATCTATCGACTTTCTCTTAGAGATCGTTGGTATTGAAGAAGGAGACCCTCTCCCTAGTCTCCGCTCAGGGAAAACCAAAATGCACTAATGAGTCTAGAGCCACGAGATTCATCAAAAGATCTCATAGGAACACATGACATGACATCGCTTGTTGTTCATCAATAAGGACACAAGTGATATATTCTAGAGTCCTACGCTGAGATCTTAGCAATCGCGGAACATTTATGAGAAGTTTCACATTGTGATCTTCGGTGATTGAATGGAAACTCCCGCCAGGGTCAACATCAAGCGGCCACGGCGGTCACTTCGGTAACTCCCCGTGGATTACGCTTAGTGTGTCTCAAACGGTCTACGGTCGTGGGGTGATGCTTTGCGTGTACCTCAGCGACTCATCCGAACTGTAGATGTATTTCGTATATCGCGTTATCTCACTTGTGGGACTCCAGCCTCAGAACGCCTTTGTGAGAATTAGAGACGGTTTTCACACTATGCCGTAACACCCTCGAAATTCAAACTTGTAAGTGCCCGAATCCGCTTATTACTAACCTGTTTTTATGTTTTCTTCTTATGGAAGCTCCGAAGCGGATTGATCGTGCAGACTCTCCACATGCTCATACCAACAACACATGAAAGTTCTCATCAAAATCAAAGGCTACTCAAAGTTAAAGATGATTCTTCGTCAATGTCAAAGAATCTACAAAGTTTACAGACTAGAGAACTTCACAACAATGAAACATCAAAGTCAAATAGAAGTGTGAGCATGGTGGAGAAAGATGTGGAGACACCAAACCATGGAAGTTGATAATGGCAGACAACCACATTATCTGATCACAAAGCATGAAGGAACAAAGAATCAAGACTATTCTATATCTACACACAAAGTTCAAGCTCGAGAAAAGTAAAGACCTAATCAAGTGGAGCATCTTTTGAATGACCACCCCTTAGGGGGAGATTGTTAGCCTTAATAGTTTATATTAGAAGTGATGGTCATTCACGTTTAGGAACTTTGTAACGTGTGTTAGATATCGTGATAGAATAGTCAACGGGCTCATGGATTGGGCTAAGATAATTGGTTATTAGTTTAGTTAAGCTAGCATTGTATAAGTTCATGTAACCCAATCCATGTCCAAGCCCATATATGGCCCATGGCCAAGCCTTAGGGCATCCTTTGTCTTGTACTATATAAACCCCTCAAAGTCTCATTTGAGGGGTGTGCTTGAAAGTGTTTGTGTGTGTTTTCCTTGAAGCAATATACATCTTATTGTTTTCATCTCTCTATCTTGTTCATACGCATAACATCAAGTCACCATCTCTTCTTATCTTTATTTCTTTCATCTTCACGCATAGTTTGTGTTTGTGTTAACGTCATATACGTGTTGGGTTTGTGATAAGGTTGATAGATTTAAGGTCCTACAAAAACAAACTATTAAACCATTATATAGAACTTCAAAAACAACTACCAACAAAATCCTCGTGATTTTCAAGAATGTAAAACAACAACATGGATATTAGTATTCGCCACGCGGGCCGACCATCCATGAATCTGAACAACATTGATATCAGTATTCGATGTGCAGGACGCAAGCCATCCAGCAAACCGATTGATATAAGGATAAAAAAAACGGGATGTACGGCTGAATCAGTTTTAACTTCAACCAAACGAAAAAATAACATTGATATTAGTCTCCGAAGCTTAGGACGACCGCCACAAAACAAGGAGAAAAGGATCCAAAAAGCGGGATGTACGGCTGAATTAGTTTTAATTTCAACCCAACGAAACAATAACATTGATATTAGTCTCCAAAGCTCAGGACGACTGCCACAAAACAAGGAGAATAATGAACACCAAAAAATACACGCTAACCAACCTATACGCCGCCCTAGGGTTCGTCCATGCAAGTATCCAACCGAACCATGTAAGATAGCAACGATGTCCTTTTTTAAAACTTTTAAAATTTAATGAAAAAATTAACAACAAAATTACATTGCAAAGAACTATTGAAAGACCTACATATATTGAAGAAACACGAGGTGCTGCAAATTCCACCAAACGTAAATTAGAAAGACTAAAGCTTAAAACCAGATTTGGCAAACGGCAGAGCTCTGAACATTTACTTAACATATACGCTAGGGATTTCTAATGGTACACTCACAAAATCTTATATTAAAACAAGTGTACCAAACATGCTTTCAATACTTCAAATATTGATAGTTTAAAACTTTATGTTCAAACAGATTATCTAGACCATGGCGATTATCCGTGTTCGCATGCCAATCTTGTGATGCATTACTATGGAATTCCGAGAGCATGATAGGAAATACACACACGAACTCAGAGTCATTTTCAATTTGTTGCGGAAGGGGAAAAGTCAAATTAGGTGATGAGGTGCTGAACCCACCACCATTATTAAAGAAACTTATTAACGGTGAGCATCCGAAAATCAACACATTCATCGATAATATCAGACGTTATAATTCCATGTTTGCTTTTACTTCCATGGGCGCAAAACAAGACACATAAGTGAATCATGGATACGACGCGTTTTGCTATAGAATACACGGTCAAAATTATCACTTAATGGGTTCTTTATTGCCAGAAAAAGGCAAACAACCAATGTTTGCAGCCTATATATCTATGACTCAAAATGAAATCCAAAATCGAATAAATGGTTTCGTGTATGTTACTCTACTGAAAGCACACAAAGATACACAACATTTACTATTGCTTTTAATAGATTATAAATATAAAACCGCCTCATTCATTACAAGATACCTTTTGGCCGAATGTAACAACAAATGACAACCAATTAATAGACCATAAATTCACAGTTGAATTACGTGACATGCTTGATGAAATCAATCCATTAGTAGAACAGTTTCGAATGGCTGGTGAACGTTATGTGGCTTCAAACGAACGTAATAATTTCAGATTACGCCTTATTGGTACAAGAGAACGCGATGGAAGAAACTACAACCTACCAACAAGCTTTCCAAGTTGCGGTTCTGATAGTCGGAGACTTTGACACAACAACAAACAAAAGAGACATCATTCTCCACATGCAAGAAGGAGGCGTTAGAAGAATTAGTGAATTGCATCCTTCATACCTGGCACTACAATATCCATTGTTGTTTCCCTACGCTAAAGACGGTTATCGAACTGACATATACCACGCCGGTATCACAGATCACACCCCAACAAATAAAAAAAAAGAGTAACAATGAGGGAGTATTTTGCACATAGATTGAAAGATAGAGCCGGAATTTTCCCCATGATTCTCAAAGCAAGGAGATTGACCCAGCAATTTATTGTGGACGCATACACTATGGTTGAATCTGAAAGGTTGTCGTTCATACGTAAACAACAAAAAGATTTAAGGAGTGAAACGTACTCTAAATTAGCCAAGATGGCAGAGGTAGAAAATACCAGAATAAAACTACGGGGGAAAAAGTGATATTGCCCTCATCTTTTACCGGCAGCCTAAGGTATATGATGCAAAACTATTTAGAAGCCATGAAAATTTGCAAGGTTTATGGATATCCAGATTTGTTTATAACGTTCACATGCAACCCAAACTGGCTAGAAATCGCACGTTTTGTGTCTGACAAGGGGTTAAAATCAGAAGATAGACCCGATGCAATAACACGAGTATTTAAACAAAAACTTGACTCCCTCATGCATGATTTAAAAGACCGTAATTATTTCGGCAAGCTCAAAGCATGTGAGTTTCAAATTTACATTTTATAAACATTATTATTTATTAATCAACAATATTTTATGTGTTACACATGACATAATCTATATCATATAGCGGTTTACACAATCGAATTCCAAAAGAGAGGCCTCCCACATGCACATATTTTGCTTTTCCTGGAGGAAAAAAATAAAATGACAACACCAAAGACAAATAGACCATTTTATTTCTTCGTGAGATACCCGTGGATAAAAAAGACCCAGCTGTATGAAATTGATACGAGACCACATGATGCATGGCCTTTGACCGTAGACGCGCTCGCACCTGCGATGAAAACAAATGCACCAAAAAGTTCCCAAAAGAATTTAACAACAAGACCTTCATTGATGAAACTGGTATGCAATTTACAAAAGAAGAAACGATGGATCTACAATTACCAAAAGCGGAGCAGAACTGCATAATGGGTACGTTGTACTGTACAACCCCGGGTTGCTACGACTTTATCAATCCCATATAAATGTCGAATATTGTAACCAAGCAGCGTATATAAAATATCTTTTCAAGTACATAAATAAGTGACCAGATAGAGCAATAGTGGCACTTGAAGACGAAGATGTTGATGAAATAAAATATTACTATGACTGCATATACCTTTCAGCATGTGAAGCGGCTTGGAGGATTTATGGATTCGACATACACTACAAAAGTTTCCTCCTAGAAAGGTTGGCATTTCACTTAAAAGGAGAACAATCGCTTATATTTGATGCCACGCAAGCCTCGATTACACATTAGAAAAAGCAACGGTAAATGAAAACAAGTTTATAGCATGGATGGAAACAAACAAGGCAGATCGAAAATGCACGGAAGCTCTTTATCACCGCCCTTCGAGAACATTATGTATGGAAGCAAGAAGAAAGAAAATGGCAACCAAGACAAAAAGGTAAATGCATTGGAAGAATGCATCATGTGCCTCCTTCTTTTGGTGAAATGTTCTTTTTACGAGTCTTACTCAACAAGGTCAAAGGTGCACAGGACTGGGATGATTTAAAAAAAATATGAGGGTGTCACATATGCTACATACAAAGATGCTTGCGAAGCTAGAGGTCTACTCGAAGACGACAAGGAATATATTGATGGATTATTGGAAGCAAGAAGATGGGGGTCAAGAAACTATCTACGCACATTTTATGTAATACTCATTATGACAGACAGCATGTCTAGACTAGAGGTGGTTTATGAAAAAACATGGCACGTATTATCGGAAGATGTAGAAAATGTTGAGCGCGTCAAAAGAAATGATCGAGGTGTGTAATATATATATATATATATATATATATATATATATATATATATATATATATATATATATATATATATATATATATATTAGTTTGCAAAAGTCCCACTGGTGGCATGCCTTATAAATATCGTTGACATATGTTACTATAGCTAAAGAAGACGCAGTTAAAATTGGCTAAAAAAGTTTTCAAGGAATACACAAAGTATATGTTTTACTTCAAAAAGCAAAATAAAGCTTTATACATGTGTGTCATTGGATTTGTGTATTATAGTTTTATAAAGCTATTGGGGTGACATTATCTTCCGATTGGTTAATAATTATACGTGTCACTTAGATTTCGTATATGTATATTTATTTAAACACACACCGTGATAGGGTTTTTTTCCAAATTAGGTAGTATATTTTTTTAAAAAGTACAATCCCCATAATTAATATAAGGTATTATGAGTTTTAAAAGTTTGCGTTACATACTAAAAACATATGTATTTTTCATATTTAGTATTCGGCTTATTACATAATAAGAATGGCAAACTTATTAATTTTCATAAATGGACCAAGCTTTCAATTATTCTTTGAGTGTATTAATTTTCGAGTAGCAAGATATTAAGAACTAAAAGAATATACATTTATCGAATATGAGAGAAAATATAACACTTGACAACCTTCATGTTTACAAATTATTTACATGAATGTTGCATTTGCTAAATCATAGATGGGCCAAGATGCCTGATTGACACCTTCACTTCAGAACCTTGACAGCCGACACATTTCATTGAAGTATCTGACTTGGACCCGTTAAAGCAACATTTATTTCTTTGGTTATAAAACATAATAGAATATATTATAAGTTAGACACCATGGACTCATTAATAACATACATTAGGACGCTAAATGTAATGCAAAGATGCAGATGAAACAATATAGCTTCTTTGTACACAACTTCTTTATACAAAACGTTGTTGTTGATAGAAAGATGTGTATATACGATAAGGACAAATGATTTAGAATGTTGCATTTGCTAAATCATAGATGGGCCAATATGCCCATTGACACCTTTATTTCAGAAACTTGCAGTTGACACATTTCATTGAAGGCCTGACTTTGACCCGCTTACAACAACATTTATTACTTCAGTTATACAACATCATATAATATGCTATAAGTTAGACATCATGAACTCATTAATAACATACATTAAGACTCTAAATTAAAGTAAGATAGTGTTGTACATTAATAACACAATTATTTCGAAAAAAGGTGCTAAAGTAGTGGTTTTTTAGTATGTTCATATCTCCTCCAAGTGACACACAAATAAAAACACTTTTACAAAATTCATCAAGATAATTCATAAAGAGTTAATTGCATTTTTCGTCCTTGTGGTTTGACTAAATTGCGTGCTTGATCCTCAAATCTTTGAAAGTGCAGCGATAGTCCTTATTTTGAAGTTTGGATTGCATTTTTGGTCCTTAGATAAAGTGAAATGACTAAAATACCCTTTGTCTTCTTCAGAAAAAGACAGGGGTAATTTGGTCATTTCACACCGATAAGGACCAAAAAATGCAACCCAAACTTCAAAATGAGGACGATCTTTGCACTTTTAAAGTTTTTGAGACCAAACCTGCAATTTGGCCAAACCGCAAGGACCAAAAATGCAACTAACTCTTCATAAAAGTCAAAAATAGAAAGTTACCCTTCATGTAAAATTGCTTAGAAAGCTTCCATTATAAACTGAATTAGCTTACTCTACATATTGAGATTGCCCGCTACTTGGTTCATCTTCACGATGTTTTCCATCCCTCCATTACTGAAATCTCACCTTGCATTTTTTCCTCAATTTTCTGCATATTGAACAAAACACAAATGAACGATTTTCTCCAAATTCATTCCCAATACCCGAACACCCTCTTTAAAAATGCATAATTCTACCTTTGTAAAAATTGAAAATGGATTATAATTATGTGTCCATGAGATTCAAAGATATTGCAGCATCCTTATAAGTTTCAAAAAAAATAGGTCATGATGCCTGTATAATAGTAGTAGACAGGACTACCTGCATTGGGGGCGCATAAGGTTGATTTGAACGGTGATTCCTCCAAAATTGTTGAATTGTAGAATCAGTAATCTGAGGTAGTTCTGAACTTACATGGTCCCTTCTTTCCTAGAACAAAGCATTACACAAAAATCATTAATGCACGCCCTTTATGTAGCACTTCAAATTTTTAAACGATCTGCTGAGTTCGTGTGTATATAAGTTATTAGTTTAGCAAGTTCATGACTACATGTCAACTCCCAAATGTTTTTTCCCCAATTTCTTGGCATGGTGCAAAGTTACTATTGTGGTACATTCTATTTGTAGGCAATATAAATCATAAAATCACATAGATGAATTGCCCAATGTACCACTTATAAATCACGTCGAATACCCATATTTTATATCAAATTTTTTTGGTGGAGTTAAAATAAATCTCCACATATATGAACCCTAATTTTTATGTTTCAACACGGATTTATAGTGATTTCTTCAGCTTCTTTTTTATTTGTAATTTTTGCCACGTTTGGTTATTCATCTTCTTGTCAAGGTTAACTTGATTCATATGTGTTTGCTATAAGCAAAGCTATAGGCATAAAACACATCGGTTATCATTTTCTTTCATCAAAAGTCACATGTCATTTATGAGTAGTTATAAAATAAGTTATAATCTTGGTGAATATTATGTGATTGGTATTTCAATTTTGGGTTCTTTACTAATTATTATTTTTGTTGTTTGGTGGGTATGTGGCATAGTAAAATCTACTTCATGTCTCAGTGCCTTACATATACAGAAAACAATTCAATTGGTTTCCCATTCATAATAAAAGAACAAACTTTTTTGAAATGGGTCATTTTTACGCCAATTATAGACATATGATTATATAGCATGTAATTAAGAAAATCATACTGCAAAAAACTTGATAAGAAATTGTATAAATAATTGAAAATTTTCTTTCATTAGATTTACCATTTCTTATTTTCGAGATACTATAATGGGTCATTTTACATGTAACTTTTAATTGGCTCAGACCCATTTTGTAACAACTAATTATGTAACTATGACTAATCTAAATCTGAATAGATACATTTCAAATTGCAATGCCATGGACTAATAAATCCCCTTAGCACTAACTGCTGCAAATATCCATTTTATAGTAATCGAATGAAAAAGCCAAAAGAAAAAACTAACACAGATTTTCAGCTTCTTGTGAAGGTCATACAAAAGCATCAAATGATGAGTCATACATACCCGATGCGGTTTCGTTGGATGGTTTGTTCCAAAATAAACATTAATGACATCCCCTGCACCTACTAATTACCCTAAATTTAAGCAAAAGAACCCCAAGGTTATTTGTTACTATCATCATCTAAAACATACTATCTTCGGAATGATGGGTTGAAGTACATTCCAAATAATGAGTGCTAAGCAACATTATTATAATCCTGAACTATCTTCTTCTGAGAACAAAGATATCGAAACCGCTATTATTCAATTCTCAAACACCTATCACTTTTCCATATCCGAAAAAACTATCGTGAAACTTATCGACATAATAATTGCCTCATGTCTCAGTTTCAAATACCGCCCAAATGCTGAGACAAATAGACAAATGACAACCACCACCACTCTGAGAGTTCTTGATCATTCCCAAATATTAGTCCTAATAATATGCCCACAATGACCTGTCCTGTTCAAACGTGAGAACATATGGCAAAGCAAGCACAACAAACTATGATACCGAAAGTGCCATATAACAATTGATACATCCACAAATACTGCATAATATGTAATCTATGTCTGAGTCAAAATGGGCCACATCATGTCGCCAACATTATTGTTCACTTTTATAACAATTTAAAGAATTTATGTATCAAATATTATAAAAGAAATTTAAACAAAATGATTTAGGAATCTAATCATCTATATACATGTTAGATGACTATTGTCCCATCCTACCTATTTGACCCGTTCAAGTTTTTGCCGCTTTGCATACCGAACTCGATTGACATGTTATTAAATAAATACAATCAAAATGGACATGTTTACTTAGCAGCCCTTTTTACATGTTTTCTGGACTGAATAAGTAGACACCCTTCTGGAACCTTCACTCTAACTTTCCTCCCGTTTCTTAGGCAAATGTATAGACCAGGATATTCACTTTTATAGTGAATTGTTAGAAAGTTATGATCATAACGATATTTTGAAATAAAAATACAATCTTTTCCATGACTCCCTAAGTCACCTCCTGTTTGAGATAGAAAATGTGGACCCTGGAAAAAAAAGTTATACAAAACTGAGATTTGACAATGCTTGATGTTTCAATATAACCATGAAAAAAATGCAATAGTGACCAAGAGTATTAAAATCCCAAAATAGACACGTGTATAGATATTTTCGTTTGAGGTATAAACTGATTAGACTAAACATTTCAGTGTTACAACAACATTACAGCTACAAAACCATAAAAACCCAAAATTTGGTCAAAAATAAAACCCTAAGCAAACATTAACTTTAATAAGCTGGGAATTGTACATACATACATAAAAGTGAAGTTCATTCATTCAGAAGCCTATGTAAACACTTAAGCGGTTAAAAGTTATCTAAGTTAAATAATAGATATAGAATGATAAGGTCACCTGTAGGAGTTAAACCTTTAAATAGTTGAGAGAAATACGGGCTAGACTTATGATTATCGTTGAAAAAAGTAAGTTAACATAAAAAAGATATAAACATACTAAATTAGAACATGTCTATCACTCTACTATCCACCCTTGAATTGAGTCGTTGTAATTTAATTTGGTGTTTTCCTCCTAGATAAGTTTATTGGTTTTAAGTCTTAACTATCCACCATTTACCTTATGCACGAAATGATTTGGGAGGTGTTTTATCTCAAATCACTCAAATTATACGATTAAAATAAAGTCAATCATATAAAAAATCACCCAAAGTCTTTAATGTACAACCTCCCAATCATTTTATACAATAATTTAAATTATTAGCATGAAAAATATCCTTTTTAAATTCAGAATCAAGGCATTATATAGATATGAAAATCTGAGAAATGGAGGAAATTTATTTGGGTGAGAACGACCCTTTCACCCATACTAAAACAGACACGATTATTCAGCCCAATTCCAGTTTGACCTTTTATCTAAGCAGTGCCCATCCACCCCCTATAGGTTTCTTTGATATTATCTCAAAAATGTCACATATAAAGCAAGGAGAATGCAAAAAAGGTCTTGTACTTCAAAAAAACTATAACTGACATAAGCAAAGAACCACTTATTATGATCACAATTCACGTTCTAATTGTTGGTGCAAGTAAAACAGACTAAACAAAAAAAGAATACCTCAAGCACAATGCTAGACAGGTCATCATCTCCATTTGCATTAAAAAGAGCGAGTTGGAAGTTTAAGCATTAAAAAACACTTTAGGTGACTTTCGATCCATTTTGACCTGGTCGATTTTAAATAAGTTTTATATTCTATTATTCTTTTACCATTTGACCCATTGGAGAAAAAATACAGCACAAACCGGCCTATTATGTAAATGTGGACACTCACCCATATAGGAGACAAGCGAACTCACAATGTAGACCCTCACCTCGCTATGAGATCATTTGAGAAATTCAATCTTGGCATCAATCTCCTTCTTTAAGCCAAAATTGAACAAAAACTGAAAAACATACAAAAAATTAAATGAATTTACACGTATAAAACATTTTTGAGATATAGCTATAAACTATAAGCAGTCACCACAAAAAGTATATAAGCTAACAATTACCCTATTGGTTTTTTAGTATGATTAAGATTCGTGGAGCCTCTACCAAGCCTATCTCTCGCAAAAGTATTAACCGTGATGTGGATCAAATATGTACCCGTCACCCATTTAATGTGACATGTTTAGCTTACTTGCTATGAACCATAGGTTCTGCTTATGTTCCATTTAAAATGTTGGTCACTATTATCTATTACCACCTATCATGGACATGATCCTATAAAATAGAGATAACCTTACGTGTAATCATAAGCATGAGGTTGCTATACTGGATCCCGTGCAAACTCATTCTTTTCTCATGCTGAAACAATGTTCCACCTTTACTGTAATTCCCTAATATCCTATTTTGTAATTCCTCGCCTCTCAAACTCAAACTCCAATTTAGAAAATGAATGATAAGAAGGTTCCCTTTCAACCTTTGATAATCCCTTGAAGTAAGGATCAGTTAGTGCCTGATAAGAACACATACAACCTAGTTTATTGTATTATATTCAATCAACAATTGATGATGATAAATTTGGAGTCAAAATTTGCATGTGACATATAAGGTGAGTGGCATATTAGATAACGCCTACTATACGTACAACAACTATAACCAAAAAATGCTGATGCAAACAGAATTGGTGCTAGTGTCACTTATGGATCTTGCATTGATTCTATCTGATGAAGTAACAACATTAAAAACTCTATGCATCATTCTAACCTGCCGTATCCACCAATAAACATAGGTCAAAATCTTGAACCCCTTGATGAATCATTTCTCTATACCAGATGGTAGTAGTCCAATATACATACCTTATGACCCAAATTTTCTGAAATAATCACTGGTGGAACACTGGCGATAGATCCCATCATCCATTCATAACCGAAAGTTCGTTCAAAATTTCGCCCTTCAATGAAAGTTGGTTCAAAATACATTAGCATTGCATTATCAATTAGTAAAATTTCTAACCAATCCATATTCCATGTGTGACTAATGTGTTGTTGCGGCAATCTCAAAATGAATTACCAAATAAGGTGGTGTTGGCATTGTGATTTAAAATTGATTTAAATTACACCAGTAATTCTTGGCCCATTTTATTTTCTCTTCTCTCATCTTGTTAACACGATTATCACCAACAAATTAATGTTTAACATTATTGGAGGCCTACACAACTCACCTTAAAATAGGGATGAGACAAAACAGAAAGATGCATGTAGAATTGTTACTTGTCGTTCTTCTTCTTCCTTCGGATTTTGTAGATCCCGCTAATTTTTTTCACCCAATGCTTTAGCTCTCATGAAATCCCTCAAAAAAAAAAAAAAAAAAAAAAAAAACTCAAAACATAATATGATTTAACTTATAAGATACATACCTTATGACCCAGATTTTGAAATAATCAGCGGTGGAACATCACGATAGATCCGATCATCCATTTATAATTGAAAGTTCGTTAAAGATTTCACTCCTTCACCGAAAGTGGGTTCGAATCCATTAGCATGCATTATCAATTAGTAAAATTTCTAATCAATCCATATTCCATGTGTGACTAACGTGTGTTGCGGCAATCTGGAAATGAATTACCAAATAAGGTGCGTATTGGAAGAATTTGGTTCATGTATTCTCAAATTATTTGAAACACGAAATGGGTAGGGCGCATTCTCCACTGCTTATTTCAGTTTATTTATAACCTTGGCATTAGAACTTGCATGAAAATATAGTGGTGAATAAAATATATATCTGCCATTACATGTTAACAATTGGCATTTGCATACCCCATTTGTGATTGAACGACTGAGGTTGTTATTTTGCTCTGTGTTGGAACAGGTTGTTGTCTGTCCTCTATTCGGTCCTGTAACAACAAATAATATCATCGAGTTAGTATAAGATCTTCCAAATCGAATGTTAAATTTAAAAGGGCATAGCAGTAAGTTGAAGCCTCTGCAACCTGTTATCCATAGAAGGTCACAAAATGAATAGTCGTTATTATCTCATGTAACCGCCATGCACGGGCTTTGTCATTCTTGTCTCCACTGCATATTTCGTTATTTATTCCCTTGGCATTAGAACATGCATGAAAATATAGTGGTGAATAAATATATATCTGCCATAACATGTTAACAATTGCCATTTGCATACCCATTTGTGATTGAACGACAAAGGTTGTTATTTTGCTCTGTGTTGGAACAGGTTGTTGTATGTCCTCTATTCGGGCCTATAACAACAAATAATATCATTGAGTTAGTATAAGATCTTCCAAATCGAATGTTAAATTTAAAAGGGCATGCACGGGCTGTTATTCTTATCTTTTGTAACTGGCCATGCATGGGTTGTCATTCTTATCTCCTGTAACAACAGATAAAATGAACAGCATCTTATCTCGGAACTGGCATGCACGGACTGTCATTCTTTGTTGTTTAGCACCTATAACAATAAACAGCTCTAAACTCAATCAAGAGAACGTATTGAAAGCAGACGCACTATTAAAATAGAGAAAAAAGTTACAATTAAAGATGTGTTAGCTTAAGAAAAGTTATATGTAACCCACTACCTGTAAACGTCGATTTTATGCAACCATTCTATCCATACATAGGCCTGCCCAGGAACCCAATAGTCATAGTCGGAAGTGAAAAAAGAAATAGAGTTGATGAACCCAATAGTCATAATATTTATTATCTCAAAGCCTCGAAACATATGTGTTCCAACAGTTTGTTATCGGCTAGATGACCAAATTTTGTTTCTATAAAAAATGATTAAAGTATTAAATGATTAACATGCCATAGATATCTTCTGCAGGCCCATATGCCACATAAAAATAAGTCACGGACACGGACGGTAAGCCCGTGACGGGAGGCAAACGAGCATACTTTTCTCAATTATACTGTTTGTTCAATTCCGCTAAAGATATGATAAAAATCTTTGATGTAGTAATGTCAATAAAGCCGCATAAAAGGGCGTTGAGTCGTGCAAGGACAGTTTTGTGATCTAGATAAAAACATTCAATAGTCAAACCGAATACCCTAACTCTCAATTTTGAAATGGTGAAACAAATTCAAATTTGACGTGGATTAAAAGTACCTTAAAAAGAGCTCAAGGCATCAATCTCATTTCCAGACGTAAAAGATTCAGAAGAAGCAAAGAACAAATGGTTTCTCCGATGAACCTACGTCAGAACATTAAAGTCAAAAAATAATTACAAAATATTATTACGATATCACTTTCCCAAATTGAGGTAATTGTAAGTAGAAAAAGTGCAAAGTGTCTCACTCATTTATTGATTGTAAGCTCTTAATAAAATGACCATCATATTGAAAGATGCTTCGTTTGATATTCTTTATGACATCATATCCTCAAAACAACCACAAAAAGATCACAATTAGTAGCCAATCATACATAAGTTATATACTTACGTGAATAAGATTATTAAGGTATGCCATATACTTAGTATTAGTCATATTTATGTTAAGTTTTCGACGTAAGAACGGGCAACTTTGAAAACATCTCTTCGTAAGTAGTTGAAGCTCATTTGCAGCCAAGCTTAATACTCAAGGGTTGACACAAACATCACCAATTTTGATCCATATAACTAAAAACAGAAAACATAAGGAAGTTGAACAAACAAACAAAAAAAAAAACAAAAAAACTTAGAATTGGAAATCACACCATATACCTTTGTTATCAAGGCCTATGCCGTGTGGTAAAATTACACAAAAGTACAATCAAATGTTCTAGAATAGAGAAAGCTCACTTGAAGGTGCGAAGAAGAAGAATGGTATGAGGTGGAAGCTGCTATATATTCAAACACCCTTTAACATATTCTTACAGATGATTTAACGTATGTACTGAGCTCTACATCAATAACAAATGATACCAATTTAGTTTAGCATCAAAACTGAATACGGAGTAAGAAAGGCAAGTAAATAATCAGTAACTAAACGCACCTCCACTTCTGTATTCGTGTACTGCTGCAATCTTTTGCTTTAGGGTTTTTTTAAGAGATCGATGATGGTTGTTTAAAGCCGTGTGGAGGTTTTGGAGGAAGAACGTGTATCGAATTATGTTTTAAGAGATTAGGGTTTTTTAATAAACGGGTAAAGATTATGATAAAGTATAGATGGTAATGCTAATACTGCTTTTTATTTGTTTTATTTAAGTTTATAGATTTGGCTTTGCATAATGAAATCAAAACATTCGTTGCTCTGTTTGATCCGGGTGGCATGTTTCATGATGCTAAAAAGCCTCAAGTTCAATCTATGGAACTTATTTTTTATCATTATTAATCCGGATTTTAATACATTAATTTGTTGCTTAGGTAGACAAATTGTGATGACATGGAAATATGACATGGCATTATGGGATGCCAAGTGGCATTTTATGTGGCATGCCTCCTCTTATATATAATGTATAGATATATATATATATATATATATATATATATATATATATATATATATATATATATATATATATATATATAGTTCTAAATTTTTGACAAAAACAAATTTTCACACAATACAATCCAACAATGTTGTTTAAATTTACGAATTGGCGATCTAAGATACTCAAAAGAAGAATATATGCCACATATATTGAACATATGCTCTTTGTACCACCAGTAAGCCTTTAAACATAGCAAACATGCACTACCAAAATGAAATGTTCATAATGGCAAGTTACAAAGATTGGTTTCCAGTGAACTAAAATACAACGCAATGAAATACGCGCATCACACCAAAGTGGTACGCACATTGACACACGAGCAAAAACATATATACCACCTATCATAGACAGTGTGAAAATGACAAGGAGGAATGTTTCTTTGTATACGATATGGAGGAACGGCAAGACATATCTTTACAAAATGTTTTCTAGCAGCCATAAGATCGAAGAGAAATAGTATTGAACGTGGCATCAAGTGGAATTGCTGCACTTTTGCTGGAAGGAGGCAGAACAACCCATTACCGATTCGCAATACCAATCAATATGGACGAAGATTCAATGTGTCATATTCCAGCCGACGCGAACTTGCAGAATTGATAAGGATGTGTAAGTTGATCATGGGGATGAAGCTCCAATTACACATAGGCATTGTTATGAGGCATTTGACAGGACATTAAGAGATATATGTAGGCAAGACCCAAACAAACCATCTGAAATAGTATTTGGCGGGAAAGTAGTTCTATTTGGTGGAGACTTCAGGCAGATTCTTCCCGTGATTACAAACGGTAGCAGACGTTGTTGTCCACGCAGCATTAAACTCTTCGTACTTGTGGCAACATTGCGCAGTCCTCCGCCTGACCATCAACATGAGATTAGAACAAGCACAAACAGTTCGGAGCGGAAAAAAATACAAGATTTTGTAGATTAGATACTATCCATTGGTAACGACACAATTGGCGGTAAGAATGATGGGGAAGCGCGATGTGGAATTCCTACAAGACATGTTAACTCCAGATTCAGAAGATCACATTGGGAAAATTATAGAAGAAACTTACCTGCACTTAGTCAACACCTTATAACCCAGCTTTCTTTCAAGAAAAGGCAATTCTTGCCCCCACACACGAGATGGTGGATATGATAAACGACCGAATGTTACAACTTCTCCCAGTAGCCGAACATACATATGAGAGCTCTGACTCAGTCGGTATTGATGATATGGATAACAATTTCAATGAAGAACTATACACATGCGATTTCCTAAACTCCATCCGCATATCCGGTATTCCACACCACAATTTAAAGTTGAAAGTAGGCACCCCTGTTATGTGCATGAGAAACATAGACCAAATAGCTGGATTATGCAACGGTACAAGGCTACAAGTCATAAAGATGGGCGTCAATATAAAAGAAGCTAAAATTATATCGGAGGAATGTAGGTACAATCTGGCCATCATACGTATAAAACCTAAGCCCTTCTCGACAACAAGATGCCATTCAAATTTAACCGTAGACAATTTCCAAGTGTCTATATGTTTAGTAATGACTATTAACAAGAGCCAAGGCCGGACATTGAGACAAGTAGGACAAGCTTCTTCAAAAGCGGTTTTCTCACATGAATAACTATATGTCATTGTCTCAAGAGTCAAGAGCAAGAAAGACTTAAAGATTTTATGTAGTGATGACGACGGAAATTACTCAAAATCAACAACAAACGTAGTATATAAAGAAGCTCTATTTAGGATATAATGTTCATGTACAAACAATTTAACACTTTCAAAAAGTTCTTAAGAAGCATATTTGTGATGTTAGGATAGTTTGGGGACTCACACGAGATAAAAACATAGCTCGCAGTCTCAAGAATCAAGAGCAAGAAAGGCTTAAAGATTTTATGTTGTGATGACAACGGAAATTTCTCAAAATCAACATCAAATATAATGTATAAATAAGCTCTATTTAGGATTTAATGTTCATGTACAAACAATTTAACACCGCAATAATAAAAATCATATCACAATTAAAATAGCAAAATGACTGTTTGTTAATATATATATATATATATATGTATATATATATATATGTATATATATATGTATATATATATATATATATAACTCTATATAAACATAAACAATACTCAACTAAATTACACTTAGAATTGAACAAGCAAGAAATCACAAGTCATGCCGGCTTTGGCGGCTTAACCGGTAGTATATATATATATACATACATACATACATACATATATATATATATATATATATATATATATATATATATATAGTTTCAACGCTTCTCGTATATCACAAGTATTTTTGTATAATACACATGTTTCTAAAAATGTCTACGTCTCAACACATTGGCTTTCTATTAGCACAAGTAAACCAATCATTTTTACTTATACAAATATTAATATATAATTACATAATATACTTTTTCTTAACTAGTTACATCTATACATTTTACTAGTTAACTTTCATAAAACATTAAAAACAAAAAAGATAATGTTTTATTACATCGCATTGCATAACCTCAATCTAGCTAAATCTGATAATATATTTTGGTAAGATTCTATGAAAGGTTTTGAAAAGATCATGCATAAGATTTTGGAAAGATAACACAAATCTTGAAGATTTTCTGATAGGTCAGGCGGACCCTTTTTTATAAAGGGCGGGCCCTTTAAAAGGGGTCCGTGCAAATCGTAGTCCCTAAGTTGTTTGGCTATAAATAGCAGCTCATTTCTCTTGTTTTTTTTCATCACTCGCCATTGCAATACTCGTATATTCTAATATAAGTTCATCAATATCACATAACATTTTTTATTTTATTTAGTGATTATACACTAACCTTTTTAATAACAAGAAGAACATCATCATCATTCAAGAGTTACTAGCATCAAAGAATTATTGCAAGTCTTCATTTGTACACTATATTGTATATTGTACTTCATTATACATCATTGTTGTATCTAACCACCATAAACCTTGTGTAGTGATTGGTTAGTATTTTAGTGCTAAAAATATATAGTTTGACGGGGGGTTGTACTCTGTAAAGAACTCGACATCTAGTTTAGTGTTGAAAATATTGTCCAAGCGACGTGTAAGGTTTTCTCTGCGGTTAAAAGGAGCTTGTTAGCTAGTGAAAGGACACTCTCGGGTTGGATACTCGGGGAGTGAGTAGGGAAAGAAAAGGAAGTCCTTGTATACCAAACCACTATAAATTATTGTGTCGTGCTTTGATCGTTTCTATCTTTACTTTTACTTACTGCTATAATTGCTTGCATATACTTGCCGATCTCATAATAAGTGTTAGGATTTAGAAAATCCAGTAGTTAAAGAGTTGGTCACCTCAAGTATATGTATTCGTTAGAAAGCTCGTAGTCATAGTCATTTAGTGATAGTTAGTAGTCTGCTATGTAACACCGTGGAGGACGGACGGGTCTTTACCCACTGTATGCCTGATCCAAAACCCGTAGGAGGCGTCTCATGTAACTAACTATAAATACCCTTTGCCTAGCAAGGCAAAGGGTTGGAGCTTTTAATACATTTTTCTTTGTCTCACTAAAGTTCCAAACTCTCTTCATTTTCTCTCTCTAAAACTCATCTTATTCGACCCATACATGTGTTTGATTATGTGTTTGTGAAAACCAATAAGCTACAATTAGTATCAGAGCCATGGTTTGATCATCTACCTTACATGTTCTTTGATTTTTAGTGGTTTTCATAGGTTTTTGGGTTTGAATGAGCTTTGAGTAGTTTTCATCATTTGGATCATTTTTAGTATTAAAGTTTGAATTTTGATAGTCCTTTTGTGTTTAGAATCATCATAAGTGTTTAGGTTTTGGATTGGAAGGCCTCAATCATCTTGGTTTTAGTGTTTTGGATTGAAAAATTTTAGTTTTTGAAGTTTTTCTAGGAAGCGGTTTGTCTCTCGGATATCATTTCTTTGAAGCGGTTTGATCAGTCATTTAAGCGGTTGATACGTGTTTTATGCGGTTTGTCCTATTTTGTGGAAGCGGTTTGTCACCTAAGCGGTTTGTGTGTTGAGATAAAGAGACAAGAAAGGACAAAGTAGTGGAAGTACTTTTGTTCCCCTGCGGTTTGTCACTTAAGCGGTTTGACACTTAAGCGGTTTGTCATAAAGCGTTTTAACTGAAGCGGTTTGTATTGACAGCGAATTGACAGAAGCGGTTTGTTCTCACTGCGTTTTGACTGAAGCGATTTGTCAATTGTGCGATTTGACAGAAGCGATTTGTCAGTTGTGCGATGTGAGTTAAGCGATTTGTCAGTTGTGCGATTTGTCTCTTGAGATTTGTCATTTCTTCGTGATACGTTTTATGGTTTTCTCTTGATTTAGTAAAATCCCGTGAAAGAATCTATTTCCCGGTTTAATCAAAGAGTAGTAAAATCCCGTGGAATTAGGAATCATGTCTACAATCACTTCTTCTGTTGCTGATGACGTTCAAGCTGCAGGATCCGATACTCCTCCTCCCATGCTTGATAGAACCGATTATGACTCTTGGGCTCAAAGAATCAGATTGTATTGCTTAGAAAAAGGGAATGGGGCTAACATCCTTAAGTCTATTGATGAATGACCATTTCAAATTGGAACTACTAGGGACATTCTCGAAACTGGAACTGATGGAAATGTTACATTAGGGTTGGATAGACCAAGAATGTATGATGAGCTTGATGATAAGGAAGAAGAAAGAGATATGCTGACATTAGAGCCTTAAACATCATACTTCAAGGTTTACCAAAGGACATTTACAAGCTGATCAATCACAACACTGAAGCCAAGGCTGTCTGGGATAATTTCAAGATGCTTCTCTCTGGTTCGGAACTAACTAAGGAAGATAGATAATCTCAATTGTATGATGACTTTGAGAACTTTAAAATGAATCCAGGGGAAAGTGTTACTGAATATTATGTGAGATTCCACAAGCTTGTGAATGATATGAGGAATATCAAGATGACAATGCCAAATATCCAGCTCAATTCCAAGTTCGTGAACAACATGAATCCTGAATGGCACAAATTTGTCACTGCTGTCAAATTGAACAAAGGACTTAGGCACACCAATTATGAGCAATTGTATGCTTGCTTGCTCCAACATGAGAAGCATGCTGCATTTGAACGAATGATCATGTAAAAGTTCAATACCAACACTGGAGATGCAAGTTCTTCAAATGATTCAAATGCATTCTACACTAATGTGGGAATAAGTACTAAAGCATCACAAGTCATACCTACTGGGGATGGTAATCACAAACTCATTCCGGATTCAGGGTATAAGCCTTCAGACTCATTCATGGAACACATTGCAAATCAACTGGATCTAATGGTTAAGCAAAACCTGAATCTTACTCCACACACCAACAATCATCTCAGAACTGCATCTAATCTACACAATCATGCTACTGTTAAAGATGGAAGGGTAGTAGTGCAAAACGTGCAAGGAAGGCAGAATGCTTATCTACCACATAATGAGCAAGGAAATGTTGGTGTTGGAACTGGTTATGGGAATACAGGTGCCGGTGCAGGTTATGTGGGAAATCAAAATCGAGGAAGGATTGCAGCTCAGGGTCAAGGGAAGCCAATCAAGTTTTACAACTGTGGAGGGGAATGACACATTGCTAGGAACTGCACTCAACCAAAACGTCCACAGAATGTAGAGTACTTCAGGGATAAGATGCTACTGGTGCAAGCTCAAGACAATGGAGCAGTGTTGGATGAGGAAGAGTTGTTGTTTCTTGCTGAGGGAAATGCCAAAACTTATGATGCAGATGTGGATGAACAACCAGTGCATGGTGTGGCCCAGAACAATCCCAATGTCTTTCAAGTTGCAGATTGTGATGCATTTCACTCTGATGTTGATGATGAACCAACGGCACAAACCATCTTTATGGCTAACATCACACCAATGGCCTCTCCACCTCAGCAAGCCAGTCCCTCCAAGGAATCCATCATATCAGAGGTATTGAAACTATACGACGTGGTTGATGTGCAAAAGATTCACGACAAAGTACAATCAATGGAAATCATTGAATCAGATATTGAAAATATGGGTAATAGCAATGTTGTCCCATATGATCAATATGTGAAGCAAGATGAAAGTAAAATTGTACCAAGCGTTGCATCTTCTGCCATCAATGATGAATGTATATATGATGAATACACTAAATGTGCACCTGATGATTCCATAACCTCTTAACTAAATGCCTATAAGGAGCAAGTTGCCATATATGAACAACGTGCTAAGTTTGAATTGACTACCCGTGAGCAGGAGATGGATAACCAAATGCGTACACTTATCAGAAAAAGTAACTTTAGGGAAGAAATATTAAAACAAGAGTTAAATTCCTTACAAGAAAAGCTTAATAAAACTGTTAAGAAAAAGCAAGAACTACAAGAAAATGTAAAAGTGCTTAAAAAGGAATTCAATTTTAAAGAATCAAAACTTTTAAATAATTTTTCCAACCTAAAAACTTTGAAAAACAAACTTGAAAACAAGTTGTACGTATAAGGTAACACCATTCAGACTGTTCACATGATGACTAAGCATAGAGTGTTAAGCAATGAGCATAGTACTAGCCTTGTAGAGGAACCCAATCCTGAGTTTGGTAAGAAAGCAAAAGCTTCTCAAAAGGTGATCTATGATGGCAATGAAATCCTTAAGCCTAGACAAAAGCCTACTTGTGTAGAGTACACTGAAGAGGATAGAGAATTAGAAGATGCCTCTAGAGAGAAAATGGATAAGAAACTAAAAGATCCTTGGTGTATAGAGTATAACATTACATTTAAAACTCTGAATTATGCTAAGGAAAACTGGATTGCCTTCTAATAAGTTTAGACCTCAGACTCAATTGACCCCTGAACAAGTGTTTTGGAAGAAAGATATGGATAAGAAAAAAGCTTATGATCTTGTTGAAAAGAATCCTCCCTGTAGGAAATTGCCTCTAGCCACTGTGTATCCTCCAAATACACCTATGCATTTAGTGCCTAGAACTCTTCTCACCTAAAGCAAAACCTTAGTCAGATTGTATGTAGTTTACCAACTATTCGTTGACTTTGAGAAAACATGTAAGAAGAGAATCACTCCAACGGGAATTACTGAAGGGGAATGGGGTTTTGAGTAAACAAAAGAATGTTACTTAACTGAGGTCATGCCTTTCTTTAAACAACTAAAAGAATAATTTGAGTCTTCAAAAGGCCATAGATATTGAGGTTAAAGATATGAAAAGAATGTTTAATGAAATGGAAAACGAGGTTAAAGATTATGAATGTGAGCTCAAAAGTAATGAGATCGAGAGGAAGAATCTTCACATTCTAAATGATAATTTGATTTCTAGATGTATTGCTCAAGATGTGTTTTACACTGTTACTAATTACTCCATTACTGCTTCTCAATTTCATGAATTATCTGTTGCTTTGAAAGTCTCCCACGATCGTGTCATTGAGCTTGAGACCAAGAATTCAAAATTGCATGATAAAATCGAAAGGGATGATCATGATAACATGGTCAGACATTTTTCTAAATTGAAAGTTGAATATATTGATTTACAATTAAAATATCAACATATCAAAGAAAATGTTAAAACCTCAAACGCCAAGACATCTTCGGATGATCCTGAGTTTGATGCAGTTTTTGAAATCAAAAAACGTGGTGAACAGATTCGAGCTCATTGTAACACGATCAAAAGGTTGAAAGCCCAAATTTCCTAATTAAAGGGTGAAACAATGAAGTGACTGGCTCCCATATGCCTCCTCCTTTAGATTCTCAGAATTCTCATAATTTTCATCTTCAAAACATCATTAATGTATTACAACATGAAAATGAGTGTTTTCTAGCAGAAAATGAAAAGGTTAAACTGCATTATAAAGAGTTATATGAATCAATTAAGGTCACTCGTGACAAGAACAATGAAAAGATAACTTCTTTGCAAAAAGAGAATGAGAATCTAAAGAGTCAGGTAAAATGGAAAATGCCAATCACCAGTGGTGAGAATGTTGCACCAAAGGTGCCTGCTTGTACTAAATATGCTATGTCTGTGAAGTATATTCCCCCTCATCTTAGGAATAATGAACTTGCATGTCAAACATACTTTTCGTACCTTAAGGATAGTCTAGAATGTCTCCATGAGATTGTAGAAGAGGATAAGATAGAGAAACCACTTGATAATGCGATTGGGCATGCATGCTTATATGCCAAACGATCTCAGAAACTTTTAGAATGTTTAATAGCAATATGTCCTAAATCTGGTACTAGGAAAGATAGTGTAGTTATGCCTTGTTCTATGCCTAAAGTCAAGCATGTGACCTTTGATGTGCCTCCTAGAATCTCATATCCCAGCACTTCTAGACCAGGAATGCAGAAAGTAGTGAAACCAACTAATGTTCCCATCGTTCCTTCTACAGGAGTAATCAGTGACACTAAGGTAAGCGAGTCAAAGCCTCCAGGCAATACAAAGCAAGATAAGACCTCGCGAGCCAAGAGTGATCAAGGGAAGAAAGTAGAAGACCCTCCTAGGAACAATAAGTTTGAGTTGAATAAGACGAATCGTATTGATTCTAGTATTAGCTATAAGCGTACTATAATTAATTCTAATTCTGCTACTATTTGCAAAACATGTAATGAATGTTTGGTTTCTGGTATTTATCATAAATGTGCTGTGAATGAGTTGAAAAATGTTGTTAAATCCCTAGTCAAAAATGTAAGAAATGCTAAACATGTTAAGGATGCCATAAAGCCAATTTGGAAAAAGGTTAGTAATTATTGGAAACCTACATGGAGAAAGTTCAATAATGTGGGTTATCAATGGAAAACCCACTGGCCGCACATTCAAAGTTTATGAATTCTGTCCTAATAGAAATAGATCTATGCCCAGTAAGGAATGGAAACCTACTGGTAGGATCATCCCCTTAAGAAGTAGTCATACTACACATAGGCCAAGTGCTTCTACCAGTCTTGCATCCACCTCTAATGATGTCATAGCTTCTATTACTGATGTGGGTGTTCCAATCTCATTTACTAACCAAGTGGAACCCATTCTCGCATGGGGATCCAAATTATCCAGTCATCCATACTTGTTTGTGTTCAACTGCAAGTCGTACAAATCGTTCTGTGGTATTTGGACTCAGGCTATCCAAAGCATATGACTGGAGATCGCTCACGGCTCAAGAACTTTGTGAATAAATTCATCGGGACTGTTAGATTTGGGAACGACCACTTTGGGGCAATTATTGGTTACGGAGATTATGTATTTGGTGACAGTGTAATCTCCCGGGTATATTATGTTGAAGGACTCGGTCATAATCTATTCTCTGTTGGTCAATTCTGTGACTCTGATCTTGAAGTGGCCTTCAGAAAACACACTTGCTTCGTTAGAGAATTGGACGGTGTTGAGCTTTTAAAGGGAACTCGTGGCACTAATTTGTACACCATCTCTATCGAAGACATGATGAAGTCTTCTCCAATTTGTCTGTTGTCAAAAGCATCCAAACCAAAGTCATGGTTAGGGCATCGTCGTCTCAATCATTTGAACTTCGGCACCATCAATGATCTTTCCAGAAAGGACCTCGTAAGAGGCTTGCCAAGATTAAAATATGAAAAAAGATCATCTTTGTTCGGCTTGTCAAATGGGCAAAAGTACAAAGTATGCCCATAAACCCAAACCTACAAACTCCAACATGGAAGTTCTTCATACCCTTCAAATGGTTTGTGCGGACCTATGAGAGTGCAGCCTATAAATGGGAAGAAGTATGTGCTAGTTGTTGTTGATGACTACTCTCGGTTCACTTGGGTTAAGTTTTTGAGGTCAAAGGATGAAACTCCCGACGTCATCATCAAACTTATTAAACAATTGCAGGTTCGGCTCAATAAAACAGTTAGAATCATCCGAACAGACAATGGAACTGAGTTTGTAAACAAAGAACTAAGTCAGTGTTATGAAAGCATTGGAATTAGCCATCAAAGAAGTGTTCCACGTACTCTTCAATAGAACGGTGTTGTTGAAAGACGAATGTTGAAGCCGCAAGGACTATGCTGATCTATTCAAAGGCTCCAATGTTTCTCTGGGCGGAAGCCATTGCCACTGCATGTTATACCCAAAACCGTTCCCTAATTCACACCACTCATGGAAAAACTCCATACGAACTTGTCCACAACCGAAAACCATATCTTTCTTTCTTTCGTGTGTTCGATGCCCTATGCTATCCAACTAATCATGGTCAAGATTTAGGAAAATTGAAAGCTAAGGCGGACATTGAGTTTTCCTTGGTTATGCTCCAAATCGGAAGGGTTACCGAATCTACAATAAAAGAACCCGAGACATCATGGAATCTATTCACGTTACGTTCGATGAGCTGACTGAGCAAACAGCTCCTGGACAATCCGGTTCTGGACCCGCACCTCAATTTTTGTCAAGTAATCCCATCAGTTCTTCTTTTGTACAGAATCACTCCCTTGCAGATCCTTATGTACCTCCATTAGAAGAAGATTTGAAGAAATTGTTTGATCCGATGTTTGATGAATATTATGAACCTCAGGCTAATGACAATTATGTACCACCAACTGCAGCTGCTTCTAATCCAACCAATATGAATGGTCCATCCGTTTCAATGTCTTTATCTCAAGAAGCGCCAGTTTCCGATCACTCATCATCATCTTCGAATCCTCAATCTTCGGCTGTACATCATGGAAATGTAGCTGCTAATTATGATGGAGATAACCCCTTTGCTACCCCCGAAGATGCTCCGTTTGAAAACATATTTGCCCCTGAACCAACACCTGAACCATCTTCATTAGGGGATCCAAACTCTGCTACATCAGTTCCTCATCATCAACCACATAAATATCTCAAAAAATGGACACATGATCATCCACTGGACAGCATCATTGGGAACCCTTCTAGCCCGGTATCCACTCGTAAACAACTTGCTACTGATGCCTTATGGTGCTTCTTCAATTCTGTATTATCAAAGATCGAACCAAAAGATGTCAAAACAGCAATGTCTGAGGATAGCTGGTTTAGTGATATGCAAGAAGAAATCCATGAGTTCAATCGTCTTGATGTATGGGAATTAGTACCTGCTCTAGATTGTGCTATGATTATTTCTCTCAAATGGATCTTCAAAGTAAAGCTTGATGAGCACAGTGATGTTCTGAAGAATAAAGCAAGGCTAGTGGCTAAAGGATACCGACAAGAGGAGCGTATTGACTTTGAGGAATCTTTTGCTCCGGTTGCACGAATTGAGGCTATCAGAATCTTCCTAGCTAATGCTGCTAGCAAGAACATGGTGGTTTATCATATGGATGTAAAGACTGATTTTCTTAATGGAGATCTCAAAGAAGTGGTTTACGTCAGTCAACCTGAAGGTTTTGTGAATCCAGAGCATCCTACCCATGTCTACCGCTTAAAGAAAGCTCTTTACGGTTTGAAGCAAGCTCCAAGGGCATGGTATGATACATTGTCAAAGTTTCTTTTGTCAAATGGATTCAGCAAAGGAGCAGTTGATCCAACATTATTCACCAGAAAGTCAGGCAAACACTTAATTCACGGTCAAATTTATGTTGATGATATTATCTTTGCCTCGACCGACCCTAATGAATGTGACCGATTTTCAAAGGAGATGGGCTCCAAATTTCAAATGTCTATGATGGGACAAATGTCATTTTTCTTGGAATTACAAATTTTACAAAGTCCCGGAGGCATTTTTAATTTTTATTAATCAATCTAAATATGCTAATGAAATCTTAAAGAAAGTTGGATTTGATTCTTGTGACCCGGTTGACACTCCCATGGTGGAGCGTACAAAACTGGATGAGGACCACTCAGGGATCATGGTTGATCAAACAAAATATCATAGTATGATAGGATCCATGATGTACCTCGCAGCCAGTAGACCTGATATTCTGTTCGATGTATGCATGTGTGCTAGATACCAGGCTAAGCCTACCAAAAAGCACCTTAAAGCGGTTAAACGGGTCTTTCGTTATCTCCAAGGAACCATTAACATGGGACTTTGGTATCTGAAGGACACCGACATGTCACTAAAAGCATATGCAGATGCAGACCATGCAGGGTGTCAAGATAAACGTCGAAGCACATTAGGAGGTGCTCAGTTTTTGGGAGATAAGTTAGTAAGCTGGTCTTCAAAGAAAAAAATGAGTACATCTATATCCTCTACAGAGGCAGAATACATAGCCATGTCATCGTGTTGTGCTCAAATATTATGGATGAGATCCCAATTATCTAACTATGGCTTTGCATTCAACAAAGTTCCTCTGTATTGTGATAACAAAAGTGCAATTGCTCTCTGCTGCAACAATGTTCAACACTCAAGAGCAAAGCACGTTGACATTCGACATCACTTCATCAGGGAACAAGTGGAGAAAGGTGTGGTTCAACTATATTTCGTAAGGACTGAATATCAGCTGGCAGACATCTTCACTAAAGCTCTTCCTAGAGAACGTTTTGAGTTTATCCTTCCACGGCTTGGCTTGAAGAGCCTACAACCTGAGATACTCAAACGCCTTCAAGAGGAAGACGAGGAGTAAAGGTATTTCTTCACCTATTCTTTGTATATAATATATCAAAAGCAAAATACAAAATTATAAAACCAGCAAAAAGAAAATAGAAAATTATAAAAAAAATAAAAAAAACCCATAAAAATCAGAAAAATTTGAAAAAGTCCAAAAATATTGTTTTCATATCATGTTATCTGGTTTCGATAACATCTACGTACTTTGATCTGTCATTCAAAGAATGGCACGGGTCTTTAGATGAAGTTCGAACGGAAGTAATATATATTTATTTTATTTCGTTTAAAAAAAATGAGATGGAGAAAAATGTTGGTTTATTGTCATTTCAAGCAGTAACCCGTTTTTTAAATGAAAGAACAGAGCCATGCTTAATCTAATTTTAAAACCTCATGCTCTGATTCTAAAAACAAAAGTTCATAAGGAAAGTTTGTCGCTAAAAAGTCAAATGTTTCCTCACAAATATTTTTCCTTCTAAAAAGATTCTTCTGAAAAATATTTGTCGTCTAATGAAAACAAAATTGCTTTGAAAATAACTCGTACTTTATTTTGAAAATCATCTGGACTTATCATTTGTCCAAATATCTATCACTCAATCAACAACTTAAGCATTGATTGAGTGGGAGAATGATTTCAAACAATTCAAAAGGCTATTTTTCAAACAATTGGCACGTAAACGAACAAGGTCTACATTTGGATGATAAAAAAGAACATGTTTTGTACAATTGGATCAAGACCAAGGCTAATGTTGTGTTTTCATAAGATACCTAAGCATGTTTGATCTTTGGAGTTTAAAGTCTCAAAATCTGATACTTGTCAGTTAAATGTTTTCAAAAGCAAGTCACACTTCTCCTCAAAAAGTTTTCAAAAATAATTTAAATCAATTGAGATCAAAAATCTCAAAGGGTTTGAAAATTGTGATCGGGGGAGAAATTGTGATTTAAATTGGATATAAACTGATAATTCGATAAGTGGTTTTAGAAATATAATAACAAGCACTCCTCCCTAGATGTGCCAAACGATTTCAAATTTTTCATGCACATGTTAAGGGGGAGCATTTATCTTAAACCAAAAAGGATTGAAATGTGATTGATTTGTCTCAAAGTGCAGGCTCCCTCTAACAAGTGCAAAACTCTTTTGAATCTCGATGCACATATTAAGAGGGAGCAATTAAAAAAAACCACATCCTTCCCAAATTGTTTTATCCAAAGTATTTAAAATACTAGATTTTACCGGGGAAGTGATGATGATCATTTTAGAAAATGTTAATCAAGAATTGGATCTTTCATAATCAATCTAAGATTTCAAAGTTCTCTTGCCTCCATGTGCCAAATCAGAAAAATTTTAAAAAGTCCAAAAATATAGTTTTCATATCATGTTATCTGGTTGTTAGATATAAGTTTTCACATACACATCAAACCATTAACACAAGTGGGCGTATAAGTGAAATTCTAGAGAGAGAAAGTTAGAGGTTTAGGGAACTTAGTGAGAGAAAGTGAAAGATATTATTATGAGCTCCAACTCTCTACCTTGGGAGGTAGAGAGTATTTATAGTCTTACATAAAACGCCACACAACGGGCTGTGGATCAGGCATACAGTGGGTAAAGACCCATCCGTCCTCCACGGTGTTACTTAACAAAATACTACTTAACTAAATATAACTATGACTACGAGCATTCTAACGATTACATATACTTGAGGTGACCGACTCTTTAATACCGGGAATTTCTAATTCCTAACAATCTCCCCCTAAGGGAGGTCACCTCAACCATATACTAAAATGACATTGAATACAATCAGATATTACATTAACAATTGATCTTGCATTCTTGATGTAGTACTTTGCTCCGAAGCTCGTAGTCATTGATTCCACTCTTTGCATGTTTAGTTAATCCAAGTGGAGGTCTTTACTGATACACGTGATAATAATGTTGGGCCAGCTTTTGAGATCATCAGCAAATATAAAATCTCTTTTACATCCATTGTGGTGTTGGTATTATGTGATGATGTGACTTTCGGACCGACATGCTCACATTCTGGATCATGATATCTTCTCATCGGAGTAGCGGAAGCTTTAGTTGATTCATGATATTGGCGCAGCGAGCGAAGCATGGAGTTAGAATATCAGAGTCATTGATGCACCAATCATGATATCTTTTAATATGAATGTGTTGTGTGAGCATGCGGTTATGGATTGACGCTTCATTCTGATCACTGCAAACGCGGGGTGTACCGCATAAGACAGTTAGCATTAAGCGCACGAAAGTGTCTTTGATCACTTTCGATGAATTGAGGTACACGGCCCACGGTTCCCCGTTGATCGCGACAAGTTTACTGCGTGATCGGTATAATTCCGAAGAATTTCCTTGACAGGGTTTCGCACATGCTCTAGCTGTTCTCAAACCGGAACGTCTCAAAGAAGACAACGGAGAATGAGTGAACCAGCGAATATTCGTCCACTGATTGATGAAAAGAGATTTGAAAAACAATCGTGTATTGCTCAATAGAAATTGTTTTTGCAATATAACGAAGGTTTTAATGAAAATCAATTGTCAATCATAAAACACCTTTTGATTTGAAAAATTAGTACACGGTCGACGTGCTAATGAAAAGAGTTTTAAAGCACAAAGACCGGTTTTTCAAAGGTATCCGTCAATCCATAACCTGAACCAGGATTGATTCAAAGAATGAATCGCCCCATTGTTTCTGTTCAGTTGTCACATGGTTGATCTGTATAATAGATCTCACATGCCACCTACCAGAGCTTGTTAGATGTTGGCTCCGAAGCTTTCCATCTTCATTGTGAGTATGTTGCATATCACTCACATGTTCTGGCAATACCACAAGGATAATGCGTAGGACTCAAGATATAATCTCTCTTTCCACATTGTGTGAAACAGAGAGTCTTCATTGAAAGTGTCCTAATGAGATTTATTGATGATCTCGTGGCACTAGACTCAATTTGTGCACATTTGGATCCTATATCGGAGACTAGGGAGAGGGTCTCCTCCTTCAATATCAACAATCTCTAAGAGAAGGTTGATAGATGTCACAATTCGCAATTTTTGGTCATTTCTTAAACTCTACATTCATCATATTAGCTCATGCATAGTTTTGCATTTTTCATTAAACGAATAATTTTCATATTAAATAAACGCTATCGCGTGAATATTATTTTGAACATTTGATCCGACACTTCCAAAAATATTCCTAATATATTTTAATACCCATATTAAGATTATAAAAATAGTATAATGAGTTTACCCAGTGTTTTAAACTTATTTAGTATATAAATTATTAAATTTATATAATTACGACGGTTTTCTTAAATACTACACAATTATTATTATTTCACTCAAGTTTTGCAAGAAAAGTATTTTATAATTTTTATGACCTAAATATATTTTATCTTGAACCGTGAAAATTTATTTTTAGCTAACGCTACCCTAAATACTCAAATGTATATACAAGTTACTACTATCCTCAAATAACTTTACATCTACTTACACTTATACATTTACATACATAAAAATAAAAATAAAAACATACATGTATTATTAAATATACACAAGGGGGATTCACCTAAAAGATTTGCTAGATATTGTTTCTTACTTATATTATACACAAACTTTTACTCCTACTACAATAATTCAAAGTGATAGATCAAAACCATTTTCTCTCTTCTTCCTCACCTAGAACCGGCCACCATAGTATATCAAGGAGGATCTCACCAAAAATTTTCTTGTCAATCTCATCACAATCTAGTAACTCTCTTTGTATAGGTTTTGCAATAAAAACCTAGGGTGTTTAAGATTAATCCTTGATCATAAACCTCATCAAGCAACTTGTAAGCATGAAACTTCATCTTTTACCTTTTCATATATATTTTTCATACATTTTCTTGAAGTCCTCATGGTCATATTTGATTTGTTGTGATTTTATTCATTATCATCCAAGATTATCACCCATATGTACTATATAAATATTTATAACAATCATGTGCTAGTTAAAAGTTTATAAAAATGAGAAGTTTGAAAAATGATTTATCAAAGTAAGTTTTGATCTTTTACTAGTGAAGGTTTGATGTAGTTTATGCTTAATTACATGTTATAAGTAGTCATATAAACCTCAAAAATGGTCATTTTATTTATATTGGTTCGACTAGTATTTTATTTTTAGTAGGATTGGCGAAGTGTAGTTCAAGGGATTTTTGTGGTGTAGTTGTGGTTAAACAAGTAGAAAAATGGTAAAGTTAAAATGAGCGCGGAAGCGCTGTCGAAATTTATAATTTTTCAGAAAAGATTAGTCATTTTTCTAAGTTTTATTAAAGTTTTAGAAAATAGATTTTTATCCATAAACGTGGCCTTTTGAACGGACTAAAACGGAGTTATAACGAAAAAGATACGTGGTTTTAAAGTTACGATTTAAAAACTACCATTTTCCGGAAAGTGTACATGCAGTCCCGATTTTCAACTGACCAAACAGTGTCCTTAAACTTTCTGTGAAATCTCCAAAGTTTAAAAATATATTAGTACACTTAATTACCTTCGCGTGGATATAAAGAACTTGAAAAACGGACTTAAAACGAGTGAGTTATGGTTAACCGAACTTTGAGTCGAAAACGTGCTGAAAACACTATTCACAGCATTAGTATGCTGTCAGGATTTTTAATCAAGGTTTTGAGGGCCTAAACGGACGTTTCGGGGGAAACGGACCTTAAAAACGAGTTAGTTTTCCTATGTATATATTACTTCAAGTCTAATGTAAACCGATTTTTCAATTACTAAAACCGTTACATAGTTTTAACTACATTTTCACCATTAGCTCAAAAGTAATTATTTTGACATGGAACCGTCACACATTCAAGTAACAATATTTTTATATAACTAGTTTTCAAGTGGCATATTGGGTGATACGTTTTCAAATCATGCATTCACGACAACCTATCATAACTCAAGTCATAACATTCATTTTAGGTCGCGAATAGTTTCCGAGCCTCATTTTCGTGCACTTCATTCTGTTAGCATATCAATCATACCAGGTGAGTTCGTAGCCCCACTTTCTATTACTTATTTGTCTTACAAACTCTTTGGGGAAGATACATGCTCAAACTATTTTCATTAACTTTCACAAATATTCTAAACTTTGACATACTACTGTGAGTTCATACCCGCTTTTACTCGTTTAAATTCTTACAAACTATTTGGGGGAGATACATGCTTAAATACTTGTTTTACTCTTGCGAATACTCAAACCATTTATACAATTGTGTTACACTATACTTCTTATACACTTTGGACATTTGTGTGGTTTATTGCGATCTTTGCCTTAATGTGTTAAACTTGTTTTCTATTATGCATCAACATACATACTTTAACAACTGGTTAACTCCTACGGGAGCCGGTCAAAACATTTAAACTCTATTGCCAAACAACATTACTTATACTCTAGACTTGGTGTGTGTATTGACAAGACTTAAACAAACATCCCAGCATTTATATGTTGGAAGGCCATTAATTTGGATACAGCCCAACGTGCGTCGTTGGAGGAACATCCGAGCATTTATATGTTGGAAGGCCATTAATTTGGATACAGCCCAACGTGCGTCGTTGAAGGAACATCCCATCATTTACATGTTGGAAGGCCATTTATATGGATACAGCCCAACGTGAGCGTTGGAGGAACATCCCAACACGAGTTGTTGGAAGACCCTTGTGGTGACATTTATACTTTTAACTACTATGATACATGCATACATGATTGACATACTATTTTTAGCGGTGGGTTGTAAACACACAGGTTGCAAGTTTTGTATGGGCGGGACTTGGAACTGAGTGGATTTACGATGCCTTTGCTTTTGAACTATTCTATTTGACCAAAAACTTTGCCTTTGTTACATAAACACTCTTTTAAGGCTTTACTTGTTAACCAAACTCTATGAACTCACCAACCTTTGTGTTGACACTTTTTAGCATGTTTTATCTCAGGTATCTAAGGCATTCACTTCATGGCATGCATATGGACATATCATCGAGTCGTGGTGACGACGCGTCTCACGTGGGATTTATACACTTTAAAAACATCGTTTGGCTTGTATCAAACCTATTACCGCATACATTGATTTTCATTTGGGACCTACATTTTGTAAACTCTGATTATTTTACTTAATCAAACGATGTATTTTCTAAACGACACTTTAGGTCGTTCGAAATAACTGTAACTTTGATGCTATGACAGTCCTCCCCAAGGTATTCCATTCCGCTGCAAAACACGTAATTTGGGGTGTGACAGATTGGTATCAGAGCATCGGTTATAGAGAACTAGGTTGCATCATTGACCTAGACTATAACTACATCATCATAGCATCTCATCATATCATTATAAGTGCACATTCTTTATACATGCGGACTTATGACTCAACACCAAACATCATATGAGTCGATTAGTCCAAGCATTGCATAGTTACTCCTAAATTATACATAGCCTGATCACCTATGTCTAATTCGGAAGAATCATACAATGAAGGGAGTAGTAGTCTCATATGTGTAAGCAATTCCGTAATCAAGCCAAATTTTCAAAAGATTTTCTTCAAACCACTTGTTTCCAGTTTGATCCGAGCGACAGTTCTTGTTTGATGAGTTGCAAAGATCGAGCTAGAAACAAGTCGTTACCTAAACCGATTTAGCCTAATCGTATGACAGTTCTTGTTTGATGAGTTGTGGGATTAAGAAAAAATCGGTTACCAAAAAGTTTTTTTAAAAATTTTGCTTGAGAATGGGAAAGCTTGTCTCATCGAGCCTAATCATAAGAAAGCATGTATTTAGGACGGGAATTGCTCACGATAGCACGGGAACGTACCTTGTGGGACGAGTAACTCATATGCATGAGCATTGACATAATCATTTAGACCATACATGCGCATAAACTTTTAGAACCCTTGTCGCGTTTTGGGCCATAGTATCATTAATCGAATCACGAGGACGTGATTCCGCTGACATGGGAAGAATGTCACAATTCGCAATTTTTGGTCATTTCTTAAACTCTACATTCATCATATTAGCTCATGTATAGTTTTGCATTTTTCATTAAACGAATAATTTTCATATTAAATAAACGCTATCGCGTGAATATTATTTTGAACATTTGATCCGACACTTCCAAAAATATTCCTAATATATTTTAATACCCATATTAAGATTATAAAAATAGTATAATGAGTTTACCCAGTGTTTTAAACTTATTTAGTATATAAATTATTAAATTTATATAATTACGACGGTTTTCTTAAATACTACACAATTATTATTATTTCACTCAAGTTTTGCAAGAAAAGTATTTTTATAATTTTTATGACCTAAATATATTTTATCTTGAACCGTGAAAATTTATTTTTAGCTAACGCTACCCTAAATACTCAAATGTATATACAAGTTACTACTATCCTCAAATAACTTTACATCTACTTACACTTATACATTTACATACATAAAAATAAAAATAAAAACATACATGTATTATTAAATATACACAAGGGGGATTCACCTAAAAGATTTGCTAGATATTGTTTCTTACTTATATTATACACAAACTTTTACTCCTACTACAATAATTCAAAGTGATAGATCAAAACCATTTTCTCTCTTCTTCCTCACCTAGAACCGGCCACCATAGTATATCAAGGAGGATCTCACCAAAAATTTTCTTGTCAATCTCATCACAATCTAGTAACTCTCTTTGTATAGGTTTTGCAATAAAAACCTAGGGTGTTTAAGATTAATCCTTGATCATAAACCTCATCAAGCAACTTGTAAGCATGAAACTTCATCTTTTACCTTTTCATATATATTTTCATACATTTTCTTGAAGTCCTCATGGTCATATTTGATTTGTTGTGATTTTATTCATTATCATCCAAGATTATCACCCATATGTACTATATAAATATTTATAACAATCATGTGCTAGTTAAAAGTTTATAAAAATGAGAAGTTTGAAAAATGATTTATCAAAGTAAGTTTTGATCTTTTACTAGTGAAGGTTTGATGTAGTTTATGCTTAATTACATGTTATAAGTAGTCATATAAACCTCAAAAATGGTCATTTTATTTATATTGGTTCGACTAGTATTTTATTTTTAGTAGGATTGGCGAAGTGTAGTTCAAGGGATTTTTGTGGTGTAGTTGTGGTTAAACAAGTAGAAAAATGGTAAAGTTAAAATGAGCGCGGAAGCGCTGTCGAAATTTATAATTTTTCAGAAAAGATTAGTCATTTTTCTAAGTTTTATTAAAGTTTTAGAAAATAGATTTTTATCCATAAACGTGGCCTTTTGAACGGACTAAAACGGAGTTATAACGAAAAAGATACGTGGTTTTAAAGTTACGATTTAAAAACTACCATTTTCCGGAAAGTGTACATGCAGTCCCGATTTTCAACTGACCAAACAGTGTCCTTAAACTTTCTGTGAAATCTCCAAAGTTTAAAAATATATTAGTACACTTAATTACCTTCGCGTGGATATAAAGAACTTGAAAAACGGACTTAAAACGAGTGAGTTATGGTTAACCGAACTTTGAGTCGAAAACGTGCTGAAAACACTATTCACAGCATTAGTATGCTGTCAGGATTTTTAATCAAGGTTTTGAGGGCCTAAACGGACGTTTCGGGGGAAACGGACCTTAAAAACGAGTTAGTTTTCCTATGTATATATTACTTCAAGTCTAATGTAAACCGATTTTTCAATTACTAAAACCGTTACATAGTTTTAACTACATTTTCACCATTAGCTCAAAAGTAATTATTTTGACATGGAACCGTCACACATTCAAGTAACAATATTTTTATATAACTAGTTTTCAAGTGGCATATTGGGTGATACGTTTTCAAATCATGCATTCACGACAACCTATCATAACTCAAGTCATAACATTCATTTTAGGTCGCGAATAGTTTCCGAGCCTCATTTTCGTGCACTTCATTCTGTTAGCATATCAATCATACCAGGTGAGTTCGTAGCCCCACTTTCTATTACTTATTTGTCTTACAAACTCTTTGGGGGAGATACATGCTCAAACTATTTTCATTAACTTTCACAAATATTCTAAACTTTGACATACTACTGTGAGTTCATACCCCGCTTTTACTCGTTTAAATTCTTACAAACTATTTGGGGGAGATACATGCTTAAATACTTGTTTTTACTCTTTCGAATATTCAAACCATTTATACAATTGTGTTACACTATACTTCTTATACACTTTGGACATTTGTGTGGTTTATTGCGATCTTTGCCTTAATGTGTTAAACTTGTTTTCTATTATGCATCAACATACATACTTTAACAACTGGTTAACTCCTGCGGGAGCCGGTCAAAACATTTAAACTCTTTTGCCAAACAACATTACTTATACTCTAGACTTGGTGTGTGTATTGACTAGACTTAAACAAACATCCCAGCATTTATATGTTGGAAGGCCATTAATTTGGATACAGCCCAACGTGCGTCGTTGGAGGAACATCCCAGCATTTATATGTTGGAAGGCCATTAATTTGGATACAGCCCAACTTGCGTCGTTGGAGGAACATCCCAGCATTTATATGTTGGAAGGCCATTTATATGGATACGTACCCAACGTGAGCGTTGGAGGAACATACCAACACGAGTTGTTGGAAGACCCTTGTGGTGACATTTATACTTTTAACTACTATGATACATGCATACATGATTAACATACTATTTTTAGCAGTGGGTTGTAAACACACAGGTTGCAAGTTTTGTATGGGCGGGACTTGGAACTGAGTGGATTTACGATGCCTTTGCTTTACGAACTATTCTATTTGACCAAAAACTTTGCCTTTGTTACATGAACACTCTTTTAAGGCTTTACTTGTTAACCAAACTCTATGAACTCACCAACCTTTGTGTTGACACTTTTTAGCATGTTTTATCTCAGGTATCTAAGGCATTCACTTCATGGCATGCATATGGACATATCATCGAGTCGTGGTGACGACGCGTCTCACGTGGGATTTATACACTTTAAAAACATCGTTTGGCTTGTATCAAACCTATTACCGCATACATTGATTTTCATTTGGGACCTACATTTTGTAAACTCTGATTATTTTACTTAATCAAACGATGTATTTTCTAAACGACACTTTAGGTCGTTCGAAATAACTGTAACTTTGATGCTATGACAGTCCTCCCCAAGGTATTCCATTCCGCTGCAAAACACGTAATTTGGGGGTGTGACAATAGATAATGTCGGTTCCCCGTGAGAATGAAACAAGTCCTTTTAAGAGGAACTTGAGTGGTTTGGAAATTTGAAGTGCAGTGCGTCATTGGGTCCATGACGTCTTGTCTTCAATACTGATGTTACCATCTATAGCATTTGAATTGAACCCGGTTTCTACCCTAAGGTTGAATATATGGAGGGCTATTTGTTTTCACCCTTTTCTCATTCAATTCTTTTTCATTCTTCAACCCCTTCAGTGCTTACCGAGACTTCATAGCAAGAACCTTGTTGGGTTTATTCCAGTACTAGCTCAGTCTTAGTCCGCACTCTTCCCATATCTCATTTTTCTCCTTTTATCATCATACCTAAGAACTCTACACTAACTAGTGGATAGTCCTTGGGTAGATCCCTCCGGTTCTGGCGGATCATGGGAACACATACCTAACCTTATCGTCCTTATATCACCATACATAATGTAAAGTTGGTCGGTCTTTTTGGTATTGTTCATCTGCCATAGGAACCAATTGAAAACCATTTGAAAATCAATCCAGATACTTATGATATTTAATCAAAGCATTTTGTACCTGAATTGTTTTTGATAATTTTAGAAGAAGAACTCCCCCTCAACATGTGAATCAAGTATTTGAAATAGTTTTCCACACGGAGGCAAGAGAAAGAATTAACTTCTTTGATTACCATTTTAAAAAATATCAACATCACTTCCCTAATCGAATCAAGTAGATAAAGCATTTTGGGGAAGGATGAGGTTTTCATGATTTTGCTCCCCCTCAATATGTGCCTCGAGATTGAAAAGAGTTTTGCACATACTAGAGGGAACATGCACCTTGAGATAAGTTATCACGTTTCAAATCATAGGTTTAAGATAGATGCTCCCCCTCAACATGTGCATGGAAAATTTGAAATCGTTTGTCATATATGGGAAGGGGAGCTTGTACATCCTTATAAAACCATTTACCGAATTATCAGTTTAAATCCAATTTAAATCACACATTCTACCCCGATCACAATTATCAAATCATTTGAGATTTGTGATCTCTTATAGATTTAAATTGATTTTGAAAGCTTTTAAGGAGAATTGTGACTTGATTATGAAAGCTTTTTAACTGATAATGATCGGATTTTAAGACTTTAGACTCCATTGATAAAACATGCTTGAATATTTTTTTTTTTTTTTTTAAAACAATTTAATGCCAAATAACTTTTTAATTTAATTGAAATCATTCTCCCCCTCAATCAATGACATAGGTTGTTGATTGAGAGATTGATATTTTGACAAATAAGTCCGGATGATTATCAAAAATAGAGACTGAGTTATTTTTCAAAGCAGTTAGTTTTCAGCAGATAAATGATTAAAGAATCAGAGCATGGAATTTTGAAAACATGATAAAGTATGGCTCTGTTCTTTCTTTGAAAAACGGGTTACTTCCTGAAATGACAATAAACCATTTTTTTCTCTTTCTCCCAAAAATAATTTTTGATTTTTTGATTTTTTTTTTTTTTTTTATAAAAAAATCGAACAAAATCTAAAGTCCCGTGTCATTCTTTGAATGACAACATCAAGACCGTAGATATTATCGAATCGAGAGAAACATGACAAAAAGACAATATTTTTTTTTGAAGATTTTTCTAATTTTTCAAATTTTTATGGATTTTGAAAGTTTTATATTTTTCTATTTGATTTTTTTTGAAGGTTTTATAATTTTGTATTTTGTTTTTCGAATAAATATTTACAAGAGATAAATTAGTTTAAGAGAATGATGAAATGAGTACCGAGATAAAGATATCGTTCAGCACGTTGTAGAAGAAAGGAATCAACATCTCTTAAACTTTCGCCACCAAAGCATTCGAGGCTTCTAAGAAAATCGTCTGGACATGAGCCTTCTCAATTTGAATCTTTGGTAGCTTCCCCCGAAACCGACAAACATCGAATAAAGACCATTTCCCTAAGAAGTATAGTTGAATACAAAGCGGTCTCATTGATTGAAGCTCAGCACCCTGAAGAACACGAGAACACCGAAGTAACAAGTTGAAACATTGATCGTCCCAGTGGTTATCAAATCCGGATTAACTGATTACGACCGATCACATGAACCTGCTGTGCATCCCCGATGTACACCTTACTCTTCGAGATTGACCAGTTGTCTATTTAGAGGAACAATATATCAATATCTTCATTTTACCAAGTGCATTCCAGTTATATAACATATAACCAATCAGCACATAATGTACACATGTACCCAACAAGAGTAGAGACGATGACATCCATGTAACATGTTGAGTCACTAATCATCTATGTGGATGTCAACTCTGAAATAACTGAATTAGCTCGATCAAGTGAACATGTTGTGCATATAACCGGAAGCACTTTATCATAAACCATATATAAGATGTCGATAGGCAGTATCATCTCACGTTCCAAATATTCTTCTCACAGTTCTTCCAACTCAACACTGAAGTAACATAAACCAAAGGTCTCCAGAGACCACTTCCCCAAATAGTTGGAATAATATATCCTTCCCCCAAATGGTTTTGATACCTCAGAATCGGCAAAACATAATATATCCATAAACTTGAAATCTTGTGAGAAGAACTCAAATAGCCCAAATGAATCCTGTGAGAATCAACTGCTACATAAACTCTCTCGGACTATCTTTATCAACCCATATGTAGACAATTTGAAGTGACCACTGTTGAAGAAAAACCCAATATACCAAACTTGAAACTGAAGTCGAATTCCCCGCATTTGTGTCTTAAGCTTGCACTTAAAGATGGAAGAACGGTGTCGAGAATCTATGCTTCAAGCAAATCTCTAAGTACTCACACTCAAACAAGGTATGAGACATTAACACCTCTTGATATTATCCACATCGTCATCTGCATGTGACACTGAGTAAAACAACGTAACTCCTAATAGTGATAGTTAACCAGGTCTTCAACCATCCACTCCGACTGCTGGTAACTAGATAAACCAAGCCTTCAACTCAAATTCTTAAGCCCGAGCAAGTTATCAAATAAGAACACGACTTTGTGGAGGTCAACTTCAATCTCAAATAAGTGATAAATGATTAACTCTGAAGTAATCAACTTGTGTCAAATGCCCAACATGTGAATAAACATACAACCGGATGTACATTCACCCACTGAATGAACCGGAACAAATGATGCCGCAACATCAATGTATTCTTCCTAAAAGTATTCATGTAGAGATCGATGGAGGATACACCAACAACTTCGAGCGGATGAGGTAGACATTTTCCTTGAAGTTCATGTGGTTGATTTATAGCATGCACGATGTGAGGAACAATAATCCATGAAGATTTGGCAAAGGAATGCCAAAGAGTGGATCATTATTCATGAACAATAATCCGTGAAGATTTGGCAAAGGAATACCAAAGAGCGGATCATTATTCATGAGTGCAACTGCAATATTAAGATAATCATTATCAACGCCTTGAGGAATAACTGGAGATAGGGCTTTTTGAGTAGTCTGAGTTGTACTTCTTTGATGATCATCAAACATATCTTGAACTCATGAATCACATATTCTTTGATGATCATCAAATATTCGCTAGCGGTTGTAAATACTCATCAAACATATCTTGAACCAATGAATGCCAAACAATAAATCCCATTTATCCTTAGTGAGTGAAACATTAGGCGTTGGAGGAGAGTCATCAAACTTTAAGTCGTATAACCATTATTCAAACATCCATCATCATTTAGTATATTCACTCTTCTCATAAATCCCATAAAAAATTGCATCCGAAGTTGCCATTTTTGATTTAGCAAGTGAATAAGAATATACATTAATGAATGTAGATCCACTTGATGACCGAATGAGCATGGGAGAAACATGAAGCTTGTTGATGAAGAATGTCGATGAGAATGGTCATAAACATGAAGATTTCTCTTCTTCTGAAGATAAAGCGCACTGAAGCGTACACTTTTCTTTTCTTTGAGGAACGGGGCCTGAAGTATTATCTGCAGACGCCATAATGATGAAGAACGAGGCCTGAACCGATGTGAACAGACGTCATTATTAAGAGCCCGGTTATATGTTTAGAGCCGCCCGAATCCAAAAACCAAGGGACGATTTGTACGACCTGCTTTGGACAACAGACGAAGATAGAGAATTGGAAACATTGGATCCCCATGTGCTGATGGGTTCCTTTTGGTTAGCACAAGCAATCTTTGAATCAGCAGAAACCCTAGATGCAATGGCATTATCCCTAGGAGTTGAACTAGTAGAAGCATTAGACTTAGTCGAGGAACATTTTGTGCTTAATGGGATTATTCTACCAGTTGGCTTCCAAACCTTAACAGGCACTACTCTAGGCATAGTGGATCTAGTTAAGGGGCAAGGTTTGCCATTCGTGAATATTCGACATGTTGGCTTCCACTGAAATCCTACATTGGTAAAAACCTTCCCTGTAGGTTTCCAGGATTGCTTAATCTGTTTCGCTCTCCAAACTTTCTTAACTGGGTTATGAATCTTAGACCTCAGAAATAACACATCACATTTATCATGATTACCAGAAATTAAACATTTTTGCATGTTTTGCAGACAGCATAAGGCCTCGAATTAATTTTAGTAAGCTTAGAGCTAATACTAGAACTAACACGATTCTTTTTGTTCAAATCAAACTTCTTGTCCCTATGGTGTTCTTTCACTTCCTTATCATGATCACTTTTAGTTTGCGTAATCCTATCCTTCTTTGCATAGCTTCTAGGTTTTGACCCGCTAACTTTAGTGTCAATCTTAACATCTGTAGAAGTAACGATGGGAACATTACATGGCTTCACTACTTTCTGCATTCCTGGTCTAGAAGTGCTGGGATCTGAAATTCTAGGAGGCACATCACAGGTTGTTTGCTTGAATTTCGACATGGAACAAGGCATATCAAGGGTCACATGCTTGGCTTTAGGCATAGAACAAGGCATCACAGCTTTGCCTTTTGCACCTAAGGATAAGGATTTAGGACATGTTGCAATTACACATTCTAGCAGCTCTTGAGATCGTTTGGCCTGGAGGCAAGCAAACCTAACTTCACTATCAAGAGGTTTGTTAATGAAATCCTCTTCGACAATCTCACGGAGACATTCTAGACTATCCTTAAGGTGAGCACAGTAGTCATGAAAAGCATGTTCATTATTCCTAAGATGAGGAGGAATATATTTAACTGTCACAGTGTATTTGCAGTCTGAGGGTGACTTTGAGACAACATTCTTATTGAAAACAAGTGGCAGTTTCCCATTTCCCTGACTTCTCAGATTCTCAATTTCCTTTTGTAAAGACGTTATTTTTTCGTTGTTTTGGTCACGGGTGACTTTTATTGAATCATATAACTCTTTAAAATGTCGTTTAACTTTTTCATTTTCTTCTAGAAAACTCTTGTTTTCCTTTTGTAAGGCATCAACTAAGTTTTGAAGATGAAAAGTTTGAGAATTCTGAGAATCTAAAGGAGGAGGCATTTGGGGTCATATTGTTCGTTTGACCCTTTAATTGAGAGATTTGGGCTTTCAACTTTCTGATCGTGTTGCACTGAGCTTGAATCTTTCATCACGTTTGTTAATTTGAAAAACTGCATCAAACTCTGGAGCATCTGAGGATGTCTTGATATTTGAAGTTTTGACATTTTCTTTAAGATGTTGATATTTTAGTTGTAAATTAAAATGCTCAACTTCCAGTTTAGAAAAATGTTTAACCAAATTGTCGTGATCATCCAATTCAATTTTCTCGTTTAGTTCAGAATTAGTTTTTTCAAGCTCAATGACATGATCATGGGAGACTTTCAGAGCAACAGATAATTCATGAAATTGAGAAGCATTAATGGAACAATTCGTAGCAGTGTAAAACACATCTTGAGTAATACATTCAGAAATAAGATTCTCATTCAAGGTATGCAAGTTCTTCCTCTCAATCTCATTATATTTTAATTCTCGCTCATAGTCACTAACCTCAACTATCATTGCATCAAATTCCTTTTCCATTTCTTTAATATCTGATTTTATCCCCTTTTTAAGACTCTCAAAATGATCTTTTAGTTGTTTAAAGAAAGGCATGACCTCAGTTAAATAACATTCTTTCATTTGCTCAAAACCTCTTTCTCCTTCCGTAATACTAGTGGGTGTGATCCTTTTCTTGCAAGTTTTCTCAAAATCAGCAAATAGTTGAAGTATAACATATTGGCTAATTAAGGTCTTGCTCTTAGTGGCAATAGTTCTAGGAACTAAATGCATTGGTGTATTTGGAGGATACATAGTCGCTTTAGGGAATTTCCTACAAGGGGGATTCTTTTCAACAAGATTTTCAACTTTTTGCAAGTCCATATCCTTTTTCCAGAACACTTGTTCAGGGGTCAATAGAGTCTGAGGCTTAAACATGTTTAAGGATATCCAATTTTCCTTAGTGTAATCATGGGGTTTTATCGTTATCTTGTTCTTTTTACACTCAGGGTCTTCTAGCTTCATATTCATTTTCTCCCTAGTGACTTCATCTGATTTCTTATCTTCCTCAGTGCACTCAGCGCAACTAGGTTTCTGTCTAGGTTTAAGGATCTCATTACCATCATACAGTACCTTATGAGCTTCTCTAGCCTTTTTACAAGCCTCAGGGTTTGGTTCATCAACTAAGGCCACACTATGTTTGTCACTTAGAACTCTATGCTTAGTGATCATGTGAGCAGTCTGAATGGTGTTTCCTTGTACGCACAACTTATTTTCAAGCTTGTTTTTCAAAGTCTTTAGATTAGAAAAATCATTCAAAAGTTTTGACTCCTTAGCACTAAATTCTTGCTTAAGCACTTTAACATTTTCTTGAAGTTCTTGTTTTTGCTTAGCAGTTTTAGAAAGCTTTTCTTGTAAGGAATTTAACTCTTGTTTTAATACTTCTTCTCTAAACCTACTTTTTCTAATAGTTGTACGTATTTGGACGTCCATTTCCTGCTCACGGGTGGTCAACTCAAACTTAGCACGCTGTTCATAAATAGCAACTTGATCCTTATATATGTTAAGCTCAGTGGTAACGGAATCATCAGGCACAAATGCAGCGTACTCATGCAGTTCATAATCATCATTTTGAGTAGAAGATGCACAACTAGGTACAACAGAAACTTCCATGCAACTTACCTCAGCATTGACATGCACAGGCTGTGACGGGTGCATCTCTATCTTGGGTACATCCAAAGCTTCCATGGAGCGTTCCTTTGCATTAACTTGCACAGGTTGTGTCGGTGCACCTCTTCTCTTGTGAATTTGAGCACGAAGATTCCATTTTTCCATTATCCGACTCATCATTTTTGTTGTCACTGACATTCTGCATTCAGCAACACCCGATTCTTCAACAGATACATTACCCAACTTATCACAACATTCTTTCATCTGCACCTGACACTCATTCACGTCTTCATTCTTTTGTGCAGATTCTTCAATGTACTTTTTCACATTATCCATGAGTTGGATAAATGTTTCAATGAATTCTTGAATTTCCATTCCAGTATGTTTTTTGAAGGAAATTCTAGTCAAGTGTTGATCGTAATCTGCTGAATATTCCCCACTGATGAATGGATGAAATTGTTTGTAGATTACTTGAAGAGCTGCACTGGAACCATCCTTATGAACCTTTTCATTGGTAAGTTGCAGCTTTAAATGTTCTAAGTTCAACAGCAAGCTTCTTGTCAATGTAGGTAAGTCCTGGCGGAAAAGAGCACTACATGTTCGATCCCCAGCTATGGATAATAGCTGTATGAGGTGCAGATGAAGTAGTTGATAGGGCTCAATGCTGCATTCCATTTTCATGGCATTCTGTAGCAGGTGCAATTCATTCTCATTGTACTCGGAACATGAAGATCTCACATCCTCATTGTTTAATTCAAACATCTTTAATCGTTCAGTGTAGCATTCATTAACATTATTGTCCACAGCATCATACAATTTAAGCACTTCGGAAATCACTGGGTCAGTAGAGTAAGACATGATGTGGTAGAATGCACGGGATTTTACGAGTCTATGATTTAAACCGAGAAATAGAATCTTTCGCGGGATTTTACTAAAATCAAGACCAAACCGTTAAGCAATGACCAATGGAATGTGTTAAGATGACTGATGGATCGACACAATGATAGAAAATTGTGTGTTAGGACTTATGATTGCTTGTGGGATAAGCAGAGATGTTGTTTGGTTGTGATTTGGGTTGCTTGTTGCACGATTTTATGGAGAAATTTAGGTCTAAAAACTTAAAAGCTCAATAACTTCCTTTCGGAGAGGATTTAGGCCTCGAAAAATTCGTTTCACGACATCGTCGTGAAACCTCACATATCGGCTGTTCCGTCGTTTTGACAGGTATTTCGCTGAAAAGGAGTTACGGATCAAAAGTTATGGCCGTTTGAAGTTTTGACGTAAAAAGTCAACTTTGGTCAAACCTCTTCTTCGTAAAAATCAACCAAGTCGCTATAAGATAATGCACCAAGTCGCTAACACCTAATTCGCTACACCACCAAGTCGCTAAAGTCCCAAGTCGCTAGACAAATGCAAGTCGCTAAGTAGTAACTCGCTAAGCCTCAAGTCGCTAGCAAAATTTTGGAAGCAATTCGCTACTCAAGTCGCTAAAGATTCAAGTCGCTAAAGAGCAACTCGCTCAGAACCAAGTCACTACCACCAAGTCGCTACCCGTAGTGGAGAGTCCACTACTTGTACTGTTAATCGCTAGGTCTAAGTCGCTAGCTCCAAACTGTAACTCGCCATGAAATTGCAAAGTAAGTCGCTACGAAGAATGAAGTCCGAATGTCAAGTCGCTAGCAAGAAAACCACAAAAACATCACTTTTCAATCCAAAAACTACCCAACCACGATGATTCAAGCTTACCAAATCAAAACCTAAATACTTGTGATGATTCTAAACATAAAAGTACTATCAAAATCCAAACTTTAACACTAGAAATCACCCAAATGATGCAAAAACCACTAAACTTTTTCAAACTCAAAAAACACCTAAAAACCACTAGAAATCCAAAGATGTGTAAGATATGATCTAACCATGGCTCTGATACCAATTGTTAGATATAAGTTTTCACATACACATCAAACCATTAACACAAGTGGGCGTATAAGTGAAATTCTAGAGAGAGAAAGTTAGAGATTTAGGGAACTTAGTGAGAGAAAGTGAAAGATATTATTATGAGCTCCAACTCTCTACCTTGGGAGGTAGAGAGTATTTATAGTCTTACATAAAACGCCACACAACGGGCTGTGGATCAGGCATACAGTGGGTAAAGACCCGTCCGTCCTCTACGGTGTTACTTAACAAAATACTACTTAACTAAATATAACTATGACTACGAGCATTCTAACGATTACATATACTTGAGGTGACCGACTCTTTAATACCGGGAATTTCTAATTCCTAACACTGGTTTTGATAACATCTACGGACTTTGATCTGTCATTCAAAGAATGGCACGGGTCTTTAGATGAAGTTCGAACGGAAGTAATACATATTTATTTTATTTCGTTTAAAAAAATGAGATGGAGAAAAATGTTGGTTTATTGTCATTTCAAGCAGTTTTTTAAATGAAAGAACAGAGCCACGCTTAATCTAATTTTAAAATCTCGTGCTCTGATTAGAAAACAAAAGTTCATAAGGAAAGTTTGTCGCTAAAAGTCAAATGTTTCCGACAAATATTTTCCTTCTAAAAGATTCTTTGAAAAATATTTGTCGTCTAATGAAAACAAAATTGCTTTGAAAATAACTCGTACTTTATTTTGAAAATCATCTGGACTTATCATTTGTCCAAATATCTATCACTCAATCAACAACTTAAGTCATTGATTAAGGGGGAGAATGATTTCAAACAATTCAAAAGGCTATTTTTCAAACAATTGGCACGTAAATGAACAAGGTCTACATTTGGATGATAAAAAAGAACATGTTTTGTACAATTGGATCAAGACCAAGGCTAATGTTGTGTTTTCATAAGATACCTAAGCATGTTTGATCTTTGGAGTTTAAAGTCTCAAAATCTGATACTTGTCTATTAAATGTTTTCAAAAGCAAGTCACACTTCTCCTCAAAAAGTTTTCAAAAATAATTTAAATCAATTGAGATCAAAAATCTCAAAGGGTTTGAAAATTGTGATCGGGGGAGAAATTGTGATTTAAATTTGATATAAACTGATAATTCGATAAGTGGTTTTAGAAATATAATAACAAGCACTCCTCCCTACATGTGCCAAACGATTTCAAATTTTTCATGCACATGTTAAGGGGGAGCATTTATCTTAAACCAAAAAGGATTGAAACGTGATTGATTTGTCTCAAAGTGCAGGCTCCCTCTAACAAGTGCAAAACTCTTTTGAATCTCGATGCACATATTGAGGGGGAGCAATCAAAAGAAAACCACATCCTTCCCAAAATGTTTTATCCAAAGTATTTAAAATACTAGATTTACCGAAGTGATGATGATCATTTTAGAAAATGTTAATCAAGAATTGGATCTTTCATAATCAATCTAAGATTTCAAAGTTCTCTTGCCTCCATGTGCCAAATCAGAAAAATTTGAAAAAGTCCAAAAAAAAAATTTTCATATCATGTTATCTGGTTTCGATAACATCTATGGACTTTGATCAGTCATTCAAAGAATGGCATTGGTCTTTAGATGAAGTTCGAACGGAAGTAATACATATTTATTTTATTTCGTTTAAAAAAAATGAGATGGATAAAAATGTTGGTTTATTGTCATTTCAAGCAGTAACCCGTTTTTTAAATGAAAGAACAGAGCCATGCTTAATCTAATTTTAAAATCTCGTGCTCTGATTCTAAAAACAAAATTCATAAGGAAAGTTTGTCGCTAAAAAGTCAAATGTTTCCTCACAAATATTTTTCCTTCTAAAAAGATTCTTCTGAAAAATATTTGTCGTCTAATGAAAACAAAATTGCTTTGAAAATAACTCGTACTTTATTTTGAAAATCATCTGGACTTATCATTTGTCCAAATATCTATCACTCAATCAACAACTTAAGTCATTGATTGAGGGGGAGAATGATTTCAAACAATTCAAAAGGCTATTTTTCAAACAATTGGCACGTAAATGAACAAGGTCTACATTTGGATGATAAAAAAGAACATGTTTTGTACAATTGGATCAAGACCAAGGCTAATGTTGTGTTTTCATAAGATACCTAAGCATGTTTGATCTTTGGAGTTTAAAGTCTCAAAATCTGATACTTGTCTGTTAAATGTTTTCAAAAGCAAGTCACACTTCTCCTCAAAAAGTTTTCAAAAATAATTTAAATCAATTGAGATCAAAAATCTCAAAGGGTTTGAAAATTGTGATCGGGGTAGAAATTGTGATTTAAATTGGATATAAACTGATAATTCGATAAGTGGTTTTAGAAATATAATAACAAGCACTCCTCCCTACATGTGCCAAACGATTTCAAATTTTTCATGCACATGTTAAGGGGAGCATTTATCTTAAACCAAAAGGATTGAAACGTGATTGATTTGTCTCAAAGTGCAGGCTCCCTCTAACAAGTGCAAAACTCTTTTGAATCTCGATGCACATATTGAGGGGGAGCAATCAAAAGAAAACCACATCCTTCCCAAAATGTTTTATCCAAAGTATTTAAAATACTAGATTTTACCAGGGAAGTGATGATGATCATTTTAGAAAATGTTAATCAAGAATTGGATCTTTCATAATCAATCTAAGATTTCAAAGTTCTCTTGCCTCCATGTGCCAAATCAGAAAAATTTGAAAAAGTACAAAAATATTTTTTTCATATCATGTTATCTGGTTTCGATAACATCTACGGACTTTGATCTGTCATTCAAAGAATGGCATGGGTCTTTAGATGAAGTTCGAACGGAAGTAATACATATTTATTTTATTTCGTTTAAAAAAATGAGATGGAGAAAAATGTTGGTTTATTGTAATTTCAAGCAGTAACCCGTTTTTTAAATGAAAGAACAGGGCCATGCTTAATCTAATTTTAAAACCTCGTGATCTGATTCTAAAAACAAAATTCATAAGGAAAGTTTGTCGCTAAAAAGTCAAATGTTTCCTCACAAATATTTTTCTTTCTAAAAAGATTTTTCTGAAAAATATTTGTCGTCTAATGAAAAAAAAATTGCTTTGAAAATAACTCGTACTTTATTTTGAAAATCATCTGGACTTATCATTTGTCCAAATATCTATCACTCAATCAACAACTTAAGTCATTGATTGAGGGGGAGAATGATTTCAAACAATTCAAAAGGCTATTTTTCAAACAATTGGCACGTAAATGAACAAGGTCTACATTTGGATGATAAAAAAGAACATGTTTTGTACAATTGGATCAAGACCAAGGCTAATGTTGTGTTTTCATAAGATACCTAAGCATGTTTGATCTTTGGAGTTTAAAGTCTCAAAATCGATACTTGTCCTGTTAAATGTTTTCAAAAGCAAGTCACACTTCTCCTCAAAAAGTTTTCAAAAATAATTTAAATCAATTGAGATCAAAAATCTCAAAGGGTTTGAAAATTGTGATCGGGGGAGAAATTGTGATTTAAATTGGATATAAACTGACAATTCGATAAGTGGTTTTAGAAATATAATAACAAGCACTCCTCCCTACATGTGCCAAACGATTTCAAATTTTTCATGCACATGTTAAAGGGGAGCATTTATCTTAAACCAAAAAGGATTGAAACGTGATTGATTTGTTTCAAAGTGCAGGCTCCCTCTAACAAGTGCAAAACTCTTTTGAATCTCGATGCACATATTGAGGGGGAGCAATCAAAAGAAAACCACATCCTTCCCAAAATGTTTTATCCAAAGTACTTAAAATACTAGATTTTACCGGGGAAGTGATGATGATCATTTTAGAAAATGTTAATCAAGAATTGGATCTTTCATAATCAATCTAAGATTTCAAAGTTCTCTTGCCTCCATGTGCCAAATCAGAAAAATTTGAAAAAGTACAAAAATATTTTTTTCATATCATGTTATCTGGTTTCGATAACATCTACGGACTTTGATCTGTCATTCAAAGAATGGCACGGGTCTTTAGATGAAGTTCGAACGGAAGAAATACATATTTATTTTATTTCGTTTAAAAAAAATGAGATGGATAAAAATGTTGGTTTATTGTCATTTCAAGCAGTAACCCGTTTTTTAAATGAAAGAACAGAGCCATGCTTAATCTAATTTTAAAACCTCGTGCTCTGATTCTGAAAACAAAAGTTCATAAGGAAAGTTTGTCGCTAAAAAGTCAAATGTTTCCTCACAAATATTTTCCTTCTAAAAGATTCTTCGAAAAATATTTGTCGTCAAATGAAAACAAAATTGCTTTGAAAATAACTCGTACTTTATTTTGAAAATCATCTGGACTTATCATTTGTCCAAATATCTATCACTCAATCAACAACTTAAGTCATTGATTGAGGGGGAGAATGATTTCAAACAATTCAAAAGGCTATTTTTCAAACAATTGGCACGTAAACGAACAAGGTCTACATTTGGATGATAAAAAAGAACATGTTTTGTACAATTGGATCAAGACCAAGGCTAATGTTGTGTTTTCATAAGATACCTAAGCATGTTTGATCTTTAGAGTTTAAAGTCTCAAAATCTGATCCTTGTCTGTTAAATGTTTTCAAAAGCAAGTCACACTTCTCCTCAAAAAGTTTTCAAAAATAATTTAAATCAATTGAGATCAAAAATCTCAAAGGGTTTGAAAATTGTGATCGGGGGAGAAATTGTGATTTAAATTGGATATAAACTGATAATTTGATAAGTGGTTTTAGAAATATAATAACAAGCTCTCCTCCCTACATGTGCCAAACGATTTCAAAATTTTCATGCACATGTTAAGGGGTAGCATTTATCTTAAACCAAAAAGGATTGAAACGTGATTGATTTGTCTCAAAGTGCAGGCTCCCTCTAACAAGTGCAAAACTCTTTTGAATCTCGATGCACATATTAAGGGGGAGCAATCAAAAGAAAACCACATCCTTCCCAAATTGTTTTATCCAAAGTATTTAAAATACTAGATTTTACCGGGGAAGTGATTATGATCATTTTAGAAAATGTTAATCAAGAATTGGATCTTTCATAATCAATCTAAGATTTCAAAGTTCTCTTGCCTCCATGTGCCAAATCAGAAAAATTTGAAAAAGTCCAAAAATATTTTTTTCATATCATGTTATCTGGTTTCGATAACATCTACGGACTTTGATCTGTCATTCAAAGAATGGCACAGGTCTTTAGATGAAGTTCGAACGGAAGTAATACATATTTATTTTATTTCTTTTAAAAAAAATGAGATGGATAAAAATGTTGGTTTATTGTCATTTCAAGCAGTAACCCGTTTTTTAAATGAAAGAACAGAGCCATGCTTAATCTAATTTTAAAACCTCGTGCTCTGATTCTAAAAACAAAAGTTCATAAGGAAAGTTTGTCGCTAAAAAGTCAAATGTTTCCTCACAAATATTTTTCCTTCTAAAAAGATTCTTCTGAAAAATATTTGTCGTCTAATGAAAACAAAATTGCTTTGAAAATAACTCGTACTTTATTTTGAAAATCATCTGGACTTATCATTTGTCCAAATATCTATCACTCAATCAACAACTTAAGTCATTGATTGAGGGGGAGAATGATTTCAAACAATTCAAAATGCTATTTTTCAAACAATTGGCACGTAAACGAACAAGGTCTACAATTGGATGATAAAAAAGAACATGTTTTGTACAATTGGATCAAGACCAAGGCTAATGTTGTGTTTTCATAAGATACCTAAGCATGTTTGATCTTTGGAGTTTAAAGTCTCAAAATCTGATCCTTGTCTATTAAATGTTTTCAAAAGCAAGTCACACTTCTCCTCAAAAAGTTTTCAAAAATAATTTAAATCAATTGAGATCAAAAATCTCAAAGGGTTTGAAAATTGTGATCGGGGTAGAAATTGTTATTTAAATTGGATATAAACTGATAATTCGATAAGTGGTTTTAGAAATATAATAACAAGCACTCCTCCCTACATGTGCCAAACGATTTCAAATTTTTCATGCACATGTTATGGGGGAGCATTTATCTTAAACCAAAAAGGATTGAAACGTGATTGATTTGTCTCAAAGTGCAGGCTCCCTCTAACAAGTGCAAAACTCTTTTGAATCTCGATGCACATATTAAGGGGGAGTAATCAAGAGAAAACCACGTCCTTCCCAAATTGTTTTATCCAAAGTATTTAAAATACTAGATTTTACCGGGGAAGTGATGATGATCATTTTAGAAAATGTTAATCAAGAATTGGATCTTTCATAATCAATCTAAGATTTCAAAGTTCTCTTGCCTCCATGTGCCAAATCAGAAAAATTTGAAAAAGTCCAAAAATATTGTTTTCATATCATGTTATCTGGTTTCGATAACATCTACGGACTTTGATCTGTCATTCAAAGAATGGCACGGGTCTTTAGATGAAGTTCGAACGGAAGTAATACATATTTATTTTATTTCTTTTAAAAAAAATGAGATGGATAAAAATGTTGGTTTATTGTCATTTCAAGCAGTAACCCGTTTTTTAAATGAAAGAACAGAGCCATGCTTAATCTAATTTTAAAACCTCGTGCTCTGATTCTGAAAACAAAAGTTCATAAGGAAAGTTTGTCGCTAAAAAGTCAAATGTTTCCTCACAAATATTTTTCCTTCTAAAAAGATTCTTCGGAAAAATATTTGTCGTCTAATGAAAACAAAATTGCTTTGAAAATAACTCGTACTTTATTTTGAAAATCATCTGGACTTATCATTTGTCCAAATATCTATCACTCAATCAACAACTTAAGTCATTGATTGAGGGGGAGAATGATTTCAAACAATTCAAAAGGCTATTTTTCAAACAATTGGCACGTAAACGAACAAGGTCTACATTTGGATGATAAAAAAGAACATGTTTTGTACAATTGGATCAAGACCAAGGCTAATGTTGTGTTTTCATAAGATACCTAAGCATGTTTGATCTTTAGAGTTTAAAGTCTCAAAATCTGATCCTTGTCTGTTAAATGTTTTCAAAAGCAAGTCACACTTCTCCTCAAAAAGTTTTCAAAAATAATTTAAATCAATTGAGATCACAAATCTCAAAGGGTTTGAAAATTGTGATCGGGGGAGAAATTGTGATTTAAATTGGATATAAACTGATAATTCGATAAGTGGTTTTAGAAATATAATAACAAGCACTCCTCCCTACATGTGCCAAACGATTTCAAAATTTTCATGCACATGTTAAGGGGGAGCATTTATCTTAAACCAAAAGGAACTAAAACGTGATTGATTTGTCTCAAAGTGCAGTCCCCTCTAACAAGTGCAAAACTCTTTTGAATCTCGATGCACATATTAAGGGGGAGCAATCAAAAGAAAACCACATCCTTCCCAAATTGTTTTATCCAAAGTATTTAAAATACTAGATTTTACCGGGGAAGTGATTATGATCATTTTAGAAAATGTTAATCAAGAATTGGATCTTTCATAATCAATCTAAGATTTAAAAGTTCTCTTGCCTCCATGTGCCAAATCAGAAAAATTTGAAAAAGTCCAAAAATATTTTTTTCATATCATGTTATCTGGTTTCGATAACATCTACGGACTTTGATCTGTCATTCAATGAATGGCACGGGTCTTTAGATGAAGTTCGAACGGAAGTAATACATATTTATTTTATTTCTTTTAAAAAAAATGAGATGGATAAAAATGTTGGTTTATTGTCATTTCAAGCAGTAACCCGTTTTTTAAATGAAAGAACAGAGCCATGCTTAATCTAATTTTAAAACCTCGTGCTCTGATTCTGAAAACAAAAGTTCATAAGGAAAGTTTGTCGCTAAAAAGTCAAATGTTTCCCCACAAATATTTTTCCTTCTAAAAAGATTCTTCTGAAAAATATTTGTCGTCTAATGAAAACAAAATTGCTTTGAAAATAACTCGTACTTTATTTTGAAAATCATCTGGACTTATCATTTGTCCAAATATCTATCACTCAATCAACAACTTAAGTCATTGATTGAGGGGGAGAATGATTTCAAACAATTCAAAATGCTATTTTTCAAACAATTGGCACGTAAACGAACAAGGTCTACATTTGGATGATAAAAAAGAACATGTTTTGTACAATTGGATCAAGACCAAGGCTAATGTTGTGTTTTCATAAGATACCTAAGCATGTTTGATCTTTGGAGTTTAAAGTCTCAAAATCTGATCCTTGTCTATTAAATGTTTTCAAAAGCAAGTCACACTTCTCCTCAAAAAGTTTTCAAAAATAATTTAAATCAATTGAGATCAAAAATCTCAAAGGGTTTGAAAATTGTGATCGGGGTAGAAATTGTGATTTAAATTGGATATAAACTGATAATTCGATAAGTGGTTTTAGAAATATAATAACAAGCACTCCTCCTTACATGTGCCAAACGATTTCAAATTTTTCATGCACATGTTAAGGGGGAGCATTTATCTTAAACCAAAAAGGATTGAAACGTGATTGATTTGTCTCAAAGTGCAAGCTCCCTCTAACAAGTGCAAAACTCTTTTGAATCTCGATGCACATATTGAGGGGGAGCAATCAAAAGAAAACCACATCCTTCCCAAAATGTTTTATCCAAAGTATTTAAAATACTAGATTTTACCGGGGAAGTGATGATGATCATTTTAGAAAATGTTAATCAAGAATTGGATCTTTCATAATCAATCTAAGATTTCAAAGTTCTCTTGCCTCCATGTGCCAAATCAGAAAAATTTGAAAAAGTCCAAAAATATTTTTTTCATATCATGTTATCTGGTTTCGATAACATCTACGGACTTTGATCTGTCATTCAAAGAATGGCATGGGTCTTTAGATGAAGTTCGAACGGAAGTAATACATATTTATTTTATTTCGTTTAAAAAAATGAGATGGAGAAAAATGTTGGTTTATTGTAATTTCAAGCAAGTAACCCGTTTTTAAATGAAAGAACAGAGCCATGCTTAATCTAATTTTAAAACCTCGTGATCGATTCTAAAACAAAATTCATAAGGAAAGTTTGTCGCTAAAAAGTCAAATGTTTCCTCACAAATATTTTTCTTTCTAAAAAGATTTTTCAGAAAAATATTTGTCGTCTAATGAAAACAAAATTGCTTTGAAAATAACTCGTACTTTATTTTGAAAATCATCTGGACTTATCATTTGTCCAAATATCTATCACTCAATCAACAACTTAAGTCATTGATTGAGGGGGAGAATGATTTCAAACAATTCAAAAGGCTATTTTTCAAACAATTGGCACGTAAATGAACAAGGTCTACATTTGGATGATAAAAAAGAACATGTTTTGTACAATTGGATCAAGACCAAGGCTAATGTTGTGTTTTCATAAGATACCTAAGCATGTTTGATCTTTGGAGTTTAAAGTCTCAAAATCTGATACTTGTCTATTAAATGTTTTCAAAAGCAAGTCACACTTCTCCTCAAAAGTTTTCAAAATAATTTAAATCAATTGAGATCAAAAATCTCAAAGGGTTTGAAAATTGTGATCGGGGGAGAAATTGTGATTTAAATTGGATATAAACTGATAATTCGATAAGTGGTTTTAGAAATATAATAACAAGCACTCCTCCCTACATGTGCCAAACGATTTCAAATTTTTCATGCACATGTTAAGGGGGAGCATTTATCTTAAACCAAAAAGGATTGAAACGTGATTGATTTGTCTCAAAGTGCAGGCTCCCTCTAACAAGTGCAAAACTCTTTTGAATCTCGATGCACATATTGAGGGGGAGCAATCAAAAGAAAACCACATCCTTCCCAAAATGTTTTATCCAAAGTATTTAAAATACTAGATTTTACCAGGGAAGTGATGATGATCATTTTAGAAAATGTTAATCAAGAATTGGATCTTTCATAATCAATCTAAGATTTCAAAGTTCTCTTGCCTCCATGTGCCAAATCATAAAAATTTGAAAAAGTCCAAAAATATTTTTTTCATATCATGTTATCTGGTTTCGATAACATCTACGGACTTTGATCTGTCATTCAAAGAATGGCATGGGTCTTTAGATGAAGTTCGAACGGAAGTAATACATATTTATTTTATTTCGTTTAAAAAAAATGAGATGGAGAAAAATGTTGGTTTATTGTAATTTCAAGCAGTAACCCGTTTTTTAAATGAAAGAACAGAGCCATGCTTAATCTAATTTTAAAACCTCGTGATCTGATTCTAAAAACAAAATTCATAAGGAAAGTTTGTCGCTAAAAAGTCAAATGTTTCCTCACAAATATTTTTCTTTCTAAAAAGATTTTTCAGAAAAATATTTGTCGTCTAATGAAAACAAAATTGCTTTGAAAATAACTCGTACTTTATTTTGAAAATCATCTGGACTTATCATTTGTCCAAATATCTATCACTCAATCAACAACTTAAGTCATTGATTGAGGGGGAGAATGATTTCAAACAATTCAAAAGGCTATTTTTCAAACAATTGGCACGTAAATGAACAAGGTCTACATTTGGATGATAAAAAAGAACATGTTTTGTACAATTGGATCAAGACCAAGGCTAATGTTGTGTTTTCATAAGACACCTAAGCATGTTTGATCTTTGGAGTTTAAAGTCTCAAAATCTGATACTTGTCTATTAAATGTTTTCAAAAGCAAGTCACACTTCTCCTCAAAAAGTTTTCAAAAATAATTTAAATCAATTGAGATCAGAAATCTCAAAGGGTTTGAAAATTGTGATCGGGGGAGAATTTCTGATTAAAATTGGATATAAACTGATAATTCGATAAGTGGTTTTAGAAATATAATAACAGCACTCCTCCCTGCATGAGCCAAACGATTTCAAATTTTCCATACACATGTTAAGGGGAGCATTTATCTTAAACCAAAAAGGATTGAAACGTGATTGATTTATCTCAAAGTGCAGGCTCCCTCTAACAAGTGCAAAACTCTTTTGAATCTCGATGCACATATTGAGGGGGAGCAATCAAAAGAAAACCACATCCTTCCTAAAATGTTTTATCCAAAGTATTTAAAATACTAGATTTTATCAGAGAAGTGATGATGATCATTTTAGAAAATGTTAATCAAGAATTGGATCTTTCATTCTCAATCTAATATTTCAAAGTCCTCTTGCCTCCATGTGCCAAATCAGAAAAATTTGAAAAAGTCCAAAAATATTTTTTTCATATCATGTTATCTGGTTTCGATAACATCTACGGACTTTGATCTGTCATTCAAAGAATGGCATGGGTCTTTAGATGAAGTTCGAACGGAAGTAATACATATTTATTTTATTTCGTTTAAAAAAAATGAGATGGAGAAAAATGTTGGTTTATTGTCATTTCAGGCAGTTAACCCGTTTTTAAATGAAAGAACAGAGCCATGCTTAATCTAATTTTAAAACCTCGTGATCTGATTCTAAAAACAAAATTCATAAGGAAAGTTTGTCGCTAAAAAGTCAAATGTTTCCTCACAAATATTTTTCTTTCTAAAAAGATTTTTCTGAAAAATATTTGTCGTCTAATGAAAAAAAAATTGCTTTGAAAATAACTCGTACTTTATTTTGAAAATCATCTGGACTTATCATTTGTCCAAATATCTATCACTCAATCAACAACTTAAGTCATTGATTGAGGGGGAGAATGATTTCAAACAATTCAAAAGGCTATTTTTCAAACAATTGGCACGTAAATGAACAAGGTCTACATTTGGATGATAAAAAAGAACATGTTTTGTACAATTGGATCAAGACCAAGGCTAATGTTGTGTTTTCATAAGATACCTAAGCATGTTTGATCTTTGGAGTTTAAAGTCTCAAAATCTGATACTTGTCTGTAAAATGTTTTCAAAAGCAAGTCACACTTCTCCTCAAAAAGTTTTCAAAAATAATTTAAATCAATTGAGATCAAAAATCTCAAAGGGTTTGAAAATTGTGATCGGGGTAGAAATTGTGATTTAAATTGGATATAAACTGATAATTCGATAAGTGGTTTTAGAAATATAATAACAAGCACTCCTCCCTACATGTGCCAAACGATTTCAAATTTTTCATGCACATGTTAAGGGGAGCATTTATCTTAAACCAAAAGGATTGAAACGTGATTGATTTGTCTCAAAGTGCAGGCTCCCACTAACAAGTGCAAAACTCTTTTGAATCTCGATGCACATATTGAGGGGGAGCAATCAAAAGAAAACCACATCCTTCCCAAAATGTTTTATCCAAAGTATTTAAAATACTAGATTTTACCGGGGAAGTGATGATGATCATTTTAGAAAATGTTAATCAAGAATTGGATCTTTCATAATCAATCTAAGATTTCAAAGTTCTCTTGCCTCCATGTGCCAAATCATAAAAATTTGAAAAAGTCCAAAAATATTTTTTTCATATCATGTTATCTGGTTTCGATAACATCTACGGACTTTGATCTGTCATTCAAAGAATGGCATGGGTCTTTAGATGAAGTTCGAACGGAAGTAATACATATTTATTTTATTTCGTTTAAAAAAATGAGATGGAGAAAAATGTTGGTTTATTGTCATTTCAAGCAGAACCGTTTTTAAATGAAAGAACAGAGCCATGCTTAATCTAATTTTAAAACCTCGTGATCTGATTCTAAAAACAAAATTCATAAGGAAAGTTTGTCGCTAAAAAGTCAAATGTTTCCTCACAAATATTTTTCTTTCTAAAAAGATTTTTCTGAAAAATATTTGTCGTCTAATGAAAACAAAATTGCTTTGAAAATAACTCGTACTTTATTTTGAAAATCATCTGGACTTATCATTTGTCCAAATATCTATCACTCAATCAACAACTTAAGTCATTGATTGAGGGGGAGAATGATTTCAAACAATTCAAAAGGCTATTTTTCAAATAATTGCCACGTAAATGAACAAGGTCTACATTTGGATGATAAAAAAGAACATGTTTTGTACAATTGGATCAAGACCAAGGCTAATGTTGTGTTTTCATAAGATACCTAAGCATGTTTGATCTTTGGAGTTTAAAGTCTCAAAATCGATACTTGTCGTTAAATGTTTTCAAAAGCAAGTCACACTTCTCCTCAAAAAGTTTTCAAAAATAATTTAAATCAATTGAGATCAAAAATCTCAAAGGGTTTGAAAATTGTGATCGGGGGAGAAATTGTGATTTAAATTGGATATAAACTGATAATTCGATAAGTGGTTTTAGAAATATAATAACAAGCACTCCTCCTTACATGTGCCAAACGATTTCAAATTTTTCATGCACATGTTAAGGGGAGCATTTATCTTAAACCAAAAGGATTGAAACGTGATTGATTTGTCTCAAAGTGCAGGCTCCCTCTAACAAGTGCAAAACTCTTTTGAATCTCGATGCACATATTGAGGGGGAGCAATCAAAAGAAAACCACATCCTTCCCAAAATGTTTTATCCAAAGTATTTAAAATACTAGATTTTACCGGGGAAGTGATGATGATCATTTTAGAAAATGTTAATCAAGAATTGGATCTTTCATAATCAATCTAAGATTTCAAAGTTCTCTTGCCTCCATGTGCCAAATCGAAAAATTTGAAAAAAGTCCAAAAATATTGTTTTCATATCATGTTATCTGGTTTCGATAACATCTACGGACTTTGATCTGTCATTCAAAGAATGGCATGGGTCTTTAGATGAAGTTCGAACGGAAGTAATACATATTTATTTTATTTCGTTTAAAAAAAATGAGATGGAGAAAAATGTTGGTTTATTGTCATTTCAAGCAGAACCCGTTTTTAAATGAAAGAACAGAGCCATGCTTAATCTAATTTTAAAACCTCGTGATCGATTCTAAAACAAAATTCATAAGGAAAGTTTGTCGCTAAAAAGTCAAATGTTTCCTCACAAATATTTTTCTTTCTAAAAAGATTTTTCTGAAAAATATTTGTCGTCAAATGAAAACAAAATTGCTTTGAAAATAACTCGTACTTTATTTTGAAAATCATCTGGACTTATCATTTGTCCAAATATCTATCACTCAATCAACAACTTAAGTCATTGATTGAGGGGGAGAATGATTTCAAACAATTCAAAAGGCTATTTTTCAAACAATTGCCACGTAAATGAACAAGGTCTACATTTGGATGATAAAAAAGAACATGTTTTGTACAATTGGATCAAGACCAAGGCTAATGTTGTGTTTTCATAAGATAATTAAGCATGTTTGATCTTTGGAGTTTAAAGTCTCAAAATCTGATACTTGTCAGTTAAATGTTTTCAAAAGCAAGTCACACTTCTCCTCAAAAAGTTTTCAAAAATAATTTAAATCAATTGAGATCAAAAATCTCAAAGGGTTTGAAAATTGTGATCGGGGTAGAAATTGTGATTTAAATTGGATATAAACTGATAATTCGATAAGTGGTTTTAGAAATATAATAACAATCACTCCTCCCTACATGTGCCAAACGATTTCAAATTTTTCATGCACATGTTAAGGGGGAGCATTTATCTTAAACCAAAAAGGATTGAAACGTGATTGATTTGTCTCAAAGTGCAGGCTCCCTCTAACAAGTGTAAAACTCTTTTGAATCTCGATGCACATATTGAGGGGGAGCAATCAAAAGAAAACCACATCCTTCCCAAAATATTTTATCCAAAGTATTTAAAATACTAGATTTTATCGGGGAAGTGATGATGATCATTTTAGAAAATGTTAATCAAGAATTGGATCTTTCATAATCAATCTAAGATTTCAAAGTTCTCTTGCCTCCATGTGCCAAATCAGAAAATTTTGAAAAAGTCCAAAAATATTTTTTTCATATCATGTTATCTGGTTTCGATAACATCTACGGACTTTGATCTGTCATTCAAAGAATGGCATTGGTCTTTAGATGAAGTTCGAACGGAAGTAATACATATTTATTTTATTTCGTTTAAAAAAATGAGATGGAGAAAAATGTTGGTTTATTGTAATTTCAAGCAGTAACCCGTTTTTTAAATGAAAGAACAGAGCCATGCTTAATCTAATTTTAAAACCTCGTGATCTGATTCTAAAAACAAAATTCATAAGGAAAGTTTGTCGCTAAAAAGTCAAATGTTTCCTCACAAATATTTTTCTTTCTAAAAAGATTCTTACGAAAAATATTTGTCGTCTAATGAAAACAAAATTGATTTGAAAATAACTCGTACTTTATTTTGAAAATCATCTGGACTTATCATTTGTCCAAATATCTATCACTCAATCAACAACTTAAGTCATTGATTGAGGGGAGAATGATTCAAACAATTCAAAAGGCTATTTTTCAAACAATTGCCACGTAAATGAACAAGGTCTACATTTGGATGATAAAAAAGAACATGTTTTGTACAATTGGATCAAGACCAAGGCTAATGTTGTGTTTTCATAAGATACCTAAGCATGTTTGATCTTTGGAGTTTAAAGTCTCAAAATCTGATACTTGTCTGTTAAATGTTTTCAAAAGCAAGTCACACTTCTCCTCAAAAAGTTTTCAAAAATAATTTAAATCAATTGAGATCAAAAATCTCAAAGGGTTTGAAAATTGTGATCGGGGGAGAAATTGTGATTTAAATTGGATATAAACTGATAATTCGATAAGTGGTTTTAGAAATATAATAACAAGCACTCCTCCCTACATGTGCCAAACGATTTCAAATTTTTCATGCACATGTTAAGGGGGAGCATTTATCTTAAACCAAAAAGGATTGAAACGTGATTGATTTGTCTCAAAGTGCAGGCTCCCTCTAACAAGTGCAAAACTCTTTTGAATCTCGATGCACATATTGAGGGGGAGCAATCAAAAGAAAACCACATCCTTCCCAAAATGTTTTATCCAAAGTATTTAAAATACTAGATTTTACCAGGGAAGTGATGATGATCATTTTAGAAAATGTTAATCAAGAATTGGATCTTTCATAATCAATCTAAGATTTCAAAGTTCTCTTGCCTCCATGTGCCAAATCAGAAAAATTTGAAAAAGTCCAAAAATATTGTTTTCATATCATGTTATCTGGTTTCGATAACATCTACAGACTTTGATCTCATCATTCAAAGAATGGCATTGGTCTTTAGATGAAGTTCGAACGGAAGTAATACATATTTATTTTATTTCTTTTAAAAAAAATGAGATGGATAAAAATGTTGGTTTATTGTCATTTCAAGCAGTAACCCGTTTTTTAAATGAAAGAACAGAGCCATGCTTAATCTAATTTTAAAACCTCGTGCTCTGATTCTGAAAACAAAAGTTCATAAGGAAAGTTTGTCGCTAAAAAGTCAAATGTTTCCTCACAAATATTTTTCCTTCTAAAAAGATTCTTCTGAAAAATATTTGTCGTCTAATGAAAACAAAATTGCTTTGAAAATAACTCGTACTTTATTTTGAAAATCATCTGGACTTATCATTTGTCCAAATATCTATCACTCAATCAACAACTTAAGTCATTGATTGAGGGGGAGAATGATTTCAAACAATTCAAAAGGCTATTTTTCAAACAATTGGCACGTAAACGAACAAGGTCTACATTTGGATGATAAAAAAGAACATGTTTTGTACAATTGGATCAAGACCAAGGCTAATGTTGTGTTTTCATAAGATACCTAAGCATGTTTGATCTTTGGAGTTTAAAGTCTCAAAATCTGATCCTTGTCTATTAAATGTTTTCAAAAGCAAGTCACACTTCTCCTCAAAAAGTTTTCAAAAATAATTTAAATCAATTTAGATCAAAAATCTCAAAGGGTTTGAAAATTGTGATCGGGGGAGAAATTGTAATTTAAATTGGATATAAACTGATAATTCGATAAGTGGTTTTAGAAATATAATACCAAGCACTCCTCCCTACATGTGCCAAACGATTTCAAATTTTTCATGCACATGTTAAGGGGGAGCATTTATCTTAAACCAAAAAGGATTGAAACGTGATTGATTTGTCTCAAAGTGCAGGCTCCCTCTAACAAGTGCAAAACTCTTTTGAATATCGATGCACATATTAAGGGGGAGCAATCAAAAGAAAACCACATCCTTCCCAAAATGTTTTATCCAAAGTATTTAAAATACTAGATTTTACCGGGGAAGTGATGATGATCATTTTAAAAAATGTTAATCAAGAATTGGATCTTTCATAATCAATCTAAGATTTCAAAGTTCTCTTGCCTCCATGTGCCAAATCAGAAAAATTTAAAAAAGTCCAAAAATATTGTTTTCATATCATGTTATTTGGTTTCGATAACATCTACGGACTTTGATCTGTCATTCAAAGAATGGCACGGGTCTTTAGATGAAGTTCGAACGGAAGTAATACATATTTATTTTATTTCGTTTAAAAAAAATGAGATGGAGAAAAATGTTGGTTTATTGTCATTTCAAGCAGTAACCGGTTTTTTAAATGAAAGAACAGAGCCATGCTTAATCTAATTTTAAAACCTCGTGCTCTGATTCTAAAAACAAAATTCATAAGGAAAGTTTGTCGCTAAAAAGTCAAATGTTTCCTCACAAATATTTTTCTTTCTAAAACGATTCTTCTAAAAAATATTTGTCGTCTAATGAAAACAAAATTGCTTTGAAAATAACTCGTACTTTATTTTGAAAATCATCTGGACTTATCATTTGTCCAAATATCTATCACTCAATCAACAACTTAAGTCATTGATTGAGGGGTAGAATGATTTCAAACAATTCAAAAGGTTATTTTTCAAACAATTGGCACGTAAACGAACAAGGTCTACATTTGGATGATAAAAAAGAACATGTTTTGTACAATTGGATCAAGACCAAGGCTAATGTTGTGTTTTCATAAGATACCTAAGCATGTTTGATCTTTGGAGTTTAAAGTCTCAAAATCTGATCCTTGTCTATTAAATGTTTTCAAAAGCAAGTCACACTTCTCCTCAAAAAGTTTTCAAAAATAATTTAAATCAATTGAGATAAAAAATCTCAAAGGGTCTGAAAATTGTGATCGGGGGAGAAATTGTGATTTAAATTGGATATAAACTGATAATTCGATAAGTGGTTTTAGAAATATAATAACAAGCACTCCTCCCTACATGTGCCAAACAATTTCAAATTTTTCATGCACATGTTAAGGGGGAGCATTTATCTTAAACCAAAAAGGATTGAAACGTGATTGATTTGTCTCAAAGTGCAGGCTCCCTCTAACAAGTGCAAAACTCTTTTGAATCTCGATGCACATATTAAGGGTGAGCAATCAAAAGAACACCACATCCTTCCCAAAATGTTTTATCCAAAGTATTTAAAATACTAGATTTTACCGGGGAAGTGATGATGATCATTTTAGAAAATGTTAATCAAGAATTGGATCTTTCATAATCAATCTAAGATTTCAAAGTTCTCTTGCCTCCATGTGCCAAATGATTTCTAATACTTGAAGCACATGTTGAGGGGGAGCATTTCTAAAATATCAAAAACAATTAAGGTACAAAATGCTTTGATTTTATATCACAAGTACCTTGTTTGATTTTTAAATGGTTTTCAATTAGTTTCGAGGCGAAAAGAACAATACCAAAAGACCGACCAATTTAATTTATGCATTGGAGATATAAGGATGGTTAGGTTAGGTATTCGTTCCCATGATCCCGCCAGAGCCGGAGGGATCTACCAAGGGACAATTCACTAGTTAGTGTAGAAGTCCTTAGGTATGATGAAAAAAGGAGAAAAGTGAGAATAAGGGAAGAGTGCCGACTGAGATTGAGCCAGAACTGGAATAAACCCAACAAGGTTCTAGTAATGAAGTCTCGGTAAGCACTGAAGGGGTTGAAGAATGAAAAATAATTGAATGTGAAAAGGGTGAAAAGAAATAGCCCTCCATTAATTCAACCTTATGGCAGAAACCGGGTTCAATTCATATGCTACTGGTTGTTACCAAGGTAACACCGTATTGAAGACAAGACATCATGGACCCAGTGCGCGACTAAACTTCCCAAGCTACTCAAGTTCCTCTTAAAAGGACTTGTTTCATTCTTACGGGGAACCTACATGATCTATCGACTTTCTCTTAGAGATTGTTGATATTGAAGAAGGAGACCCTTTACCTAGTCTCCGACATAGGAAACCAAATATGCACTATTGAGTCTAGAGCCAAGAGATCATCAATAAATCTCATTAGGACACAATTAATGAAGACTCGCAATTTCACACAATGTGGAATGTGAGAATATATTTTGAGAGTCCTACGCATTATCTCTGTGGTATTGCCAGAACATCCGAGTGGTATGTAAAAATATTCACGATGAAGATGGAAATCCTTCTAGAGCCAACATCAAACAAGCTCTTGGTGAGTGACATGTGAGATCTTCTCGAAAGATCAAACTTGTGACAACTGGATAGAAATGATTGGGCGATTCACTCTTGAATAAACCTTGGTCCAGGAAATGGATTGACGGATACCTTTGAAAAACCGGTCGTTGTGCTCAAAAACTCTTTTCTCTAGCACATCGACTGTGTATTAAGCTTTCAAAATAAAAGGGTATGTATGATTGAAAATTGATGTTTTTCCGTAAAACCTTCGTTGTTTTGCAAAACCCTTTCTATTAAGCAATACACGATTGTTTTTCAAATCACTTTTCATTAATTAGTGAATCTCAATTATTTGGCTGGTTCACTCACTCCGTGATATCTTCTTTGAGACGTTCTGGTTTGAGAACGGCTTGATTAGCTGCTGAAACCTCATCAAGGAGGTTCTTCGAATTCTACGATCACGGCAATACTTGTATCTGATCAACGGGGAACCGTGGTTCCTGTAACCCCATTCAACGAAAGTGATCAAAGACACCTTCGTGCGCTTTATTGCTAACTGTTGCCTGTAGGGACACCCGACGGTTGCAGCTGATCAGAATTGAGGAGTCAAACCATAACCACATGCTCACACATCACATTCACTTCTAAAGAAATCATGATAAGTGCATATCTTCATCAACTCGCTATGATATTTTCGATCCATTCTTCTGCTACGCTGCTGCAAATATCATGAATCAACAAAGCTTCCGCTACTCTGATGAGAAGATATCATGATCCAAAATGTGAGCATGTTGGTCCAAAAGTCACAACTTCACATAATGGCTATACAACTAAGGATAAGTCAGAGATTTGTTGTGGCTGATAATCTCAAAGCTGGCTCAAAGAATCACCAACACGTGGATCAGTTAAAGACCTCCACTTGATATACAAATATCATTAATCAATTGTACATATTACATAGAAATACATTAGGAAAATGATTAAGATGCTTAAAAGTATGACTAAATATGTGCCTAAATCAGCATGACAATAATTTATTGTTTTGTGAAAATAATGGGCCTATCTGTTGTCACTAACAGAATGCTACCACATAGGATTAGACATACATTTAAACATACCAGTTAGGCAGTTAGGCATGACAATCAGTGCTCAATACATTAAATATTGTCTTATTGCATGTTTGAAGAGAAAGTGGTGTCGCAATTATATGTAGGGTAGATTAAACATCTATACAACCTATAATGGAGATTAGCACTTCCTTCCTGATTAACTTTTAAGATTTTTATAAATACATTATAAGCATTACAAGTAAAAAATATTATTTACAACTATTTTAAGCACAAATACCTTTATTCAATAAATACATATAATACTCTTTTTAAATCACCCGTCACTAAAAAATACAACAATTTTATCACATATTACAATCTAATCAAGCTATTAATCATATATTGCTAAAATCCAATAACCCAAGTACCTAAACACCAACATAAATAAAACCAACGGAACTTAAAACACCAGCATGTACAATTTAAAGGACTATCATGGTTTAAGTTACTCAAATATAAAATTCTCACCATCTATAAAGTTGTTATTACAAAAAATATTAAATTAAAGTATATTCATCGTCACAAATTTTATTACAACTGCTGCATCGCGCGGTTACGTTACTAGTGTTTTATTGTGCGGTTTTGGACTTTTTCTCTATTCATAATTTTATATTATAATTTTTTTTCATGGGATTGATTATTCAAATAGGTTGTAACAGTTAAGCGTGAGCTGAGTTAGCTAGTATCGTGATAGAATTCTCTTGAAAACGATTGTTTTTTGACGTTGTATTCTTATTATATGGGGCAATTTCATATTTCCCATTCTTGAATTTAGAAATTTCATATATACTAAGACATATTTTAAAAGTATTGTATATTTTGCATTCAATGCTTGCACTTTGAATATATATAAAATAATATTTAAAGTAGGACGACATATAAAATTAATCCTTATTATATATATCATTTAGAGAAAATAGACTTGACAGCAAAAATATCGTTTGTCAACATCGTTTGTCAATTGAAATTTAATGGACGACAAAAATTAAGCACCAGCCCCTCAAACTATGTATCATGTTACGAAAACTATCATGAACTTTTTGATATTTATGATATTTTTACATAACAAACTTTATTTACCAAATAAATAAATACGTGGCATTATTTTAATAAAAAACATACCGCCAAAAAGATATCTGGATTCGAACAAACAATCCAAATGTTGATATGCTTTTGACATATGTGCGATTTTATCAAATTTTGAAATTTAATATATATTTTAATAAAAGAAATTACGATTACTATCATGTACTTTTATCTATTTACGTTTTCTTCTAACAAACTTTATTTATCAAATATTTAATAAATATTTAGCGATTTCCTTATAAAAAAATGTACAGTTGAACAAGTTTTAAAATTGCAAACAAAACGCGCCTAATATTGCAAGCCTTTTAACTTAATTACTGAATTTCTCTTTTATTTACTATAAATATAAGTTTCGTGACTAAGCACGTTTGTAAATTGCGAAAACCTTAATATTGACACACAAGATCACGCGGCTTATTGAACATAACAACAACATACATGATAAAAGCTTTTTTTTACGCATGTATTTTGTAATTTAAAATAATTCAATTTTCGTTTACAAAAAGCTCGATCGATACAATATAGGTACGTATAGTACCAATCACATGTGCAACCGTAAGTGGATTTGTTTGCGGCTCCATCCTCCTTCAGCAATGATCTCAGCAATTTTATTCATGTTACCGATTTATTTTTTTAATAACACTAATATTCAAAAAAAAGGCCCCACATCATCGCACGGGCAATTTCACTCGTTTCAATTCAAACGTTAAAAAACCGGCAATCGAATATTTCCATTAATTAAATAACTTATTCAACCCATTCGTTTGGCTGCATGCATGCATATATAAGACCGCAAGAGGCTGATACTATACTGATCGTTTAGCTAAACTCATCTTAACCTAAAACATGAAACGCCCTTCGGGTTCATCTTCTCACCGGCCACCTGCCGCCATGGAAAAACAACGCCGGGATCAAATGAAGAATCTCTACTCCAAGCTTGCCTCCCTCCTTTGTCTTCAGTCCTACCTACGTACACATTGTTTTTATCTTGATTTTGATCCATATATCAAACAAAATCCAAGAACATATTCTTCAAGATTTTTCTGTAATATATAACAATTTAATATACACAATCTACACGTAAATAATATTTTGAGTGTAGGAAATTGCACATGCACACTTAGCTAACGCGCGTTCGAGTTGTAGTATACTATGTGTTAAAAACCCGATAAACTTAAGCTAGCTGGTAATGGCATAAACATTATATTACTTGAAGTACATAGTATAGTTACTTATCATATGTGTTTAATTTTATGTTGGATATATATGATACAGGAAAGGATGCCATTGCTTGGTTTATTGGAAAAAGCTACTGATTCGATAAAACAATGGAAAGAAATGGTGGAGCAATTGACAGCTAGAAAAAAAGAGCTAGAAAACGAGCAAAGAGGTGTGATGAGCAATGAAATCAACTTACATGTCGTTCAAGTGAGTGAAATGGATTCAAACCTCGAGGTGAACCTAATCATTAAGGCAAGTAACAAGAGAATCGAGCTTTTACGAGTTCTAAGTATTATAGAGCAAGGTGGTGCTGAGATTATAAATTATAGTCTTTCAAGCGTGGGACAAAATACACATTACACCATTCATGCTCAGGTACTCCAAACCCTAAGAATGTGTCGTATTTCACCAAAAATTAACATGTGAAAGGCGTGCTTAGCTAAACTAGTTATAAATTGTTGATTCGTGCAGGCCCTCTATTCACGGTTTGGGATTGATAGTTCAATGATAGAATACAATCTTAAGCAACTTGTCTCTTAGAAACCAAAAGTTCGGATAAAACCAAATGTTTAATCAACTACGTATCAGGGATCTATCCCATCTCCATGGCCATGTATGTCCATTTAACCATGGTGTTATTTACCCCAACCGCTATACATGTTGGTCATGGCATCATGGATATGACTATGGGGGACGACACCAGAAGGTCGATCGGTTTCCCTTTAAATAAAAAATATTGAAGGCTTTCCCGTATCATTTGATGTATCTGGAAAAAGCAAAAGGGTAATAATATTGAATGTGTTTTTGTGTGATTACATAATCAAGATTGCCTATTTATTTATAATAAACACATAGCTTAATAAATACAAACCGTAACCTTAATGGACCCAAACCCATTGAGATTTGGGCCAACCTAGTCATCTAACACTCCCGCATTTGAACGAGAGCCTTACGAATGAACAAACTGGAATATATGTTAAAAGCCGCTTCTTCTTCTCTTCTTATATTCTTTGTTGTTTGTTTGAATAGAGGGATGATTGTATTTGACGGCATAATTGTTTATCGCTTTGCCTTCCTCCTTGTGTGACATTTTTTTTACGTCATGATTTGCTTTGCCTTTAGTTAAGAGCGGTAATTTTGCGACCAACTATTTTCAAAAAACGACAATGATCTCGATGATAAAACATATAGTAATGTTGAAGAGACAAATTTTGTTGAGAGATGACTATATCAACATAATATGGGATGTGTTATGACGGCTAGATTTTTTTTGTGTTCTAGTGTTTATGATTTGGATTACATAAAAAGACTAATAAAACGAAAATATAAAGTGAAAAAAAGTAAATAAATTGGGATCCATCTGAATCATCGACGAGTGGTCGGTGACCGAGGAACAACTATTTTGTGTTGGGTTGAACCTAAAGCTTCGATACCATGTAAAATAGCAAAAGAGTAATAATATTCAATTGTGTTTTTGTGTGACTACATAATCAAGATTGTCTATGTATTTATTATAAAAACATAGCTTAATAAACAAACAATACAAACCCTAAATCTAATGGACCCAAACGATAATTAGGTTTGAGCCAATCTAGTCATTTAACAGTATAATGGTATAAATTTACATTAATCAACAATCACTCAATGATGGATTCAAAAGTATTTTGAAGTGGTTCTTATGTATTTATCTTTTAAAAATTGTATTTTATCTAATTAATTCATAACTTATGTCAAACTTTCAGCATTCATTAAACCTTAAAATTTATATATGCAATTACTAGTAATTTTTAACTTGTGTGAATATACGATGACTTACTTTGTAACTTAAGTCAGTAATATTTAAGTGTTAGTAAGATCAATATTGTTTATGTATGGGATGATGATAATAGTATGTTTGGTTTCACACGTTCGATAACGACCTTAAGTTATGATCGAAATCAAGAGTTGGGGTAACACTCACGCAACGACTATAGAGTGTGTGTGTGTGAAGATTTATTAGTTTCTCGGTCAATTTGAGTAGGTCCATTTCATTGAAATGGACTTTTATTTATAGAGATGCAATGGTTTTGTGCCATCTATGAATGCGATCTAATAGTTCGGGATAGTCCCGTGGTTCGTATCTAAGGAAGGAGACAAGAATACATGTGGCGTGATATTCTTGGCTGTTTGGTGCATAGATGTTTGATGCACGTATCAACGAGATGTTCGGAGCATTAGCTCTAAGTCGACAAGGTAGTGACACGTGTTTGTATGGGTAACGGTCTTTTGATATAAAATCCCAGTTTGGCCTTTCCCTGGATGTATTATCCAGGATTGGTTGTCTACATCAAACTGGGAACTCGCTTCCCAGGTGGAGTGTGTTGGTTATAGGCATGCCTTAGGCCTGTTTCGAGTGTATGGGCTTTAGCAATTTAGGCTAGAACTCCCATACGTTATCAAGTCCCCCTCATTTTATTAGTATATGGATCTTTGTAAGATATGGCGATGGCTTTATGTTTAAGTCTGGGTTGTTTTTAAAGTCTAGATATAACGCTTTCTAGGATTCAGAGTGCATTTAGTGTATATGCAGTGCGATTTCCCATATGAATAATGGCAAGGGTTAAATATTTGGAGAATATTTTGTCCACAGACCTGCTACAGACTTAATGTTTGTGTTGCTTTTGATTGCGAGTACCCATGCTCAAAACTACAATGATTAAGTAGTTGGAAAGTTTTATGTCCCCATGCCTGCTATATATTTAATGTTGTGCACAGCTTGGGGGTTTGTGACAGTTCCTTGAGTCGTCGATAGTCTCTTTTTATGTCATTTCAAAATTTTCCTCATTTAACTGTTTGAGAATTATCTTGATTCTTGTTTTCGGCTGTCAGTTTAGCCATTTTGTCTTATTAACTTCTTATGTGCACGTCCCTTACTTCGTACGTTTCACATGCCTTCCTTAGATAGTGTTTTGACCAAATGAAAGTTGGACATGTGTTAATTGGGCACTCACTTTTTTGCCGATAAAAAAGGGTAACCTAATTTGTTTGTGAATCACACCAAGTGTTCAGACTTCAAAGAAAAATTTCATTTAACTTTCCAAGTTTTTCTTTTCTTCGAAGATGTTTACCTCCCTTTTCTCAATTTTAAGAGGTAGGTTTAGGCAATAAAAGATGTTTTGTTAAACTTTTCAAAGACTTTATTTCTGTCAAAATCTATAGAATTTTTACATCTTGGTGGTCTTTGGGCAAGCGAGTATGGTTTGTGATGTGTATTTATAGGTCTATATATTTTATTACCAAGTTTTACAATTTATATTTGCCGAACTAACCTATAGACTTACACTAACAAGCAGTGGACCCGATCAATGTAGCGAGTGGGGTAAGTACGAGCGTCGGAGGAGTGAACTACTAATATAGTAATCCTAAAAGTATTCTAACTATTTAATTAACTTAAAATAACACAAGGGGGTTTAGCCTGAGAGACTAGCACGAGTTTTATTTTCTAATTAAAATAATAAAGCAATTAGATAAACTAAATAAAACAAGACAAACGACAAAAAAGTAAAAGGCATTAAATTAAGATAGGAAGAACGTGCTAGACAAGTCTATTCCAATTAAGAATTATTAATATGATTTACTAGTGCAATGATTCTAGTTAGTTACCGTCCCTCGTTGGTGATTTGCTAATGTAAACAAGGTGGGTCTTCTCCGTTAATCTGAGGCTCGACGCAGGATTAATGTTGTCACCATTAACGAAGCCTGCATAAAGTACTTCAACTATTATTTATAATCTATATAAGGTGACATAAATTCAACCTAAACTTCTAACGAGGTTTACTAACTTATAAGACTCATTCTTGTAATCATCTACCTAGCAGTACTACACGTACTAGTCACAATAAAAGAACCTACTTAGAGAATCTTTCCGACTTGTGCTCCTAAGCTAGGACCAATGCAGTTGGTATCCTACATTCAATTATCATGATTCGGATCTAAAGTTTATAATTCAATAACCACTATATGTCGTAGTTAAGTTATAGAATTAAGCATAATCCCTAGATCTAGTTACAAGACACCAAGAACAAGTAAATAAACGAGCATACGCGATAAACATAAATAACATCCAATGAGGTAAACTAGTAATCGATGTAAAACATATCAAAAATACATAATCTTCATAAACTTAGCTAACACCTAAGGGTGTTAGCCCATAATCTCAATAACAAAGAAAGATAACATAATCTTGACGTAATTTGTATGAAACATAGTAAATACGATACGCTAACCAAATGATTATCTGATAAAACTAGGTTACAAAGAGTTATCCTAATCAATTATTGAGTTTGAAGAACCTTCTTGCCTTCTAAAATCGTAGGAATCGAGTCTTGTTGTATAAAGATGTAGAATTCGTAATAAGGGGTTTCTATATAGTCTCTGATTTTAGGTCGATACGGGATTGAACTCTCTCAATACGGTGTATCGGTTAATAATATTGTAGGCCTCATGATTAAAATATTCTATAATTTGTACGAACCACCTATGGATATACCTCGTATTTTTAACATATATTGAAACGATAATAATTGTAGTTCTTTAATTTTTTTATTTTATTAAGATTTTTGACATATTGAACTAGATGGTGCCTTCCGACTTATTTGATGAATAACGGGATCGCCATATTCAGATTACAAAGTATGAACCTCTTACAAAGTGGATTAGTGATTTTTCTTTTAGCTCCAAATCACGTCATTTCTTAACTTTTATTAATTGCTTTGTTATTTATGTAATTACCCAAAGTAAGCAATTAAGTATCAATTCTTACATAAATAATATAAAGAAGCAATATAAGTGAGATAATGATGCATAATTTAGTCCTTATTTGATGTCATCACATCCTTCAATTTGAATTATATTCGTCCTCAAGTTAGACCTTAGATTTTACTTATGAAAACATATCCAAACAAGAGCTTAGGAAAATAATCTTTTAAAGTTTCTTTACTCAATCAAAAAGTAACCAACCAAACACCTCACAAATAAAAAATGAAAATACTCAAATCACTCAACTAATATATGTGGTAACATTTAATAATTCGTCAATTGCTAGGGCGTGATTAGTATTCTATCATAAGTTTGGCAATGTGAAGTCCCAAACCTTGGATCTAGAACACTTAGCTTGTAAACGTGTTAGTTTCCTTGGATGGTCCCAAAACAACAATGAGAAACTTTGTTGTAGATACACACAAGTATGCGCAATCTACTTGAATGTACTTTAGAAGATTAAAGTAAACACAATGTAACACCAAACAGCTCCATATTATTAAACAATAATAGAAGTACTCTCCTAGTACTAGGGTTTACAACATTGAAGCTTTTCTTAAGACGGCTTGAGTATTGGTATGTTCTTAACCTAGCTAGGATCCTTTTTGTACACTAGGAGATCCCTACAGAAGATAACTATGCATTAAGGATATCATATCTTCTATTTGAATAGAAGATATGCTGTACAAACCATACCCGACATACTTAATATAGATCAGTACAAATCTAACACTATCAAGTACTATATTTGCACTATCAGTTACAACTAGTTAATACTCTTCTAATGATACTATCGTCCTAACTTTAACATAATAAGTATTAACTCCCAAAAGCGAATTTCCCAACAATCCTCCCCTAAACTTGTGATTGGGTTTCAAAATCACAGTGTCTCAGTCTTGGGATTCTTCCAAACTCACTTTCCTCTGCTAGGTCTTCCAGCTTGATCAAAGATCTTTATCAGTAACTCCTTAGCCATTTCAACTGCATTTCCCATCCTTAGCCCTGCTGTCAGCATTTGTAGAAGAGTTCCTAATGCAAGTGGATATGTTCTTTCAACTAACATATAAATATCAGTTCCATTGCATGTAGTAACCAAATGTAGTCCACAGGAATCAAAGGAGGTCAGCTGAGGCTTCATAAAAGGTTGAAACTTCAAATTGCTCTCCGATGGATCTGGTTCAAAAGATATTCTGAAGTTCATAAAGTAGCTCCAGATCTTATAATTATCTGGATATTTTGTTTTGA